>CM024760.1:87646768-88317042 GCA_014218235.1 Colocasia esculenta
AAATCCTATTTAGCTTAGAAAAATCTGAAAAACTTGAGGGTATGATTTTTAACCCGAAAACAGCATGTGGTTAAAATTTCAGGTCAATTGGAACAATAAATAAAAAGTTATGTGTTTCATGTGAAATGTGATAATTCGTGCATATAATTGTAATGTGGTTTGTTATGGTCTAAAACAACATGATTAGTGTGGTTACTGTATGTTAAACTCTTGAAATTCTGTAGTACCATGTTAAGGAAAACAGAAATGTTCATGTGAGTGAGAAAGTGAATGAAATGAGAAGAGTTATGTGTAAAACCATGTGTAAAACGGAAATGTGTAAAAGTGTAAAAGTTGTGCCTATGTGACACTGCTACCCTAGAGGCATCGGGAGCCGTATAGGAAAAGTCCCTATAGAAGGCTCCATGTGATATAAGTTTGTCCCAAAGGCATTGGGAAAACCCGGAGGTGGACAAGTACCACTGGATAGGGTGGAGAGGGCTTCTCCCGGTCTACGCAGTTACCAAGATTCACCGCTGTATTGCCTAGGTGGTGGTATGTGTATGAGTTGTGTAAGTGTTGTGTCATGTGTTGTGTTATGAGTTGTGTTGAGAGCTGTGCTAAGGAATGAGCACGAGCTATGAGATATTGTTAGTGTCCTCTACTGGTGGTTAGGACTATGTGTCATGGCAAATTGTTTAATATGAAAAATGAGTAAAATGTGAAATATGTGAATATGGCACGTGGTAAGTGCCCAAGATGCACGTGGTAAGTGCAATCGATGTGATATGTGAAAGTGAAGTGAAAGTGAAAGAGGAAATGAGTAAATTGTATAAGTGTGAACATGTGTACGTGTCAAATGTGTAAAAGTGAACAACGTGAATGAGTAAGTATGAAATCATGTGAAACCGAGAATGTGAGAATGTGTTATTGGAAACCATGTGAAATCAGTAAACTCATGTTGTCATTATCATGCTTATGTGTGCATAAATGCCTAGAATCCATGTAGTTAGGGATAATTAGTGAAATGAGTGCAAGATAGCTTGATTACTTGTTCACATGATGTGTTTTATGTATTATTGTAGCTCTCATGTGTAGATTTATAGTCATTGAATCATATGAAATCAGCAATCTAAAGCATGTGAAAAGGTTCGTGTATGTGTTTTAAAACTATGTGAAATCCATGCTAGTTGTGTTCCCTTTCATGTGTGTAAATTGTTCATGTTGATAGCTTTCATGTTTAGCTCTTTAAAAGACTAAAGTTCCTGAGCAATGGAATAGAGATCATGTGATAGGTGAATTTCATTTTACAAATCTGAAAGCATGAGTTATGTATAAAATTGTAGAACTTTCATGATAGGTAGAAAATTTGAATTGACTAGCATGCTATGTGTGTTAATTGTAAAAGTGCATGTAGAAACCACTAAGACTTTATGTGTATATCATGAGTAGTGTCGCTTGCTGAGTCTTTGGACTCACTCTTGCTTCGGCGTACAGGTTGACAGGTATCGTGCACTAGAAGGTAGCGTGGCGAGGATCATCATTAGAAGACTATTTTGTGGAGCTGTTACCAGTGTACTTTCTTTTGCACAAAAAGGATTATGTAGGACAATATTTTGGACATTGTACTCTCATTTTGTATTAATGTGGACATTGTAACTCTCTTTATTTTGTATTAATGTGGACATGTCCTTCTATCTCGCTATTTAGATTATGGAATGTGTGTTGGTGACGGATTAAGAGTTGAGTTGTTTATTTTATTCCGCTGTACTCTATTGCTATCCAGGTACATATCAACCTATCGACCAGTGTTGGGTAGATGTCCCACTGTGACGACGCCCTTTATACCGATGGGGATTGGTATAATCGTACCGGTATGAAGAGGGTCGTTACAGAGATTGGTATCAGAGCATAAGGTTGAGACTGTACATGGATAGGCCATCACCGTCACAACATTGCAAAGTCTTCATAGAGAATTGTCCTTACATATAGAATCTCCTACTAATGGATAGAAGATAATAGAGAGAATAGTTAGAATATAGTAACCTAGGTTCTAATTGAGTTATTATTTTGCAGACTATGGCTGGACGTGGTAGACGTGGTGCTCAGTCTCGGAGGTACGAGCAGAACCGTAAGCTGAAGAATTTTGTGAAAGGACTTAAGCCATCAGTAAGGACTAGGCTTCTGGAACTCGATTCACGTACCTTAGGAGAACTTCTAGGTGTGACCACCCATCAAGAGAATGGAGCGGGATCTCTCCCAGAGGGGAGGCAACTCCAAAGGAGAATACGATCAAGCCATTCCAAGGCAGATAAGAAGAAGGAGAAACTCTCGGAAAGTCAACAATCAACCGTGGCCTCAAGCATCGAGAAGCCCGAGTGCACCCAGTGCGGGAAGCGTCATGGCGGGAAAGCATGTTGGCGAAAGGAAGGAAGATGTCTTAATGTGGAAGCAAGGATCATCGGCTTAAAGAGTGTCCGAACCTGAAGACAAAGTTTACTCCACGAGGTGCTTCATCGACGGTAATAAGGAGCAAGGAGTAACTGGTAATGACCACGGCAACGTCGCCACAGGTACTCGATGCGATCTTCGAGGACGAAGATCCTTTTCTAGAGGGGAGGGTGTGAGACCCCGGTTTTTATTCTCTTTATAAATATACGTATGTATATGAATGGCGTGTTGAGTATTTGCTTACTGTGTGCTTAGTGTGCTAGTTCATTGTGCCTACTATAAATTTTATCCTTTCCTTGAACATGAGCATGTGCGTATATCTGTATATATATATATAGATACGGGTATATGGTAATTAATGCGGAAGTGAACAACTAAACAACTAGAGGTGTATTGTGAATACCAAGAATCTCTGACTTAGGATACTTGAGTAACGCTATGCATGTGCTATCAAAATAAGGAATATCCTATACTACCTATTTTATGGAACTTTGTATGGAAGTGTATGAAGTACATATGTGTAAGTACGTATGTATGTTATCTTATACGTGTGACAATTGTATACTTAATTCTACATGCATAACACCTTGGTGTATTTGCGTATGCATATGTATATTTGGTTGTAAACGTTGTTATTGCATGGTTTAGTTAATGTGTACATTGTACTTCGTGCATTGCATGTACGTAAAGAGTGCAAGCATAGTAGGTGTAATTAGTAGTCATATTGGGATTCTATACTCCTCACGAATAACATGCATGTATCTTTATGATGATTAGGTGAGAATAGTCAATTGGATGAATTATGCATATAGTATATATATTAAGAAATCCTATGCATGTAATACTTAAGCAATGTTAGGTAAAGTTGTGTAAGTTAATCTAATTACCGGTGCGCATATTGTACCCATCCATTTCAATCATAATGTACATAAATAGGCTACACCAGTGTAGTATACTATATATGTCAAATCAAGTGTGTGCATGCGAGGAACTATTTTATCGAATGGATATTCCTAGCTAGCATAAATCATATCACCTCCTAATGATTTGCGAAGCCCTCATAATTCTCGTCATTTAAATTGCCGTGTGTTGAGTCATACATGTGTAAAATATCAAGTACGTACAGGTAGGTGTCTACGTACATTTTATCTTAGTATGTTTATGTATGCTTGTGTATGTATATAGATATTTATGTACATATTAATTAGTATAATTAATGTGCATATGGTTATATTAAATGTAAATAATTTATGTGATGAATGGTGATAGTATGTATACCCTACTATATACATAATGCATGAATACATGCATTACATGCATAGTTTCTGCATAAATTAGGGTTCTGGCCAAAGGCCACCTTGGCGTCAACCTCTGGCCGCCGAGGTGGAGTCAACGTCCAGACCTGGACGCCATGCCTGACCCAGGCGTCCAGCGATGTGGACGTCAATCTCCCTGACTTGCATGCGCAGCAGAGCTGCTATCTTCTGAAACAAGGCATGGCCACCATTGGGGGATGTCCCCCAACGGCTGTAAGGCTGTCAAATCGGCATGGTGAGTGGGTGAGGGGCTCTCCTACATCCTGAACCCGAATTGGCCTCTCCCCACTTCTCATTTTTTCACCCTTGCAAGAGGAGAGAAGAAGAAAGAAAAACCCTAGAGCATTTTGTGAGAAAACCCCATTTTAGAACCCTCAAATCCGACCCCTTGGAGCTGGATCTGGAGATCTACTGCAACAAGGAGGAAGCTGAAGCAAAGGAGAAGGCTTCCCCATCATCCCCTCGGCGTGGAGATCACCCAGGAACCCGGAGGAAGGCGATCTTGGAGGCACTTCTGCAACTTCTTGGAACTGCCCAAGGAGGTCTTCTTCGAGCCATAAATCCCTTGGAGGAATTTTAGAGAGGCAAGTGACCTATCTATGGTGTCCCCGTATGAGTCTAGGTGGGTTTTGATATTTTTATGGAATTTTCCTCGAGTCCTAGACCCTCCATTTCACCCAAGATTTAGAGCTCGGGTCTGTGTTTCTGCACAGACCTGAGTAGACGGCAGGGTCCCTGGACGCCCAGTTCATCCTTGGCGTCCATCGATCATGCCGCTGACCCTGAGTCAGCGGCCAGCCATAGACCGCCGTCTAGTTCTTCTGGACAGAACAGTGAGCTTTTCTGTCCCTCTTATACATTAAATTCGGTATGTTTTATGCGATGAGGATATATTGTACACCTTATACTCTATGTATATTGTGCATTGTGGTTGTGGATGAATGTGGGTTGTGTTGGTGAATGTGGGATAATGATATCTTGTAAACATGTGAGCATGACTTGTAGACAATCTTGTAAAATTCATGATTTATGATTAGGGTTTGTGTGAATGCCTTGGTTTCGGTTTGATCATGAAGAATAGTGGGTCAGCATATGTGTTTGCAAAATTTAGTAGTTTATCCATGCTTGAGAAATTGTAAATAAGTTCGGTTCGGTAAAATAAAAACATGCAAAATGGTTTGTGGTAATTGATTTATAGATGTATGAATTAGGGTGATGTTGTATTCTAAAATCATGCATATATTAGTAGTCTCTGTGCAAAACAGTAAGTGGATAAATTGCAAAATGTGTTAGACCCATGTTAGCTTAAGTTGTGAATAATATGCTAATTAGGTGTTTGATTTTCTGTAAATCCTATTTAGCTCAGAAAAATCTGAAAACTTGAGGGTATGATTTTTAACCCGAAAACAGCATGTGGTTAAAATTTCAGGTCAATTGGAACAGTAAATAAAAAGTTATGTGTTTTTATGTGAAATGTGATAATTCGTGCATATAATTGTAATGTGGTTTGTTATGGTCTAAAACCAACATGATTAGTGTGGTTACTGTATGTTAAACTCTTGAAATTCTGTAGTACCATGTTAAGGAAAAACAAAATGTTCATGTGAGTGAGAAAGTGAATGAAATGAGAAGAGTTATGTGTAAAACCATGTGTAAAACGGTAATGTGTAAAAGTGTAAAAGTTGTGCCTATGTGACACTGCTACCCTAGAGGCATCGGGAGCCGTATATAGAAAAGTCCCTATAGAAGGCTCCATGTGATATAAGTTTGTCCCAAAGGCATTGGGAAAACCCCGGAGGTGGACAAGTACCACTGGATAGGGTGGAGAGGGCTTCTCCCGGTCTGCGCAGTTACCAAGATTCACCGCTGTATTGCCTAGGTGGTGAGTATGTGTATGAGTTGTGTAAGTGTTGTGTCATGTGTTGTGTTATGAGTTGTGTTGAGAGCTGTGCTAAGGAATGAGCACGAGCTATGAGATATTGTTAGTGTCCTCTACTGGTGGTTAGGACTATGTGTCATGGCAAATTGTTTAAGTAATGAAAAATGAGAAAAATGTGAAATATGTGAATATGGCACGTGGTAAGTGCCCAAGATGCACGTGGTAAGTGCAATCGATGTGATATGTGATAAGTGAAAGTGAAAGAGGAAATGAGTGAATTGTATAAGTGTGAACATGTGTACGTGTCAAATGTGTAAAAGTGAACAACGTGAATGAGTAAGTATGAAATCATGTGAAACCGAGAATGTGAGAATGTGTTATTGGAAACCATGTGAAATCAGTAAACTCATGTTGTCATTATCATGCTTATGTGTGCATAAATGCCTAGAATCCATGTTAGGGATAATTAGTGAAAATGAGTGCAAGATAGCTTGATTACTTGTTCACATGATGTGTTTTATGTATTATTGTAGCTCTCATGTGTAGATTTATAGTCATTGAATCATATGAAATCATCAATCTAAAGCATGTGAAAAGGTTCGTGTATGTGTTTAAAACTATGTGAAATCCTTGCTAGTTGTGTTCCCTTTCATGTGTGTAAATTGTTCATGTTGATAGCTTTCATGTTTTAGCTCTTTAAAAGACTAAAGTTCCTGAGCAAATGGAATAGAGATCATGTGACAGGTGAATTTCATTTTACAAATCTGAAAGCATGAGTTATGTATAAAATTGTAGAACTTTCATGATAGGTAGAAAATTTGAATTGACTAGCATGCTATGTGTTGTTAATTGTAAAAATGCATGTAGAAACCACTAAGACTTGTATGTGTATATCATGAGTAGTGTCGCTTGCTGAGTCTTTGGACTCACTCTTGCTTCGGCGTACAGGTTGACAGGTATCGTGCACTAGAAGGTAGCGTGGCGAGGATCATCATTAGAAGACTATTTTGTGGAGCTGTTACCAGTTGTACTTTTCTTTTGCACAAAAAGGATTATTGTATGGACAATATTTTGGACATTGTAACTCTCTTTATTTTGTATTAATGTGGACATTGTCCTTCTATCTCGCTATTTAGATTATGGAATGTGTGTTGGTGACGGATTAAAGTTGAGTTGTTTATTTTATTCCGCTGTACTCTATTGCTATCCAGGTACATATCAACCTATCGACCAGTGTTGGGTAGATGTCCCACTGTGACGACGCCCTTTATACCGATGGGGATTGGTATAATCGTACCGGTATGAAGAGGGTCGTTACAGATCTGGTGTCGACACTACCTGACCAGTTTTGCCCAAAAGGTGTTCTGGAAGGCCTCTAGTGTCGACACTACTTGAACTAGTGTCGACACACTGTCCCATATTGGCCAGAAGGTTTTCTGGAAACTGTCTATAGTGTCGACACTACTTGATCTAGTGTCGACACTACTTGACCAATTCTTCATTATTTTGCCTTGTGTTTGGAGCATAGTGTCGACACCAGTAAGGGGTGTGTCGACACTACCTTTGCCAAATGTTGCCTGTCTTGGGTCTGATCATTGCATGATGTCTATTTAATGGCTTAAAAGTGTTTAACCCATTGAAAAATCCTTAATTACATGAATATTATTCTAATTGCTTTCTTAATGATATGATCATACATGAAGCTTGTGATTTACTCTTGTTACCATTCTAGCTTGAGTTAAATGATAAATATTATCTTAAAATCTTGTAAACCCATATGTAGTTAAATACATTGATTTTGCATGCCATCATGTTAAGTGTTTTCCGAGAGTTTGAGACCGACGGATTGTGAATTGACACGCGTACATCACTACACACTTATACATCAAGAGCGTGCACTTCCTTTCTCTTCTTGTTCTCGTGAGCATGAATTACAATCTAGACTAAAGCCATTATTGTATAGATTGAACTAAATTATAAATCGTACCGTTCAGCTACCGAATTTATCTCTTGACCATTGTTATCATGAAATCATGTTCAGTTGCTTATTACTTGTTCCCATCATCATCATGAACATGACATTACACATGCTTACTTATTGAAACTCTCATTGGCCATTATTAATGACTGTGGGTATCTACATTTAAAATTTTACATGAGATGCTGACAGGGCACGGCGTGTGTCCAAGGGCTCCAATCTAGCCCCAATGACGACGAGTCATAGATATACTGTTAACCATGGGGTATAATGATTACTGGCGTTGCATCTGCGCTGGGAGTACTTTCTTGCTTGTTGAATGTTAGATACATAACCACATACACGTGGCCTGTGTGCACTCTTGGTGGATCTTTCCTTGGTGTACATTAGTGTTTACGTGCCTGATTAGTGTTACTTGATCGTGCTTGTGCAATCTTGCTTGCTTGCTTGCGTGATATGGCCATCCTGCATTTATTGCAACTAGTGATATCTTGCGTTCTTGTAAACCATTGACATCAAGTGAAATCTTGCGTGCTTGTACAAAGTGATCTATTGCTAGTTCTTTCTTGTTATATCATTCCAGATCTTATTCTATCATGATCACTCTATCTAGCTTGTTTCATGTATCATGTTTTAATCTGTTTTATTCGCACTTGCATATCATGACATTCATCGTGCTTACCTAGTTCTAAAATGTTAATCACTTATATCATTGCCCGCACATTGAGATATAAATCCTACTGGGCTAGTTTGCTCATCCCCTACTTTTACCCAATCTAGGTGACTATGAAGTTCAAGAGGAAGAGCAAGTAGAGGATGGGAATGCATCCGAGTGATGAGCGTTCCAATTATGAGTCTGTCTATAGTTAGTTTATTTTGAGTGTTAGAACAATGTAGTAGAAAGTGAGGTGTTATGTACTTTCCCTTTTATTGAGTCTTAGTCCTGTACTAGTTTCCAATTTTGATAAAATGAGTTGAGATCTGATTACAATTTATATGGAGTTCAACATTTGGGCCCTATTATGATGTTGTGTTGATACACATTTAGTGCGTGCTAGCTAGAGGCTTATTTGCCGACTATTCACGTCTCGGAATATCGACTCGAATTATTCGAACTAATATTCGCTGCGTAATTCTCGGGACGTGACAATACACGTTAGTATGGACTTGTTAGTGAAGTTAATATCATGATTTACATATTAGTTTCAATAGTTACATGCTTTCCGGTGTTCCATTAATTATTTGTCCATATGCATGCATGCTAAGAAAGATCCGTGACTCGTCACTTACACCTTTGCACGAGTAGGCACACCTTTCTTGGGGAATTGGGAGCTCTCTGTCGGTTATTCTGAATTGGTAGACTAGCGACCTTTTCCCTAAGACCTCCGTAAGTCTCCGCTCTCTATGGATCTCCACATAGATGTCGAGCTGGCTGTACCATGAAGTACCCTGGAGATAGAAAGCACATGTCCTGCATACGATCTGTCTTTAGAAACATCCTCATGTCAAGACATAATGGATTATGAAACATAATACGTCGTTATACTGCCTTTTGTTCTCTTGAGCTAGTTGTCATACCTTGACTCTATGAATGATCATGTTCCTTTTACTATGAGCGTGTCATTGAAACTCTGTGGCCATAATATGAATATGTTTGTTCGGCACAACATGGGACTTCGGTCCATTTGACCAATGCCTGTGCAATAGGGGCCCTGTCTGGTCCTGGGGAGGAGCGCCCCAACGTACTTATTAACCACGGGAGTATGGACTCTTGGTGCTTGGCATAGCACAACGAACATGCAAGATTGTGAAAATGTGCCTTTGTTTGATATGATAAGTTTGATCTGATATGATATGATAAGATTTGATATGATACGTCTGATCATGTGAACGCATGATATCTGTTTGAATATGGCCAATCTCTTTTGATACGATTCTACTCTTGAAATATCTGTCCATTGTATATGCAACTCGACATTTGATCTGAAATGATATCCGTTCTACTCTGCTATTCAATCTGTTAGTATTGCATGCATTGTCATCATATACATGTTCATATCTTGCCTAATTAAAATGTTAATCACGTATATTAGTGCCCGCACGATATTGAGATGTAAATCCTACTGAGCTAGTTCGCTCACCCTATCATCCTGCCCTTTTTAGGTAGTGATGAGGAACCAGTGGAGTCCGGTGGGGCCGGGCAAGAGTGATGAGCACCCGCTATATGAGGAGTTGACAGTTTAGAATTAGACATTTGAGTAGTCGATGTATTAGAGAAACATTGTTATTTGAATAATGAACCCTTTTCAGTGAGTTCTTTCTATGTAAGGTCGTAATTAGTTGGATGAAATGGAATAAAGTATATTTTTGGTGACCATATTATAGTCTCAAATGTGATCTTTTGTTCAATCGTGACTTTGTGCTATTCAACTGTGATACGTCTATTTGTATCGTTCACGCCCCCCGGTATTTATTCCGCTGCTAAATATCGGGGCGTGACAATAGGCGTCCACCTCTGGTGCCGCCAACAAGGAGGTAGGCGTCCATCGATCTGGATGCCAAGATGCAGTCAGCGGCACAGGATACTGCCGCCAACAGTGCATTTCAGCCAGAACAGACATATACATCAAAAAAGTTGCACAATCACATCATAAACCATTTAATGGGTACTGAAATAAGTAGATATCATATGTACAAAGTTAAACACATACATATTTACATGCACAAAACATAATTTCATACAACATGCATGGATTTAAATAGATATACTATGTACTTCAAAAATTTGATAATGTACGCACATTTAAATATATATTACATGTACAAAATACCTTGTGTGTACTTACAAGATATATATAACAATAATTACATACCATATGTATTACTTGATTTAAATACACTTTGTACAGAATAAATAAATATAATATACACACACAAGAATAACGTATATTATACTCATGCACATAAGTGAGTATTTATTTATAATTTGCACCAAATAAATAGTATTAATTGCACAAAATTCGGGGGCCTCACAACTGTCCTTAAAGTATGCAAGAGTAGGTAGGCATTTAAAGAGAACTGGACACCTACTTAGCGTGCAGTGAGTCTATAGACTGATTTCCTTAAAACCTGGAAAACTCTGTCAGTCAGAAGGATGCTAGCAGATATCTTGTAAATCAAACAATTGTCAAAAATTATTCTAAAATATAATAACTCAATGTATATTCACATTAAAATAATAAACTGAAGTGCAGAGAATATAAGTACAAGATGAGTAATAATATAAATTGAAGTTCAAAGACTATTACTAGATGAGTAATAATAAAATTTGTAGTTTGACTCTTCAGATCTTAAAGGAGTTGAAGAGTAAATAATAGCATTTGAATTATTTATAGAATAAGTGAAATAATATGTGAACTGATGTTCAGTAATCAGAAAACTTATTTTCTTATTTAATGATTGAAAGAAAATAACACTAAATGATAGGAAAGGTGAATAGGCGTTCAATATGACTTGACTTGTTCACCAATCGGAATACAAAACCAAGGCATTATAACATCAATCGAAATGAGACTTCACCAATCGGTATGGAAAACCTTCAATAATCAATTGTATAATTACTACTAAAACATTGACTAGTCGGAGTCGAAGTGACACTTCGATTGGTGAGATTTATTCATCAATCGATATCTCACATCAACTATCCAGGAGTCGGAATGACACTCCGATTGTTGAATTTTGTTCATCAATCGATGTCTCACTTCGACTATCTAGGAGTCGGAGTTGGACTTTGACTTTGATGACTTGTTCACTAATCTATGTCTTACTTCGACTACTGATGATACATATACTGTAGTCAGAGGGGACTTAGAAAAAAATATAGCTTGAACTAAAACATCTGTCGACAGATAGACAAGTATGTGTTGACATACAAAATATCACAAGTCGACAGATATCCAAAACCAAAGCAACACAAGTTGACATGTGGTTAACATGTGTCGACATGTGTTCAATCATGTGTCAACATAGTTTGTCTATCAGTTGACATTCTGACTGTCTACAAGTGAACATATATGTATCATAAAAAACATGCCTTTAACATACACATAAAATTTTGTCTTCAAGTAAGTTTTATTACATGCAATCTGATGAATTTGTTTATTACATGCAATTATAGGAATTTGTTTATGAAAACAATTTTGTCATATTCAAAACAGTAAACACTACTTTTGTATAAACAAATGCTCAACAATTCTCCCCCTTTTTGTTGATGACAAAATAATATATATAGAAATAAGTTTAGCAATAAGTAACTTTTCATGCAAACAAATTCATTCTTGATCAATAGGAAAAATAAATTAATTGATTTGCAATCTTTTAACTTCTTATCTCCCCCATAATCTCATCTCCATCCCCTTACCTTAATTTTTTAAAGTATGCTAAATATTTCTATATTTCTCCCCTTTGTGTCGTCAACAGAAAGGATATATAAGATAGAAATGAAATAGAGATTCGAGGAGTAAGAAATGCATAAAAATTAGTGATTCTATTGAACAAAAAGATTTGTACAAGAGACAATTAAGTAGATTATTCAAGATGAGTTAGGAAGATAGAGAGAATGGGGGATTTGATCAAAAAAAGGTTGGAGGAGATCCCATAGCTTCTTCTCATTTTCAGGAAAGTTATGCTAAAAAAGGGTGCTATTTATACTGTAGGATGATCCTATGGAGGGAAGCTTGTTGTAGGAAGCTATGTGTCTGTGATGATACTAGTTGATCTTCTGATGATAGTCTCCATTGGTCATTGTCTGCTTGAGAGGTGTGAATTTTATATTAGCTGCCTTCTTCAAAAAATCATTGACTGTAATATTCTAGTACAACCCTTTGGAGTGCTCTTCTTCCTTGGCTTTTGTAGTAGATATGAGACCTTTCTATCCATTTCAGCTCAAGAGATCTACTTAGCACATCATATTCTCTGTGCTTATATTTAGAAGGATGAAGCTTTTCCTTTTTACATTCTTTAGCTTCATCAGGGTATCTGTGCACCCACTTCTCAGGTGTCAATCTTTCAGACTTTGCATAGCAATCTTGAAATTGTCTGAGTAGTTGAGCAGATTTTGCAAGCTAGAGGAGGGAAAATATGTGAAAAGACAAATGTGTCTTATGCTTCATCTTATGTTTGACAACCAGTTTGATGTGTCTGTTGAAAGCAACTCTGGAAAAATCAGATCTCAGTGCCACTACCCTTATCAGACTGGGGTATAGATTAGATGGCAACCCAATTGTCATAGATGGTGTTATCTGCTGCTGCCCTTTTAGTAGCATGAACCATTACCCTATACTGACTTCTGAAAAATCTAATTCGTATCTTTCTTCATTAAATGTTTTCATCCTGGTAAACCTCTTGATATTTCTTCAAAATCTTTCCAAACAGATCATAAAATCTAAGATTTAGATGGCTCTTTACATTGAGAGGCACTGGTTTGCATTTGTTTGCTTCTTTGTACTTGGCTGCCTCACTTGGATAGGCTCTTAAGAATTCTTCAACTATCAAGCTCTGACTTGTATTGATGATAGCTAACATGGTAGTTGTTGGTATTTCCTTAATCCTTAGTAAGATTGGGAGCCAAGCCTCAAATTTATATCTAGACATTCATGAATTTCTAGAAATACCTTGATCTTCAGAAATTCTTCAAACAAGTCAAAAAATTTCTTCGAGTGATGGATGAAGGCATACCAAATTTCACTGACTACTCTTTTTCTTCTCTACTCGAGCTGACTAAGGATTTGTTCTCTAGGTATAAGCTTTCCAATGAATGGTTTAGCCTGGTCCTGAGGTGGTTTAGAGGTTATTTGTAGATAAGAAAAGAATGTAGGTGGATAGAATTGGATGTTAGGTTGAGTTTTTGGGTCATAGCTTTTAGTAACTGATTCACCACTGGAGAATTGAGGCTCTACAGGTTGCTTAGATGCAGGTTTGGAGGAAGAAGGTTCATCAGTTGGTCTTGTTGGCATAATAGGTGGTGATGTAGAGGGTTGAGCTTGAGAGGCTTCAGCTTGAGGTAGTGGAGGTGTATGTGTAGTAGATTGGTCTGGAGTAGTGGAAGGTTTGGCTTGAGAAGTGGGGGAAACTTTGAATCTAGATTTTACCACTTTTCTCTTTACTCTTCGCTTGAATACTTGAGTAAGATTCCCCAAGGGGAGTCACCCTTTTCTTCCTTTGATGTTGCTGCTTGTTCTATCTCCACTTCTACTAGTGCTGTTGGTGCTGGTGGTGGTGGTGGTGGTTGTGTTACTGCTGTTGGTGGCTCTACTGTTGTTGGTGTAGAGGTGCTCCCCTTGTCTTGACTGCATACAAATTGGAAAAGCATACCTTTCATCTGCTGTAACTCATTAGTAATGAAATAAAATTTGATATTTACTTGATGAATTTGCATCTGAAGAACACTAATCAACTCTTATTGTTTGAGAACCGTCTCAAAAACATCATCTAAAGTATTGCTTCTACTAGACTCCCTTGAGACCATGTATGATGTGAAGGAGTAGTCGTCTCAACATGTGGAGGAGAAGGATGATGTTGAGACAGATCTTCTTCAACAATCAAATTTGGTTGTTGAGGATCATTATCTTCTTCCAAAATGTGTTTGCCCTTAATGTCACTGATAACTTGAGCAATAGTGTCTTTTGGAGGTGCTTCTTGCTCATATGCCATGGTGGATGTTGCTTCTACTCTTTCACCTTCAGTTTTAGTTGCTGGGACTAATGGAGCAACTGAAGAAGTGCCCATCACAACATTAGCAAAAGCTTCATGAGAGCATTCGAGTACCAAGTCTTTGGTACAAAAATTATGAGCTTTATCCACTAGGATGTAGTGGCTTCTTCTTAGTGTGAATAGCCCAATGCTCTCCTTTAATTGAGAAGCAATCTCAGTCTCCAAATTCACATTTTTCTTTCTGAATAAGACTATCAATAGGGGTCCATATGGCAGAGACTCATTCAAATTCATGGACCTGACCATTCTATCCATTATTACTAAAGCCAGATTGATTAGATGTCTCTGAATCGCCCAAAATAGCAAATTTCCATCTCTAGCGGATATGGAGGAGTGACTACCTATCCTTGGTGTAATGATAGTGGTGATAATGGCATGCAACAATCTTTTCTCTACAGATAGCTAGTTGATCAGCATGACTTTCTTGTGAATATCACCCTTGGCTCAATTAATGCCCAATCTCTGTCTTTCTAGTGTCACAACTTCACTGAGTCTGTGACCAGTCTTCAGACAGTCCAAAACTTATGAAAGAATGTCTTCTAAAACTTTAATCTTTGTTCCTTTGATATATCCTTCCAATGACCCATCTTCTGAGATTTTCATACTGACATAGAATGCCTTCACTGTGTCTATTAATGTAGGCTCCTAGATTTTGCAGAGCTTCTTCCATCCCATATCTTTCAGAATATCTAACACTATGCTTAGCTTGCTGGTTGAATGAGAGAAATCTATAACTTTTTTGGCGCATATCGATGCTTTGGTTGCACAAAGCCTCTCAAACTGATCAAGGGTAAAGAAAGAGGAGTCCAAAGCCCTAGACAAAGCCATCTAAACCAAAGATGATGGGAATGACTTCGAGGAACACAAGAGAGTGAAAGAAATGCTCGAAGCAAGGATGAGTATCCTACCTTTTTCAAGAGTTTGGAAAGATCAAGATGGAAACAATGAGCGATTATTTAGAGTTGAAGATGAGTATGGGAAGTAGCATGACGACAAAAGAGTTTTAAGGGTATTTGAATGTGGTAGGTGGAAATGAAGGAGAACAATATGTATTTATAAAGGGAACTTCCTGATAAGATCTATGAAGGGTTGGTAGTCGAAGACGTTTTGAGAAATGGCTGAGATTAACTCTTAGGAAAAGACGAGAGAGAGAGAGAGGAGAGAGGAGAGAGGAGAGAGGAGAGAGAGAGAGGAGAGGAGAGAGAGAGGAGAGAGAGAGAGAGAGAGAGAGAGAGAGAGAGAGAGAGAGAGAGAGAGAGAGAGAGAGAGAGAGAGAGAGAGAGAGAGAGAGAGAGAGAGAGAGAGAGAGAGAGAGAGAGAGAGTAAATAATTATATATATATTAATAACCCTCTTTCTTCCAACTTCGACTCTAGTTATGCAACTTCGACTAAAGGTACAACTTTGACTTGAGTGGAGTAACTTCGACTCCCACTTCAGCTGTAGTTATCAACTGCGACTTGTGAGAAATTTGATTGGTGTAGGCATGAGTCGAAGTGATGATAGCTTACAGATGATTTCAACACTTAGCATTTTAGCGATAGGTTGGTATTTTATTCATAATTACACATTCCTATTTCTCTTCTTATTGAAGTAAATCTATCTTAACTTGAATTGTTTGATATTAATCACCAATTAGTAGATATTTTATATCATGTTTCTCCCATGAATACATTATATTCTTGCATTATCACTTCAGATTTATAGAGTTTCAACTTTGTCATGCATGTTTTTGATCATGTGCAGTCAAAGCTTACTTCGTCATATACGAAGCTAGCTTCGTCATATCCGAAGCTACAGTTCGTCATATTTGAAGTCCACTTCGTCATATACAATGCTACACTTCATCATGCATATTTTTAGTCGTGATCAGTCGAAGTCCAACTTTGTCATATACGAAGCTAACTTCGTCATATACGAAGCTAACTTTGTCATATTCAAAACTATATACGAAGTTCACTTCAACCGGCCGTGTGTTTCATCTTTAACCGATAACGTTATTTTCTGTACATCGGAAGTTACACTTTGTCATATCCAAAGTTTCACTTCGACCGACATCATTATAATATGTTTTATACGAAGCTTCACTTCGTCATATCTGAAGCTTCACTTTGACCATTTATGTTGTTACCTTGGCCAATCGATCATCTCATATCGATTGATGAATATTTTATCGATTGATGAACATTCCATCGATTGCGGTTATGCACATCGATTGTATTTAAGTTACACATCGATTGCTGTTCATTTCATATCGATTGCTATTATAATACATTGATTGCTTAACAAATATCATATTTCATATTGATTACTATTATATCATAACGATTGGTGTTATAAACATAATTTCATATCGATTGCTGTTATGACTCACATCGATTAGTTTTCAAATATTTCAAAATGCCTTTAGCGCCCAAAATGAAAGTTCAAATGTACTTCATATGTTTAACTTATTATTTCTCTGTCTGACTGAAGATGTTTCTACTGTGTACCTTCTATCTTATCAGGATAGGTAAGAAAACGAGTCAGTAGAAAATAAGGACTAAAAAGACTCCTTCTTATGCTAAAAAGCAAAGGCCTTACCTAACATATCTGGATGTCAACAAAAATCATGGAACTTTGCACATAAGAAGGTATGGGCTATCTGACACAATACTTCTGAAGTCTAACAGTCTCTTCCATGCATTAAATGTCTGAAAGAGTCTAGTTTTAACATGAGGAATCCGTTAAGTCTCAAGCAAGCATCCGTTAGACACAATGATAGCAGAAGAAGGAGAAGAAGAGCAGATGATGAAGAGTCTCAACGAATCTAAGAACTCCAATAGCTATACCTCAATGGATCTATCTTTCTGCTCTATAAGGATGAAGGCTATGAAGAACAAGACAAGAGAGCCTTCCTGAAAATCCTTCTGAAAGAGTGTACTTCCAGTGAGAAGCCTCAATGCCATACACACTCAAAGCGAGAGAGAAAGAGTTAAAGCCCAAGAAGAAGTGTGCACGCAAGCAACCATTTGAAGTCTTCAAGTGTTGAAGCTTCTTTTCTCTCTTCACTCTCTCTATGCATCATTGTAAATCTGGGGGAGAGTCTGTGACCTGAGAGTTTTGTTGGATCGAGATGGCACTATAGTTGTTCTAGAGGGGAGGGGGGGGGGTGAATAGGACTTTTTGTGCTAAAAAAAAAATAATCTAAAAACTAAATAACACTAAGTAGAGTTGTTAGTAATCAGTGTGATGTGTGTGAAACATGTGAAAAACTTGGCAGAATCAATCACACAAAATGCACAAGGATTTTATCTTTGTTCGGCCCTTCCCACATGAAAGTCCTACGTCCAGTCCCCAAGAAACCACTTGGGATTTTACTAACTACCAAGAATGCTTGGCCTTCTCTCAAACCTGAGAGGTATTACAAACCCACTTGCTCCCAAGCAAGTCTTCTCTTAACCAAGGGGTACAAAGGCTACCTACACCAGTAGGTCTTCCCTTCACAAGAGGGGCACTGTAGGGTACAAACCCCCTGCGGGTTATCTTAAATAGAAGTATGAAAGCTTGTGTGTCTACTCAGCAATAATGAGCAAACACAGAGATTCAGAAAGAGAAACAAATGAAAGTGGAGCTCAAGCTCTTTCTGAAACAAAGAGGTGGACTGAAGAGAATATGAAATGCAGTAATCCACTAAGCAAAGAAGACTTCTAATCGCCAATGGAGAGCATGAAGTCTAAGACTAAGGAGTGGCTCTCTTTCTCTTTGAGTGACTCTGTAGCAACTTGGATTTTTCGAAAAATAAAAATTTAATAATATAAAAAGAAAACTAATTAAATTAATTATAAAATCAAATAAAAGAGAATTAGATAAAGCTCATTAAATGAAAATAAGTAATGGGCTTTGTTAAATGGACCCATTAGAAATTAGGGGGCCAAAATAGGAATTTTTAAAAGGGGAATAATGAAAAAATACCCTAAATTCGTAACTAAAATAATGCTTAATTATAAAAGAGGCATTTAATGCATTAAAATAGAAATTTGAGTTGGATTGGGATTCCTAAACCTACCCTAATGGGTTGGCCACGAAATTAGCTCTCATCCTAACCCAATCAGGAGATCTCATACCTAAAAAGGGGAGAGGGAAATAGGAAATTTGGAATAAATAGGAATTAGAGTCATAATAGGAAATAGAATGGGGAGATGCTTAAATACTCCTCTAAAACCCTTATGGCCGGCCCTAACTCGTGCCAAGGGGTTGCTGGAGGTGGGAAGGAGCCAAAGGAAAGGAGAATTCGTGGAGAAGGAGGAACCCTCAAGTCTTCCCGAGTTCTTCAAGTTCTTAACCCTAGAAGATAAAACGAGTGAAAGGTAGGCATTCTCACGAGCAAAACTAAATTAATTTCGTCTGTAGGTTGATCCAAACCTCAGGATTCAAAGCCCTCTTGTCTCATATTTTCCATCGAGCATATATTTTCTTCTTGATTTTTCATGTTCTGCAACTAGCATGAGCCTGACCCTTCATCTTAATTCTTGTTCTCTTTGTATACTCAACCCCATGTCACAAAATTTTTACTGTAAGAACTAATGGGTGTTAGGCTTCTTTTGCCCCTGAAAGCCCTAATTTTCATCCATCCTATCTTGTGAATTAATTCGTTGATCTGATCTGTGTACTGTTCTAAGTTCTTCATGAATACCATGACCAAAGTATGTCGAAACCCTGTTAGTTTTCCAATTCCTGTTTACTGTAGGTACCCATGCATGTCTAGAACAATTCGCAATTGATCTCATGATTTTTCATCGCTTGTACAATTAGTTATGATTTTCGGAATCACTATGTGTCAAATAAGGTAAGTTCTAGCCCGCAATCCCATGTAATGCCTGTTCCCTATCGGACTCGGGCACAGACCCTGTGAACGCGACGGCTCGATAGGCCGCGTTCACAGGGGCATCGCGACAGAGCGTCCCGTTGCGATCTGATCGCGACAGGGCCGATCGTCGCGATCTGGCTGCTCGGTTTGTTGAGCCCGTTGCGACCCTCACATGACCCCGTCGCGGACCTGCATGCCCGAAACGTCAAGCTCGTCGCGACCTGTACAATACCCCATCGCGATCTGCCCGAACCCCGTCGCAACCCTTACAAGGGTGCGTCGTGTTCTGGCTTTTTTGCATAAAACCCCAAAATTTGATGTTCTGACTCTCCATAACGCTTGTACTCTTGTTTAATAGTCATACACACAGAAGATTACACTTGTTATCAATTAAAAATTTATGTGTGATTAAAATACATGCACATGATCTTTTCTATCTACAATTTCATGACACTTACACACACTTTGAACCATCTAAATATGGCTTAATTGGCATGAACATGTTACATAAATCATCTGGTAATTTATGTCATTAAATTGCCTCATTCTTAAATATACGTGTGTATGTATTCTCGCGATGTTTTGGAACACTGATACTGACGCTCCACTGTTTTAGCACTTGTTTCTATATTTACACTCTCTTTTGACTTAGACGAACTCTCCATCGGATACTCTTTCTGCTGGACTAGTGAGTCTATGTTCAAGGCCTCCGTAAATCTCCTCTGTCCATGGATTCCCACATGGTCGATGAGCCGGTTGTACCCTAACACCTATGATACCCTTTAGGGATCAACATGATCCAAACGGCTATTAGAAGTTCGCTCTTATCTTGAATCACGCCGGACCTCTGGATCTGTGCATAACATGGCCAGCGGAAAGGTAGTGAGTTCCACCTGACTGCCAACACCACATGCGTGTGTTGTGCAACTGTTACTATCGCCTGTTTACTCGATGTGTTACGTGCAATGTCCACTAGCTCTCATCTATACTCTACTCGCTCATCTGTTCACGTTCACTCTACTATCTTGTCTATTCATCTAGTACTCTCATCTTTTCTTGGTACTCTATATTGGCCATTGACTGATTGTCTAAAAGATAAATAATATAACCAATGCCTGGAAATATATAAAGGGCCCGATCTGGTCCTGGGATGTGCGCCCGAAAGTGCTAGTGCCCACTCGAGTGCTATCTATCTCGACTATCTAAATGACAATAAAAAAGTGCTATATTCTCTCGTTGTCTACAAGATAAACAAAGTGCTATACTATACTCGTTGTGCTATTGCTATACTTTGTGCTATGGCCATCTTGCTATGTTGTGCTATGCTCGACACTTGTGCTATATTTGGAAAGTTGTACTATTTCGTTCACATGCTATCATGCTATCTCTCACTTTACTTGACTCTCTCGCTCTATCATTAGTTACTCTGCCTTTTAATACATTAATCATTTAAAGCCTGCTTGACTATTGAGATTTAAGTCCTACTGGGCGTTATCGCTCACCCTGCGTTATTTGTCATTGTGTTCTCAGGTGAGACCGAGGATGAACTATACACTCAAGAGGACAGGAACGACCAGGAGTGACATCACGAGTACCCTAGTGTCCTAGCAATATGTTAGAGTCTTAGTTAGTCTTTTGCTTTTATTTCAATGTAATTAGGCCCTATAGAATGACTCTGATATTAATGGTTGTAACTAGACATTTGAAAGTTATTAATGAGAAGGATTATCTTTAGTATTATTCATTGTGCAATGGTTTGATGTCTAGTACTTGCTCTGTACCCGTTTACTTGCAACTGCCTCGCGTTCCGATATTCCGCATCGAGGCGTGACAGACTCTTCTGGCTTTCAGATGGGAGTGAAGTGTGAGCTTCTATGTCTTCTCTGTATGTGTTTCTCTATGTCTCCTTAAGACTTCAAGCTTCATCTTCATATATATGATATTCAAATTTGCTCGTTTGAATTTTGGCCGTTGGAAGCTAGCCGTTGAAGGATGTCCGTTGAGAGGAGACTTTGATCTTCTTAGGTTTGTCCATCAAATCTTTAGCTCCGTGAGTCCCTGCTGGGTTCTTATGTGTGATGATTGTGATTAAATGTTTTTGATGATGAGAAATATTAATTGATGTTGTGTGTATGATAGAAATATGATGACAATGACAAAGACATGCAAGAAACAATCACATATGAGAACATACTTTTATTGATCATCTATACATTCATTGTATCTCACTTATAATGTTTCTCAATGTAGGTGTGAATGTATACAAGTCAAGTAACAAGAACCAAGTGAAAAAGATCAAGAAAAAGACTTCAATTCAACACCTGTCGACAGCCATGAAGGCCCCTGTCGACAGATGGACCATCTAGAACAAAACAAGCTACTGGAAGCTCATTTGGGACAGTAGCTGTTGACAGCTGAAGCTCACCTGTCGACAGATACAAATGTCCTATCGACAGATGAGAATCGCCTGTCGACAGTCCAGTGTTCCATGAACCTTTAAAGGTTCTGGAAACCAGCAATATGCAGTAGCTGTCGACATCATCAAATCGCCTGTCGACAACCGAAGTTTTAGAAAGATCTGATGGTCAGGATATGATCTATATTTGGGTGATCCCTTTAAGCACGACTCTCCATGTTTGGACACCCATATATAAAGGTCATATGAAGCTATTTTCGCAGTAAGAAGCCACCATACCAAAGTCCTAAGAAAAACCCAAGAGAGAAAGCTTCTTCCTACTGCTCTGCTTCAACCCTCCATCCAGAGCAAAGAAGATCCGTCTTCCAAGCAGAGTTGAAGCCAGTTCGTCCACTGTTGAAGCTTCTCCATCAACTGTTCTTCATCCAAACGAAGTTTGAAGTTCTTCCGGACGACCATCACGAAGAGTTCTTCATCAGAATATACTTCTACATCTCTGAACTCTTATGCTTCTACACTTTTCATATCTGCGTGTGTGGTTGTGATTCAAGTGTCCCTTGTGCTTGATTCACGTGTGGCTAGTTGTTCTGAATGCATGTTTTCTTCAGACAACTTGTGTGTGTGTGTTGTAAGAGTTGAACTCGCTTATAAGCAGTCTTTCTGCGTGTGTGTGTGGAAGGTGGACATAGGATACACAAGTTGTGTACTACGAACCACCTTATATCATCGTGTCTGTGGTTTGAACATTTTACGGCAGATGTTTGGTAGGCACGTTGGTTTCTCACACGCTAGATAGGGTGTTATTTGTTCTGCTCATAATCAACACATACATCTTGGTTCAAATTTAGTGCAAGTCTGTTTGAGATTTCGGCAACTCAGTGTTATCACCGAAAAGAAGGCCATAGTGGTTTTAATTTGTAGTAATCTATTCAACCCCCCCTTCTAGATTACCATTATAGATAGTTCCACATATCTTTCAATTGGTACCAGAGTGAGGTTTCTCCGATTTACTGCTTTCATAGCTTGATCTCACGGTCAGGAGACTTTCGATCTCATGGAATCTAACAAGGGGTTTATGGCTGAAGGACACTTAGTGTCCAGACCACCTTTCTTTGATGGTACTGATTATGCATACTGGAAAAATCGCATGCAGGTCTTTCTAAGAGCTCAAGACTTTGAGCTATGGAAGATCGTCAGCAAAGGAGCATATGTGCTGCCCGAGGATGAAGATACTTGGACAAAGGAACAAATTCGTAAAGGAACTCTCAATTGGAGTGCATTGAACATGATGCAGTGCACTGGGCATCCCAAGGAGTTTTCAAGAGTCTCCACATGTACTTCAGCAAAGGAAATGTGGGACAAGCTTGAACTCATCTACGAAGGTACGTCTGAGAAACCAGGACATATGAGAGGAGAATGCCCGGAGCTCAAGAAGAAACCGAAGAAGGACAAATTCACCTTCAAGAAAGCCAAGGCAATGTTGTCAACTTAGAGCAATGAAGACGAAGATGAGGACGCACAAGCAACCTCTGGAGATGAAGAGATTCACTACTTAATGGCAAGGAGTGAGGACTCCACAGAGGTAAATTCTTCCTTTGAGAACTATATTGTTGATGAATGGGAAGAAGCATACACTGTATTGTTTGAAAATTTTTGTGAGTATAAGTTTGAAAATAAAGCACTCAAGAAAAAGATCAATTCACTTGTTCACAACAAATCCAATGATGAACAAATTGCAATCCTAAATAAAGAAATTGAAATGATGAAAATTGATGAGGAAGCTCACAGTGAGGAAATGGATTGCATGAAAGAAAAACTGCAGGAAAATGAGAAAGAAAAACAAAGTCTAATCAATTCCCTTGAAAATTTTCAACATGAACATCAAGAAATTAAGAAAAAGCTAGAACAAGCTGAAAAAGAATTAAAAGAAAAGATTGAAGATCTTACGAGATTTGTAAAAGGAAAGCAAAATCTTGATGCTGTTTTGGGTGCAAGAATTAATGTAACAAGGCATGGACTTGGATATCAACCAGTAAAACAAAAGAAAATTGGAGAGACATTGATCACATCCTTTGTTGATTTCAGTCCAAGCACAAGTAAACAAGTTCCTCCCAAGAGTAAGAAAACTCAAGCAAAGGGTAAGCAACAGCAACCCAAATAAAAGACTTCAATTGTTCAACAAACTAAGAAGTTTTTCGACAGACCCAATGAGAGCTGTCGACAGGCTTGGAAATATGCTGCCAAGGGACAGCCCTCTAGGCAACAAAAGGGAAAAATGCCAATGAATGTTCATCAAAATAATAAATCAACTGCCTTGAGAAAATCTCCTTCATGCAATGTTTGTAAGAAACTTGGCCATAATGAAAAACAATGCTGGAATAATTCAAACAAACTGAAACTCAAACAAGTTTGGATTCCAAAGCATTTACTTTCTGGCTTGAATGAAAAATTGGGACCCAAAGTAATTTGGGTACCAAAACCTCTTGTCTAATCCATCTATGCAGGAATGCCTAGCAGCCCAAAATCAAAACAAATGGTACTTGGATAGTGGCTGCTCGAGGCACATGACGGGCGACAAAGAAAAATTCTATCTGCTTGTGGAAAAAGACTGAGGTCAAGTTGTCTTTGGAGGTAACAATAAGGGCCAAATCATTGACATAGGTAAGGTATGTAAGTATGCCTCTAACTTAATAGACAACATGTTGTTGGTTGATGGTCTTAATCATAATTTACTCAGCATAAGCCAATTGTGTAATAAAGGCCATAAAGTCATCTTTGAATCAAGTGCATGTAAAATTGTTGATAAAGAAATAGGAAGTCTCAAGTTTTCTGGAAAAAGGGTGAATAACATATATTTAGTTGATTTAGATGAACCAGAAAACAAAAATTTGTGTCTTGTTGCAAGTAAACAGGATGAGTTGACTTTGTGGCATCGTAGGCTTGGTCATGCGAGCTACAATATTTTGCACAAGATCATGAGACTGAAATTGGTAAGTGGACTTCCTGAAATTTCTTTCAAAAAAAGAGAAAGTTTTTGTGATGCATGTGCACAGGAAAAATAAACTAGAAAGTCTTTCAAATTAAATGCTCCCATAGTCACTTCAAAACCGTATGAATTGTTGCACATGGACCTGTTTGGACCTACAAGAACACTTAGTCTCAATGACAAACGTTTTGGTTTTGTCATTGTAGATGATTTTTCTAGGGTCACGTGGGTCAAATTTTTGGCTCACAAAAATGAAGCACTTAAAGTCTTTGAAGAGCTCTTTAATAAGATTGAGCATGGGAACGTTCATAAAATATGCTCAATCCACACTGATCATGGGGGAGAGTTTGATAATAACTTTTTTTTTTTATTTTTACAGGAACCAAGGGATAGATCACATGTTTTCCTCTCCAAGAACTCCGGAACAAAATGGCGTAGTGGAGAGAAAGAACAGGACCTTGGTGGAAATGGCTCGCACCCTTGTGGTTGAAAGTTAACTCTCAAGGCGTTTTTGGGCAAAAGCGGTGAACACTTCATGCTACATCCTCAATAGGGCCATGGTAAGACCTGTGATGAAGAAAACTCCCTATGAACTCTTAAAAGGTAAGAAACCCAGTATTGGGTATTTCAGGGTTTTTGGCTCCAAAGTATTCATTCATAATAATGACAAAGTGGATTTGGATAAATTTGAAGCCAAAAGTGATTCAGGTATTTTTATAGGATACTCAGAACACTCTCGAGCATATAGAGTGTTTAACAATAAAAATAGAACTGTGGAAGAAACTCCACATGTTGTTTTCGATGAGTATCATGCAAAAACTAATGATTCAAACTTTCACAGGTATGACGATGAATATGAAGGAACAATACTTGGGAAACAACATGAGAAAAATAAAGAAAATCCTCAAGTAGAAACAAAGACTAACAATGCACACTTTCGCAGGTATGATGAGGGAATACGTTTCAGAAGAAAAGATGATGAAACTGAAGAAGAGCCTCAAGATGAAACTCCTCAAGAAAACCCTCCTCAAGAACAACCTCCACAAGATCAACTTCCTCAAGTCCAAGATCAACCGGGTCCTTCAACAATCACAAATGTGAGGTACTCAAAAGATCACCCACTTGATAATGTAATTGGAAATGCAAATGATAAAGTTCAAACTAGGTCTCCAGTTAGACAAATTGTTGAACAAGCTCATTTACCTTTTGTCTCTCAAGTGGAACCTAAAAATGTTGAAGAGGCACTAAAAGAGGACTCTTGGATAGATGCCATGCATGAGGAACTAGGACAATTTGAAAGAAATAATGTCTGGAGTTTAGTTCCTAGAACCCCCGAAATTTCTGTCTTTGGAACAAGATGGGTGTTTAGGAATAAGCTAAATGAAGAGGGTAAAGTGGTGAGAAACAAAGCTAGACTGGTAGCAAAAGGGTATAACCAAGAATTTGGGATAGATTTTGAAGAATACTTTGCACCTGTAGCTAGGCTTGAAGCAGTTAGGATCTTGTTAGCATATGCATGTTCAAACAAGTTCAAACTTTTTCAAATAGATGTTAAAACTGCTTTCTTGAATGGCTATATCAAAGAGGAAGTCTATGTTTCTCAACCACCTGGATTTGAGGATGATAATAGGCCTAACCATGTCTATAAGTTGCACAAAGCTCTTTATGGTTTGAAACAGGCACCCCAAGCTTGGTACGACCGGTTAAGCAACTTTCTAGTGAGTAAAAACTACTCAAGAGGTAAAGTGGACCAAACTCTCTTCACTAAATGTGTTCACAATCATATCATTGTTGTTCAAGTCTATGTGGACGATATTATCTTTGGTTCCACTAATCCTTCACTGTGCGAAGAATTTTCAAAACATATGCACAGTGAATTTGAGATGAGTCTAATGGGGGAGCTTCAATTTTTTCTTGGCTTACAGGTAAACCAATTTGAAGATGGCTTCTTCATCAATCAAGAAAAATATGTCAAGGAGATACTGAAAAAATTTCAGTTTGAACAAGCCAAGCCAGCCTCCACCCCAATGAGTACAAGTGTTAAACTTGAAAATGATGACAAAGGTAAATTGGTAGATGCAAAGCAATACTGAGGTATGATTGGCTCCCTCCTATACCTTACTGCAAGCAGGCCTGACATACAGTTTAGTGTTTGTCTTTGTGCTAGATATCAATCTAGTCCAAAGGAAAGCCACTTGATTGCAGTTAAGAGAATTTTCAGATATCTCTTAGGAACACATGATTTGGGTTTATGGTATCCAGCAGGTAGTAGACTTGATTTGATTTCTTATTCTGATGCTGACTATGCTGGGTGTAAAATTGATAGAAAAAGTACTAGTGGGTACCGCCAATTTTTGGGTGGTTGCATGGTTTCGTGGGCATCCAAGAAGCAACACTCAGTTGCACTTTCCACTGTAGAGGCAAAATATGTTGCTGCAGGGAGTTGTGCGGCTCAAGTATTGTGGGTAAAAAGTCAGTTGTGTGACTACAACATTGACATTGGATGTACACCTATTCTATGTGACAACACTAGTGCTATTAATCTCTCTAAAAACCCAATTCAACACTCAAGAACCAAACACATTGAGATTAGACATCATTTTCTGAGAGATGAGGTAGCAAACAAAACCTTGGAGCTTAGTTTCATACCTACAGAGAAACAACTGGCAGAAATCTTCACCAAACCTTTGTCTGAGGATAGGTTCACAACATTGAGAAGAGAATTGGGCTTGTGCAAAATGCAATGAGACCAATGCCCCATTATGAGGTAAACGGTCTTTGTGTATAGTGACTATGAGGTATATCAAATGGTGACATGTGGAAGAACAAGTCATGCTTGTTCGGAAACTATCATTATGCGTGAGGACACATTCTCCACCAAGTATCCATAGTCTTCTTATACATGAAGGTCATTCACTTCACAATAAGGTGTTTGGTTTTCTTTACGTTTGTCATACGCATCTTCTTAAAAAGAATGAATTTTTGTTGCTCACATGGTTATGGATGTTGTGTTGTGTGCAAATGCTTGATATGCTTGATTGATTTGCTTTAATGTTGAGTCATCACATGCACACACTATGGGAGAGTAACGTAAGGCTAGGTGAGTGAAATTGGTAAGGGATACTTCTTATATTCCATGTGTCTTTATCCCTCATTCATATTGTTGTAAATCTCTCTTCATTCCAGCCATAACACTGGCTTTCCAGGTACCTGTCGACAACCAGTATCTCAGCTGTCGACAGACAAGCCTTCCCAAAACCTACATCTTACTGGAATTCAGTACCTGTCGACAGGAAATTCCTTGCTGTCAACAGATACATCTTTTATGTCAATTCTTCTTCTTTTCTTATCCCTTCTTAATGAGTATGTTCACAATCTCTGTGTAAGGGGAGAATTTGAACTTAATGATCATTACAACCTATCATACTCACATAGTATCCATGACATTGATTTAATCGCAATGATTTTGAAATAATATTTTGTGCTTGAGTCTAGGTTGTGTCATCTAGCAAACATTGAACAAATATAATGAACTTAACTTAACTCATTTGAATAACTCCCTTGTGGATTATCATGTTTCCAACATGGTTTGATAAGTAAGACGGTTATTGAACTTAATGTTTTACATTGGCTTTTGACTTTAAATAACCATTAACCTTGATTAATAAAAGTTAAAAAGAGGAGAAAAGTTACATATTTTTACACTTAAAAAAATAAACAAATAAAAAAAATGAAATTGGATAAAAGGCAGAGCAATGATGATCATTACTGAGTAGCCGGGGACATGGGCATCACAAATGTCTATCTTCGCGTCAAAAAGTCATTTCATTAACTCTGCAAAATGGTATGATGGTCACTCACACTGAGTAACTGGGGGTACGGGCATCCCTCATGTCTACCTGCACGTCAAAAAGTGAAAGTGTTCCTAATTACCACTTTCTCCATTGCTCAATCATAAAAATATTTTACAATGCTAGAAATAGAGTGAAGCCTCCATGATCTTGACTCAAGACATTGGGTTGTCTATTGTCAATTGTTCATGTGGACATTACCTTCATTTACTAATTGAAAATCACCACTAAGATATATGATTTTTCTCAATGGTTTTATTCAAAGGGGTTATCTTATATTTATATGTTCTTGAACGGTATTTTCTACATGCCATAACTTAAGATTCTCGGAGTATTATCTCTTAACCATTGTAAACTTTTTATGTGTCTTCATACTAGTGGCTATGATACTTTGTAATGAGTATACAACCCTTTCTCAACCCTAAACTCACTAGTGCATGCTCATTTCCATTCAAAATCCTCAAAAATACAGTTCTGGCACCAAATTGCTTGGCAGCTGTCGACAGCTGCCTTTCTGGCTGTCGACAGCCGGCGGCCTGGGCAGTTCAGAAGCCCAACCGATGTGCCCTTTGGCCGGATTTTGTGGGTCCCTTTCCATTTCAAATACTTTCCCAACTTTTTTAAAAGGGAACCCACGACCCCTCAACCTCTTCCACCTCTTCCAAAAAGGCCTCTCCTCCATCTTTCAGCCCTAGCCTCCTCCTTCCAGGGCACCGAAACCCAGATTCCAGTCCCTTCTGTCTCTCATTTCTCCAGTTCTCCTCCTCTCCACAGGGATCCTCCACTCTCTGACATCACCTTTTCATGGCTCCCAAGGGCAAGCGTGCAGTCCCTCAGTGACGTCCTATCTCGCCCGAAGTCGACGAAGGTTTCAGGGCTACTGCAGAGCGCCGAACCAATCATCGGGACGATCGTCTGCCAGAGCTCATTGTTCCTCCCAACCTCCACACTTCTAGGGTCCGGGGCACCTTCACCAAGTTCGTCCAACCTCGTTACGTGCATTTCGAGTCCCCAGAAGACATGTTTCCTGGCCTTCAGCCCCTATTCGACACTCAGGGATGGATCATCTTTTTGTACTCCCACACACGGTATTCTCCCACCGCTGTGACGAAGTTCTACAACAATCTGGAGATGTCGGTGGTCGATGAGGTGCTGTATACCACGGTAAAGGGTACTATATTTCAGATCACCCCCAATCTCTTTAGCCGTGCGCTTCAGCTTCCTAACTCTGGGGCCAATATTCTTCTTAATCCTCCATCTGCCTCTGAGCACTACACAATTATCACCCACCAACTTTATCATCCTAGTTATGATCACTTGAGGCTTAATGCCAACACTTTTCCTCCCCTAAACCGTCTCATTCATCACATCTTCACCACACTTGTGGTTCCCAAAGATGGAAGCAGGGAACTTGTCACTACAGTTCAAAAGTCCCTCTTCTATTATTTCCTGAAGTGTGAGCAAATTAACCTTCCTTTACTTATGGTTGACCTCATAAAACAATGTTTTTCAAATTCTAAGAGGTCCATGCCATATGCCTACCCCATTACATCCCTCCTCTCCTTTATTGGCATTTCCATCTCTAACTCTAAATGCACCAGTCTCAAATCGCGTAGCTCTTTTGATCTCACTGCGGTGCATCACATGGGGTACAAATTTGTCGAAGGGAGAGTAACACGGACTCTCAAATGTCAAGTTCCAGATGTTGAGGAAGTGTCTGCTGAAGATGATGATGATGATGAAGACTCCCAAGCTGAGCCAATGGATGCTCAGGGAGATGATAGGGACGTTGCTGAACACCAAGCTCCACCGGCTCCATCACAATCACTTCGAGATTTTATCACTGGTCAGATGGCCCAGCTCCAAAGCCAAATCTGTAACGTCGCGCATTTTCGGATCCTCGTGGATCGTGTGTTTAGCGCTTGTGGTGGCCAATGTGAGGCCAATGTGGCTTGTGAGCTGTGTGTGTGTGTGTTTCTGGGGCTTACTGGGCCGACGTTTTGGGTCTGCATTACCCTAGATCTCTCAGCCTATCATCGCGACAGGAAGGTCTGTCGCATTCTTAACGCGACAGAGGTGGCCGTCGCATTCATGTGGCCGCCTTGGTGCGTTGAGCGTCTGCATGTGCGCCACGTGTAGTGCCCATGGCAGTGGGCATTGGGAAGGAGACGCTCAGGTCCGTTGCGACCTGGTCGCGACGCCACGATGCGTCGCGTTCCGAACCGCAGCAGGTTTTTAAATAACCCCAGCCAAGCAGAACGCTCAAGGTTTCTTCTCGGCCAGGGGAAGGTGCTGTGGCGATTTCAGCTTGGATTTGGCGTCTTCGGCATGTCCTCGCTGCAGGGAGTCCGGGAGAAGCAAAGGAAACGCCGGGAGATCGCTGCATAACGCGTTCTCCGCGAAGGTAGGTGAACTCTTCCTGTTTTCAGGGTGTAAATCGCATGGGATTGGGTTCCAATCAGTTTAATGCATTTCTAACAATAGATAGCATGCTTAGGTATTCACAAAAGCATGAAAATGAAGAATTAATGGTGGTTTGTATTGTGGGAATGGGCTGTCATGGAGAGAGCCCGGATTAGGGTTCCCGCTTGGTAATGCGACGGGTCCCTATGTCGCGTTATGAACGCGACACAGCGATGTGTCGCGTTAAGGATCAGAAGGCGACATGTAAGTAGGTCGCATTCTGGATATGAAGGCGACATGTCGTGGTGACGCCTTCTGAAGGCGACCCAATGGGCTATCGCGACTTGGCTCGAGAGGCCCTGTTTGTGCATGGTTTACGCATGTGATTATCCGATTATCGTTATCGGTACGCTCAGTGTTAGTGAGCTGTGCATTGGCACTTATGGTGCTTTGGGAAGCGCGTGGTTTGCGAGGCTAGCTCACAGGTTACGTAGCTAGCTAGTAGTTTGCCTGTGGACATAGTGTTCACATGAGGCAGGTGGTGTTCACGTGTTGTGGACCATCAGTACACGAGGTTTACGTGAGATTTCACGTGGTTTGTGCGGTGCGCACGTGGTTTCTGTGTGCGTGTCAGGTAGTAGATGCCTACCGTGGTTACCTCTCCAGTTGGGTGCCCCAGGTTCTCTGTGAGCCAGGCTGTTAGCTCGGGGCTTTGTCTCGGTACTTGTGCTATATCGTCGAGGTTTGTGTCGTCTAACCTGGACACCTCACTCCTTAGTTTGAGTTGTACGTCCGGCTGAGGAAAGGACGACAGTGGGGCAGTGACTCTTGAGTTTGTTTTTAGTCACTTGTAGCGCGCTCTTAGTTGGGGGTACAGACACCAGTTGTCAACACTGGTCCCCGACTAGTCCTTTTCCAGTGCCTCACTCTAGCGAGCCCAGGCCAGGGTTTCTAGAGGTGCCAGGCATGGGCCTGCGACTGTGTGGTCCGCAGGTGGTGGTGTTTAGTTGGTCTCCACCGTTGCTTGTCTTTTTCACGTGGAGCGGCAGCTGGACCTTTCGTCCGTGGCTGCGAGACTGAGAGGTAGACCTGTGTTAGTTTGTCCGAGTCTGTTGCTGGTGTTGCGAACCAGTCTACGTGGCTCGAGTATGGCGGTCTCTACCGTAGCTCGTACACGTGTTGGAGATTTACCGTTTATTTATTACAGCTGTTTTACGCAGTCGGCTAGCGGTGAGTTTGTTTATAGCTTTAATATCCTGTTTAGTTGTGCTATAAATTGCTAGCATAGTTTACTGCTTTCGATACTTGTGTTTGGTTGCTTGGTGTTGGGGGAGTTCCCTACTGAGCCTGTGACTAGCGAGGCTCACCCCTACTCCCCACAGGCGAGGGCGAGGAGGAGGTTTCTCTACCGTCGTCCAGTTCGAAGCCGTGACGTAGCGGTGTTGGCCCAGCGCCTCCAGCAGTGTAGCTTTTCTTTCTTCAGTTGTACCTATTGTACCTCGGGGTATGCCCCAGGCTTGTGTACTTTCCTTTATTTCTTTTGAAGTTGGCTATGTAAAACCTTGTATATTATAAATGCAATGGTGTGTTCCTTTGTGTTTTCACAGACTAGGATGTGGTATCCCTTGTGAGGCTTCGACCCGTTCGTGGGAGACGGACTCGGGTCAAGCACGTTACCGGTTTAACGGGCTTGGACGAGGCGTTCCGTCACAAAATCACTACGGGCTTTGAACATCTCAATGCTCATCTTGATCATGTTGATACCCGGATGGATGCAGTGGCCGATACACATGTGGCAATTCAGCATCGGCTTACCAGGCTCTCTACGGAGTTTAATGAGTTCCGTCATCCCACTTCTCCTAGGAATGACAATGTTTAGAGAGTTTGGGTTGTCTAGTCTTTCTCATTGTCACTAGGTTTGGGTCATGGGTCACTTTGTCATTTACGTCAGTCATGTATCTTCCCTTCTTTTGCCTTCTTTATGTCATGCAACTTTTTTTTGTAACTATGTGTACTGAATGAAATCCACAGTTGTTAGACTAATTCCTCTTCTTGAGTGCATGATTTGTCTTTTTGGATGTTGCCAAAAGGGGGAGAAACATCAATGTGCACAAATTGAAAATTTTGTCATCATCAAAAAGGGAGAAAATGTTGGGTTCTTATGTGTGATGATTGTGATTAAATGTTTTTGATGATGAGAAATATTAATTGATGTTGTGTGTATGATAGAAATATGATGACAATGAGCAAACACAGAGATTTAGAAAGAGAAACAAATGAAAGTGGAGCTCAAGCTCTTTCTGAAACAAAGAGGTGGACTGAAGAGAATCTGAAATGCAGTAATCCACCAAGCAAAGAAGACTTCTAATCTCCAATGGAGAGCATGAAGTCTAAGACTAAGGAGTGGCTCTCTTTCTCTTTGAGTGGCTCTTCTAGCTTTCAGATGGGAGTGAAGTGTGAGCTTCTATGTCTTCTATGTATGTGTATCTCTATGTCTCTTCTCTATGTCTCCTTAAGACTTCAAGCTTCGTCTTCATATATATGAGCTTCAAATTTGCCCATTTGAATTTTGGCCATTGGAAGCTAGCCGTTGAAGGATGTCCGTTGAGAGGAGACTTTGATCTTCTTAGGTTTGTCCATCAAATGTTTAGCTCCATGAGTCCCTGTTGGGTTCTTATGTGTGATGATTGTGATTAAATGTTTTTGATGATGAGAAATATTAATTGATGTTGTGTGTATGATAGAAATATGATGACAATGACAAAGACATGCCAGAAACAATCACATATGAGAACATGCTTTTATTGATCATCTATACATTCATTGTATCTCACTTATAATGTTTCTCAATGTAGGTGTGAATGTATACAAGTCAAGTAACAAGAACCAAGTGAAAAAGATCAAGAAATAGACTTCAAGTCAACACCTGTCGACAGCCATGAAGGCCCCTGTTGACAGATGGACCATCTAGAACAAAACAAGCTACTGGAAGCTCATTTGGGATAGTAGCTGTCGACAGCTAAAGCTCACCTGTCGACAGATACATATGTCCTGTCGACAGATGAGAATCGCCTGTCGACAGCCTAGTGTTCCAGGAACCTTCAAAGGTTCTGGAAACCATCAATATGCAATAGCTGTCGATAGCATCAAATCGCCTGTCGACAACCGAAGTTTTAGAAAGATCTGATGGTCAGGATATGATCTATATTTGGGTGATCCCTTTAAGCACGACTCTCCATGTTTGGACACCCATATATAAACGTCATATGAAGCTATTTTCATAATAAGAAGCCACCATACCAAAACCCTAAGAAAAACCCAAGAGAGAAAGCTTCTTCTTATTGCTCTACTTCAACCCTCCGTCCAGAGCAAAGAAGATCCATCTTCCAAGTGGAGTTGAAGTCAGTTCGTCCACTGTTCAAGCTTCTCCATCAACTGTTCTTCATCCAAACGAAGTTTGAAGTTCTTCCGAACGACCATCACGAAGAGTTCTTCATCAGGATATACTTCTACATCTCTGAACTCTTCTACTTCTACACTTTTCGTGCCACTTTGGTAATTGGTTAACTCAGAGTTAACTCTATTTAACTCAGAGTTAACTCAAAAAGTGCTTAGGAAAGGTTACAAAGTTAACTCAAGTGAGTTAGGCTAAAGGTGGATTAAAAGTGAGTTAACTCACCATTTTTCAACCCACCTCTGGAGGTGGACTAGAGTTAACCCAAGTGAGTTAACCACCTTTTTGCTCTCACAGTACAAACATTAATTGCTACTTTTTCTTTTCCCAAGGTAAGTTAACTCACTTTTTCTTACCAAAGTGCATTTGAGAAAAATAAGTTAACTCACCATAGTCAAAAAGTTAACTCCATTGTTACCAGAGCAAAAGGTGGGTTACACATGTGTAACTTGGATTATGGGTTGGGGTTATCTTAACTCCAACTCATTACCAAAGTGGCCTCATATCTGTGTGTATGGTTGTGATTCAAGCGTCCCTTGTGCTTGATTCATGTGTGGCTAGTTGTTCTGAATGCCTGTTTGCTTCAGACAACTTGAGTGTGTGTGTTGTAAGAGTTGAACTTGCTTATAAGCAGTCTTTCTGCGTGTGTGTGTGGACGGTGGACGTAGGATACACAAGTTGTGTACTCCGAACCACCTTAAATCATCGTGTATGTGGTTTGAACGTTTTACGGTAGATGTTTGGTCGGCACGTTGGTTTCTTACATGCTAGATAGGGTGTTATTTGATCTGCTCATAATCAACACATACATCTTGGTTCAAATTTAGTGCAAGTCTGTTTGAGATTTCGGCAACTCAGTGTTATCACCGAAAAGAAGGCCATGGTGGTTTTAATTTGTAGTAATCTATTCAACCTCCCCTTCTAGATTACCATTATAGAAAATTCTGCATATCTTTCAGTCCCAACATCTTTAGGCTATATTTTGTAGCTTCATGCTTGAGAGACAGCTTTATTAAAGTTTTGAGAGGCTCCATGCGCAAGATTAGAGGTTATAAATGTTTTGCAGGCTTCAAGTGTAACGACCCTCTTCATACCGGTACGATTATACCAATCTCCATCGGTATAAAGGGCGTCGTCACAGTGGGACATTTACCCAACACTGGTCGATAGGTTGATATGTACCTGGATAGCGATAGAGTACAGCGGAATAAAGTAAACAACTCAACTCTTAATCTGTCACCAACACACATTCCATAATCTAAATAGTAAGATAGAAAGACAATGTCCACATTAATACAAAATAAAGAGAGTTACAATGTCCAAAATATTGTCCATACAATAATCCTTGTTGTGCAAAAGAAAAGTACAACTGGTAACAGCTCCACAAAATAGTCTTCTAATGATGATCCTCGCCACGCTACCTTCTAGTGCACGATACCTGTCAACCTGTACGCCGAAGCAAGAGTGAGTCCAAAGACTCAGCAAGCGACACTACTCATGATATACACATACAAGTCTTAGTGGTTTCTACATGCACTTTTACAATTAACAACACATAGCATGCTAGTCAATTCAAGTTTTCTACCTATCATGAAAGTTCTACAATTTTATACATAACTCATGCTTTCAGATTTGTAAAATGAAATTCACCTATCACATGATCTCTATTCCATTTGCTCAAGAACTTTAGTCTTTTAAAGAGCTAAAACATGAAAGCTATCGACATGAACAATTTACACACATGAAAGGGGACACAACTAGCATGGATTTCACCTAGTTTTAAACACATACACGAACCTTTTCACATGCTTTAGATTGCTGATTTATATGATTCAATGACTATAAATCTACACATGAGAGCTACAATAATACATAAAACACATCATGTGAATCAAGTAATCAAGCTATCTTGCACTCATTTTCACTAATTATCCCTAACATGGATTCTAGGCATTTGTGCACACATAAGCATGATAATGACAACATGAGTTTACTGATTTCACATGGTTTCCAATAACACATTCTCACATTCTCGGTTTCACATGATTTCACACTTACTCATTCACGTTGTTCACTTTTACACATTTGACACGTACACATGTTCACACTTATACAATTTACTCATTTCCACATCATTTTCTCTTTCACTTTCACTTATCACATATCATATCGATTGCACTTACCACGTGCGTCTTGGGCACTTACCACGTGCCATATTCACATATTTCACATTTTACTCATTTTTCATTACTTAAACAATTTGCTATGACACATAGTCCTAACCACCAGTAGAGGACACTAACAATATCTCATAGCTCGTGCTCATTCCTTAGCACAGCTCTCAACACAACTCATTACACAACACATGACACAACACTTACACAACTCATACACATACTCACCACCTAGGCAATACAGCGGTGAATCTTGGTAACTGTGCAGACCGGGAGAAGCCCTCTCCACCCTATCCAGTGGTACTTGTCCACCTCCGGGGTTTTCCCAATGTCTTTGGGACAAACTTATATCACATGGAGCCTTCTATAGGGACTTTTCTATATACGGCTCCCGATGCCTCTAGGGTAGCAGTGTCACATAGGCACAACTTTTACACTTTTACACATTACCGTTTTACACATGGTTTTACACATAACTCTTCTCATTTCAATCACTTTCTCACTCACATGAACATTTCTGTTTTTCCTTAACATGGTACTACAGAATTTCAAGAGTTTAACATACAGTAACCACCCTAATCATGTTGGTTTTAGACCATAACAAACCACATTACAATTATATGCACGAATTATCACATTTCACATGAAAATACATAACTTTTTATTTACTGTTCCAATTGACCTGAAATTTTAACCACATGCTGTTTTCGGGGTCAAAATCATACCTCAATTTTTCAGATTTTTCTGAGCTAAATAGGATTTACAGAAAATCAAACACCTAATTAGCATATTATTCACAACTTAAGCTAACATGGGTCTAACACATTTTGCAATTTATCCACTTACTGTTTTGCACAAAGACTACTAATATATGCATGATTTTAGAATACAACATCACCCTAATTCATACATCTATAAATCAATTACCACAAACCATTTTTGCATGTTTTTATTTTACCGAACCGAACTTATTTACAATTTCTCAAGCATGGATAAACTACTAAATTTTGCAAACACATATGCTGACCCACTATTCTTCATGATCAAACCGAAACCAAGGCATTCACACCAACCCTAATCATAAATCATGAATTTTACAAGATTGTCTACAAGTCATGCTCACATGTTTACAAGATATCATTATCCCACATTCACCAACACAACCCACACTCATCCACAACCACAATGCACAATATACATAGAGTATAAGGTGTACAATATATCCTCATCGCATAAAACATACCGAATTTAATGTATAAGAGAGACAGAACAGCTCACTGTTCTGTCCAGAAGAACTAGACGGCGGTCTCTGGCCGCTGACTCAGGGTCAGCGGCATGATCGATGGACGCCAAGGATGAACTGGGCGTCCAGGGACCCTGCCGTCTACTCAGGTCTGTGCAGAAACACAGACCCGAGCTCTAAATCTTGGGTGAAATGGAGGGTCTAGGACTCGAGGAAAATTCCATAAAAATATCAAAACCCACCTAGACTCATACGAGGATGCCATAGATAGGTCACTTGCCTCTCTAAAATTCCTCCAAGGGATTTGTGGCTCGAAGAAGACCTCCTTGGGCAGTTCCAAGAAGTTGCAGAAGTGCCTCCAAGATCGCCTTCCTCCGGGTTCTGGGTGATCTCCACGCCGAGGGGATGATGGGGAAGCCTTCTCCTTTGCTTCAGCCTCCCCTTGTTGCAGTAGATCTCCAGATCCAGCTTCAAAGGGTCGGATTTGAGGGTTCTAGAATGGGGTTTTCTCACAGAATGCTCTAGGGTTTTTCTTTCTTCTCCTCTCCTCTTGCAAGGGTGAAAATGAGAAGTGGGGAGAGGCCAATTCGGGTTCAGGATGTAGGAGAGCCCCTCACCCACTCACCATGCCGATTAGACAGCCTTAGATCCATTGGGGAACATCCCCCAATGGGTGGCCATGCCTTGCTTCAGAAGACAGCAGCTCTGCTGCGCATGCAGGTCAGAGAGGTTGACGTCCACATCGCTGGACGCCTGGGTCAGGCTTGGCGTCCAGGTCTGGACGTTGACTCCACCTCGGCGGCCAGAGGTTGACGCCAAGGTGGCCTTTGGCCAGAACCTTAATTTATGCAGAAACTATGCATACCAAGCTTATATACAAGCAATATGTATATGGTATTATACTCATACTATCACCAGGCAATACATACCTTATTTATATTTAATATAAACACATGCACATTAATTATACTAATTAATATGTACATAAATATCTATATACATACACAAGCATACATAAGCATACTAAGATAAAATGTACGTAGACACCTACCTGTACGTACGTGATATTTTACACATGTATGACTCAACACACGGCAATTTAAATGACGAGAATTATGAGGGCTTCGCAAATCATTAGGAGGTGATATGATTTATGCTAGCTAGGAATAATCCATTCGATAAAATAGTCCTCACATACACACACTTGATTTGTCATATATATAGTATACGCACACTGGTGTAGCATACTTATGTACATTATGCTTGGAATAGATGGGTACAATATGCGCACCGGTAATTAGATTAACTTACACAACTTTACCTAACATTGCTTAAGTATTACATGTATAGGATTTCTTAATATATATACTATATGCATAATTTATCCAATTGACTATTCTCACCTAATCATCATAAAGATACATGCATGTTATCCATGAGGAGTATAGAATCCCAATGTAAACTACTAAACACACCTACCATGCTTGAACTCTTTATGCATATGCAATGTACGTAGTACAATATTCACATTAGCTAAACCATGCAAATGAGCAACGCTTACAACTAATCATACACATGCATACACAAATACACCAAGGTGTTATGCATGTAGAATTAGGTATACAATCATCACACGCATAAGATAACGTACATATACATATCTACTTCCTATATTCTCATACAAAATTCCATGAAATAGGTAGTATAGGATATTCTTCATTATTTAGATAGCACACGCATAGTACTATTCAAGTATCCTAAGTCAGAGATTCTTAGTATTCATAATACACTTCTAATTAGCTAATTGTTCACTTCCACATTAATCATCATATACACCTATGTATACATATATAGATATTCGCACATGCTCATGTTCAAAAGAAGGATAAAACTTATAGTAGGCACAATGAAATACGCATGCTAAGCACACAACAACCGAACACCCAACACACCATTCATATGCATACAGATATATAAAGAGAGTAAAAAATCCGGGGTCTTACATCAAGTGCAAGACTGGAGACAAACCAAGCTTCATAAATGTTCTGTAAGCTGAAAGGACAGAATAGAAAGATATCTCCATACTTTCGGAGGTAGGTGAGATACATATAAGAATATAATGTATGAAGAGGTTTAGAACATTTAAGAATGAACATACATTTGCACACGATCTCTTTCTGAAAGCCATGAGATTTCTGACATTGGCAGGTAGGTTCTGACAGATAGCCCATACAGTTTATACTTATCAAGCATTTAATTCTTGACCATCTGTCGACCAAAGATCAACTTATCTTCCTATCAGTAGAAGAGATGACAAATATATCTCATATATTATAGATCCCAAAAAAGATATTTCACAGATGAATAATATTGAATAAAATATTTTTCCCGCCAAAAAGATAATTGATTTTTATATTTACTAAAGGAAAATGATTTTAAGGAAACTATCTTTATTCAAAAGATATGTCACGCCTCGACGTGGAATATCGGAACGTGAGGCAGTTGCAAGTAAAGGGTATAGAGAGAGTACTAGACATCAAACCATTGCACAGTGAATAATACTAAAGCGAATTCATTTCATTAATAACTTTCCAATGTCTAGTTACAACCACTAATATCAGAGCCAATCTATAGGGCCCAATTACATTGAAATAAAGCAAAAGACTAAACTTCAAACCTAACTACTACAACACTAAACATAGCAATAGGACGCTAGAGTACTCATGACATCACTCCAGGTCGTTCCCGTCCTCTTGAGTGTATGGTTCATCCTCGGTCTCACCTGAGCATACAACGACAAATAATGCAGGGTGAGCGAACATCGCCCAGTAGGACTTAAATCTCAGGCTCAAGTAGGCTTTAAGTAATTAATGCATTAAAGGCAGAGTAACTAATGATAGAACGGGAGAGAGTCAAGTAAAAAATATAGCAGGACAATACGAAATGAAATAGCAAGACTTTCCAAATATAGACTTTCCAAAAATAGCGCAAGTGTCAGGAATAGTACAATAATAGCAAGATAGCACAAGGTCAAGTATAGCAAGATGGCCATAGTACAAATAGCACAACGAGTATAGCATAACACTTTGTTGCAATGGACAACGAGAGAACATAGCACTTTTGATTGTCATTTAGATAGTCGAGATAGATAGAACTTGAGTGTAATGCTAAACACTCTGATCATTTAACTCCCATGGGCACTAGCACTTTCAGGCGCACATCCCAGGACCAGATCGGGCCCTTTAAATATTGCCAGACATTGGTTATATTGTTTATCTTTAGACAATCAGTCAATGGCCAATATAGAGTACCAAGAAGTAGATGAGAGCACAAGATAGTAGAGTGAACGTGAATAGATGAGCGAATAGAGTGTAGATGAGAGATAGTGGACATTGCACGTAACACGTCGAGTAAACAGGTGATAGTAACAGTTGCACAACACGTGTACTTGGTGTTGGCAGTCAGGTGGAAATCATCACCCTTCCACCGGCCATGTTAAGCACAAGCCCAGAGGTCCGGCGTGATTCAAGACGAGAGTGAACTTCTAATAGCTGTTTGGATCATATAGATCCCTAAAGGGTATCATAGGTGTTAGGGTACAACCGGCTCGTCGACCATGTGGGAATCCATGGACAGAGGAGACTTACGGAGGCCTTGAACAAAGACTTACTAGTCCGGCGGAAGGAGTATCCGACGGAGAGTTCATCCAAGTCAAGAGAGAGTGTGTATATAGAAACAAGTGCTCGACTTTCTAGAGGAATTCTAGAACAGTGCAACGTCGATATCGGTATTCCCAAAACATCGCGAGAAACGATAGACAAGTATATTTAAAATAGGGTAATTTAATTACATAAATTACCAGATGTATTATGAAATAATTTTATGCCAAATTATGCCATAATTGGATGGTTCAAAGTGTGTGTAAGTGTCATGAAAATGTAGATAGAAAAGATCATGTGCACGGATTTTAATCATACATAAATGTTTAATTTATAACAAGTGTTATTTTCTGTATGTATGACTGTAAAACAAGAGTACAAACACTGTAGATAATCAAGCATTGCCGAGACAGGGGGTTTCTTGTAAAAACCAAAATCACGACGTACCCTAATAAGGGTTGCGACGGGGTCAACTGAGATCGCGACGAGGTCTTGTACAGGTAGCGACAGTCTTAGTTAGGTCAGGCAACAGATCGCGACGATAGGACCTGTCGCGATCAAATCGCGACAGAGGGCACTATCGCGATGGCCCTTATGAATGCGGCCTATCGGGCCGTCGCATTCACAGGGTTTGCGCCCGAGTCCGACAGGGAAAAGACTTCACATTGGATTGCGGGCCAGAACTTACCCTATTTGACATAGGGTGAGTCAGAAAATCACAACTAAATGTATAGTCAATGAAAAATCATGAAACTAGTTGCAAAACGACCTAGACATGCATGGGTACTTACAATAAATAGGAATTGGAAAACAATCAGGGTTTAGACATGTTTTAAACACGGGTATTCATGATGAACATGAAACAGTACATAGTTGAGATCAACGATTAAATTCGCAAGATAGGATGAATCAAATTTAGGGCTTTTAGGGGCAAAAGATGCCTAACATGCATCAGTTCCTACAGTAAAAATCTCGAGGCATGGGGTTGAGTATACAAGGAGATCAAGAATTAAGAAGAGGGTTCGGGGTCATGTAAGTTGCAGAACATGAAAAATCAAGAACGAAAGATATGCTCGATGAAAGATTATGAAACCAAAGGGCTTTTGTTCCTAATGGACACAACACCCTACAGATAAATTTTCATGGTTTATGCTCGTGAGAATGCCTACCTTTGATTGTTTTCCTCTTCTAGGGTTAAGAGCTTGAAGAACTCGGGGAAGAACTTGAGAGATCCCTCTCCTCCACGAATTCTCCTCCTCTTGGCCTCTCCTCCTGGTCCAGGAACCTCGTGGCACGAGCTAGGGCTGGCCATGAGGGTTTAAGAGAAGTATTTAAGCTTCTCCCTATTCCCTTTCCTAGTTTAAGTCTTACTCCTATTAAATTCCGAATTTCCTATTTTCCCCTCCCATTTTTAAGCAAGAAATCTCCTATTTGGGTTGGGAGAGAGGGAATTTTGTGGCCAATCAATTGGGGTAGGTTTAGGAATCCAATTCTAATTCAAAGTAGCTATTAAATGCATTAAATATCTCTTTTCTATTTTTAGTAATATTTTAGTTACGAATTTTTGGTATTTATCTATTATTCCCCTTTTTAAAATCTCTATTTTAGCCCACTAATTTCTAATGGGTCAATATAGCAAAGCCCATTACACCTTTTCTTTTAATGGGTTTTATTTAATTCTCTCTTATTTGATTTCCTAGTTGATTTAATACATCTTCCTTTTATTTGATTTTCTAATTAAATAATATAAATATATATATTTTTATTTTTCCATAAATTTAGGGTTGCTACATCCTCCCCTTCTTAAAAAGAATTTGGTCCCCAAATTCATATGATCATTCAGGAGAGAATGTCTTATCGAAAAGAGCGGGGTAGTTTCGTCTGATAATTCCTTCCGGTTCCCATGTGGCTTCCTCCACTCCTCGATTATTCCATAGGACTTGAACCACATGGATGGGATGGTTTCTGAGCTGTTGTACCTTCTGTTCCAGTATCTTGACTGGCTTCTCTTCGTACGTCACATCTTTGTTCAATACCAACTTCTCGTGGCGAATGATGTGCTTGGGGTCGTACATATATTTCCTAAGCATGGAAACATGAAACACATTGTGTACACATGACAGATCCGGTGGCAACGCCAGCTGGTATGCAACCTCACCAACCCTTTCGAGTACTTCAAAAGGACCGATGAATCTAGGGTTGAGCTTTCCCTTTACATCGAATCTTTGGATGCCACGAGTAGGTGACACTTTTAAGAACACATGATCACCGACTTGAAATTCCAAGTCTCGCCTTCTTTTGTCGGCATAGCTCTTTTGTCTGGATTGGGCAATCTTGAGCCGGTCTCTGATTACCTGAATGTCCTTTGTGGTATGTTGCACCATGTCTGGGCCTAGCCATTGCTGTTCTCTAACCTCATTCCAGCATGCAGGGGATCTACAATTCCTTCCGTAGAGTGCTTCGAACAGTGCCATCTTGATACTCGCCTGGTAACTGTTGTTATAGGCGAACTCAATAAGAGATAGATGTTCATTCCAATACCCTTGGAAATCTATGGTGCAAGCTCTCAACATGTCTTCCACTATTTGGGTGGTTCTTTCAGTTTGCCCATTGGTTTGAGGATGGAATGCGGTACTAAAGTTGAGTTTAGTACCCAGTGCACCATGCAGTCCTTTCCAAAAATGAGATGTATATCTCGGATCTCGATCCAAAACAATAGATGATGGAATGCCATGTAATCTTACAATCTCCTTGACATATAAGGCAGCTAGTACTTCCACGGACCATTTACTCTATATAGGCAGAAAGTGGGCGGATTTGGTTAGTCGGTCCACAATGACCCATATGGCGTCGAGTCCACCACGAGTCTTGGGTAAACCCATGATGAAGTCCATGCCAATGCTTTCCCATTTCCATTCCAGAATATCTAGCGGTCTGAGTACACTAGCAGGGCGCAGGTGTTTCGCTTTTACTTGTTGGAAAGTAAGGCAATGAGTGGCATGTTCAGCTACCTCTCTTTTCATGTTCGGCCACCAAAACGTTCTTTTCATATCTTGATACATTTTGGTACCTCCTGGATGAATAGTATACCTTGTCTTGTGAGCTTCATCCATTAGTCTTCTCTTTAGTTCTTCATTGTCGGGAACACATGTCCTTCCTTGAAAGACAAGCCTTCCGTCTTCAGTCATTGCAAAGTCGGTCTTTCAGTTAGAGTTTCTTTTACGCGAACTAAGAATGGATCATCGTCTTGTTGAGCTTTGATCTCCTCTAGCAGATCAGATTGAATCTTGATATTGGCAACCAAGACTCGATCATCTCTATGTTCGATATTTAAGTCTAACCTTGCGAATTGTTCTAGTAGTTGCATCTCGCCAAGGACTAGACTTGAGAAAAATGCCATTGGCTTCCTACTAAGAGCATCGGCCACGGCATTTCCCTTGCCTGGGTGGTATTGGATGTGGAAGTCGAAATCTTTCAAGTATTCCAGCCATCTCCTTTGTCTCATGTTGAGTTCCTTCTGAGAGAATAAATACTTCAGACTTTTATGGTCTGAGTAGATAGTGAATTGCTCGCCATATAGATAGTGTCTCCAAATCTTTAAGGCAAAGACCACGGCAGCTAGCTCGAGATCATGTACAGGGTAGTTGACTTCATGTGTATTCATTTGTCTTGAAGAATAGGCAATGACCTTCTCCTTTTGCATGAGTACACAACCTAGCCCGATTCCTGAGGCATCGGTGTAGACAGAGAAACCTTCTCCCTCTATTGGCAGGGCGAGAACAGGTGCTGAGGTAAGACAGTCTTTGAGGGTTTGGAAACTTTTCTCACACTCTTTACTCCAGGAGTATGGATTCTCCTTTCGTGTCAGACGCGTGAGAGGAACGACGATCTTTGAGAAGTCCTTGATGAACCGCCTGTAATAGCCAGCCAGTCCTAGGAAACTTCTGATTTCAGTGACGTTGGTTGGTCTCTGCCAGTTGAGTACAACTTCGACTTTGGAGGGATCAACGGAGATGCCGTCCTTTGAGATGACATGACCCAAGAAGGATACTTCTTCGATCCAGAATTCACACTTGCTAAGCTTTGCGTATAGCTTGTTGTCTCGCAAAACTTGTATTTCTGTCTTCAGGTGTTCTTCATGCTCTTCCTTGATCTTGGAGTATATGAGGATGTCGTCGATAAAGACGACCACGAACTTGTCGAGGTAGGGCCGATATATGCTGTTCATGAGTTGCATAAAGGCTGCAGGAGCATTGGTTAGCCCAAAAGGCATAACGACAAATTCATAATGTCCATACCTGCTCCTGAAAGCCATCTTGAAGATATCGTCCTCCTTGATCCTCATTTGGTGGTAGCCAGATCGAAGATCGATCTTGGAGAAATATTGAGCTCCCGATATTTGGTCGAACAGTTCGTCGACTCTGGGCAAAGGGTACTTGTTCTTGATGGTGAGTTGATTGAGTTGTCGATAGTCGATGCACAGCCTCATCGATCCATCTTTCTTCTTTACGAATAGCACAGGTGCAACGTCGCGTGTTTTTTGGATCCTTATGGATCCTTCGTTTAGTGTTGTGGAGGTCATACGTTGACCAATGTGGCTCGTGAATGGTGTGCGCGCGTGTGTATGGGCCTTATCGGGCCGTTAGTGCAAGTTGTAGCAACCCTCAGTTTTCATCTTGTCATCGTGACAGGAAGGGCTGTCGCGTTCTTGAATGCGACGGAGCGATGCGTCGCGTTCATGTGACCACCTCTGGCGCTGGACGTGTGCATATGCGCCACGTGGCGGGCATTGGGGACGTTAAGTTTAGGAAGGCGACACCCTGTTGCGTCGTGTTCAGGTAGCGACACATCGATGCGTCGCGTTCCGAACCGCTACAGGTTTTTAAAGAACCCCAGCCGATAGAACTCTCACACGTTCTGCTCGGCCGGGGGAGGAGCTGTTGAGGGTTTCTCGGGTGATTTCGGGTGGAGAACTCGGTTTTCGGCGAGGTTTCAATGTAAGAAGATCGCGTGGAGCATGAGGATCACCGGGGAAGCATCATACTGCGCGTTCTTCGCAAAGGTAGGTGAATTCTCCCCGTTCCGGGGCGATAATCGGGGGAACCGTAGGATCGATCAGTTTAATGCTTTATTCATGCTAAATACCATGCCTAGAATTTCATTAAAGCATGTAAATGATGAATTAAGGGTGGTTTGCATGAGTTTTGGGGTGTTTTGGAAGGAGAGAACTCGATTAGGGTTTCTCCCCTGCTAAGGCGACAGAGGGTGATGTTGCGATCAAGAAGGCGACGGGTCGACCCGTCGCGTTCATGTCCTTAAGGCGACATGTCGGGCTGACGCCTTCTGAAGGCGACCCAAGGGCCTGTCGTGACCACAGTCAAGGGCTGTGTGTGTATGGCTTACGTGATGTGAATATCCGATTATCGTAGTTTCATGTGTGCATTGGCACTTGTGGTGCACTGAGTGCACGTGGTTTCTGAGACTAGCATACAGAGTATGTAGTTAGCTAGTCGTATTCGTGGCTGCGTGGTGTTTACACGAGCACTGTTAGGTTCACGTGTTGTGAACCATTGTTACGAGAGGTTTACGTGACATTTCACGTGGTTTATGTGGGACGTGCACGTGGTTTTGTGTGTGTGGCGAGTAGTACGATGCCTACCGTGGTTACCTCTCCAGTTGGGTGCCCCAGGTTCTCTGTGAGCCAAGCTGTTAGCTCGGGGCTTTGTCCCGGTACTTGCGCTGTACCGTCGAGGTCTGTATCGTCTGACCTGGACACCCTCACTCCTTTGCTTGAGTTGTACGTCTGGCTGAGGGAAAGACGACAGTGGGACAGTGACTTCTGTACTTGTCTTTTAGTCACTTGTGGCGTGCTCTTGGTTGGGGGTACGGACACCAGTAGTCGACACTGGTCCCCAGCTAGTCCTTTTCCAGTGCCTCACTCTAGCGAGCCCGGGCCAGGGTCTCTAGAGGTGCCAGGCATGGGCCTGCGACCGTGTGGTACGCAGGTGGTGGTGTTTAGTCGGTCTCCACAGTTGCTTGATCTTTTCACGTGGAGCGGTAGCTGGACCTTCTATCCGTGGCTGCGAGACTGAGAGGTAGACCTGTGTTAGCTTGTCCTAGTCAGTCTCTGGTGTCGCGAACCAGTTCATGTGGCTCGTGTTTGGCGTCTCTACTTTATCTCGTACACTTGTACTGGTTTGCCGTTTAATTATTACAATTGTTTTTCGTAGTCGGCAGACGGTGAGTACTTTTACAACTTTAATATCCTGCTTAGCTGTTTTATAAATTGTTGGTACCGTTTACTACTTTTGTACCTGTGTTTTGGTTTTGCTCGGTGTTGAGGGAGTTCCCTACTGAGCCAGTGATTAGCGAGGCTCACACCTACTCCCACAGGAGAGGGCGAGGAGGACGTTTCACGACCATCGTCCAATTCAGAACCGCGTCATAGCGGTGCAGGGTCAGTACCTCCAGCAGTGTAGCAGTATAGTGTATTGTAGAGCAGTGTAGTTACTAGCAGTGTAGCTAGTTGTTTACTTTTTCTGGTTGTATCTCGGGGTATGCCCCAGGCTCCTGTACTTTCTATCAGTTTTTGGAAGTCTGGCTATGTAAACTTGCTTTATATATATATGAAAATTATGGTGCATTCCTTTGTGTTACCACAGACGTGTGTTTGATATCCCTTGTGAGGCTACGGCCCGTTCGCGGGAGGCAGACTCGTGTCAGGCTTGTTATTAGTTTAATGGGTTTGAACGAGGCGTTCCGTTATAGTTGGTATCAGAGCAAGGTCCGTGTTAATATAAAGGAACTAGAAGGTTACATAGCCTTACTTCCGGTCTTAGTATACTGCTGGTAGGGACCCTGGTTTCTGATAATTCGTTGTTGTGTTTCTGTTTGGTGTTTTGTTTGTGCAGGAAATTTCTAAAATGGCTGATAGAAGAGATTGGGGTGGTGGAGGAGATGATCCGGAGGAGAGTACTCAGCGTATGATAGAAAGGATCTGGGAGAGCCTCATCGATATACGGATGAGGATGGATCAACAGGCACCGGTCCCGCCAATTGCCGCATCACCTGGGGTCGGAGGGGCTATACCTTTAGCTCCAGTTCCGCCACTGCCAAGAGTGGAGGTGCCTTTTGCAGCACCTGTGCCACCACCACCGCCAGTCTTAGCAGCAGAGGAGCCAGTGATGCAGGTGGAGAAGTTTCTGAGATTGCAGCCGCCTACTTACTCAGGAGGGCTGAATCCAGATACAGCGGAACACTGGGTCCATGAGATTGAGAGGGTCTTTACGACTATGAGGTGTCCGACAACAGATAAAGTCGTGCTAGCTGCCTATCAATTGTGGGGTTTTGCATTGGAATGGTGGCGATTGAAAATGCAGACCACCTTCGTAGGCAGGACAGAAGAGACTATCACTTGGCCGGAGTTTCTTGATGTATTTAATGATACATTCTTTCCAATCCAAGTGCAGCAAGTGAAGAGAGAACAGTTTCAGACACTCCAGCAAGGTAACTCTTCAGTTTTAGAATACCAGATGCGATTTATGGCACTCAGCCAATATGCGCCTTATGTAATATCGGATAATAATATGATGGTTGAATATTTTATTCGGGGTTTAAGAGTAGAATTGCAGAATGCAATAGTGCCACTCATGTGCAAAACAGTGGAAGAAGCAGCTCAGAGGGCAGCTACATTAGAGAGGTCTATTAGGACTCGTCAGGTGGGTGAGTCAGATTTAGGTAGTTTTCGGCAAGCGCAACAATCAGTGGGTGTGAGTAAGGGTAAAGCACCAGCAGGACCTTCTTCATTAGGTTTTGGTAATTGGGGCCAGAAATTGAAGCAAGCATTTAAAGGTAAAGGAAGAGGATGGGGAGGTCGACATCAATTTCAGCAAGGTCGTGGTAGGCCAGAGGTAGAGGAGTCGCAGCAGAGTACTTCTAGACAGCCTATTATTCCACCAGGGTATAGATGTTACAATTGCAACCAGCCGGGGCATTTGATTCGTAATTGCCCCTATCCGAGAGAGTATGGATATGGAAGAGGTGTGCAACAGCAGTCTCAGCAGTTTCAGCAGCCACAGGCAGGTCGTGGCAGAGGAGCACCGCAGCAGCGGGGAAGGGGCCGGGTTATGGCTATCACCCGAGCCCAGGCGGAGGCATCGAACATGATAGAAGGTACTTTACCTCTTTGTGACTATTCAGCAAGAGTCTTATTTGATTCGGGTGCCTCTCATTCTTTTATTTCCGAAGAGTTTCTGGATTGCATGGTTCATCCTTTAGAGGAAAAGTCTTGTGAGTTAGTAGTGGAGGTTCCCTCAGGTGAGTTCCTGCTCACTTCGAGCTATGTAGATGAAGCTCCTGTTGTGATCGAAGGGAACCAGATGCCGGGTTGTATGCCCTGCAGTTAACAGATTATGATATTATTTTGGGTATGGATTGGCTTGAGACTTATGGAGCAATGGTAGATTGCAGAAAGAAGAGGATCAGGTTTTGTCATCCTAATGGTGCAGTATTTGAATATCAAGGTATGCCTTTTTATACCTCTAAGTTCCTAATTTCTGTAATTAGAGCTAGAAAGTTGATAAATGCTGGATGTGTGGCTTATTTAGCCTCAGTAAGCCTGGTAGAAGCTAGTCAGTCAGTGGAAGCAGTTCCCGTGGTTAGGGAATTTGCTGATGTTTTTCCTGAAGATTTGCCTGGTTTAGCTCCACATAGAGAAGTGGACTTTACCATTGAGTTGCTGCCAGGTACCATGCCGATCTCTAAAGCTCCATATCGGATGGCACCAGCAGAACTTAAAGAATTGAAAAAGCAATTAGAAGAGTTGTTGCAAAAAGGGTTTATTAGGCCGAGTCATTCCCCGTGGGGAGCACCGGTGTTGTTTGTGAAAAAGAAAGATGGAAGTTTTCGGATGTGTATTGATTATAGGAAGTTGAATGAAGTGGCCATTAAGAATAAGTACCCATTACCAAGAATAGTTGATCTGTTTGATCAGTTACAATCAGCCAAGGTGTTTTCTAAAATTGATTTGAGGTCCGGGTACCATCAGTTGAGAATTAAAGAGGAGGATATAGATAAAACAACATTCAGAACCAGATATGGTCACTATGAATTTGTGGTTATGCCATTTGGGCTGACTAATACTCCTGCAGCCTTTATGGATCCGATGAATAGAATTTTTCATCCGTATTTAGACCAATTCATTGTGGTCTTTATTAATGATATTCTAATTTATTCAGCATCTAAAGAGGAGCATGCAGCTCATTTGAGGTTTACCCTATAGTTGTTAAGGGATAACCAATTGTTTGCCAAATTCAGTAAGTGTGAATTTTGGCTGATGGAAATCCAGTTCTTGGGTCATGTCATCTCAGCAGAAGGAGTGGCAGTGGACCCGAGTAAAGTGGAAGCAGTGGACCCGAGTAAAGTGGAAGCAGTAATGAAATGGGAAGTGCCTAGAACAATAACCGAGATTAGAAGCTTCTTAGGGTTGGCAGGTTATTATCGGCGCTTTATTCAAGATTTTTCCAAGATTGCAGCACCCATGACCAAGTTGACCAGGAAAGGTGTACCTTTTGTGTGGTCCGATGAATGCCAAAAGAGTTTTATGGAGTTAAAGAAAAGACTTACATCAGCACCTGTATTGGCATTACCAGCAGAAGATGGTGGTTATGTGTTGTACATTGATGCTTCGCGGAGAGGGCTTGGCGCAGTACTTATGCAGCATGGCAAAGTGATAGCTTATGCGTCCAGGCAATTGAAGCCAGTAGAGGAGAATTACCCCACTCATGATTTGGAGTTGGCAGCAGTTGTATTTTCCTTGAAGATGTGGAGGCATTATCTGTATGGCGAGAGATTTGAGATCTTTACAGATCATAAAAGTTTGAAGTATATCTTCTTGCAGAAGGACATAAATCTCCGTCAGCGCAGATGGATCGAATATTTGAAAGATTATGATTTCAGTTTGGCTTACCATTCGGGTAAGGCCAATGTTGTGGCTGATGCTTTGAGCAGAAAGGCATATGTAAGTCTGATGATGATCAAAGAGTGGAAGTTGTATGAAGAAATAGTGGAGAACTCCTTGTAAGTGCCCAGTAGTCAGCGACGGGCAGTACTAGCTGCTAGTGCTGTAGAGCCGTCATTATATTGGCAAATTGTGGAAGCTCAGAGGGCAGATGCAAGTTTAGCTAAAATTGTGAAAATGGAAGGAGTTACCATTGATGATAATTGTGTGGTTAGGCTTAAAGGCAGGTTATTTGTACCAACTGAAAGAGAGGTAAAGCAATGGGTATTAGAAGAGGCTCATAAATCCAGGTACACTATCCATCCGGGTAGTACTAAAATGTACCAGGATTTAAAGAAACATTTCTGGTGGCCTCATATGAAAAAGGAAATAGCGGAATTTGTTGCAAAGTGTGCTATCTGTCAACAGATTAAAGCAGAACATCAGAAGCCTGGAGGTCTATTGCAACCGTTACCCATTCCACAGTGGAAATGGGATGATATTGCCATGGACTTCGTAGCAGGCTTACCAAGATCAGCTTCGGGACATAATGGAATATGGGTGTTTGTTGACAGATTGACCAAGGTGTGCATATTAGTGGCAGTAAGTATGTCTTGGACAGTGGATAGATTAGCAAAGGTTTATGTTGATAGAATTGTTCCACTACATGGTATTCCGAAGACTATTGTGTCTGACAGAGATCGAAGATTTACTTCTGGTTTCTGGAGAAGTCTGCAGAAGGTAATTGGCACTGAGCTGAGATATAGCTCCGCTTATCATCCCCAGACAGATGGCCAAACAGAGAGAACTATTCAGACGATTGAAGATATGTTGCGAGCTTGTTGTTTAGTTTGGGGAGATAACTGGAGCATCATTTTGGAATGGTTGAGTTTGCCTATAATAATAGTTATCATACCAGCCTTGGGATGGCACCGTATGAAGCTTTATATGGAGGGCCACATAGAATCCCATTGAACTGGCATGAAGTGGGAGAAAGGCAGTTAGTGGGTCCTGAATTGATTCAGCAAACCACAGAGGTAGTAAAGCTTATTAAAGAGAAATTGCAGGTAGCTCAAAGCAGGCAAAAGAGTTATGCAGATAATCGGAGGAGACCACTTCAGTTTAAAATTGGAGAATTTGTTTTCTTGAGAGTTTCCCGAAGTAAAGGTATTATGAGATTCGGAAAGACTGGAAAATTGAGCCCAAGGTATGTGGGACCTTTCCAGGTAATTGAAAGAATTGGGGAAACAGCTTATAGATTGGATTTGCCAACAGATTTTGTGGACGTCCATGATATATTTCATGTTTCTATGTTGAGGAAGTGTATTGAAGATCCAGCTCTAATAATCAGTTACCAAGGTGGTTACTTGAAGCCGGATATGACTATGCCAGAGTATCCGGTGCAGATCACTGGTCAGAAGACAAAGAAGCTGCGGAATAAAGAAATTGAGCTAGTTAGAGTGAGATGGGAAAATAGATTGGGAGGTGAGGATACTTGGGAGTTAGCCGATGAGATGGCTAAAGGGTATCCCTATCTGTTTGAGTAAGATTTGATGTTTCTTTTTAGATGATAGTACTTGTAAAGATGTATGTATTAAAGTTGTTGGTATTTGAGTTATGTTATGAATTTCGAGGTCGAAATTTCTTTTTAGATGATAGTAATGTAACGTCGCGCATTTTTCGGATCCTTATGGATCCTTCGTTTAGTGTTGTGGAGGTCATACGTTGACCAATGTGGCTCGTGAATGGTGTGCGCGCGTGTGTATGAGCCTTATCGGGCCATTAGTGCAAGTTGTAGCAACCCTCAGTTTTCATCTTGTCATCGCGACAGGAAGGGCTGTCACGTTCTTGAACGTGATAGAGCGATGCGTCGCGTTCATGTGACCACCTCTGGCGCTGGACGTGTGCATGTGCGCCACGTGGCGGGCATTGGGGGCGTTAAGTTCAGGAAGACGACACCCTGTTGCATCGCGTTCAGGTGGCGATGCATCGATGCGTTGCATTCTGAACCGCTGCAGGTTTTTAAAGAACCCCAGCCAGCAGAACTCTCACACGTTCTGCTCGGCCGGGGGAGGAGCTGTTGAGGGTTTCTCGGGCAATTTCGGGTGGAGAACTCGGTTTTCGGCGAGGTTTCGCTGTAAGAAGCTCGCGTGGAGCGTGAAGATCACCGGGGAAGCATCATACCGCGCGTTCTTCGCAAAGGTAGGTGAATTCTCCCCGTTCTGGGGCGATAATCGGGGGAACCGTAGGATCGATCAGTTTAATGCTTTATTCATGCTAAATACCATGCCTAGGTTTTCATTAAAGCATGTAAATGACGAATTAAAGGTGGTTTGCATGAGTTTTGTGGTGTTTTGGAAGGAGAGAACTCGATTAGGGTTTCTCCCCTGCTAAGGTGACAGGGGGTGCTGTCGATCAAGAAGGCGACGGGTCGACCCGTCGCGTTCATGTCCTTAAGGCGACATGTCGGAGTGACGCCTTTGAAGGCGACCCAAGGGCCTGTCGCGACCACAGTCGAGGGCTGTGTGTGTATGGCTTACGTGATGTGAATATACGATTATCGTAGTTTCATGTGTTTATTGATATCGAGCGGTGCATTGGCACTTGTGGTGCACTGAGTGCACGTGGTTTCTGAGACTAGCATACAGAGTACGTAGTTAGCTAGTCGTATTCGTGGCTGCGTGGTGTTCACGTGAGCACTGTTAGTTTCACGTGTAGTGAACCATTATTACGAGAGGTTTACGTGACGTTTCACGTGGTTTATGTGGGACGTGCACGTGGTTTTGTGTGCGTGGTGAGTAGTACGACGCCTACCGTGGTTACCTCTCCAGTTGGGTGCCCAGGTTCTCTATGAGCCAAGCTGTTAGCTCGGGGCTTTGTCCCGGTACTTGTGCTGTACCGTCGAGGTCTGTGTCGTCTGACCTGGACACCCTCACTCCTTTGCTTGAGTTGTACGTCCGGCTGAGGGAAAGACGACAGTGGGACAGTGACTTCTGTACTTGTCTTTTAGTCACTTGTGGCACGCTCTTGGTTGGGGGTACGGACACCAGTAGTCGACACTGGTCCCCAGCTAGTCCTTTTCCAGTGCCTCACTCTAGCGAGCTTGGGCCAGGGTCTCTAGAGGTGCTAGGCATGGGCCTTCGACCGTATGGTACGCAGGTGGTGGTGTTTAGTCGGTCTCCACAGTTGCTTGACCTTTTCACGTGGAGCGGTAGCTGGACCTTCTGTCCGTGGCTGCGAGACTGAGAGGTAGACCTGTGTTAGCTTGTCCGAGTCAGTCTCTGGTGTCGCGAACCAGTTCACGTGACTCGTGTTTGGCGGTCTCTACTTTAGCTCGTACACTTGTACTAGTTTGCCGTTTAATCATTACAATTATTTTTCGTAGTCGGCAGACGGTGAGTACTTTTACAACTTTAATATCCTGCTTAGCTGTTTTATAAATTGTTGGTACTGTTTACTACTTTCGTACCTGTGTTTTGGTTTTGCTCGGTGTTGGGGGAGTTCCTTACTGAGCCAGTGACTAGCGAGGCTCACACCTACTCCCACAGGCGAGGGCGAGGAGGACGTTTCACGACCATCGTCCAGTTCAGAGCCGCGTCATAGCGGTGCAGGGTCAGTACCTCCAGTAGTGTAGCAGTAGCGGTGTAGCAGTATAGTGTATTGTAGAGCAGTGATGTTACTAGCAGTGTAGCTAGTTGTTTACTTTTCTGGTTGTACCTCGGGGTATGCCCCAGGCTCCTGTACTTTCTTTCAGTTTTTGGAAGTCTAGCTATGTAAACTTGCATTATATATATATATATATATATATATATATATATATATAAATTGTGGTGCGTTCATTTGTGTTACCACAGACGTGTGTTTGATATCCCTTGCGAGGCTACGGCCCGTTCGCGGGAGGCGGACTCGTGTCAGGCTTGTTATTAGCTTAACAGGTTTGAACGAGGCATTCTGTTACAACAAGTGCTCCCCATGGGGAAGTACTTCGTTTGATGAACCCCTTTTCTAGGAGCTCCATCAGTTGGGCCTTCAATTCCTTCAGCTCGGCAGGTGACATCCGGTACGGTTGACGCGATACCGGTGCGGCTCCAGGAATCAGCTCAATGGCGAAGTTGACATCTCGTTCAGGGGGAATCCCTGGCAGGTCTTCGGGGAATACATATGGGTAGTCCTATACTATATGTATGTCTTCTATCTTGGAACCCTTCTTTTCCACTACTACGGCTGCTAGGAAAGCAATACAGCCTTTCCTCATCATGTTGTGGGTTTTTATGGCGGAGACTAGAGACATCCGTCTCTTATGTCTAATCCCAGAGAATGCCAGTTTAGGAAAGTCACTAAAGGTAACCTTCCCTTTCTTACAGTCGACACTTGCCCCATATGCGGACAACCAGTCGGCTCCCAAAATTACATCATAGCCTTCCATGGGCATACACACCAGGTCGGCCTTTAGGTTATGGTTCCGATCATTACATCGGCAGAGGGAAAGTATTTGTTCAATTTCTTCTTTTCCCCTAGTGGCGTTGTGACAGAGAACTCACAACCCATGGATATAGGTTTAGCATTCACAGTATCAGCAAAGTTTTGAGATATAAATGAATTAGTGGCTCCAGTATCAAATAAAACAAATGCTGATAATGAGAAAACTTGAAGGGTACCTTCTACCACGCCACCCTCCATAGCAGGTTCCTCATCATGCAGGGCTTGCAGTCGGCCCTGTTTCTTAGGCGCATTAAGGCGCCTTTCATTCTCTTTCAGTAGCGGGCACTCGGGGATGCAGTGCTCGCGACTTCCGCAGTGTAGACACGCGCCGACTTTCCTCTAGCATTCATCAGCCGTGTGACCAGGCTTGTCACAGTGTTTACAGTGGCTCTTTGTTGGAGTGTTGGGTATGAAAACCTTGGGTTTCCTTTCTTGGCTAGATCCCTCTGTGATGTTGAAGGGATGCTTCTTGCCGTTGGTAGGCTTAGCAGATGACTGACTTGAGGTCACTTCCTTCTTGAAGAACTTCCCTTTGATACGGTCGGTGAAGTCCGTAGCGTCTTCCAACAATTGGGCTTTCTTTACCATCTCGGCATAAGTCTGAATGTTGAGAGGTGCGAGTTGAGTGATGTAGTGGGGCTTAAGTCCGTTTAGAAAGCACTTAGCCTTCATCTTTTTAGTGTTCAACAGATGTACAACATAGCGTGCCAGTCTAGAGAACTGGGCTTCATATTCGGCCACAGTCAAGCTCCGCTGTTTAAGAGCAGCGAATTCCGCAGCCTTCTTTTCTTGAACACGCTCGGAGAAGTATTTGGAGTTGAACGCTTCTTTAAACTCGTTCCAGGTGAATTGCCCATTCTCTCTAGTAGCTTCCATTGACTCCCACCAAGCGCGGGCGTCCTTCTTCAGTTGGAACGTGGCCAGTAGTAGCTTGTCCCCCGCTGCACATTGCATGACACGGAAAATTCTTTCCGTCTCTTGGAGCCAGTGCTCAGCTTCATCCGGATCCATGGATCCGCGGAACCTAGGTGGGTTCAGACTTCTGAAGTTGCGATGTAGGTTGCCTGCACCACGATTGCCATCTCCTTGAGTAGCTTGCACAATGGCGCGTGTCAGTTCTTGGATGGTTTGTTGCATGCGCCTCATTTGAGCACCTTCGACAATCATCTTGATTGCTTAGTTCCTACAAAATAACTTATTGTCATGATATCGATGTGGAATTTAATTTGTGCGTGTGTGAGTTTATTTTAGCTAGTTACCATTGGCTCTAACCTCAACTCACATAGATGGATAATTGACTCTAGTCGGGGCAGGTTAACCTAGATCATCCTATACTTAAGAATTACCTAGGCTCTGATACCACAAAACTGTCACGCCCCCACGCGGAATATCGGAACGCGAGGCAGTTGTAAGTAAAGGGTATAGAGCGAGTACTAGACATCAAACCATTGCACAGTGAATATACTAAAGCGAATTCATTTCATTAATAACTTTCCAATGTCTAGTTACAACCACTAATATCAGAGCCAATCTATAGGGCCCAATTACATTGAAATAAAGCAAAGACTAAACTTCAAACCTACTACTACAGTGCTAAACATAGCAATAGACGCTAGGGTACTCATGACATCACTCCAGGTCCTTCCCGTCCTCTTGAGTGTATGGTTCATCCTTGTTCTCACCTGAGAATACAGCGACAAATATGCAGGGTGAGCGAACATCGCCCAGTAGGACTTAAATCTCAGGCTCAAGCAGGCTTTAGTATTAATGCATTAAAGGCAGAGTAAACTAATATGAACGGAGAGAGAGTCAGTAAAAAAAAATACAGGACAGTACGAAACGATAGCAAGACTTTCCAATACAGACTTTCCAAAAATAGCACAAGTGTCGGGAATAGCGCAATAATTGCAAGATAGCAAAGGTCAAGTATAGCAAGATGGCCATAGTACAAATAGCACAACGAGTAGCATAGCACAACGAGTATAGCATAGCACTTGTTGTCAATAGACAACGAGAAAACATAGCACATTTTGATTGTCATTTAGATAGTCGAGATAGATAGCACTTGATGTAATGCAAACACTCTGATCATTTAACTCCCATGGGCACTAGCACTTTCGGCGCACATCCCAGGACCAGATCGGGCCTTTAAATATTGCCAGGTATTGGTTATATTGTTTATCTTTAGACAATTAGTCAATGGTCAATATAGAGTACCAGAAGTAGACGAGTGCACAAGATGAACTAGACGAGATAGTATAGTGAACGTGAATAGATGAACAAATAGAGTGTAGATGAGAGCTAGTGGACTTGCACGTAACGCTCGATAAACAGGCGATAGTAACAGTTGCACAACACGCGCACTGGTGTTGGTAGTCGGTGGAAATCATCACCCTTCCACCGGCCTGTTAAGCACAAGCCCAGAGGTCCGGCTTGATTCAAGACTGAAGTGAACTTCTAATAGCCGTTTGGATCATATAGATCCCTAAAGGGTATCATAGGTGTTAGGGTACACCTGACTCGTCGACCATGTGGGAATCCATGGATAGAGGAGACTTACGGAGGCCTTGAACAAAGACTTACTAGTTCGAAGAAGGAGTATCCGATGGAGGGTTCGTCCAAGTCAAGGAGAGTGTGTATATAGAAACAAGTGCTCGACGTTCTAGAGGAATTCTAGAACAGTGCAGCGTCGATATCGGTATTCCCAAAACATCGCGAGAAACGATGACAAGTATATTTAAAATAGGGTAATTTAATTACATAAATTACCAGATGTATTATGAAATAATTTCATGCCAAATTATGCCATAATTGGATGGTTCAAATGTGTGTAAGTGTCATGAAAATTGTAGATAGAAAAGATCATGTGCATATATTTTAATCATACATAATGTTTATTTTATATCAAAGTGGTTATTTTCTGTATGTATGCTGTTAAACAAGAGTACAAACACTGTAGATAATCAAGCATTGCTGAGACAGGGGTTTCTTTCAAAACCAAGATCACGACGTACCCTAATAGGTCGCGACGGGTCAACTGAGATCGCGACGGGGTCAACTGAGATCGCGATGGGGTCTTGTACAGGTAGCGATTGGCTTAGTCAGGTCGGGCAACAGATCGCGACGACAGGACCTGTCGCGATCAAATCGCGACAGAGGGCGCTGTCGCGATGGCCCTTGTGAACGCGGCCTATCGGGCCGTTGCGTTCACAGGGTCTGCGCCCGAGTCCGACAGGGAAAAGACTACACATTGGATTGCAGGCCAGAACTTACCCTATTTGACACAGGGTGATTCAGAAAATCACAACTAAATGTAGGTCAATGAAAAATCATGAACTAGTTGCAAAACGACCTAGACATGCATGGGTACTTACAATAAATAGGAATTGGAAAACAATCAGGGTTTAGACATTTTTAAACATGGGTCTTCATGATGACATGACACAGTGCATAGTTGAGATCAATGATTAAATTCGCAAGATAGGATGAATCAAATTTAGGGCTTTTAGGGGCAAAAAATGCTACATGCATCAGTTCCTACAGTAACAATCTCGGGGCATGGGGTTGAGTATACAGGAGATCAAGAATTAAGAAGATTCAGGGTCATGTAACTTGCAGAACATGAAAATCAAGAACAAAGATATGCTCGATGAAGATTAAGAAACCAAAGGCTTTTGTTCCTAATGGACACACACCCTACAGATAATTTTCATGGTTTATGCTCGTGAGAATGCCTACCTTTGATTGTTTTCCTCTTCTAGGGTTACGAGCTTAAAGAACTCGGGAAGAACTTAAGAGATCCCTCTCCTCCAAGAATCTCCCTCCTCTTGGCCTCTCCTTCTGGTCCAGAAACCTCGTGGCATGAGCTAGGCTGGCCATGAGGGTTTAAGAGAAGTATTTAAGCTTCTCCCTATTCCCTTTCCTAGTTTAAGTCTAACTCCTATTAATTCCGAATTTCTTATTTTTCCTCTCCCCTTTTTTAAGCAAAAATCTCCTATGGGTTGGGAGAGAGGAATTTCGGGCCCAATCAATCGGGTAGGTTTAGGAATCCAATTCTAATTCAAAGTAGCTATTAAATGCATTAAATATCTCTTTTCTATTTTTAGTAATATTTTCTTTACGAATTTTGGGTATTTATCTATTATTCCCCTTTTAAAATCTCTATTTTAGCCCCTAATTTCTAATGGGTCATATAGCAAAGCCCATTACTCCTTTTCTTTTAATGGGTTTTATTAATTCTCTCTTATTTGATTTCCTAGTTGATTTAATACATCTTCCTTTATTTTGATTTTATAATTAAATAATATAAATATTTAAATTTTTCCCCCATAAATTTAGGGTTGCTGCAAGATATTTCAATGTAAAACTCATGCAATGATGTACATTAAGTTGTGCTCACTGATAGAGACTTAAAATATCATCTAAGTACAGATATACATAAGCTGATATGAGAAACTTTGACTTTCAAGAAGTTGGAGTAAGAAATAGCAATACAACTGTAACAGATATTGAACTTTGACTTCAGAAGAAATACAGCTACTTTGACTTCATTGAAGTCGGAGTAAGGAAGCAATGACTTCGACTTCGTGGGGAGGAATAAAAATCAAGCAAACTTCGACTTCTAGGAAGTCAGAGTGCTAGCAAATAGATAGTAGACTTCGACTTTTATGAAGTCAGAGTATGTTCAACTTCGACTTTCAAGGAATCAGAGTAAGGCTCAATAGATAATCAATCGGTACAGACTTCGATTTATCAGAAGTCGGAGTAGGCTCGACTTCGACTGTTCAGGAGTCGGAGTGCTACCAGTTGTTCTCAATCGAAGCATTACTTACTACGTTTTTCAAGAGTTGGAGTCAGGAGTCGGAGTTAATATGATATACAGTGTACGCTGTGGACTTAGAGAATTTTGTTGTGATGATACTTTGGTTCTGTGTAAGCATAGACTTTGGCAGAAATATGTTTGTATAATAAGAGCCTTTTGACTTATTGACTTTCATAAATGGTAATGTGAAGATATTAAAAGTTTTGTCATAGCAAAATATATGATAAATGTTTAGCAATATTTAGAAAAATAGATAGGAATAGTTCTCAACAATTCTCCCCCTTTTTGTTAATGACAAAACTTTTAATTCAGTAAAAAAGAAAACAAATTTGATTTTGTAAAATATTGTTTCCTTCTTTTCATTCTTTCTCCCCCTTTGTGTATTAACAGAAAGGATAGAGACAAGAGAGAGAGAGAGAGATACACACATATGTGAAGAAATAGATCTATATTAATATCTGAAAAGACCAAGTTACATTAATGGTAAAAGATGAACTAGGAAGATAGAGAGTGAGGTGACTTAGCAAGAATGGTTGAATAATGTCCCATGACTTACGCTCATTTCAGGAAAGAAGAGGAGAATTTCTCTCTATCTATGTTGTAGGAAGGTCCTATGGCAGGATTTTCCTATAAGATTGACATGCCTGCTGAAACCAGTTGAGTCTTCTCTGGTAGTTGTCAGCAGCCCATAGTATACTTAAGGTAAAAAATTTCTTCTTGCTGCATGGTGCAGAAAGTCATGCACAATAAGATTCCAGTGAAGACCCTGGTGATGTGGACTACTTTCCCTGACTTGGTAATAGATAACATATCTCTATGTCCATTTATGAAACACAGACTTCCAAAGAATGTCATAAGGCTTCAGGAGATAGACACGAGGGGGGGGGGGTACTTGAGTCTCTGACACTCTTTACTATCTACTGGATAAGCTGCTACCCATTCAACTTCATCTCATCCTCAGACTCTACAAAGCAGTGCTGAAAGTCCATGTGTTGGAATTCTTGGAGCTTGCATCATGGCAAATCTATGGAAGGATAGCTTGAGGTTATACTTGACCTTGAATCTAGTTGCTATCCGGATATGCCTATTGAAGCTATATGAGCAACTGCTTCTAGAAGAAATAGCACCAACTAGACTGGATATAGTCCAGAGGTAATGCAATGGTTATGGAAGGAGTAATTGGTCTTTGACCCCCTGATGATCATCCGCCACTGCCCTCTATTGACGTCTGGCAAGCCCAACTTGAATCTATCTTCATTAAAGACTTCATTCTAGTGTAGCTAGTCTGGGCTTCTCTAAGGAGGTTGCTAAAAAGGTCAAGAACCATAGATTTCTGTGCTGGTGAACAGTGAGATTCTACTGAGATGAAGATTAGCCAATAGAACTTCAGAGGTTTTGTGCGACGACCCTCATTAAACTGGTATGGTTATACCAACCCACGTCGGTATAGCGAGCGTCATCACAGTGGGACATTTACCCAACAATAACATTCAGCTGAGATACACGTGAATATAAGAACAGAGTAGCGGAAGTAAAAGAACCACTGTCTTCATTTCATTCATCATCCACATTTAACATACATGATTCGATAATATTTAAAGAACTAAAAGTCCACATAATTAAATTGCTGAAAATCAAATACATGATTGTCCACGCTTAACATTTCTTTCCATGATAGTGCTAATACAATGTTTCAATTACATACATCAAAATGCCAAAATGTCACAACTAAGCTCCACCAACTAGCTACTCCCCGCGCTCGGAGTCGCTTTCCACAGTCTCCTCCAAAGGTGTGTCACCTACTACACCTGTACGCCGAAGCAAGTAATGAGTCTAAAAGACTCAACAAATAACTCTACACATACCATGCATGTACATGTCATAGCAGGTTTTACATACACATTCACAAGACACAACATGTAGCATGCTTATCATTGAATTTAACAACCTATCATGGTAACTTATTAATGAAACACATAATCCATGCTTTCAGATTTCCTAAATCAAAATCTCGTATCACATGTTCTCTAATCATTCCTACACATGAAAGTTCTACTTTCAATTAAACTAAAATATGAAAGCAATTTAGCAAGACTAGCTTACATACATGAAAGAAAACATTTCTACATGGTTACTACTTATTCTTATACATGCACATGACCATTTCACATGCTTTAAGTTTGCTGTTTTGATGTGGTTTAGCGCTTTACAATCTAACACATTAAAGCTATGTTCTCATTCAAACCACAACATGAGGGCATACACACATGGAATGGTTCACACATAAATAAGGATTGTCCCTAGCATGGGTTCTACGCATTGTACACATATAGCACAAAATCAGGACCACGTTTATGTTGCTATTCCAACATGATTTCAGATCATCATATCATGGATTTCAATTTCACATCCTCACATTTTGATTTCACATTTTTACACAATTTCTCATTCACATATTTCACACTTTACACATTACACATTTACACATTGTTCACACTACACAATTTGCATATGATCACAATCACAATCACATTTTACACTTTAGTGCCGTGACACATACTCCAAACCACCATAAGAAGGACACATCACATCACATACACATAGACGTCACCTAGGCAATACAGTGACGACTCTTGGACTGCGCAGACGGGAGAACAAGTCTCCCCCCTAACCAGTGGTACTTGTCCACCTCCAGGATTTCATCCTAATGCCCTTAGGATCACAACACATTGAACCTTCTCAGGGGGACTTTTCCCTGATATGGTTCCACTGCCCTCTATGGAAGCAGTGTCACACTTGGCACAGGTTTACACATTACACATATCGATTTTTAACACATTTTACACATGACGCACATCTCATTCATTCTCTCACTCGCACCATACTTTTTTTTTTCCTAATCATGTCACTACAGATGACAGAATTTATCATTCAGGAAATTACACTAATCAAGTTGGATTACCCAGAATTAAATCATTTCACAATGGCATGCATTAATTACCCATTTTTGCATGGAAAATTCATATTGTGTGGTATAGTTGTCCAAATGACCTGAGAATTTAACCACAGGCTGATTTCAGGTTTATGATTTCACATGCAAAATTTCACATTTTCCTGACTCATATCGCATTTACAGAAATTAAAACATTTAGTCGCATGTCATTCATAATTCAACTTGTCATGGGACATAACCTAAATTCTCAGATTGGCAATTTACAGATCTGAATTTATCACATATTTTTTCATAGAATTTTTCCCGAATTTATTTCACGACATACCATTTACTGTGAATTTTTAGAAATCCTACACATACTTTCTATTTCCATTGCAGTAATTACAATAAATCATATGAACATGAATAATTTCTCAAATTCACAGGGTATAAATGACACATGTACACATGGGGTAGAAAAACTCCAGGGCAATTAATTCCTCCGAAATCATATAGACAGTAAGTAATCATGCGTAACCCTTTTTCCCAACATGCATTTCGATAAATCCAACAATTCATGCCATCCACAGAAAATCACAGAAATTTCCACACACATCACATTAGTTATTTTACATAACATATAAAATTTACACTATATCCTCATGCGTCAAAGTCTGGAAAATAGTTACTTAAGGCAGAACAATTCACTGTTCTGCACTGAAGAACTTGGCGGCAATGTCTGGCCGTTCAAAGAGATGGACGGCAAGATCGCCGGACGTTCACTGGAGATCTTGGCGTCAATGCATTGACGCCAAGTTCCTGTCTGTGCAGAAACACAGACCGAACTCCAAACAACAAGGAGAATGGGGGATCTAGGACACGAGGTAAAATGTGTAAAATGAGAAAAACCTACTAGACAACTACAGGGACGATATGTATAGGTTACTTGCCTCTAAACAATTCTTCAAAGGGATTAAAATGGTGGTGAAGCCCTCCTTGGGCAGTCCCAAGAAGCCTCCACAAAAGCTCTCCTCCGGTCTCTAGGTCGATGCTAAACCATGCGGGGAAGTGGCGGGGAAGCCTTCTCCTTGGTCCCCTCTAGCCTCCAGTTGCAATAGAATGCCGGTTGAGGCTCCAAATCGTCGAATTGAAGCCTCCAAAGTCCAGTCTTCCTCACAGCTTGCTAGGGTTTTCTCTCCTCTTTGCAAAGAGCCAAAGAGAGCTCTTCTGGTGCAGAAGGAGTTTTGTTTATAGGAGAAGGGGTTTGGGATATCCCGGAGGGGTGATGGGATGGCCTGATAGCCGTTGGGGACATCTCCCCAATGGCTGGGCTTGCTTGCCCCCGGAATTTCGGGGTCTGCAACGCATGCAGGTCAGAGAAGTTGGCGTCCACATCGCTGGACGCTGGGTTAGTGTTGGCGTCCATATGGTTGACGCCGACACCACATCGACGTCTGTTGATATTGACGCCAATCTGGGCTTCGGCCAAAACTCTAAAACATGCAGAACTATGTACACCTTATACCTATATATGTCATATGTATACTATTACGCACACACACAACCATCATATCCTTCGTACATTATTTACATCTAATTCATACACATGCATGCAATAGTATACTAACTAGTACTTACGTAGATATTTACATACGTACATACACAACATGAATTATTTACATGCAATACAATAATGCAACAAAATTCAAGGGCCTTACACCCTCTCCCCCTTAAAAGAAACTTCGTCCTCGAAGTTAGAACGACGCTACTCAAACAAAAGGGGATACTTCTTCTTCATCGCATCCTCAAGCTCCCAAGTGGCCTCCTCTCGTGAGAAGTTCCGCCAGAGAACTTTCACCAACGCAATACTCTTGTTCCGGAGATGCTGAACCTTCCGGTCAAGAATAGCTACTGGTTGCTCGACATACGACAGATCTGGCTAAATCTCCACTGGCTCATGACTAATCACATGAGACGGATCTCGGACATACTTCCTGAGCATCGAAACGTGGAAAACGGGATAAACACTAGCCAAAGATGGGGGTAATGCTAGCTCATACACCACGCTGCCCAAACGTCTGAGAATCTCATATGGGCCAATGAACCTAGGGCTCAACTTACTATGCCTGCCAAATCTGACGACTCCTCGAGTAGGCGATATCTTCAAGAAGACATGATCACCCACCTCGAACTCAAGATCCTTTCTCCTGTTATCGGCATAACTCTTCTGCCTATCCTGTGCCGCAACAAGCCTCTTTCTGATCAGCTGGATCTTATCCGAAGTTTCCTGAACTAACTCCGGTCCGATCAACTGCCTATCACCAGTCTCCTCCCAACATAAAGGAGATCTGCAGGGCCTACCATACAACGCCTCGAATGGAGCCATACCAATACTCGCATGAAAGCTGTTGTTGTATGCGAACTCCACAAGAGGTAGATGACGCTCCCAATCATCCTTCCAATCCAAAACACACGCTCTCAACATATCCTCGAGCGTCTGGATAGTCCTCTCGGACTGTCCATCAGTCTGGGGATGAAACGCCAAACTGAGCTTCAGCTCCGAACCTAAAGCATCCTGAAGACCCTTCCACAACCTCGAAGTGAATCTCGGATCTCGATCCGAAATGATCGACTTCGGCACACCATGCAATCTAATGATACCACTAACGTACAATCTAGCTAAACTCTCTACTGACTGCTTCTTCTTCATAGGTAAGAAATGAGCAGTCTTCGAGAATCTATCTACAACTACCCAAATCGAGTCATTGCCCCTTCTAGATCGGGGCAAACCTGAAACGAAGTCCATAGTGACAGCTTCCCACTTCCACACTGGGATGTCCATCCTTTGCATAAGGCCGCATGGTCGCTGTCGCTCGGCCTTCACTTGCTGGCATACTAAACACCGGGATACATAATCCACTACATCCCTCTTCATACCAGACCACCAAAATGATCTCTTCAGATCCTGATACATCTTAGTGTTACCCGGATGAATAGAGAATCGCGATCTATGAGCCTCTGCTAACACATGCTTACGGACATCTACTAAATCAGGGACACAAACACGGTGCTGAAATCTAATCACACCGTCCTCATCACGAGCAATGCCTGCCTTGCCCACTAACTCTAAGAGTGTAGGGTCGGCTCCCTGTTGCTCGATCACCTCATCCAAAACCGAGGACCTAAAAGATAACTGAGCTACAAAAGCCTGGCATAGCGATGGCTCTAACTCAGTCAACGCGCAAGCCGCATCTTCCAACATCTTCCAATCCTGCTGGAGAGATGGCCTATTTCTACTCAGAGCATCCGCTACGACATTCGCCTTCCCAGGGTGATACTGAAGGTCGAAGTCATAGTCCTTCAAGAACTCAATCCATCTTCTCTGCCTCAGGTTTAATTCCTTTTGGGAGAAAAGATACTTCAAGCTCTTGTGGTCGGTAAACACCTCAAATCTGACACCATAAAGATAGTGCCTCCAGATCTTTAGTGCATGAACCACTACTGCGAGCTCCAATTCATGAGTCGGATAGTTCTTCTCATGCTCCTTCAACTGACGAGAAGCATAAGCCACTACCCTTTCATGCTGCATTAGCACACAGCCTAACCCAATCCGAGACGCATCCGTGTAGATAGCAAAACCCTCTACACCACTCAGTAAGACTAACACCGGGGCCGTCGTGAGCTTAGTCTTCAGCAATTGAAAACTACTCTCACACTTCTCGGACCAAACAAACTTCACTCCCTTTATGGTAAGCTGAGTCAAAGGGGCGGCGATGGATGAAAATCCCTCAATAAATCACCGATAGTAACCAGCTAAACCAATAAAACTACGAATCTCCGAAGGGGTCTTGGGAACCTCCCAATCCATAACTGCCTGGACCTTTGCTGGATCCACTGCAACACCAGCACCGGAGATAACATGCCCGAGGAAATGAACCTCGCGCAACCAAAATCGCACTTGCTGAACTTAGCGTACAGCTTGTGCTCACGAAGAACCTCTAACACTATCCTCAAATGCTGACGGTGTGTGGCCTCGTCCGGAGAGTAAATCAGCACATCATCAATAAACACTACGACAAAGCTATCTAGATAAGGCCTAAACACTCTGTTCATGAGATCCATGAACGCTGCAGGGGCATTGGTCAATCCGAAAGGAAGGACCAAAAACTCATAATGTCCATAACGGGTTCTAAACGCCGTCTTGGACACATCCTCACTCCGAATCCTCAACTGATGATAACCAGATCGTAAATCAATCTTAGAAAAGACTGATGCATCTCGCAACTGGTCAAACAAATCATCAATACGAGGTAAGGGATACCTGTTCTTCACAGTCACTTGGTTCAGCTTCCTGTAGTCGATGCATAACCTAAGTGACCCGTCTTTCTTCTTGATGAACAATACAGGCGCGCCCCAAGGGGAAACACTAGGGCGAATAAATCCCTTGTCAAGCAACTCTTGCAACTGCCTCCTCAACTCGGCTAACTCCGCAGGTGCCATCCGATATGGAGCCTTCGAGATAGGAGAGGTGCCCGGAAGCAACTCTATGATAAACTCTATCTCTCTATCCGGTGGCAATCTAGTCAAGTGATCAGGAAAGACATCTGGAAAATCCTGCACTACCTCAATCTCCGCAAGAGTAGGTGACTCATCAGCCTCTGGCACTAGTACCACGCTGGCAAGAAAAGCGTCACAACCTTTGTTTACCATGCGCATCACCTTCATGGCAGAGATTACCATCTTTCCCGCCAAGTTCCTTGGCAAGGGATGAGAGAACTCATCCTCACCAAGAATGCGGAAAACAATCCTCTTCCGACGACAATCCACTAACGCATAGTGCTCCTCTAGCCAATCCAGACCAAGAATAGCATCATAATTCTTCATCTTTAGCAAGAAGAAACACCCATCTAGGATTATATCCTCAATGCACACAGGTAACGACGGGATGCACTTCCTAGTCGATACCGTACCCGCAGGGGTGTACACAGACAAGGGGACCTCTAAATCCTCAGACTCTACACCTGACTCTAGGGCTAACTGCCTAGCGAACCGCTCGGAAATGAACGAGTGAGTAGCACCCGTATCAAACAAAACCCGAGCCTGCACACCTAAAAGTAAATCCGTACCTTCGGTGACATGCTCCGCCTACTCGGCGTCCTCGCGAGCTAGAGCAAACACTCGAGTTGGGGCTCGAGGCCTTCCTGGTCTTCTGTAGTTGGCGCCGCTGCCGCTACTGCTGTTGGGGCTGGCGCTCCGCGCTGGTTCCCTGCTGAAGTCTTGGGCAATCCTTGATCTTGTGGTCGCTGCTTCCGCACTTCAAGCACTTGCCCGTAATCATCCAACATTCGGTACCACCATGTGTCTTCCCACAGTGGGGACACTCTTTCTTCACACCAGGGGAACGTACAGAGGGTACCTGAGAACTGCTGACTGCCACTGATCGTTGCTGGGTCGGGTACACCGCTTTCTTCTTGTCTTGCCGTTGGAATGTCGCTGCTGGCCTCTTCTGCGAAGCTTTCTTTTCTTCAAGGTATTGCTCCATCTCTCCCTCCTGCATACAAGCAACACTAAGGGCCTCGTCCAACGTGCGGTGGTCAAATGCCACGAGTCTCGTCCGCAGTGATGGCTTGAGTCCCATCACGAACTTCTTTGTCTTCCTGTGCTCGTCTACCACGATATGAGGTGCATATTTAGAGAGTTCAGAAAATCTTGCCTCATATTCTTGCACGGTCATGGAGCCTTGAGCCAAAGATAGGAATTCCTGCTCCATCCGATCTTGCACATGCTCGGGGACGAACTTGGCCCGAAAGAGCCTCACGAACTCGTCCCAAGCAACATCGATAGCTCCATCCTCAAACCAGGTACGCAGCAATGAAGCCCACCATACATCAGCTCTTTCCTACAGTACACCGCTCATAAGCACCATCTAAGCAAATCTAACTTAACAAAACATACAAGCATATAACTAAGGCATACCTGTAGCATGTAGGTGGCTAATGTAACCTTATCCTCATCTGCACACCTGATGGCTCGGAAGATCTTTTCTATCTCCCTCATCCAGCTTTCAGCCAACAATGGGTCGCTCTCCCCCTTAAAAGAGGGTGGCAGCATCCTCTTGAATCTTTCCATGGTAGAAGGTCCACCATGGTCCTGAGCTGGTACCTGAGCCTGCTACAGTACAAAGCAAGCAATACACAATCAACATAATATCACATAATTAAATAAAACAGACTATTAATTCATTTATTAGTCTAACCTGAGCCTCCAACTGAGCCTGGAGTGTTGCCTGGGTATGAGCTTGCGTCTGCATGGCTTGCACCAGACCTTGCATGAATACTCCATAATCCACAAGTGGCGGTGGGGGAAGTACAGGACCTTGCGGTGCCGGGGCCTACTGCTCCGCCCGCTCGTCACGTCTCGGCTCGTCCTCACGGGCCGGCGCTCCGCCACGCCTACCTCTCGAAGCCATGGCTGTAATAAATTCCAGCCACCATTAGCTAGGTTACTAAGTTTTCTAACCATTTTCTTATCTATTTTTCATTTGTTATTAATCAATTCTACACATGTGGACATACCTATGTAGACTTAGCATGTAATGGGGATGATGACTTAGGTATATTCATGTGCAATCTCAACCGGTTGCTCTGATACCAATCTCTGCGACGACCCTCATTATACCGGTACGGTTATACCAACCCTCGTCGATATAGCGAGTGTCATCACAGTGGGACATTTACCCAACAATAACATTCAGCTGAGATACACGTGAATATAAGAACAGAGTAGCGGAAGTAAAAGAACCACTGTCTTCATTTCATTCATCATCCACATTTAACATACATGATTCGATAATATTTAAAGAACTAAAAGTCCACATAATTAAATTTCTGAAAATCAAATACATGATTGTCCACACTTAACATTTCTTTCCATGATAGTGCTAATACAATGTTTCAATTACATACATCAAAATGCCAAAATGTCACAACTAAGCTCCACCAACTAGCTACTCCCCGCGCTCAGAGTCGCTTTCCACAGTCTCCTCCAAAGGTGTGTCACCTACTACACCTGTACGCCGAAGCAAGTAATGAGTCTAAAAGACTCAACAAATAACTCTACACATACCATGCATGTACATGTCATAGCAGGTTTTACATACACATTCACAAGACACAACATGTAGCATGCTTATCATTGAATTTAACAACCTATCATGGTAACTCTATTAATGAAACACATAATCCATGCTTTCAGATTTCCTAAATCAAAATCTCCTATCACATATTCTCTAATCATTCCTACACATGAAAGTTCTACTTTCAATTAAACAAAAATATGAAAGCAATTTAGCAAGACTAGCGTACATACATGAAAGAAAACATTTCTACATGGTTACTACTTATTCTTATACATGCACATGACCATTTCACATGCTTTAAGCTTGCTGTTTTGATGTGGTTTAGCGCTTTACAATCTAACACATTAAAGCTATGTTCTCATTCAAACCACAATGTGAGGGCATACACACATGGAATGGTTCACACATAAATAAGGATTGTCCCTAGCATGGGTTCTACGCATTGTACACATATAGCACAAAATCAGGACCACGTTTATGTTGCTATTCCAACATGATTTCAGATCATCATATCATGGATTTCAATTTCACATCCTCACATTTTGATTTCACATTTTTACACAATTTCTCATTCACATATTTCACACTTTACACATTACACATTTACACATTGTTCACACTACACAATTTGCATATGATCACAATCACATTCATATTTTACACTTTAGTGCCGTGACACATAGTCCAAACCACCATAAGAAGGACACATCACATCACATACACATAGACGTCACCTAGGCAATACAGTGACGACTCTTGGACGACGCAGACCGGGAGAACAAGTCTCCACCCTAACCAGTGGTACTTGTCCACCTCCAGGATTTCATCCTAATGCCCTCAGGATCACAACACATTGAACCTTCTCAGGGGGACTTTTCCTTGATACGGTTCCACTGCCCTCTATGGAAGCAGTGTCACACTTGGCACAGGTTTACACATTACACATATCGATTTTTACACACATTTTACACATGACGCTCACATCTCATTCATTCTCTCACTCGCAACATGACTGTTTTTTTTTTCCTAATCATGTCACTACAGATGACAGAATTTATCATTCAGGAAATTACACTAATCAAGTTGGATTACCCAGAATTAAATCATTTCACAATGGCATGCATTAATTACCCATTTTTGCATGGAAAATTCATATTGTGTGGTATAGTTGTCTAAATGACCTGAGAATTTAACCACAGGCTGATTTCAGGTTTATGATTTCACATGCAAAATTTCACATTTTCCTGACTCATATCGCATTTACAGAAATTAAAACATTCAGTCGCATGTCATTCATAATTCAACTTGTCATGGGACATAACCTAAATTCTCAGATTGGCAATTTACAGATCTGAATTTATCACATATTTTGTCATAGAAATTTTTCCCGAATTTATTTCACGACATACCATTTACTGTGAATTTTTAGAAATCCTACACATACTTTCTATTTCCATTGCAGTAATTACAATAAATCATATGAACTTGGATAATTTCTCAAATTCACAGGGTATAAACTGACACATGTACACATGGGGTAGAAAAATCCAGGGCAATTAATTCCTCCGAAATCATATAGACAGTAAGTAATCATGCGTAACCCTTTTTCCCAACATGCATTTCGATAAATCCAACAATTCATGCCATCCACAGAAAATCACAGAAATTTCCACACACATCACATTAGTTATTTTACATAACATATAAAATTTACACTATATCCTCATGCGTCAAAGTCTGGAAAATAGTTAATTAAGGCAGAACAGTTCACTGTTCTGCACTGAGGAACTTGGCGGCAGTGTCTGGCCGTTCAAAGAGATGGACGGCAAGATCGCGGACGTTCACTGGAGATCTTGGCGTCAATGCATTGACGCCAAGTTCCTATCTGTGCAGAAACACAGACCGAACTCCAAACAACAAGGAGAATGGGGGATCTAGGACATGAGGTAAAATGTGTAAAAATGAGAAAAACCTACTAGACAACTACAGGGACGATATGTATAGGTTACTTGCCTCTAAACAATTCTTCAAAGGGATTAAAATGGCGGTGAAGCCCTCCTTGGGCAGTCCCAAGAAGCCTCCACAAAAGCTCTCCTCCGGTCTCTAGGTCGATGCAGAAGCTAAACCAGTGGCGGGGAAGCCTTCTCCTTGGTCCCCTCTAGCCTCCAGTTGCAATAGAATGTCGGTTGAGGCTCCAAATCGTCGAATTGAAGCCTCCAAAGTCCAGTCTTCCTCACAGCTTGCTAGGGTTTTCTCTCTTCTTTGCAAAGAGCCAAAGAGAGCTCTTCTGGTGCAGAAGGAGTTTTGTTTATAGGAGAAGGGGTTTGGGATATCCCGGAGGGGTGATGGGATGGCCTGATAGCTGTTGGGGACATCTCACCAATGGCTGGGCTTGCTTGCCTCCGAAATTTCGGGGTCTGCAACGCATGCAGGTCAGAGAAGTTGGCGTCCACATCACTGGAAGCTGGGGTTAGTGTTAGCGTCCATATGGTTGACGCCGACACCACATCGACGTCTGTTGATATTGACGCCAATCTGGCCTTTGGCCAGAACTCTAAAACATGCAGAACCATGTACACCTTATACCTATTTATGTCATATGTATACTATTACGCACACACACAACCATCATATCCTTCGTACATTATTTACATCTAATTCATACATATGCATGCAATAGTATACTAACTAGTACTTACGTAGATATTTACATACGTACATACACAACATGAATTATTTACATGCAATACAATAATGCAACAAAATTCGAGGGCCTTACATTTTTAGTAGAAGAGGGAGCCAATCTTCAAACTTGTATTATGGCATCCCATGAACTTCAAGAAAAGCTTTAATGGATAAAAATTCTCTAAACAGATTCATGTGATGTTCAGAGTGATAGATGAAGGCATACCAAAAAGGTGGAAGAAGGGAGCTGTGGCCATGAGGGACTGCTCCAGAGGGTAGTACCATACTAGGTACTATCTGGCCAATTGAAGGAGTGGAGCAAATAGTAAAAGAAAGGGAGGATCAAGGAGTAGAAAAGAAGTGTGGAGGTAAGGTATGAATGGAGGGAGTATCCACAGTGTGAGTTTTGAACCTATACTTCAAGGGAAAGGAAGGAATTGAAGTATCTATTGGAAACTCTATTGTTGTTTGAGAGGAGGAAGGAGGAGGATCAGTGGAGGTATAAGGGATAGGTTGAGAGGTGGTTGTACAATGGCTGGTGGAGGTGTAGGGTCAGTAGCAGGAGGGTCAGCAGGAGGAGGAGTAGGAGCAGGAGGAGATGAGATAGTCAAGGGCTGAGAAGGGAAAATTGGAAGACCAGACTTCATAAGCTTCCTTCTAACTCTCCTCTTAAAGGTTTTGACTTGAGGGTCGGCTTCTGCATCTAAAGGCTGCTCTTGCTGCTCCGATTGTTGCTAAGACATATGCTCTTCTTGGCCTGACTACTACTGTACTGACACAACTCCTGAGTCCACAATAGGTTGTTCTGATCTTTTCTCTGGTTGTGGAACGACATCCTCTGATTGTTGCTGTAGTTGTTGCTATTGCTGCTCAGATTGAGTAGGAGGAACTTGAGAAGTACATGTGCCCTGTTGGCACACCAACTGTGATAAAAGTCCTTCATATGTTGGACCTCCTCAGACATACAATCAAATTTGACATCTATCTTCTGGATTTGCATCTGCAGAACTGTCATCATCTCTTACTGCTTCAAAATCAACTGTATCACATCATACACATTTTTGCTAGTCTCCCCCTGAGACCTAGGCTGGGTCTCAACATATGGTGCAGATATGTGTTGGTGCTCCTCTATGGAAGGCGCTACTGGATTGGTGCGAGGAATGTCTTCTTCCTGAGCCACTCCTTTGCCTCTTAAGTCCCTTAGAACTTGATTGATAGTTTCTTCAGGAATAACTTGTTCTTGAGAGGGGACAAGAGCCTGGATCTCTGTTTGATCTACTACTGGAGCTTCTTCTTCTCCAACTTCTTCTTGTGTTGGAACGGAGGAGGAACTCTGAGCCTCATCTAGAAACACTTCGTGAGTGCACTTGGGGATAGAGTCCTTGATCAAACATTTTAAGACTTGTCTTCTAAGACATAATGGCTTCTCCTCAAGGTGGAGAGTCCAATCTTTTCTTTCACAGAGGTGGACACCTCATTTGTTAAGTCCACCGAAAACGTCTTAAACACAAGGGTTAGCAGGGGCCCATAGGGAAGGGACTTCTGCAGGTTCTTGGAACATTCCATCCTTTCCAAGATGATGGAAGTCAAGTTAACCCTGTGTCTCTGAATGGCCCAAAATAACAAGCTGCCGTCTCTGGCAATGATAGAAGAGTGTGTACCTGCTCGGGGAGTGATGATGTTGTTGATGATTGAGTGGAGTATTCTCTTTTCTATAGAAAGCTCGTTGACTAGGAGCCCTTTCTTAGTGATGAAATCTAAACTCCTAATAACTCCCAATTTCTGATTCTCTATGGACACAACTTCACTGATCCTGTGTCCAGAGTTTGGGCAATCCATGAGTTCTACTAGAAGTTCTTTTGAAATAGTGACAATGGTACCCTTTACTGAGCCTGTAACTGAACCTTCTGCTATGATTTGGAGGGATAGGTAGAAAGCCTTCAGAACGCCCTCAAAAGTTGGTTCAGAAATCTGACAGAGCCTCGACCAACCCATGGCTGCTAGGGTTTCCTCTACCCATCTTAGTCTACCCGAAAACTGACTGAAATCCACTATTTTCTCTGGGCAAATGGAAGCTTTGGATGAAGACAGTCGCTGGAACTACTCCGGGGTGAACAGGGTACCTTCAGGAGCCCTAGATGAAGCCATCTAGACAAACAACGAAAAGAGGTCTGAGATAGGTAGCAGAGAAGATGTAGAGATAGTCTACAAAGGTTAAAGATCCTATCTTTCTTCAAAAAGGAGGTGGAAATCTGCAGAGGCTTCGAGCTTGGTTCCATCGAGATAATGAGTGAATGCGGGAACCAAGAGGAAGATGACAGAGGAGTCGAAAAGACTTCAAACAGTGATTTTTTGAAAGAAGGGAAAGAGTCTTAATAAAGAAAGGGGAATGTGTAACGGACCGTAGATGAGGAGATGAAGAGTTGAGATTTAATGAGTGAACGGTTACAATTTATTGCTCTTTAAATAGATATATATATATATATATATATATATATATATATATATTAAATTGATATATAGACTCCGACTTTACAAACTCTGACTTCTTGAGAGTCGTAGTACAGAACTCCGACTTTTCAAGAGTCGTAGTATCCATAACTCAGACTTCTAAAGAGTTGAAGTCTCAGGACTTAGAAAAATTTTACAATGAAAGAAGCATGCAGTGCCGTGAATTTTAATCAGGATTGCACATACCTATTTCTCTTCTGATAGATATAAATCTATCTTCAGGAAGAGATTTAGTGAATATATTTCCTAATTGATCATTTGTAGAAACAAATTCATATAAATATCTTCATTACTTACATGGTCCCTGATGAAATGATGTCTGACCTCAATGTGCTTGGTTCTTGAGTGCTGAATTAGATTTTTGGTTAAGTTGATTGCACTTGTGTTGTCACAAAGTATTGGAATTGTGTGAAGAGTATGACCATAGTCTTCCAGTTGATGCTTAATCCACAGTAATTAAGTGCAGCAGCTTCTAGCAGCAATATATTCTGCTTCTGTTGTGGACAAGGCTACTGAGTTCTATTTTCTGGAGGACTAAGAAATCAAACATCCTGCAAGAATTTGACAAGTACCACTGGTGTTTTTTCTATCTATCTTGCGTCCAGCATAGTCAACATCACTATACCCAAGCAATTTAAATCCAGAACATCTGGAATACCATAAACCCAATTTACTTGTATTTATAAGATATCTAAAAATTCTTTTAACAACATTAATATGAGATTCTTTAGGATCAGCTTGAAATCTGGCACAGAAATATACACTGAACATTATGTCTGGTCTACTGACAGTAAGATAGAGTAGTGATTCAATCATACCTCTATAGATCTTCTGATCTACCTTCTTGCCAAGTGGATCACTATCTAACTTGATGCTTGACTCATGTGTGTTCCTAAGGGCTTACGCTTATCTAAGCCATATTTAGATAGTAAATGTGAAATATATTTGGCTTGATATATGTGAGTACCCTCATTGGTCTGCTTGATTTGCAAGCCAAGAAAGTAATTAAGCTCACCCATCATGCTCATCTCAAACTCACTTTGCATAAGATTTTCAAAGAATTTGCAGAGTGATTCATTAGTAGAACCAAAAATAATATCATCAACATATATTTGGAAAATTAAGATTCCTTCTGAAAATTTCTTAATAAATAATGTGCTATTTACTTTACCTCTTGAAAAATCATGTGATATAACATAAGCACTTAGTCTTTCACACCAAGCTCTTGGAGCTTGTTTCAGACCATATAATGCTTTCTTTAATAAGAAAACATGATTTGGATACTTAGTATCTTCAAAGCCTGGTGGTTGCTCAACATAGACTTCTTTTTTTATAAAACCATTTAGAAATGCACTCTTGACATCCATCTGAAATAAGTTGATATTAAGGGAGCATGCGCAAGCTAATAGAATTCAAATTGCCTCTAATCTAGCATCTGGGGCATAAGTTTCATCAAAATCAATACCTTCCTCTTGGGAGTATCCTTGTGCTACCAGTCTAGCTTTGTTCCTTGTGATCACTCATGATTCATCCATTTTGTTTCTGAAGATCCATCTGGTCCCAATAACTGGATGGTCAGAAAGTCTAGGGACAGGTGTCCAGACTTGGCTGTGTTGGAACTGGTTAAGTTCCTCTTGCATAGTTAGAATCCAAGATTCATCTGCTAGTGCATCATTGATTGTCCTAAGCTCTATTTGAGAAACGAATGCAGAAAAGTCACAGGGAATTGTCATACCTCTTGTTCTTACCTTGTCTTGAGGATCACCTATAATATTTTCCTTTGGATGATCTTTGTAATACCTCAATCTTCTAGGTAGTCCTTCCTGTGTTTCTTCTTGTTGTTGTAGTTGTTTTAGTGGAGGATCTCCTTTATCTTCCTCTTTTTCTTCAAGAGAAACTGGTTCTAGATCCCTGCACAACTCTTCAACAATATCTTCTTCTTCTATTTTCTTAATAGAAGGGTTAGTTTCATCAAATAAAATGTGAACAGATTGTTCTATAGTTAAAGTTCTTCTATTAAACACTTTATAGCCTCTAGGTTTTGAAGTGTATCCTAACAGGAAACCTTCATCGCTTTTAGCATCTAATTTACCTAGATTATCTTTGTCATTATTTTAAATAAAACACTTACAACCAAAGGGTGGAAGATGACTGATGTTTGGCTTCTTCTCCTTGTAGAGTTCATAAGGTGTATTATTTAAGATAGGCCTGATCATACATCTGTTGATAATGTAGCAGGCTGTGTTGACTGCTTCTGCTCAGAAGTACTTTGGTAGATTATATTTTGTAAGCATTGTCCTGGACATGTCCAACAGTGTTATGTTCTTCCTTTCTGCTGCTCCATTCTGTTGAGGTGTTCTTGGTGTAGAGAAGTTGTGTTCTATGCCATTTTCTTCACAGAATCTGACAAATTATTCATTCTTGAATTCTCCACCATGATCAGATTGAATACTAACTATTTGAAATTTCTGGTTCTTTTGTACTAATTTACTAAACTTCAGAAAATCTGAGAATGTTTCTTATTTGGCTTCCAAAAATGATACCCAAGTGTACCTTGAGTAATCATCCACAATTACATAGCCATAAACTTTTCCTCCAAGACTAACTGTTCTCATTGGTTCAAACAAGTCCATATGAATGAGTTCCAAAGGCTTGGAAGTTGTTACAACTATTTTGGACTGAAATGAAGTCTTGGTCTATTTTCCTTTTACACATACTGTACATATTCTAGATTTCTTTAGCTTTAGTTTCGGAAGACCTTCAACTAGATCATGCTTGATTAGTTTCTTGATCACTAAAGTACTAGCATGTCCTAATCTTCTGTGCCATAGATTAGTTTCCTCACTCTTTATGGTTGCAAGACATAGATTGACTTCTTTTAATTCTGCTAAATGTAGAGTGTACATATTTTTGACTCTTTGAGCTTCAAACACTATTTTCCCATCCTTTTGGATTATACACTTATCATTTTGAAACTTGACTATGTGACCTTTGTCACAAAGTTGACTGATGCTAATCAGATTATACTTTAGACCTTCTACATACATAACGTCTTCTATCAAATCTTTTTCCTTTGATCCTATAGTTGCACATCTTAGAACTTTTCCTTTTCCATTATCTCCATAGGTAACTTGACCAACTTCATCTCTAAACCTTGTAAATAGTTTTCTGTCACCTGTCATATGCCTTGAGCACCCACTATCCAAATATCATTTGGATGCTCTTAGGTGACCCTATAAACAGAACTAAGTTTTAATTTTTGGTGCCCAAATTTTCTTGGGTCCTTGATGGTTAGTCTTTGGAAGCCAGTGCAAGTGTGTAGTTGTGCAAGTGCTGATTGTGTGTCCTAATTAGTTACCATAGATCATATGCATTCTTTGTATGTGTAGTTTTATTGAATTTCTATTTTTGTCTATAGATATGTTGATTAACTTTTATGGGATTTTTTATTTCCTTTTCTTTCACAAATTTTGGAGTTGGGTATTTTTCAGGATAGATAATTTTATCCTCGTTTGATGGAGGTATGTAACCTACTCCATATTTCTTTTTGCCTGTTCGAGCACCTTTTAATTTTACAACTAATGATGTTTTACAACTGGTAAGTTTATCTATAGTTGTTTTTAGATAAATATTTTCTTCTCTTAATTTTTCTTCATCTTGTAGTTCTTTTAGATTTGCTTCGAGTTCCATGAGTTTAATATTTTTAATTTTTAAATCCTCACACAGTAATTTATTAGATCTTTTTGTTTCAGTTATGTTTTGTTCTAGCTTTTCTACTTCATTTTTTAGAAGGGTGTTGGATTTTTCTTGATTTAGTAGGTTTAACTTAACTATTTTCATTTGCTTAACCATTGTTTTATATTTTTCATACAGTTCATTAAATGCATCTTTTAAATTATCAGAATCGGATTCTAAACATGAAGTAAACGATGTTTCAGAGTTTACCTAGTCTAGTCCTGCCATGAGGGCTAGATTAACTTATTCCTCTTCCTCTGATTCTGAACTTGAGGAGTTTGAAGTTGTAGTTTCTTCATTATCCCAAGTTGCGGCCATTGCCTTCTTTTTGTATTTTTTGAATCTTCTTTCTTTGCCTTTCCTTTTATCAGACTTTTTAGCAGGTTCTTTTTTCTTGAGCTTAGGACATTCAGACTTGTAATGTCCAGGTTGATTGCATTCATAACAGGTTGGTTCTTTCTTCTTTTCTCTTTTGAAGTATCTCTTTGAGCTGAATTTCTTTTTCTTAGCTAGAATTCATTGGAGTTTTCTTGACAACAAGACTTCATCATCACTATCATCTGATCTTTCTTTTGAATCTTTAGAGGAAGAAGAGTCTACAGCTTTCAAAGCATTTGACATTTTCTTTTTCGAAGTACTTTAAAAAAATCTTTCCATATTTATTTCATGAGGCATAAGTGAACCAATTAATTTATCAATGGGAAGTTTTGCTAAGTCATGAGCTTCTTCAATAGCAGTGACCTTAGGGGTCCATGAATGTGTTAATGATCTAAGTATTTTTCTGACAGTTTCTTCATCATAAAGGTCTTTTCCAAGAGAGCTTAAACCAACTACTATATTTGAAAATCTATTGTACATTTGAGTAATATTTTTATTTGGAAGCATTTTAAATTGTTCATATTGTGAAACAAGAATGTCTATTCTAGTTTGCTTAACTTTGTCAGTTCCCTCATATGTTACCTGTAATTTATCCCACATTTCTTTTGCCGATTTACATGCTGATAATATATTAAATTCTCTTTTTGATAAAGCACAACATAGATAATTTCTTGCATTAAAATTTAGAGATAGTTTAAGTTTATCAGCTACTGTAATTGTAGTAGTACCTTCAACAAGAGCAATAATAAAATCACCTTGTTCTATTACCTGCCACAGATCAAAGTCTGTGCCTCTGATGAAGCATTCCATTCACATCTTCTAGTATTGGTAGTCCTCACTATCGAAAAAAGGTGGTCTGGTAACTGACTGACCTTCATAGTTGTGAGCTTCAGCTGCCATCTCTTCTCAAATCTTTCGATTCTTCTGATAAGACCTCGCTCTGATACCACTTGTTGGATCGAGATGGAAATATAGTTGTCCTAGAGGGGGGGGGGTGAATAGGACTTTCTGTGCCTTTTAAAAAAAAAATCTGATAACTAAATAACACTAAGTAGAGTTGTTAGTAATCAGTGTGATGTGTGTGAAACAAGTGAAAAGCTTGGCGGAATCAATCACACAAAGTGCACAAGGATTATATCCTGGTTCGGCCCTTCCCACATGGAAGTCCTATGTCCAGTCCCCAAGAAACCACTTTGGATTTCACTAACTGCCAAGAATGCTTGGCCTTCTCTCAAACCTGAGAGGTATTACAAACCCACTTGCTCCCAAGCAAGTCTTCCCTTAACCAAGGGGTACAAAGACTACCTACACCAGTAGGTCTTCCCTTCACAAGAGGGGCACTACAGGGTACAAACCCCCTGCGGGTTATCTTACATAGAAGATGAAAAATTGTGTGTCTTCTCAACAACAATGAGCAAACACAGACATTCAGAAAGAGAAACAAATGAAAGTGGAGATCAAGCTCTTTCTGAAACAAAGAGGTAGACTGAAGAGAATCTGAAATGCAGCAATCCACCAAGCAAAGAAGACTTCTAATCACCAATGGAGAGCATAAAATCTAAGATTGAGGAGTGGCTCTCTTTCTTTTTGAGTGGCTCTTCTGGGTTTCAGATGGGAGTGAAGTGTGAGCTTCTATGTCTTCTATGTATATGTATCTCTATGTCTCCTTAAGACTTCAAGCTTCGGCTTCATATATATGAGCTTCAAATTTGCCCGTTTGAATTTTGGCCGTTGAAAGCTAGCCGTTGAAGGATGTCCGTTGAGAGGAGACTTTGATCTTCTTAGGTTTGTCCATCAAATCTTTAGCTCCATGAGTCCCAACGTCTTTAGGCTATATTTTGTAGCTTCATGCTTGAGAGACAGCTTAATTAAAGTTTTGAGAGGCTCCATGCGCAAGGCTGGAGGTTATAAATGTTCTGCACACTTCAAGCGCAAGACTAAAGACAAACCAAGCTTCATAAATGTTCTGTAAGCTTGAAAGGATAGGACAGAAAGATATCTCCATACTTTCGGAGGTAGGTGAGATACATATAAGAATATAAAGTATGAAGACGTTCAGAACATTTAAGAATGAACAGACATTTGCACACGATCTCTTTCTGAAAGCCATGGGATTTCTGACAGTGGCAGGTAGGGTCTGACAGATAGCCCATACAACTTATACTTATCAAGCATTTAATTCTTGACCATATGTCGACCAGAGATCGACTTATCTTCCTGTCAGTAGAAGAGATAACAAATGTATCTCATATATTACAGATCCCAAAAAGGATATTTCACAGATGAATAATATTGAATAAAATATTTTTTTCCGCCAGAAAGATAATTGATTTTTATATTTACTGAAGGAAAATGATTTTAAGGAAACTATCTTTATGCAAAAGATATTTCAATGTAAAACTCATGTAATGATGTACATTAAGTTGTGCTCACTGATAGAGACTTAAAAGATCATCTATGTACAGATATACAGAAGTTGATATGAGAAACTTCAACTTTCAAGAAGTCAGAGTAAGAAATAGCAATACAACTATAATAGATAATGAACTTCAACTTTAGAAGAAATACAGTTACTTTGACTTCATTGAAGTCGGAGTAAGGAAGCAATGACTTTGACTTTGTGGGGAGTCGGAGTAAAGATCAAGCAAACTTTAACTTCTAGGAAGTCAGGATGCCAACAAATAGATAGCAGACTTTGACTTTTATGAAGTTGGAGTATATCCAACTTCGACTTTCAAGGAGTCGGAGTAAGGCTCAATAGATAATCAATCAGTACAGACTTCGACTTATCAGAAGTTGGAATAGGCCCGACTTCGACTGTTCAGGAGTCGGAGTGCTACCAGTTGTTCATCAATCGAAGCATTACTTCGACTTTTCAAGAGTCGAAGTCAGGAGTCGGAGTTAGTATGATGTACAGTCTACGCTGTGGACTTAGAGAATTTTTTTGTGATGATACTTAGGTTCTGTGTAAGCATAGATTTTGGCAGAAATATGTTTGTATAAATAAGAGCCTTTTGACTTATTGACTTTCATAAATGGTAAATGCGAAGATATTAAAATGTTTTTTCATAGCAAAAATATCATGATTAATGTTTAGCAATTATTTTAGCAAAATAGATAGGAATAGTTGCTCAACAAGTTTGAGTTCTTTAGTGTTCTTATTGTATAACTCTCAGTCTGTTCTTTCTTTTCTAAAAAAGACTTGTGTCCAACTGTAGGACTATATACAGTGTTTCTCCTCCTGTATGAAGAGAAGGCTAGCCGGGTGCTGGTGGATTTTGTCCGGTTGTGGGACTATGCACAATGTTCCCTTGGTTTAAAGGAAGAACCTAACTAGGGTTGGTGTCAGCAGAACCTAGCTAGGGGCTTAAGTCTAGCAGAACTACACTGTGGTTTGTTCCAAGTGGGTGGCTTCTTGACCTGTAACAGAAGTGAGTTTCCTTCCTACTCAGAAAGAAGAGGACCAGTGGGGAGTTGAGGGTTTGTATATCCTTTGGGGGATTGTACCTTGGATAGTTAAATCCCAATATTTGCTTGGAGACTAGACGTATATATTCCATTTAAGAAGTACCAAACCAGGATAAAATTTCTGTGTTCTTGTGTGATTATTTCTTTATTAGCTTTCGCACTGCTACTCTCTACTACACACAACTACATTCACTAACCAAAGTTTTCAAGTGGTGATTTTTATCTGTGTTTTTTGATTATCCTATTCACCCCCCTCTAGGGTATCCTTGTTGCCAACTGTAAGTGGGCCAACAATAACTGGATGGTTAAAAGGACTAGGCATGAGGGACCAGACTTGGTTGCATTGGAACTGATTAAATTCCTCCTACATAGCTAGGATCCAAGATTCATCTGTTAGTGCATCATTGACTGTCCTAGTCTCAATTTGAGAAACAAATGCAAGATAATCGCATGTGATAGAAATACCTCTGGTTCTTACCCTAGTTTGAGGATCACCTATTATATTTTCTTTTGGATGATCTTTGTGATACCTCAATTCCTTTGGTAGTTCCTCATGTGCTTCTTCTTGTTGAAGTAATTCTTCTAGTGGAGGATCTTCCATTTTCTCTTCATCTTCTTCTAGTGAAGTTTGCTCCAGATCCCTCCACAAATCTTGAAGAACATCTCATTTTCTTTTCTTTTTATAGCGGGGTTAGTTTCATCAAATAGGACATGGGCAGTTTGTTCAATTACTAAGGTTTTTCTGTTGAATACCTTATATCCTCTAGGTTGTGAAACATATCCAAACAAAAATCCTTCATCACTTTTTACATCTAATTTTTCTAGATTATGTTTTCCATTGTTTAGAATAAAACACTTACAACCAAATGGCTAGATGACTAATGTTTGGCCTTTTGTCCTTGTAAAGTTCATATGAGGTCTTCTTCAGTATTAGTTTGATCATGCACCTATTGATGATATAGTAGGTTGTGTTGACTACTTCTATCCAAAAGTATCTAGGTTATAAAAGTATAGTTTTGGCCATGTCCAACAATGTTTTGTTCTTCCTTTAAGTTACTCCATTCTGCTGAGGTGTTATTGGTGAAGAGAAGTTATATTCAATGCCATTTTCTTCACAAAATCTAACAAAGTCTTCATTCTTGATTCTCCACCTTGATCTGATCGAATACCGATGATCTCATGCTTTTGGCTCTTTTGTACTACCTTACTGAACTTTAAGAAATCTGAAAATGTTTTAGATTTGACATCTAAAAATGATACCCAAGTAAATATTGTGTAATCATCTACAATTACGTAGCCATAGTATTTCCCTCCAAGACTTGCTATTCTCATAGGTCTAAATAGATCCATATGAATGAGTTCTAATAGTTTTAAGGTTGTAACCACTGTCTTGGACTGAAAAGATGTCTTGGTTTGCTTCCCTTTTGCACAAGCTGCATAGATTCTAGATTTCTTTAGTTTGAGTTTTGGGAGACCTTCAACTAGATTATACTTGATTAATTTCTTGATCACTGAAGTACTGACATGTCCTAGTTTTTTGTGCTAAAGATCAGAATTCTCTTCCTTCTTGGTTGCAAGACATAAGTCTACCTCTTTTAGTTCTTTCAGTTGAAGTGTGTACAAATTCTTTACTCTATGTGCCTCAAAAATTACTTTTTTATCCTTAAGAATTATACACTTATCATTCTAAAATTGTACCAAGTGACTTTTGTCACATAACTAACTGATACTTATGAGGTTGTGCTTGAGCCCTTCTATATATAATGCATCTTCTATCAGATTCTTAACTTTTGTTCCTACTGTTCCACTTCCAATGACTTTCCTTTTCCATTATCTCCATATGTTACTTGGCCATCTTCACTTCTAAAACTTGTAAATAACATTTTATCTTCTGTCATATGTCTTGAGCTATCCAAATACTATTTGGATATTTTTAGGCGGTCTTGCACACAAGATCAAGTTGTAACTTTTGGTTCCCAAATTTTCTTGGGTCCTTGATGGTTAGTTTTTGGAATCCACCGTAAGTGTCTAGTAGTGCATGTGCTTACCGTGTGTCCTAGCTGGTTACAATGGGAACAACATAAATTATAAACATGCTTTGATTGTGTTCTCCTATTATTTTTCATTTTCTGTTTGTATTGATGTTGATTTACTTTTCTAGAATTTTCAATTAACTTTTCTTTTACAAACTTAGGAGTTGGATATTGTTCAAGATAAATTACTTCTTATTCATTTATTGGTGGTTCATATCCTACTCCATACTTCTTGTTACCAGTTTTTACACCTTTTAATCTTACTACTAGAGATGTTTTACAGTTGGTTATCTTATCTATAGATGCTCTTAGATAATCATTTTCTTCTTTTAATTTTTCTTCATTCTTAAGTTCATTTTATTTATTATCTAGTTCTATGATCTTATAGTTTTTAGCTTTTAAATCATTATATAAGATAGTTTTTAGATTTTTCATTTAGTTGCTCCTTTAATTTTTCTATCTCAGATTTTAAGATAGTGTTAGATTTTTCTTCATTAACAATGTTTAGTTTGAAAGTTTTCAGTTATTTTACAACACTCTTGTATTTATCATATAACTCATTAAAGCGTTTCTAAACTATTTGAATCAGATTTAGAATATGAAGTAAATGAAGTTTCAGAATTTACCTGATCTGGGCTAGATTGACTTCTTCCTGTTTGGATTCTAAACTTGAAGAACTTGAGTTTGAAGCTTCTTCATTATCCCATGTATCTATCATGAGTTTATTCTTGTATTTTCTATACTTCTTTCCTTTTTCTTTCTTCTTCTCATACTTCTCAACCTAATCTTTCTTTTTCTACTTGGGACACTCTGATCTGATGTGTCCGGGCTATTTGCACTCGTAGTAGGTTGGTTCTTTTTTTTTTTTTTTTCTTTTTGAAGTATCTCTTTGAATCGAATTTCTTCTTCTTTGCAAGTATTCTTTAAAGTTTCCTTGACAGCATGGCTTCATCATAATCACTGTCTTCAAAGTTTTCTTTCGAATTTTCATGGGATGAAGAAGAAGGAGAAGCTACAACTTTCAAAGCATTAGACATTTTCTTTTTAGAAGAGCCCTCAGAAAATCTCTCCATGTTAATTTCATGAGCATGAGAGATCCTATTAATTTATCTAGAGAGAGTTCTGTTAAATCATTTGCTTCTTCTATTGCAGTTACTTTAGGAGTCCATGGTTGAGTTAATGATCTGAGAATCTTTCTAACTATTTCTTCATTAGTGTAGTTCTTCCTAATGAGCTTAGACCATTTGCCATATCAGTAAATCTATTATACGTTTGAGTTATGTTTTCATTTGATAACATTTTAAATTATTCATATTGTGAAACAAGAATGCTTATCTTAGTTTGTTTTATCTTATTTGTACCTTCTTAAGTTAATTTTAATTTATCCCACATTTCTTTATCAGATTTACATGTAGACACTCTATTGAATTCTTTCTTAGATAATGCACAACAAATATAATTTTTAGCTTTATAGTTTAGGGATACATGTCTCTTGTCAGCTAATGACCAATCGATGAGCTTTCAGCCAGGATAACATCATCACCTTATTCTATTAACTGCCACAGATCTAAGTTTGTGCCTCGAATGAAACATTCCATTCTCATCTTCTAGTACTGGTAGTCTTCACCATCAAAGAATGGTGGCCTTTTTATGGATTTCCCTTCAAGGTTGTACATTTCAGCTGCCATTGCTTCTCGAATCGTTTGATTCTTTGGAGACACCACAAGAAAATGCGCCATTACCGACGGGTATTTCCGACGAATAATTATCCATCGGAAATTCTGACGGTTATTACGACGGAACATTTTCCGTCAGAAAATCCATCGGAACTTCTGACCGAAATATTTCCGTCAGAAATATCCGTCGGTACTCATAGCTTACCGATGGATATTCTAACGGAAATATGTCCGTCGGAATATCCGTCGGTAAAATCGCCTTTTCCCTCTCCCGCCATCGCCTCTTCTCTCTCTCTCTCTCTCTCTCTCTCTCTCTCTCTCTCTCTCTCTCTCTCTCTCTCTCTCTCTCTCTCTCTCTCTCTCTCTCTCTCTCCTCCTCTCTCTCTCTCTCGCTCGTCGCTCGCCGCCGCGCCCCTCGCTGCCGCGCCCCTCGCTGCCTGCCGCGCCACTGCCTGGCCGCCCCGACCGGCCCCGTCGCCGCTCACCACCGCGCCCCTCGCCCCCTGCCGTGCCACCGTCGGCAGCCTACCGGCCCACATCGGCCCGCCGTGCTCCACCACCGGTGCCACCAACCTATGTATCCCCCCCCTCCCTTCCCCACCCCCGCTACCTCCCTTCGGCAACCGGCGCCCCCCCCCCCCCCCCAACCCACCCCCCCCCCCCCCCCCCCCCCCTCCCCCTCCCCGCCCCCCCCAGCCCCCCCCCCCCCCACCCCCCCCCCCTCCCCCCCCCCCACCCCCACCCCCCCTCCCCCCCCCCCCCCCCCCACCCCCCCCCCCCCCCCCCCCCCCCCCCCCCCCCCCCCCCCCCTTTACCCCCCCCCCCCCCCCCCTTTCGCCCCCCCCGCCCCTCCCCCTCCCTTCCCCAACAGGCGGCCCCCCCCTCCCCTAACCGGCCACCCCCCTGTCAGCCCCCCCTTCCCCCCACCCTGTCGCCCCCCTCCCCCTCCATCCTCACCCCTGCCACCCCCTTCATTTTTCTAAATTTTCTGAATAGAATGTATTTAATAATTTTATGAGATTTATGTGTATTTATAGGTTTTGACGGTTCTATCATAGTGTGTTGAGCACTATGAGAGGATCATGGAGCCTCAAATATTTTCTTGATAATTATAGAATATATATATTTTTTGCTTATATGAGAATTAACCATATGCATGTTAAATTTAATTTTTGTAAAGTAGTTATACCATGAAATATGTTTAGAATATTTTGATCTAGGATTTTGAGTATCATAAGCTTGTTATAGACTATTTAACCCATTTTATCCCTTTTGTAGAATTTTTAAGCGTTTACATAATATCCTCTTGAAATTTGATTTAAATTCAAAAGATAGTTATAATGCTTCAAAAATTCTACAAAATTATAAATGTGTTATTTCACATGTAAGTAGCCTAAGATACAAATTTGAGCATGTTCTAACTTCTATTTTTAATAGTTATGAATTTATGAAGTTTTTATAATCATGATAAACATGTTTAGTTAAATCTCATTTAATCAATGTTTAGTTACTGTTAGATAGTAACATAAACTTTTGAAAAGTTTCTAGCATGTGTCCATGTCATAAGCATGTGTGCATGAGTAAGAAATAAAAAAACACGTGGTATATATGTAAGATTAAAAGAAATAGTGTGCTAATGTCAAAATTGTGCCAATGAAAACCTCTACCATAGAAGGTTGTGGAGCCATACTGCAGAACATCAGTTATAATGAGTTCATTGAAATACGGTTATAATGTCATGTTTGATGCATGGAGGGATTGGAAAAGGTAAATATTGATTGACCTTCTAGGGCATTTAGTAGAGTTTTTATTTTAAGATCTTTCAATGCTTCTTCACATGTCAAAGATGCTAAAATCTGAAAAGAAGGTAATGCTGAAAATATGATACTAATTGTTGCAAATAATGAGTCAATATGTTCATTTTCTTGGAAAGTTAACTAAGGATGTGATTCTTTCCTAAAAAAATAGGAGAGAGTTTGTGAAAGGTATTTGAGCAGAGATTTTCTTCCTAATTTTTATTTAGGATTTTGCATGTAAACCATTACAACAAAGAGTGCACATCTGACATCTTTCTTAAAATATTGTTTCAATATCCCTGTTGAATCTCCAGCATTGTAGAAGGCATCAATGTGAACACATGGGCATTACCACACCTCCAGCTAATCATAGGTCAGGGTAATTCTTGAAATGACAAGACTGCCCATGGATAAAACTATGGGTAATATGTTTCCTGCCCCTTAAGGGTATTCCCATAAAAAATGTTCAACTAACATGAAGAATGGAATCTGTGATGAATATTTGGCCTTTTCTTTAATAGAAGTTCACCCCAGTGGCATTTTTGTTGGGATTTAATAGATATTTTTAACAACATTGTAGCAAAGATGGCAGATTTGCAATAGTTATTGTAGGAATGCTTTAGAAGTAAAAAAATCTTTTTGTTTTAATTTTGGTGAATTAATTAGTAAAAAAACTGCAGTCGAAACTTATTATACATCTATTAAAATCCATGTGATAATATGCCTGGGGCATTTTGAAGTTTGCTATCAAAACACTAGGGCATTTGAGAACCATTTGCTCATGTCAAACTTTTTATCAATATACAACACTGTTCTTCTCAATCCCTTTTTGGGATCAAATCCAATATCCTTATCCAGCAACAATCCAACTTTCCTTCAGAAAAATTTGGCATGAGATCTTGATATGTCAGTTTGTCCTCTATGAGACACTTGGCCTGTGTCTTAGGCTTACTCGTGGCTTGGTACTTAGTAGATGACTGCATCAAGGCTTTGCTTAATTAAATTGCTGAGACTTCTGTCATCAAATCATGAAAGAAGGAAAAAGTCCGTGAGAGTGTTTTTTTGGAGAGTTGTTATAGATGGAATTTTCTTGGACTCTTCTTATCTGCTTCCTCTTCTTGCGTCATGGTTGTTTACTGTTTAGTTTATGATGTGATTGTGTTATGTTTATCTTGCTCGCTGCTATTTTTTTATGCTTTACATGAAAATAAATAATGTAATGACTTTCTTTGTTAAACATATTGTTTACTTTCACATATTTGTTTAATTTCGCACTGCATGTTAATCCTTTAACATTCGTATGTTTATTTGTAGCCATTTGATTGATTCTTTCATATTTACCATATTATGATTTAATTTCATATTTTAAATTACTCATGAATAAATTGTTATCAATTTTTTTCTAATTAGTGATGAGAGTTCGCGATTGGAAATTAGACTCAAAGAAGAACAAATGTCCAATGTATCAAAGTACGTGTTTGTTTGAACGAAAGATATTACCGATGGATATTCGAAGATTGCATAATAGTTTACTTTTGGTGAATGAGAAGATGAAGAAAATCATAAAGATTATTCGGAAAGAAGAAAGACAAAGTTTAGAAAACAAAAGTGGATTATCTGTTATTGTTCAAGATGAAAAAGGACTGTGATATTCTATAATCTTACGACGCAGTTGGTGTGGTAGTATGTACATGTTTAGTGGAAAAGAGTGGTCAAAATTTGTGAAAAATAATTGTGTCAAAGAACTTGACATTTTGAAAGTTATGTCTTCCCATTATGTACGAAGAGATGTATTTGGCAAACTATATTTAGGGATATTAGTGGTTAGTTCAAAACCTAGGAAATCTAATGAGAAGCTGGTGAGTAAAGAGCCGATCAAGTGGTGGTGGCCTAATATGAAGACATCACAGTTTGTATGAACAAATAGTCTTTGTGTTCTTTTTAATGTTCAATACCATTAAGTATTTATATAGTGCTCAAATTTATTTGATATTCTTGTATGCTTACTCTTCATTTATCTTTACGTCAACGCTTTGTTTCACCCATTAGCTTTGGGACTCTCCATATAACGTATGTATCATATGTATGATGTCTGGCGTAGTTGCAAAATAATTATCTAAAAGTAGGAAAAATAAATCCCATATATGTATATGATATGAGGGTGTGTTAGATTTTAACTCGTGACATGACATTTAATCTGTGTAGGAAAAATGTCTTATGAGAATCGGTCATGGATGTACCGTGGAATAGTTAATGGAGTTGTGACAGAGGAGTATAAAGACAGAGTTGACAGTTTCATTCAGTTGACAAGTTTATTATTCAAATTATTCGTCCCTCAAATTGAGAGATTGGTGGGCTGCATGTAGAGTGAAATCAAGGCTATTCCCTGAATATGAGCTTGTCCCGGCTGATGATGAGCTCGAAGGTGTTAATGACAATTTTTTCCAATCAGATCAGAGTGACGCACGAGAGTTGGAGGCTTCTACACAGTTCAGTGTTGATGATATAAATGAAACAATTTGCTTATATAAGGATAACGAATAGGAAGAAGTTGACCCAAATGCCCTTGAGCGGGAGGTGGAGTCTGATGAGGAGGAAGAGTCCTGGCATGATGAGGATGAATTCGAGGAGGATGACGAAGATGACGTTGAATTGAACATATCTTCAGCATCTGATGATGAATATAGATAATATACCCTACATTTTGTAAGAACTTCATGTTGTTGCTAATTATATGTTATTCAATAGCTACTTCAAATTTGAGTGCTAATGACATGTTATATCTTTATTTATCTCAATAGAGATATGGTACGTGGAGGACGGAGTCGGACAGTTTCCACCTCCGTAGGCCGAGGGTCCATGTCCCCGTCCACGACAGGTATATGTATATGTAAACACAAAACTCTATATATTATTGTTCATATTAAATTCACGAGAACTAACGTACATACAATTTTTCAGGGATTGCCTCTCCGTCCACGTCGGTCCACCCGTCAATAGGTATATGTATATGTAAACACAAAAATTTTTATATTATTGTTCATATTAAATTCATATTTTCTAACGTACATACAATTTTGCACGGACTGCCTCCCCATCCACGTCGGTCGTCCCAGCGATAGGTATATGTATATGTAAAAACAAAACTCTATATATTATTGTTCAATTTAAATTCATATTTTCTAATGTGTATATAATTTTGCAGGGACCGCCTCCCCGTCGACCACGCAAGTAGCGCCACCTTTCCCTTCTTCCTCACCACCAGGTACATATATGTTTCCATAGATTAGTACGTTTCTTGTCTTCCAATTTATACAACAATAGTGTACTTAATTGTTTTCAACAGAGGTGGAGAGCCAGCATCCAGCAGCGGATGAGGAGGGGCCTCAGCTACCTGGACGGCAGCCATGTTGGATTTCAGGGTAAACTTGATCACTTCAAACTTACTGTATTTGTTATTTATGTTATACAGTTCATGTACAAAATTAATGTGCAATTGCAGGGGGAAGATAGATCCTGGTTCTGCTTCCGCTATATTACGACGCTGGTCCACGCACAAATTCCAGGACCAGTGGATGCATGGAGAGAGTTCCCGGTGCCCGTTCGAAATTTATTATTTGACATGTTCATGGTATTATTAATTTTTACTGATTTAAAGTCATTTATTTAATTACTATCTCTGTTAGTGCAGAAAGTTGAGTAATTTTATTTCTTTACAGCGGAGGTACGTGTTCACGAGACCCGAGGATCTCCCTCGAGCTCGAGCCATCTGGGAGTCTACTGCCCAGACTAATTTAAGAAAGTCGATGTGGGAGGCCCAGGACAAGGCAATTAAGACCACAGGCAACCGAGATCCTATGGCTTGGCTGGATTACGGCCCTGTTTGGATGAGGAGGGACTATTAGGAGTCCCTTTGTAAGCGTTGGGCTACTGGACCATGGCAGAAGCGGTCACAGGCGGCAAAACGCAACCGATCAACTCATCCGGAGAAGAATGTGCATACTAGTGGGTCCGTATCTTATGCGACCCACAACCAAAAATTGGTAAGCATATTATTGTTCAATTACTTAATACATTGATTATTATTGTGAAACTAACTAATTTTGTTGAATTGTAAGCATCAAGAGCTCGAGAGTGCCCCTACTTTTCGCGAGTTATTTGATTAGACTCATAAGCAGAAGGGGACGGATGACTATGTCAGCTAGAGTGCTCGCACGATTGCTGTAAGTCAAGCTATAAATTTTGAATTCAATTAAGATATTAAAATAATTTGTTTTCAATAATTTAGTTTTAATTTGTTATGGAGGAGACCTATGATAGGACGATGGCAGATCGCTATGCAGAGGGCACTCCCCAGCCAGACTTGGATCCGGAGGCTTGGGTCGATGCAGCGGGAGGGCCGAGGAAGGGTCGAGTGTATGGCTTTGGGGACAGCCTGGATACTACTCCAGTGTTGTCCTCATATGCGAGTTCGGTCACTCCTCCAGCATACGCGAGTTCATCTGCTGCGCCGCCCGGCAGTGGTGTAGAGGAGATTAGAACCCTCATCCGGAAAGAGCTATGGGGAGAGCTACGGACGCACTTTGGCGTTATGGTCGAGCAGTTGATCTCAGCCATGCAGGGAGTACGCTCCTCACAGCCAGCCCCTCAGGTCAGTATTACTATTAATTTCATATAGTTTGAATGAAATGAAACCACTAAAGAATGTCAAAAGGGAAAAAAAGAAATCTAAATTAATTAACCTATAAAGAAGGTCTCTTTATACAATCAACTTATGGAAGGATAAAAAAGCCACATGAGCGCTCAAATTGCTATTCTAAAATAAACAAAAGTGTAAAGGGAGTTGAAATGACGGATCTAAAAAAAAATCCAAGTCTAAATGATCAAAACACGCAACCCGGGGGTCCAAAATCCCATATAGGGATCTGATCGGCGTGCCGTTCGCTCCGACACGACCGGGTGGGTTAAATTTACGTGTGCGAACTGACGAAATCCGATTTGGAATCTCGAATTGGGTTGGGCGTTGAAATGACGGATCTAAAAAAACCCATGTCTAAAGGATTATAACACACAACCCGGGGGTCCAAAATCTCAAATAGGGATCTGATCGGCGTGCCGTTCGCTCCGACACGACCAAATGGGTTAAATTGACGTGTGCGAACTGACGGAATCCGATTTAGAATCCCGGATTGGGTTGGGCGTTGAAATGATGGATCTAAAAAAACCCAAGTCTAAATGATCAAAACACGCAACCCGGGGGTCCAAAATCCCAAATAGGGATCTGATCGGTGTGTCGTTCACTCCGACACGACCAGGTGGGTTAAATTGACGTGTGCGAACTAACAGAATCCGATTTGGATTCCCGGATTGGGTTGGGCGTTGAAATGATGGATCTAAAAAAACCCAAGTCTAAATGATCAAAACACGCAACCCGGGGGTCCAAAATCCCAAATAGGGATCTGATCGGTGTGCCATTCACTCCGACACGATCGGGTGGGTTAAATTGACGTGTGCGAACTGACGGAATCCGATTTGGATTCCCAGATTGGGTTGGGCGTTGAAATGATGGATCTAAAAAAACCCAAGTCTAAATGATCAAAACATGCAACCCAGGGGTCCAAAATCCCAAATAGGGATCTGATCGGCGTGCCGTTTGCTCCGACACGATCGGGTGGGTTAAATTGACGTGTGCGAACTGACGGAATCCGATTTGGATTCCCAGATTGGGTTGGGCGTTGAAATGACGGATCTTAAAAAACCCAAGTCTAAAGGATTAAAACACGCAACCTGGGGGTCCAAAATCACAAATAGGGATCTGATCGGCGTGCCGTTCACTCCGACACGACATGGTGGGTTAAATTGACATGTGCGAACTGATGGATTCCGATTTGGATTCTCGGATTGGGTTGGGCGTTGAAATGACAGATCTAAAAAAACCCAAGTCTAAAGGATTAAAACACACAACCCGAGGGTCCAAAATCCCAAATAGGGATCTGATCGGCGTGCCGTTCTCTCCGACACGACCGGGTGGGTTAAATTGACATATGCGAATTGACGAAATCCGATTTTGATTTCCGGATTGGGTTGGGCGTTGAAATGACGGATCTAAAAAAACCCAAGTCTAAATAATCGAAACACGCAACCGGGTGTCCAAAATCACAAATAGGGATCCGATCGACGTGCCATTCGCTCCGACACGACCGGGTAGGTGAAATTAACGTGTGCGAAGTGACGAAATCCGATTTGGATTCCCGGATTGAGTTGGACGTTCAAATGACAGATCTAAAAAAAACCCAAGTCTAAAGGATCCAAAATATTTTCTTATTAAACATGAGGAATAATCACATGTTTTAAATTTAAAATTTTGAAAATAATATTTGTATATTAATTTTTATTAATGTTTCTCATATTAATTTTTTTTAATATAGGATCCTCCGGCACCTGACGATCAGGAGACGGGGACGGCGGACGATCCAATAGACTTGTCTTGATTTTTAACATTTATGATTATTTATGATTTTGTATTAGTTATGTTTTATGATTTTATGTTTCATTGTGAGTACCTTCTATTGTGGAATGCATGGATATTTTAGCAGGTTTTATAATTTATTATTGTTAATTTTTGTAATTTTTTTTTAAAAAAATATTACATATTTCCGACGGTTTTTCCGACGAATAGTTTCCGTCGGAAATTTGTAGTTGACCGACAGAATGTATCTGTCGGTATTTCTGTCGGATGTTCCGACAGAATAATTTTCGACGGATTTTTTCGGTCGGAAAGTTTTGACGGACATTCTGACTTCTTTTCTGACGAATTTCAGTCGGAATTCACTGACCGATTTTCCGACAGATTTTCTGACAGAATATTCTGTCGAAATTTCCGACAGAATACCGATGGATTAGGTAACCGTCGGTAATTTCTGACCAAAATTTTTCGACGGACGCCTTCCGACGACCATTCGACGGAAAGTTGTCAGAAGGTGCTATTTCCGACGGATTACCGTCGGATTTCTGACGGATCACGTCCATCAGAAACACCGCTTTTTCTTGTAGTGAGAAGACCTTGCTCTGATACCACTTGCTGGATCGAGATGGAGCTTAAGTGTCTTAGAGGGGGGTGAATAGGACTTTTGAAATTTCTTCTAAGAGGAGTTAGATATGAAAATCACCAAAGATAATGTTAATGGTTAGCATAGCGTGTGAAATAAAATAAGAGTAGCAGAAGTAATCACATACAATAGACATAGATTTTATCCTAGTTCGGATCTCCTCTCTAACAGAAGTCCTACGTCTAGTCCCCAAGTAATGCCTTGGGATTTCCACTAACCTCCAAGCCAACTTGGTCTTCCCTTCAAAGAGGGGTAATACACTAGTTGCTTCTAAGCAAGTCCTCCCTTCATCAAAGGGGTAAACAACCTCCTTCCGCAATAGGCCCGCCCTTCAACCGAAGAGGAACATAGGGAACAAACCCCCTGTGGGTTCCAAGCTCTAATGGTTGCACAAAGGGTGCTGCTCAAAGAGTGAGCAAGCACAAACAGAAAGAGAGAGATCTAAAAAAGCGAGGAATGAATACACTCTTCTCTTTCTGGCTATTTTGTAGAAAATATGGATGATCTATGAACTTTGCCCACATAGTTGAAGACTCGACGAAAGCTTGAGCTGATTGAAGTCTTTGAACAAATGCTCAAGTGTGAGTGCTTTTCTTGACAAATCTTCTATGTCTCCTCTTGCTACATTCACACATTCATGTGTCTATATATTGTTCTTCAAGGCTTCGACTTCTTTTTATATTGTCTTCAGTATTTAAAATTTTGAGCTATTCATTTGAAAATAGTCATTTGGAATGTGGACATTCTGACTGAAAGAGGCAACTTGAGAGAAAAGTTCTCAAGTCTTCTATCTACTGAACGACTTGGTTGCTACTTCGGATAGCTTGTATGATTTTGTAGAGAATTGCATTTAATGCCTGCAAACACCATACCCATGCAATAACTTTTCTTTTGTCTACTATTAGAATGATTTCAAATAATATATTAGATAGTAAGACTAAAAAGTAAAACATCTAAAAGACTTCTGTCTATCCAGAGAAAAAGTATTGTCCTTAAAGTATGCAAGAGTAGGTGGGTATTTAAAAAGAACTGGACACTGTAATCACGAGGAAACACGCTCCTCAAAACACACAACAAGATATCATTATATGATCATGGAAAGGGGTGTGATAGCCACCTAGCACGTTGCCTAAGATGTAGACAAGAGTACAAGGCTCACAGACTAGGAACAAGAGATGAGAAAGCTACTTATTGTTGTCGCGATTGGGTATCCCGTCACGATAAGAAGCTAGCATGCTGTCACAACCATGTAGGCTGTTGCCTTCTCAGCAGGGACGTGAGAGTGTGGTTGGACCTTCTTCCCTTCCTCCGGCAGGCCAGAGGAGGAGAGCTCTTTGTCTGCTCTTCTTAAGAAACCTTCCAAAACAACGAAACAAGAAATAAACCCTTATTAGACAACCTTTTAAGTGAAGTATCTATGAAAAGTGAAAGAGAAAGGGGGAAGCATGGAGGGAACGAACCTGGAGTGTTTTGGAAACCCTTAGGGTTGTGAAAAATGTGGGAATGGAAGTGTGCAACTATTTAAAAGGAAACGACAACATGCATGAAAAGAAATGAGAGGAATAGAAGGAAGAAAGGGCCCTAAATGGGGTGGCTCCCTGGATAAAAACGTGCTCCTAAGGTCATGCAGCAACCTTGATCATAGTAGGAGTCCACCTATTGGCCACCAAGCTCCAGAGATGAAGAGTACGATGTGACTTGATGAAGGGAATAAAAAGAAAATGAGAGAAAATGGGGGGCTACGAGCTAAGAGGAAGCTCTAGAGAGGATTTGGTAGCACTTCATGGTAGTGTAAGGTCCTTACCTCATTCATAAGAGAGTGGGTTTCTTATATAGGGAGGAGCGAGAGTATCTCATTCTTAAGTGATAATGGTCCATAAAAATGGAGAAAAGCCAGATAAATCTGCATGGGAAGAGTCCTAGGAGGGTTTTAAGGTCGGATGGAACCCCAAACCACGGCTGGGGTTGTTCCAAGACTATTGGAGATGAAGATAGACCCTAAAAGAGATAGAAAGGAGGTGGTTGCAGAGCCAACCATGCAGAACAATGTCGCAACGGGTCGTAGGGACGCGACAAGGCTTGTCGCGACGGCCAAGGTGGTCACGACTCTGAAGGTATGTGAATGGATATGGATGGGTTGTCGCGACGGCCAGGATGGTCATGTCAATGATCAATAATCGATTAAAACTGGTCGGCAATCGATTCAGAGGGGATCAATCGATATGAATGCGACGCTAGGACCCGTCGCGACAAGGTTGGTCACCAATCGGTAGCCTCAGTCAGCAATCGGTAGCCATGGTCAACAATCGATACTAACGCATCGCTCAAGGATGTAACGTTAAGGCCAATTGATTCCCAATCAATTACATGGTTAATAATCGATGCTAACACGTCGCTCAAGGCTGTCGCAACACTGACTGATGGCTGAGACCCTAGAAAATTGATAGAATGAGGACTCCCAAGTGATATTTGGATGAGGTAAGTTGGGAATTAAACTTAAATGGGCTCAAGAAAAGGCCAACGAATGTGATCAAGAGAGTGACCAACTTGGGACATACTAAGAGAACTAAAATACGGTTCGACTCATAGGCCAGAATCAAGCTTCTACATACACCTTCTTGGCACACAGTGAGTCTGCAGATTGCTTTTCGTAAAACATGGAAAACTCCGTTAGTCAGAAGGATGCTGGCAGATATCTTGTAAATCAAACAATTGTCAAAGAACATTCTAAAATACAATAACTCAATGTATGTTCCTATTAAAATAATAAACTGAAGTGCAAAGAACATAAGTACAAGATGAGTAATAATATAAACTAAAGTTTGGAGAATATTACTAGATGAGTAATACTATAATATGTAGTTTGACTCTTAAAATCTTAAAGGAGTCGAAGAGTAAATAATATAAATTGAATCATTTATAGAATGATTGAAATAATATGTGAACTGTGTGGACGCCCCGTTCCGCGTGTGCCCCGAATGCTGATGGAGTCTGTGGTTGCTCTAGAGACCCACGAACGTAGCCGCTCCCTCGTTGGCGCTGAAGAGTCACTGGTTGACTCCTTTGACTCCTGTTTGACTGGGTTGACTGAGGAGAAGAAGGGGAAAACTAGTTAAAGGAAGGGAGAGTTGCGATCGCCAGGGCCTTACCTGTGCCCAAGGGGGTGTTGTGACCACGTCGGTGATGCTGCCTCGCGTAGCGGATGATTATGGGACTCCAACTTTCCTCTCTTCAGCCGGCCAAAGGGAGGAAGCTCCACGGTCTTCTTCGAGGCATTCCTGCCACACAAAAGACTCAATTAGACTCTAAGGAAGTGCAGTAAATGTCCTAAACAGAAAGATGAAGTCTAAAAGGAGAGCCCCGTACCGGTTTCGAACTTGAGAAGAGGGGCGGCCAAATGCTATGACCACCCTTCTTCCCTCCGTTTTTGGTTTGGGAAACCCCTTTTTAGGTGTGTAGGAAGGTTCCCTACGTGCCTAGGGTGTGTGTATTTGAGTGTATAGCATGCAAAGACTAAAAGAGGAGGAAGAGGAAGAGAAAGAGAGGAGGGAGATGATCCTCGTTTCTGGTTGTTGATGACTGCTTTGTGAACTCCTCTAGAACTTGGTGAAGCCTCCTAGATGCCCCAATTGTTGAGAGGAAGATAAGGAAGAAGGATGGAAGCTTGAGTGCAATTTTTCTCTCTACTCTCAAAGCAACATGGCATGGACGTCCAGCATCTCCCCCTCCTTAGAAGGCCTAAGGACTACCTATATAGGCAGTGGGGTCGGAGCCAAGGGGCCTTGGATGCTCAAGTGTGAAGAAACACACTTGTACAAGTTGCAATCCATATGTAAAGGCTTGGACCAATGAGACGGGGCCACATAAGATTTTTACTGGGTCAAGGGGGTGCCAAGGTGGCCCATTTTCCCGTTGGGAACGGCCCCATGCACTGCATAAGGGAGGAGAGGGCGCTTAGTGGGCAGGAATCTCGGGCAGTTGCGCAGACCAGGTAAACCAGTTAACGTCCAACGATGCTGCCGCCAACCCTATGCAGACGTCCACATAGGTGGCCGCCTAAAGGAGTCGACGTCCAGGGGGCTTGCTGCCAACATGCAGTCAGCGGCAGTCGATGCTGCCGTCTACATGGGATCCGAGGCAAGTCAACAAATGGTCAAACGGGCCTTAGTGGGCCATGGAACCACGCGGGGATGGGCAAAATATTGCGTCTACAAATGCCCCTCCGAGACATCCGGTCTTGCAGGGGAGCAGAGCGGACTGAAAAGTTGGTGTCTCAGTAAACAAAAGACGTGGAGATTTTTGATGGAAGGGCCATCTCTGAGGATAGGAATTCTAGCAAGCCATACAAAAGATTTAGGCTAGAAACAAGTGACAAATCATGTGAGAGACAAATGAGGATAAGAGGGAGGGTGATCTACCCGTGTAACTACAACTTCAACCCAACGTTAGGGTCCCTAACATTGCCGTATTGGACTTTGACTAGTTTCTGGTGTGTCTGAGTCAATGGAGTTGTAATATGACGGTTGAATCGAGAGAGTCTCATAACCGGAGCTCGTGTGGGCTCGCTGACGTAATTAGGACCTCTGTCCAGATTTAGGGGGTTATGGAGACAAGAGATTGGTTGATCTCTCAAAGGACTATCAAAAGATTCTAACTGGAATCAATGTTTGGAAAGCCTGAAGTCCAGAAATAAGCTCATGACTGGCGAAGGTTCACGTGAACTCAACATGACTGCTTGATTACTTGTGATATGCACGGTGGGACAAGTGGAGAATGGGGACAACAAAGACCCGAAATCGGCTCAAATATTCAAGAAAATGGTGCTGACCCGGTAGGCTACCTGAGCTGGGGAGCCACAGAGTGATTGAGGAACATCAACACATTTTTTTTTTTTGAGTTAGTAAGAGAATATTAGCAGTGAAAACCTAAATGCATGATGGTGTGGGTTCCCTATATAAAATGCAAGTTAGAACCAGAGGAAAATTCTAAGGCCAACAAATAACTGAGAGATCACAAACCGTCATGGTTTTTGGTAATGGGGACTCTAGGTTAATGGTCGCCAAGTTATTTGCCTCTGGTGACTAGTCCTATGTTAGACATACCTGTGTACACTCACGGTCGCATGAGTGTTCTGAAGTTGAAGCGCAACTTGTGCTTAAATATCTGCAAAACAACTCGAAGTGCAAGATATAGAAATAATAACCCATATGGAACAATAAAGCTTTGAAAATTTGGGCATGTTAACGTCCAGATCGCATGCCGCCAACACTTTGTTGACGTCAACATTATGCGCCGTCTACATGGGTCGGCGTTCACATATGCCGACGTCAATAAACGACTGACGACAACTGATCTTGACGTTTACAAACCAGCGCATTAAACCGAAAAAATAGCTATTGGAAGTCCATAAGGACTCTTCCTTCTCCTTCCTTCGTCCCCTCCTTCCTAAACTGCGAACCAGAGGGCTTTGGGATGAACTGAAGCAGCAGAATGGCCTCCTCATCGACTGGAGCATCCACGAGCATGAACCCGGGAATTCTGAGCAAGGTTCCGGGGCATTTAAGCACCCGACTGGCCAATGGGGAGGTACCTACTGTTCGTTCTGCTTCTTCTTAAGCTGAAAACGCCCCAAAACGCTTTCTCACAGTATTCATGGATGTGCAGGAGGTGCCTGCCTTTCCAAGCCAGGGCCAGGTGCGGGCCTTCTCCTGGCTGATGAACTTGATGAACGCAATAACCTTAGACATGAGGAGTTTCATCGGGGCATGGAATCTGAGCTTTATAGTGGTGTTGGCGAAGAATATGAAGGACATGTGGTGGGGTTTCAACGCCCTGGGAGCACTTGTGGAGTGGTGGCACCCACACATGCACACATTTGTGTTCTCGGGGTTCGAGGCGAGTGTGCTAGTGGAGGAGGTAGAGCTGTTCCTGGGGTGGAACCACTGCCTGGATTACGACACGACGACCCCCCTTCTCCCGTGGGAAGCGATCCTGGCGTACATTATATGGGACAAGAAAGAGGTGCTGAGGATGACGAACAAGCATGGGATCTTCCTAGATCGGCTGGCTTGGTGGTTGATCCAGCATGCGAGAGAGATTGGAGGTGAGAGGGCGACTAGGGGACTGACACTCTGCCTGGCTGGAGTCTTCTTGTTCCCCACCAGTGGCGACTTCCTCCTCTACGAGCACGTGGGGATTCTATCTCTGCTATGGCACGGGCAGTCACTTGCCCCTGCAGTGCTGGCACACCTCTATAGTTCCCTGACCACGATGAGCTTAGGCGGACGCACATGTGGGAGCTTGTTCCTGCTTCAGGTATGGATGGAAGCTCATTTGAAATTTGATTTTGCTGAGAAGCAGCCTACCCCCTCCAGAATTTTCCTTCGGAGTTCAGTGCATTGCAGCAGGGCCTGGTATGATCCAGAGGATGAAATCAAGTGTGTGACAGCACACTTAAAGAGTAGAGATGCCTGGCGAGACTACCTGGGGTACTTCCCAGTGGAGGACTTCATAGTGAGGCCACTATTCATGAGGACTATTGAGTTCAGGGTTCGCACCAGAGAAGACAGGGACTTATGGCTGGTGGGTGCAGATCAGATGGTGGTGTACCAACCACATCGGTGCCAGTGTCAGCTCGTAATACCACGGGGAATTCTAGCTTCATCCCACTGCACTGACATGATCATCTCAGGGAGAAATGAAAAGCTCATAAAAAAGGCTAAGAAGACATGGGAAAGGTACACAGTGAGCAAGAAGGTAGGGCAGGCTGTGCAGGAGAACTGGAAGGACATTTGGGAATATGAGGAGTACATTGACACCATTCGTCCAATTTCTTGTGATTTCTTCATGGTTCCTAGAGCGAAATGATGTACTTTCCCAATTCCAAATAAGTGTAACACAAGTTAGAATGAATAAACAATGAGTTGCATTGTGTTCTATTGTGTTGAATTGTGTGGAGTGGACTGAATGATGCTTTAAATAGGCTTCAATTGTGTTGAATTGAGTGTTCTGTGAAGCACTGAAGACGAATGGTTGGCGTCCACATCGATGGCCGCCGACGACCTGTCGACATCCACACTGTGGCCGCTAAGGGCAAGACATGGAATAGACGTCCAGAGAAGTGGCCGCCCACTTCAAAGTAGACGTCCACCACACGGCTGTCGCACATAGTACAGGGTCTGACAGGGTTACCACGGGGCAAGATATAGACATCCACAGGATTGCCGTTAGCCAGGAATAAACGGCCACTAGGCGGCCGTCAAGGAAAACTAAACGGCCAGGGCTTGACGTCAACTTTAAAAACACAGCCTTTCCAAACTGACGCCTCATTCCGGCGCCTCTTTACCTTGAAACTGTCGGGCACCTTTCCTATTCCCTTTCTCACTTCCTCACAACCTTTCACAACACTCCCTTCCTAATCTTCATTCCCTTTCTTCTTCTTTCTAATTCTCAAAACCCCGCTCCTTTTCTTGGACTGTGCTCGGGTTTCTCCAAATGGCGAGAGAAAAAAAACAAATGATTTGGACTCATTCCCAACCAAGGGAGGAGGAAAAAGAAGCGACGACAGGGGAGGAAAACATGGCGGAGGAAGAGGAAGAGGAGGAGATGGCTACGGCGGCCGGCGCCGGCGGCGACAACGCGCCGGAGGGGGAGGAAACCGCCGGAGATGGGGAAGAGACGGAGGCAGAAGGGGCTCGGAGACACCCACGGCACCAAAAGGTAGATCCTCATCCGTTAAATCCCTGTGGTGTGGTTGAGAATGGATGGATGTACACAATGGTAAAGAGGAAAAAAAAGGGGAGGTTCAGTTAGGTTCAGTAGGAATTTGACGGCAACATCGGTTGTCGTCGAGTTCCTATAAACGTCCAGTACCATGCCGCCAAGATGAACTCAGCGGCAAGACATGGACGTCAACATTTGAACTTGATGGCCACCCTACTGCCGTTTACTCTGGTTAAACGGCGGAACCTATGATGCCAACTTAAACTTAATGGCCATCGATACTGATGCCAATTATTTCTTTGTTTTGGCAGGGAAAAGGGCGAATGAGGAGCCGGGTGACATGGGATTTGTGTTGGGCTTGGTACCGGTTGCTACCGGAGGCCCAACAGATGAGGATAGCATGGATGGGGTTTTGCCATCTGGTGGAGGTACGGCCCTTTCACGTGGATGTTCCGTACCTGGAGGCGCTACGAGAGCGGTGGGATGAGGATTGCAAGGCATTCATAGTGCCTTTGAGGCACATGATACCTACGTTGGAGGACGTGGTGTATCTGACGGGACTGCCGGTTCAGGGAGAGCCGATAGTTGGGCACGAGAGGAGAGACTACCATGATGACGTGGTGGAGTTGCTGGGGCCAGAGTTTGTGGCTGGGAGGAGGAGACCGATCCGGAGCATCCTGCTCGGATCACTGTCAGAGGCGGTAGGGTTGAGAGGGGGGAGGAGAGGGCCCCTGGAGACACACGAGGAGTTCTACACCAGTGTCCGGAGGTCGATCCGACTGGGGGACAGGAGTGAGGAGAAGTCAGTGCGGATCTTCGTGGCTTACTTGTTTGGATGCCTCCTATTCGCGACGCAGTCATCCCAGATGAACTGCAAGTTTGTACTGCTTCTCCGAGACCTCGAGCAGGCAGGACAGTACGCATGGGGTGCCACGATGCTGGGACACCTCTTCTCATTTATTCCCAGCAGCTCGCGGCGTTCTCAGAGCACCGGGGGCTTCACCCCCTTTCTTCAGGTATGCAACTTTCTTTTAATGCTCATCATTGAATTAAATTGATTAACTGCCTGACTGACATTGCTTTTTCTTCTTCTTGCAGATCTGGGGAGGGGAGCCATACCCTGGTCCCTCTCATGGCGAGGTAGGAGGTGGCGCCGGATCCGAGGGTGACGAACTAGCGTGCGGAGGACGTACGAGCTGCGCTTGACCTCTACCCCCATACTCAGGTATGAATCTCAACTAGCACTACTTCTTTCTTGATTTCAATTTGCACTTGATGTGACTGATCAATGCTTTCTTCTTGCAGGTTGTTTAGACCCCCTACCTGGGGGAGACGGACGCATCCCACCCGGCGGTGGCGGCGGGTCGTCCTCTTTTTGACCGCCACCTCCTCCTTCTCTGCCTAGGGGCGTGCGAGCCCCTCTACCTAGAGCTCGTGGTACGCACTCTGGGTTGGCATCAGCCAGCTCTAGAGATACCCTCTCTAGGTAGGGAGGGACACTCCTGGTGACGGTTCTTTGCCGAGGACCGTGACTGGGGTGAGGACCACGGGAGCACGGTCGCCTATTGGCGAGAGGGAGGCGAGCAGGTGCTTCGTCAGACAGACCTCCAAGACAGTGCGGCGTACCTGGAGAGCTACCGGACATGGTACGCCGGGCGACTCTGGCTAGACCGGCGAGTGCTAAGTGAATTCTAACTCCAAGCCTTGTCATTTAATTGATTAAATTCTAACCTTGAAGTGTGAATGAAAGATGCCGGAGTCCCAGGCGGTGCGACTACTTGAGGGGAGGCTGGCGGAGCAGGAGGTGGAGATTTAGAGACTCCGCACTGAGACACGGGCACTGGTAAGTCGCAACTCATCCTTGACCATAATTGATTTGATTTGATTTGAGAATTAACCAAGGTATTTGAATGCAGAGAGAGGAGCTAGCGCGGGTACAGGTGAGCCGAGACACAGGGGCGAGCTCATCCGCACGGCTAGCTAGCGGGGACCTAGCGGTCCAACTGCAGGAGGCCCTAGATCGGGCGGAGGCGAGGGTCCAGGAGCTGGAGACAGAGGTAAGACATCGAGTCACTCCCCTTTTGCACATGACGATTGATCTGACATATTTTCTTATCAATGTACAGCGGCAGCGGCAGGGAGTGGCCTTGGAGGAGATGAGGGAGGACTAGGCGACCATGCGGGGTTGCCTGCTCGAGGCGAGGGAGAGACAGAGGGAGGCGGAGAGTGCCCAGGCATGGATTGCCGTGGACTACGAGATCCTGAAAAACCGAGTGCTGAAGAAGCGCCGGGAGTAGCATCGGTAGGCCCAGCAGGAGGTGTAGGCGAGGACCGGGTTAGCCTTCACATCACTTGACGACATTCTGTCCCTGAGGGACCCGTCAGTGGTGCGAGGAGGGCTACGGCCCGAGGCGTCTACAATGACGAGACCTCCTCTCCCAGACCGGCGTTGGGAGAGGGAGGAGGAGGAGGTGAGCAGCTCGCGTAGGCAGAGGCCTAGCGAGGGAGAGAGGAGTGAGGAGCGAGGTTCCAGATGTACCACCAGGGGTATGCCCCTGTCATGATATGTACAGACTTTATTCCTCATAGTGGATTTTTTTGTGGACTTTGTCACTTTGTGTGCTTGAATGGTTTGTCGTTGTGCTTTAGTTCCTGCATCCACAACACTTAAAGGGAAAAAGTTAGTGTAGATCTGTCTTTAGCCCCTTGCCTAAATGATGTACCTTTCTTGAGATCTGGTCAAGGGGCTAATTTCTAATTAAAGATAAGAACACAAATAAAATACTAAAGGGAAATATGTACATGCATTTTTTTAATAGGAAAATAAAGAAAGTGTTAGTATATGTACATGGTACCACTAATTTTTTTGGATTTTGATTTTTTCTAATTTTTTTAAAGGAAAAATATATACATGGTGAAAATATACACATCAAGAGGCCCCCTTTTTGTCCTTTTTCATTTTCTATTTTTTTGGAATTTTGGACTCTAAGACATATATTCATCACAAGTCAAGGTATAGGGTTCTCATAATCTACTTAGCCACAGAGGCCATGAGCAAGGAGGATCGTGCAAGATATCCTTTGACATCGGAGATTGCCCCTAGCTTTCTTGATATTTTCCACTGTGGAACGTCTTATAAGGTCAAATTACCTTGAGAGGGAGGAATTGGAAGAAATAATAGAAAGTCATGTGAGGATTTGGGTTCAAACCACTTTTAGTTCCCGAACCAACATCTCACACTAAAAGACTTGGTCAATAATTATTTTCAGGTGTATTTTTCATTTCATTTCATTTTTAGGGTAGAGGTACGTACTATTTGCTACCTCCTTGATTTGGTCGGCCTTTTTTTGGGTACATACTTTTTGCTACCCTTTTTTGACCTTCTTGGCTTTTCTTTGCCCCTTTTAGGCTTGATTTATCATTTTGCCCTTTTGCATTTTGTTGATTGCCCCTGTTTATGGTGACCTTGTCTCTTAGGTGAGAGTGGGTGGTCCCCTACTCATGGTTTGCCCCTTTTCCAGACTTGACCGAGTAAGAAGAGAATAGGGTTATATTGACCAAATTAGACCATCCGAGTGTACTTATGATTTTCCAGCTAAAGGATAATGCTCCAACATCATGTGGTGTGTGAATAGACCCTACCCTACTAATGATCACATGGAAAAGTAGACTCTCAAACCCACAACATTGACAAGTGATGAATGACAAACAGACAGGCTGACTAAGAGTAGCACTTCTTGAGGTAGACTGCATTCCAAGGATGTGACAACTCAACTCCCTCGGCGTCCACAAACCTATAAGCATTCCCCGAATATGCCTCTTTGACAACGAATGGACCTTCCCAAGTTTCTTGCAATTTACTCCTGGGACCTGGTGCCTTAATGATTTTGCACTTTAGGACCAATTCACCCACTTCAAAATTTCTCTCAAGCACTCTTTTAGCTTAAAAACGTGCAATTCTTTGACGATAAACTTGCGTATGGTCAGCCGCTATCATTCGCCTTTCATCTAAGAGTTCAAGTTGTGCTAACAAGGCCTCCCGACGTTGATCGGGGTCAAGCTCAGAATCCAATTGAACTCGAGGTGAAGGTACGAAGATCTCATATGGGAGTATCGCATCTGATCCATAGGTCAAGGCATAGGGGGTTTGCCCCGTAGGAGTTCGGATCGAGGTGCGATAAGCCCAAAGAGCTTCAACTAAGCAGTCTGGCCAGTCAGCATTGTTATGAGATTTTCAAGTTTTCTTTATGATTTTAATGAGAGTTTTATTAGTAGCTTCCGCTTGTCCATTTCCTTGTAGATAATATGGGGATGAATGATGCAAATTGACACCATATTTACCACACATGTCACGAAGCTCCTGTGAAGTGAATTGCGGTTCATTGTCGGTGACGATGTCCCGAGGCACGCCGAATCTTGCAAGAATGTTGCGCTTGATGAACTTGACGACTATCGAAGCTTTAACCTCTATGAATGCTTCTGCTTCAGCCCACTTTGTGAAGTATTCGATGGTGGTCAGAATGGACTTCTTATGGATTTCTTCGGTTCTGTCCGCGAGTGGACCGACCACATCGAATGCCCACATGGCGAAAGGCCATGGAGCAATGAGAGGGTGAAGAGAAGAGGAAGGAGAATGGATTTTGTCACTGTGCAATTGGCATTTAGAATAATGACAGACAAAGTGACGACAATCTTCTTCCATGGTAGGCCAGTAATAGTGTCTTAGCAACTTTTGGGCAATTGCCCTACCATTGACATGCCACCACATTCACTGGAGTGAGCGGCTTCAACAATGCTTTGAGATTCGATCTCATTGAGGCAACGAAGATAAACCCCACTGAGGAATTTCTTATAAAGAATGCCACCTATGATCTTGTATCGCTCGGAGACACGGCGAATGGCGCGTCTGTCAGTAGAGGTGGCATAATCAGGGAAGGGTCCATCTTTGAGAGTTTTCGATGTCAAAGTACCAAGGATGGCCATCTTTGAGGTCGATTTATGGCTCTTTTGAGAGTGCATGGACTCAAAGGGAGGGATACTTGAGTTGAGTGAACCAAGGATCAACATGAGAAGGGACTTTTAACCTTTGAACAGAGACGGTTTCAGAAGACCTCCCTAGCAGAATAGGGATGGAAGAAGCCAGGGAGGCGAGTGAATCTACTAAGATGTTCTGAGCCCTAGGAGTGTGGACTAGGGTGAACTTCCTAAACTGCCGGATTACCTTTTCTATCAACTCTTGGTATGGTTTCAACTTGGGATCCTGGGTCGGGTACTTGCTGAGAGACTGCCAGAGTATCAACTGCGAATCTCCAATAATCCTTAAGTTCTTGACTCTGAGCAATAATGCCATTTTCAAACCAACTAGGAGAGCCTCATACTCGGCCACATTGTTCGTGGCAGGGAAGGTTAATTGGTAGGCGTGCGGAATGACTACCCCTTCCGGTGAGAGGAGGACTACCCCTATTCCACACCCTTTGGAATTGAGAGCTCTGTCGAAGTAAGGTATCCATGAAGGTTCACCATCGATAATGGCTCCTAACTCTTCATCCGGAAAGCTTTCATCGACAAGAGAGTATGAAGGCAAGGGGTGGTGGGCCAAATGCTCGGCAATAGCATGCCCCTTGATTGACTTTTGGGTGACGTAGGTTACATCAAATTGATTGAGGAAACTTTGCCACCTCATCAACCGCTCAGTCAGGATGGGCTTCTCAAGCAAGTATCGAATTGGGTCCATGCGCGCCAAAAGTTTCACCTCATGAGCAAGGAAATAATGCTTTAACTTCTGGGCAACCTAGATGACGACAGCCGCACATGTTCTTTCCATGGCAGTGTACTTATTCTCGGCTTCATCGAACAACTTGGATAGATAGTACACCGCTCTCTCCTTCTTCTCGTCGTCATATTGGGCCAAGACTGCTCCAGTTGAGTCTTCAGTGGTTGACACATAGAGCAATAAAGGCTGACTCGGAACTGGAGGAGCGAGAACAGGGGGATTGAATAAATAGCTTTTTAATTCTTCGAAGGCCTTTTGACATTTATCGCTCCAATCAAACTTAGCCTCTCCTTTAAGCATCTCATAGAAGGGCTTGCAGCGGATTGAATGCTGGGAGATAAATCTCCTAATAAATTGAAGTCTGCCAACTAGCCCTCTAACTTCTCTGATGTTCCTAGGAGGAGGCATGTTGATTATTGCTTTGGCCTTATTGGGGTCAATCTCGATTCCCCGCTTGCTAACTATGAACCCAAGAAACTTTCCTGAGGACACTCCAAAGACACACTTCTTGGGGTTCATTTTGAGCTTATGTTCTCTAGACCATTGGAGAACTGCCCGGAGGACCTCAGCATGGCCATCTCTAGTGCTAGATTTAATAAAGACATCATCCACATAGACCTCCATGTGCACATGCATCATGTCATGGAAAATCTCCATCATTGCCCTTTGATAGGTTGCTCCTGCATTCTTCAATCCAAAGGGCATCACAACATAACAATAGGTCCCCCAAGGCGTTGTGAAAGAAGTTTTCTCCTGGTCTTCCTTTGCCAGACGGATTTGGTTATACCCAGAGAAACCATCCATGAATGACAACATCTCAAAGCCGGCAGTATTGTCCGCTAGGACATCTATGTGCGGAAGAGGGAAATTGTCCTTTGGGCAAGCACGATTAAGGTCACGAAAATCTATGCAGATCCTAACCTTACCATCCTTCTTCATCACGGGGACGATATTAGCTACCCATTGTGGATAAAGCACGACTCTGATGAATTTGGCTTTGTGCAACTTGTCAACCTCATCTTTGATCTTGAGTGCGAGCTTGGGATGTAGCCTCCTTAGCTTTTGTTTGACGGATTTTGCATCGACTTTTAAGACCAACCGGTGCTTGACCAAAGAGGTGTCAAGCCCTGGCATGTCTTCGTAGGACCATGCAAAACTGTCGGAAAATTCTTGGAGGATAGCTACAATAGCTTCTTCTTCTTCAACATTCAAGTTGGCACTAATCAAAACTACCTTCGGAGATTCTTCGGTGCCAAGGTTGATCTCTTTGGTTGGCTCGTCCGCAGCCATGGTTGGCTCGTCAAACCTCTTTGTGCCATCCACATAGGAGCTCACTGGGTCCTTTTCTTTTGACCCAAGATCTCCCGGTTCATCTCTCTCATCAACATCTAGCAGATAGACTCCTAAACCGTCATCTACAGAGTCACCTTCTTCAAAATCAGCCTCTACAAGGGCAGGCTCTTCAAGAAATTCTGGGACTTGACTCAACTTGACACACCTCTCAGCCAAGGCCATGATATAACGGGTAGGGACTTGCCTACCCTTCTCCTTGCGAATGCATGGTTGAGAGGAACCAGACTCTTCTAAACTTAGACTTGATTCTAGACTTGACTCCAAACTAGAATCTAGACCACTATGTAAAGGACTATGTACAAAACTATGTACAGGGGAAGTGCCCCTAGGGGGGCGAGAATGGGAGTTCAGGCTGGAAAGCGTCGGCCCCTGGCTGAGCAGAAGAGGGTCCAAAGAGGAAGGGTCCTCGAAGGAGACCTCGCATTCCCACCTTTCAAAATTGGCGTTTTTTTTTTGGAGTCAAGGCTCAAAACCATGAGTTGTTGACTCAAGGATGCCCCGACTGGCCAGGTGAGGAATGGGGAAAGGACAGATTGAGAAAGAAGAGAGAAAGAAGTGGTTGGAGAAAGAGAGTCGTGTGCCAAACACACTTCGGTTGAGGGAGACTGGGAAGGAGATGGGGGTGATGGAGAGTTAGAACCAAAGAGCGAGAGAAGGCCAAAGTCTTCGCAGACTTCCTCAATTTCGGCAGCTTCCTATTCTTCCTCGCTCTCGGAGTCGGACAACTCCTCTACCACAGGTTCCCGAGTTCCCGGTTGGAGGGGCCCCTGAATGAAGTGCTCTTTCATGGTCCAGGTAAGAGGTTGATAGGGTATGAATGGATCCGGATGAACTGGGTCTAGATGGAATCCTAGACCAGCCCTGTAACGTCGCGTGCTTTTCGGATCCTTATGGATCATGTGTGTAATGATTGTGAAGGCCATTGTGAGGCCAATGTGGTTTGGACGTGTGGTGTGTGCAGGTGTGGTGCAGGTTGGGTCCTAAAATAAAATAGGACCTGCTGCAGTTGAGTAGGAGTTGGTGGCCAGGTGTGGTCGTTGACTTGTTAGTGACCATGTAAGTTGACGTTTACTGTATGAACTTGGCGACAAGGGATATGGACATCTAGCCTTGGCGGTCTGATTGGCGATAGACATGTTGACGCCAACCTGTGCGACCTGCAGAATATAGGTCTGCCCGAGGACAGTTTCCTCAGCGCAATTCCCCTCTCCCTAGCCCTGATTTCATGCCTCTTGCTTCCCCAATGCTTCCAACGGTTGTAAAAGGATAATTGGAGGAACGTGGAACGTGAGACGGTGACGAAGTGGCCAAGGAAACGCCGGAACGTGGTGCAATTACCATAGGAGCTCGCGGAGGGTTCGGCGTGGATTGGGAGAATTCGGGAGGTTTAAGCGTGTACTGAGGTGGGGAATGATCCCTTTAGTTCCTATAGGCTATGATAATGAAATTGGAAAGCATGAATCTGCATGATAATTGTGTTTTCGGGTAAAGGTATCCATGCGGGGTACATGGGTGGTTTGAGCAATTTAACAATGGAAACATGTTGTTTTGAGTTAATTAGGATTCATGCATGTTAGAGGAAGTATTTCCTCATGTTTTCTCGATAGTTTTGGGACTAAGAATGCCTGTAGAATCGGTTTAGGGTTTCTGCAGGAACTGAAGTTGAGGAGCTTGGCGTCAACATCTTTTGACGCCAGGTTCTTTAGTTGGGAGCTTAACAGCCAGATACCTTGCCGTTTATATCCCATTGACGGCAGTCGATGTTGCCGCCAGCATGTGTTTATGAAAATATTGTTATATCAGATATTTAGTGTTATCGAGCGGTGCAACGATAATTGTGATGCACCAAGTGTTCGTGTCTTCTGAGACTAGCGTACTGGGTACGCAGTTGATTGGTTCTTTACGTGTTTACGTGGTGTTCACGTGTAGTGGACTACTAGTGCATGCGGTTTACGTGAGACTTCACGTGGTTTGTGTGTGACGTGCACGTGGTTTTGTGTACGTGGCAAGTAGTACGACGCCTACCGTGGTTACCTCTCCAGTTGGGTGCCCCAGGTTCTTTGTGAGCCAGGCTGTTAGCTCGGGGCTTTGTCCCGGTACTTGTGTTGTACCGTCGAGATCTGTGTCGTCTGACCTAGACACCCTCACTCCTGTGTTTGAGTCATATGTCCGGCTGAGGGAAAGACGACAGTGGGACAGTGACTGCCGTACTTGTCTTTTAGTCACTTGTAGCGCGCTCGTAGTTGGGGGTACGGACACCAGTAGTCGACACTGGTCCCCAGCTAGTCCTTTTCCAGTGCCTCACTCTAGAGGGCCTAGGCCAGGGTCTCCAAAGGTGTCAGGCATGGGCCTGCGACCGTGTGGTCCGCAGGTGGTGGTGTTTAGTTGGTCTCCACAGTTACTTGACCTTTTCACGTGGAGCTGTAGCTGGACCATTCGTTCGTGGCTGCGAGACTGAGAGGTAGACCTGTGTTAGCTTGTCCGAGTCAGTCTCTGGTGTCGCGAACCAGTTCACGTGACTCGTGTTTGGCTGTCTCTACTTTAACTTGTACACTTGTACTGGTTTGCCGTTTAATTATTACAGTTGTTTTTCGTAGTCGGCAGACGGTGAGTACTTTTACAGCTTTCTATAAATTGTTGGTATTGTTTACTGCTTTTGTACCTGTGGTTTTGGTTTGCTCAGTTTTGGGGGAGTTCCCTACTGAGCCAGTGACTAGCGAGGCTCACCCCTACCCCCACAGGTGAGAGCGAGGAGGACGTTTCTCGATCGTCGTCCAGTTCAGAGCCGCATCGTAGCGGTGCAGGGTCGGTACCGCCAGCTATGTAGTAGTAGCTCCAACAGTGTAGTGTAGCTAGCTTGTTATTTGTTTCAGTTGTACCTCAGGGTATGCCCCAGGCTCTTGTACTTTCTTTCAGTTCTTTTGGAAATATGGCTATGTAAACTTGTGAAATATATATATGAAATGGTGTGTTCCTTTGTGTTTACACGGACTGTGGTTTGATATCCCTTGCGAGGCTTCGGCCCGTTCGCGGGAGGCAGACTCGGATCAAGTACGTTATCGATTTAACGGGCTTGGCCGAGGTGTTCCACCACAGTTGGTATCAGAGCAAGGTCCGTGTTAATATAAGGGAACTAGAAAGATACATAGCCTTATTTCGGTCTTTGTACACTGCTGGTGGGGGCCCTGGTTTCTGATAATTTGTTGTTTTGCTTTGTTTGGTATGTTGTTTATGTAGAAATTTGAAATGGCTCATAGAAGAGATTGGGGTGGTGGAGGAGATGATCCAGAGGAGAGTACTCAGCGTATGATAGAGAGGATCTGGGAAAGCCTCACGGATATTCGGGCAAGGATGGATCAGCAGGCTCCGGTACCACCAGTTGCAGTGCCACCTGGGGATGGAGAGGCTGTACCTATTGCTCCAGTCCTGCCAGGAGTAGAGGTGCCTTTTGTAGCACCTGTGCCACCACCACCACCAGTGTTATTAGCAGAGGAACCAGTGATGCAAGTTGAGAAATTTCTGAGATTGCAGCCACCTACTTATTCAGGAGGGCCGAATCCAGTACAGCGGAACACTGGGTTCATGAGATTGAAAGGGTCTTTGCGACCATGAGGTGTCCGACAGTAGATAAAGTTGTGTTAGCTGCCTATCAGTTGCGGGGTTTTGCATTAGAATGGTGGCGATTGAAGATGCAGACCACTTTTGCAGGCAGGACAGAAGAGGCTATCACTTGGTCGGAATTTCTTGATGTATTTAACGATACATTCTTTCCGATTCAAGTACAGCAAGTGAAGAGAGAGCAATTTCGGACGCTCCAGCAAGGTAACTCTTCAGTTTTAGAGTACCAGATGAGGTTTATGGCACTTAGCCGATATGCACCTTATGTAGTATCAGATAATAATATGATGGTTGAGTATTTCATTAGAGGTTTTATAGTGGAGTTGCAGGATGCAATAGTACCTCTCATGTGTAAGACAGTGGAAGTAGCAGCTCAGAGGGCAGCTACGTTAGAGAGGTCTATTCGGACTCGTCAGGTGGGCGAGTCAGGCTCAGGTAGTTTTCGGCTACCACAACAGTCAGTGGGTGTGAGTAAGGGTAAAGCACCAGCAGGACCTTCTTTATCAGGCTTTGGTAAATGGGGCCAGAAATTGAAGCAAGCATTTAAAGGTAAAGGAAGAGGATGGGGAGGTCGTCAGCAATTTCAGCAAGGTCGTGGTAGGCCAGAGGTGGAGGAGTCGCAGCAGAGCACTTCTAGGCAGCCCATTACTCCACCAGGATATAGATGTTATAATTGCAATCAGCCGGGACATTTGATCCGCAATTGCCCCTATCCGAGAGAATATGGGTATGGAAGAGGTGTGCAGCAGCAACAGCCTCAGCAGTTTTAGCAGCCACAGGCAGGTCGTGGCAGAGGAGCACCGCAGCAGCGAGGAAGAGGCCGGGTTATGGCTATCACCCGAGCCCAGGCGGAGGCATCGAATATGATAGAAGGACTTTACCTCTTTATGATTATTCAGCAAGAGTTTTATTTGATTCAGGTGCCTCTCATTCTTTCATTTCTAAAGAATTTCTGGATTGCATGACTCATCCTATAGAGGAAAAGTCTTGTGAGTTGGTAGTGGAGGTTCCCTCGGGTGAGTTCCTGCTCACTTCGAGATATTTAGATGAAGCTCCTATCATGATTGAAGGGAACCAGATGCCGGGACGGTTATATGCCCTGCAATTGACAGATTATGATGTTATTTTGGGTATGGATTGGCTTGAGACTTATGGAGCAATGCTAGATTGCAGAAAGAAAAGGATCAGGTTTTGTCATCCTAATGGTGCAGTATTTGAATACCAAGACATGCCTTTTTATACCTCTAAGTTTCTAATTTCTGCAATTAGAGCTAGAAAGTTGATAAATGCTGGATGTGTGGCTTATTTATCCTCGATAAGTCTGGTAGAAGCTAGTCAGCCTGTGGAAGCAGTTCCCGTGGTTAGGGAATTTACTGATGTTTTTCCTGAAGATTTGCCTGGTTTAGCTCCACATAGAGAGGTGGACTTTACCATTGAGTTGCTGCCAGGTACCATGCCGATTTCTAAAGCTCCATATCGGATGTCACCAGCAGAACTTAATGAATTGAAAAAGAAATTAGAAGAGTTGTTGCAGAAAGGGTTTATTAGACCGAGTCACTCCCCATGGGGAGCGCCGGTATTGTTTGTGAAAAAGAAAGATGGAAGTTTTCGGATGTGTATTGATTATAGAAAGTTGAATGATGTGACCATTAAGAATAAGTATCCGTTGCTGAGGATAGATGATCTGTTTGATCAGTTGCAATCAGCAAAGGTATTTTCTAAAATTGATTTGAGGTTTGGGTACCATCAGTTGAGAATTAAAGAGGAGGATATAGATAAAATAGCTTTCAGAACCAGATATGGTCACTATGAATTTGTGCTTATGCCATTTGGGTTGACTAATGCTCCTGCAGGTTTTATGGATCTGATGAATAGAATTTTCCATCCGTATTTAGACCAATTCATTGTGGTCTTTATAGATGATATTCTGATTTATTCAGCATCTGAAGAGGAGCATGCAGCTCATTTGAGGTTTACCCTATAGTTGTTAAGGGATAATCAGTTGTTTGCCAAATTTAATAAATGTGAATTTTGGTTGAAAGAAATTCAGTTTCTGGGTCATGTTATCTCAGCTAAAGGAGTAGCAGTGGACCCAAGTAAAGTGGAAGCAGTGATGAGATGGGAAGTGCCTAAGACAATCACTGAGATTTGAAGTTTTCTGGGATTAGCAGGTTATTATAGGCGCTTTATTCAAGATTTTTCTAAGATTGCGGCACCTATGACCAAATTGACTAGGAAAAGTGTGCCTTTTGTGTGGTCCGGTGAATGTCAGGAAAGTTTTATGGAATTGAAGAAAAGACTTACAACAGCACCCATATTGACATTACCGGCAGGAAGTGGTGGTTTTGTGGTATATGCAGATGCTTCAAGGAGAGGACTTGGCACAGTGCTTATGCAGCATGGCAAAGTGATAGCTTATGCATCTAGACAATTGAAGCCAACAGAAGAGAATTATCCCACTCATGATTTGGAATTGGCAGCAGTTGTGTTTGCTTTGAAAATGTGGAGGCATTATCTGTATGGCGAGAGATTTGAGATCTTTACAGATCATAAAGCTTGAAGTATATCTTCTCGCAGAAAGATTTAAATCTTCGTCAGCGCAGATGGATCAAATATTTGAAAGATTATGATTTTAGTTTGGCTTACCATCCGGGTAAGGCCAATGTTGTAGCAGATGCCTTGAGCAGAAAGGCATATATAAATCTAATGATGATCAAAGAATGGAAGCTGTATGAAGAGATAGTAGAGAACTCCTTGTATGTGCCCAGTAGTTAGCGACGGGCAGTACTAGTTGCTAGTGCTGTAGAACCGTCCTTGTATTGGAAGATTGTTGAGGCTCAGAGAGCAGATATAAGTTTAGCTGAAATTGTAAAAATGGAAGGAGTTACCATTGATGATAATTGTGTGATTAGGCTCAGAGGCAGGTTGTTTGTTCCAGTAGAAAGAGAGGTGAAGCAGCGAGTGTTGGAAGAGGCCCATAAATCTAGGTACACTATCCACCCGGGTAGTACTAAAATGTACTATGATTTGAGGAAACATTTTTGGTGGCCTCATATGAAAAAGGAAATAGCAGAGTTTGTTGCAAGATGTGCTATCTGTCAACCGATTAAAGCAGAACATCAGAAGCCTGGAGGTTTATTGCAATCGTTGCCCATCCCACAGTGGAAATGGGATGATATTGCCATGGACTTTGTGGCAGGTTTACCAAGATCGAGTTCCGGGCATAATGGAATATGGGTATTTGTTGACAGATTAACTAAGGTGTGCAGATTAGTGGCAGTAAGTATGTCATGGACAGTGGACAGATTAACAAAGGTTTATGTTGAAAGAATTGTTCCATTGCATGGTATTCCGAAGACTATTGTGTCTGATAGAGATCCAAGATTTACTTCTGGTTTTTGGAGGAGCCTGCATAAAGTAATTGGTACTAAGCTGAGATATTGCTCCGCTTATCATCTCCAGACAGATGGTCAGACAGAGAGGACTATCCAAACGATTGAAGATATGTTGCGAGCTTGTTGTTTAGTTTGGGGAGGTAGCTGGGAGCATCATTTGGGAATGGTTGAGTTTGCCTATAATAATAGTTATCATACCAGTCTTGGAATGGCACCGTATGAAGCTTTATATGGAAGGCCATGTACAACCCCATTGAACTGGCATGAAGTGGGAGAAAGGCAATTAGTGGGTCCTGAACTGATTCAGCAAACCACAGAAGTGGTGAAGCTTATTAAGGAAAAATTGCAGGCATCACAAAGTAGGCAAAAAAGTTATGCAGATATCCGGAGGAGACCACTTTAGTTTGAAGTGGGAGATTTTGTTTTCTTGAAAGTTTCCCCGAGTAAAGGTATTATGAGATTTGGTAAGACTGGAAAATTGAGCCCAAGGTATGTGGGACCTTTCCAGGTGATTGAGAGTATTGGGGAAACAACTTAGAGACTGGATTTGCCAGCAAATTTTGCGGATGTTCATGATATATTTCATATTTCTATGTTAAGAAAGTGTATTGAAGATCCAGCTCAGATAATCAATTATCAAGGTGGTGACTTGAGGCCGGATATGACTATGCCAGAATATCCAGTGCAGATCACTGATCGAAAGTTAAAGAAGATGAGAAATAAAGAAATTGAGTTGGTTAAAGTGAGATGGGAAAATAGGTTGGGTGGTGAGGATACCTGGGAATTAGCCGAGGAGATGGCTAAAGGGTATCCCTACCTGTTTGAATAAGTTTTTATATTTCTTTTTAGATGATAGTACTTGTAAATGTATGTATGTTTAAGTTGTTTAAGTTTGAGTTGTGTTATGAATTTCGAGGTCAAAATTTTCTTTTTAGATGATAGTAATGTAACGTCGCGTGCTTTTCGGATCCTTATGGATCATGTGTGTAATGATTGTGAAGGCCATTGTGAGGCCAATGTGGTTTGGACGTGTGGTGTGTGCAGGTGTGGTGCAGGTTGGGTCCTGAAATAAAATAGGACCTGCTGCAGTTGAGTAGGAGTTGGCGGCCAGGTGTGGTCGTTGACTTGTTGGCGTCCATGCAAGTTGACGTTTACTGTATGAACTTGGCGACAAGGGATATGGACGTCTAGACTTGGCGGTCTGATTGGCGACAGACATGTTGACACCAACCTGTGCGACCTGCAGAATATAGGTCTACCCGAGGACAGTTTCCTTAGCCCAATTCCCCTCTCCCTAGCCCTGATTTCATGTCTCTTGCTTCCCCAATGCTTCCAACGATTGTAAAAGGATAATTGGAGGAACGTGGAACGTGAGGCGGTGACGAAGTGGCCAAGGAAACGTCGGAACGTGGTGCAATTACCATAGGAGCTCGCGGAGGGTTCGGCGTGGATTGGGAGAATTCGAGAGGTTTAAGCGTGTACTGAGGTAGGGAATGATCCCTTTAGTTCCTATAGGCTGTGATAATGAAATTGGAAAGCATGAATCTGCATGATAATTGTGTTTTCGGGTAAAGGTATCCATGCGGGGTACATGGGTGGTTTGAGCAATTTAACAATGGAAACATGTTGTTTTGAGTTAATTAGGATTCATGCATGTTAGAGGAAGTATTTTCTCATGTTTTCTCGATAGTTTTGGGACTAAGAATGCCTGTAGAATCGGTTTAGGGTTTCTGCAGGAACTGGAGTTGAGGAGCTTGGCGTCAACATCGTTTGACACCAGGTTCTTCAGTTGGGAGCTTAACGGCCAGATACCTTGCCATTTATATCCCATTGACGGCAGTCGATGTTGCCGCCAGCATGTGTTTATGAAAATATTGTTATATCAGATATTTAGTGTTATCGAGCGGTGCAACGATAATTGTGATGCACCCAATGTTCGTGTTTTCTGAGACTAGCGTACTGGGTACGCAGTTGATTGGTTCTTTACGTGTTTACGTGGTGTTCACGTGTAGTGGACTACTAGTGCACGCAGTTTACGTGAGACTTCACGTGGTTTGTGTGTGACGTGCACGTGGTTTTGTGTTCGTGGCAAGTAGTACGACGCCTACCGTGGTTACCTCTCTAGTTGGGTGCCCCAGGTTCTTTGTGAGCCAGGCTGTTAGCTCGGGGCTTTGTCCCGGTACTTGTGTTGTACCGTCGAGGTCTGTGTCGTCTGACCTAGACACCCTCACTCCTGTGTTTGAGTCGTACGTCCGGCTGAGGGAAAGACGACAGTGGGACAGTGACTGCCGTACTTGTCTTTTAGTCACTTGTAGTGCGCTCGTAGTTGGGGGTACGGACACCAGTAGTCGACACTGGTCCCCAGCTAGTCCTTTTCCAGTGCCTCACTCTAGAGGGCCCAGGCCAAGGTCTCTAGAGGTGTCAGGCATGGGCCTGCGACTGTGTGGTCCGCAGGTGGTGGTGTTTAGTTGGTCTCCACAGTTACTTGACCTTTTCACGTGGAGCGGCAGCTCGACCTTTCGTCCGTGGCTGCGAGACTGAGAGGTAGACCTGTGTTAGCTTGTCTGAGTCAGTCTCTGGTGTCGCGAACCAGTTCACGTGACTCATGTTTGGCTGTCTCTACTTCAGCTTGTACACTTGTACTGGTTTGCCGTTTAATTATTACAATTGTTTTTCGTAGTCGGCAGACGGTGAGTACTTTTACAGCTTTCATATCCTGCTTAGCCGTTCTATAAATTTTTGGTACTGTTTACTGCTTTTGTACCTGTGGTTTTGGTTTGCTCGGTTTTGGGGGAGTTCCCTACTAAGCCAGTGACTAGCGAGGCTCACCCCTACCCCCACAGGTGAGAGCGAGGAGGATGTTTCTCGACCGTCGTCCAGTTCAGAGCCGCGTCGTAGCGGTGCAGGGTCGGTACCTCCAGCTGTGTAGTAGCAGCTCCAGCAGTGTAGTGTAGCTAGCTTGTTATTTGTTTCAGTTGTACCTCAGGGTATGCCCCAGGCTCTTGTACTTTCTTTCAGTTCTTTTCGAAATATGGGTATGTAAACTTGTGAAATATATATATGAAATGGTGTGTTCCTTTGTGTTTACACGGACTGTGGTTTGGTATCCCTTGCAAGGCTTCGGCCCGTTCGCGGGAGGCAGACTCGGATCAAGTACGTTATCGGTTTAACGGGCTTGGCCGAGGTGTTCCACCACAAGCCCTATCTAACAACCTTCTTGTTTGGACACTATGGACAGGACCCTGCTCATTCCTACCCAACCCTCGGCCATGAATATAGCCGATCTTGGCCATCACTTCCCAACCTTTCCCTTGGGGAGATGGGATGTGCTCAAAATGATCGTTCAAAAGGGGAGGTTGGTTCAGATCAAGGGGCAAAGGGAAGTCAAAGATGGACATGACAGGCTTCTTCCCCTTGTTCGGAATGAAAAAGTGCGGCATCTACTCCAAAGTGATAGAATTGAGGGTTTCCAAGGTAGGAATGCTCTTGATTTTGATAACCCACCCATTGAATAGAAATTTAAAACATTGGTGGGTGGTGGAAGGGACCCCTAGAGTTTGTTCTAGCCAGGGACGACCAAGGATGGCTTTGTAGGCCGGATCAACGTCCAAGACTAGAAATTCAGAAGACATGGTGACGGGTCCAATCTCGAGTTGGAGAGCAATTTTACCTTTGGCAACCCTCTTGGAGTTGTCATAGGCAGCAATAGTGGAGCAGATCTTCTCCAGATTATCCTCCTCCAAACCCAATTGTTTGAGAGTCTTCATCGGACACACATTAATGGACACCCCGGTGTCGATAAGAGTGGAGTCTACCGACACCCCATTGAGGGTAACGGTGAGGCAAAGGGGAAGAGAACGACACTCGGGGGCAGCAAGGTCTTTGTCCAAGAAGGAAATGGAGGGTCCCTGGGTAAGGGAGGGGATGGCATTGGTTACCCCGTTGGGAGGAAGGTCATCATTGACCATAATTTTCTGGAGAAATTGGAGGAGGATGGACTGATGAGACGGCGACCTCTGAATCAATTCTAAAATAGACACTCTCACGGGCGTCTTGTCCAAGTGTTGCAGAATATCATATTCGGTACCGGTAGGTGGCAGGGGTCCATTATCCTCCTCATCTTGAGATGGCCATGGAGGCGGAGGAATAATCCGATTCCGGAGCGTGACATGAACATCCTCCTGAGACCTAGGAAGAATGAGTTGGAGGGGTTTGGTGCTATGGATGGATGGCTCATAGGAATGGAAGGATAGGCATCCTGAGGGGCGGGTCGGATAAGCACTAAAGGTCGCTTCTCTAGAATGGCATCTATAGTGGTGGAGGGCTCCTGAGACTCTACAGAGGGACATGGGTACCACTCCTCAAAACCTTCTACCCCCCATTGTTGCTCTCTCCTCACGACCCGGGGTTCAGAATGTGTCATGGTATTGACGTTTTCCTGGGACTTAGAGGAAGAGGGATTATTGCTTTGGTGGTTTGGGAGAGGGTTTTGCACAATACCAAGGTCCCTCTTGGTGTACCTAGACTTGGCTATGGCAACCTTGACATCCTCCCAATTTATCCTACCTTGGTCATTCATGTCATACACCCAGTCACGGAAGGTGAAGCAGTTGTGGAGTTCATGACCATGAGCCCTATGATAAGGACAGTACTTTGAGGTATCGGCCCTCGGATTGATGCTTTCCTTTTGCGGGGGAAGTCGGATAGCGTCACAAGACATAAGGGCGAAGAATACGTCCTCATGGGTTTCGGGGAGGGCAGGATAATGAGACCTCCTAGGACCGGGATGGGTGTAGCCCGAAGGAGGAGGAACATCAGAGTAAGCCTTAGAAGGGTGTGATGGGAACTGATGAGGATTGGAAGGAGGATTGGAAGGCTTGTTGGGAGGCCTCAACGGCTGGCTGCAAGCACTGACAGACTCATTGACGGTGACCCCCTCGGTGGTAGGTGCCGCGGGAGCCTTACGTCCCTTGGGATTCCCTTCAAAGAAAGGTGGAAGAGAGGAGTCCTTGATCTGATTTTGGACTACCCTAGCTCGGTTATAAAGATGTGCGAAGGAGGGGAACTCACTAAGCATCAATATGGAACGGAGCAAAGGGGTGGTATTGGTCACGATCATGGTTATAGCTTGGGACTCCGGGATGGGAAGATCGGCCCTCGAAGCCATGGATCTCCATTGGTTGGCAAATGTGACAAAGTCTTCATCCAGCTTCACCTTTTCCACCACCAAGTCGGGGAGTGTGGGGACTTGGGTGGCCATGTAAGAGAAATGAGACATGAAGCATTCGGAGACTATGTCAAAGTTAATAAGACCCAATGCGGATAAAGAGGTAAACCACCTCAAAGCCTCCCCTTCCAACGATTGTTAAAAGAGGTGGACTAAGAGGACCCAATCGTACAGCCACCGGTGGGAATCCATGGTGAAGCCTGCGAGGTGGAATTGGGGATCGGTGGTCCCGTCATACTTGCGGTATTTCGGGGCCTTGAAACCCGAAGGAAAATAGGCATTGGGGAGCTTGCAATAGTTATGGAGAGAGTGAGGCCTGGAGAGGGAGAAAGACTCAGCCAAGAGTCTCCTAATGAGGCCCTCCATCTTGAATCGGGAGATGGATTCGGATTGAGTGGGGGGGGGGTGGACTGAACATGAGGTGGATAGATGGACGGAGGGGTTGGAGTGGGAGTAGGCAGAGGAGTAGGAGGAGGAATAGGAGTGGAGATGGGGATAGGGGAGATAGGAACCCGGGAAGGGGTGACGGGCCTAGGAGTGGGCCTAGATGAAGAAGAATGGAGAGGAGTAGGGGATGGAGAGGAAGGAGAGGTCGCTGCCCGGACAGTATGCTTAGAAAGTATTGAAATGATGTCCTCGGGCGAATAGCGGGAGAGAAGTTTGGAGAATTCGAGGTCTTCTTGAACTTCTTGGGCATAGGTGGGGTTGACCCTCAAACTCACACTCTCCTCATTATCATCTTGAGAAGAGGATTGGACTGACTCTTCGAGCTGCAAATTAGTGTTGACCATACCGACAAATTCATCATGAATATTATCTTCGTACTTAAATGCCGGATTGTTAGACATGTTGACAGAGTTCAACCAAGAGTCCATTTAGCAACACAACCTACTGATTTTAGGATAGTTAAGTTGATCAACTACACTGTTATTAGGAGAAATATGAATTTCTACCAAACAATGTTATCAAACAACGTCCCCAAACTTTTAGAAGTTTAAGTTGTGTGTTAATTTGACTTGACAAGGCCGGTTCTCTCAAAACTTAGTCAAACCCGAGTGAATAGGCAGTCTAAATGGGTGGGTAAAGGTCCTCCTACCCCATACCGTGAGGGAATCCATGGAATTTAGGGACTTATAGAGTTCCCCTTGGAGCAACCTGATTTACTCGAGAGGGAATCCTCGAGTAAAATGTTGTGAACCAAGGAGGGGCTATCCTAAAACGTGTGGGGAGGCTAGAACAAAGAAGAAGAAAGGACCCCCCACGACTGAGGACCATTAGGAATCAAACAGGAAGCAAACAGAAAGGAAAACAGATCAAAACAAGGCAAAAATAGACTTCTGGGAAATAAACGGCAAGCACATAGACGCTCAGTTCATCAGAAAACAGTTGACGACATGATCGACTGACGCTGACAGGAAGGAAATGACAATCTATATGGACGTTTAAAATAACTAAACGGCAGGAAAAGTGGACGCTTACCTCTGTAGACGGCAATATCGCTTGCCGTTTACCTGGGTGAAGACTGAAACTGTGGCAGCACTGTCTGTCCCATCGCGATCGCCAAAGAAGAGATGTGGACACCCCGTTCTGTGCGTGCCCCAGATGCTGATGGAGTCTGTGGTTGCTCCGGAGACCCATGAATGTAGCCGCTCCCTCGTTGGCGCTGAAGAGTCACTGGTTGACTCCTTTGACTCCCGTTTGACTAGGTTGACTGAGGAGAAGAAGGGGAAAACTAGTGAAAGGAAGGGAGAGTTGCGATTGCCAGGGCCTTACCTGTGCCCAAGGGGGTGTTGTGACCACGTCGGTGATGCTGCCTCGCGTAGCGGATGATTATGGGACTCCAACTTTCCTCTCTTCAGCCGGCCAAAGAGAGGAAGCTCCACGGTCTTCTTCGAGGTGTTCCTGCCACACAAAGACTCAATTAGACTCTAAGGAAGTGCAGTAAATGTCCTAAACAGAAAGATGAAGTCCAAAAGGAGAGCCCCGTACCGGTTTCGGACTTGAGAAGAGGGGTGGCCAAATGCTATGACCACCCTTCTTCCCTCTATTTTTGGTTTGGGAAACCCCTTTTTAGGTGTGTAGGAAGGTGCCCTACCTGCCTAGGGTGTGTTTATGTGAGTGTATAGCATGCAAAGACTAAAAGAGGAGGAAGAGGAAGAGAAAGAGAGGAGGGAGATGATCCTCATTTCTGGTTGTTGATGACTACGTCGTGGACTCCTCTAGAACTTGGTGAAGCCTCCTAGATGCCCCAATTGTTGAGAGGAAGAGAAGGAAGAAGGATGGAAGCTTGAGTGCAATTTTTTCTCTCTACTCTCAAAGCAACATGGCATGGACGTCCAGCATCTCCCCCCTCCGTAGAAGGCCTAAGGACTACCTATATAGGCAGTGGGGTCGGAGCCAAGGGGCCTTAGATGCTCAAGTGTGAAGAAACACACTTGTACAAGTGGCAATCCATATGTAAAGGCTTGGACCAATGAGAGGGGGCCACATAGGATTTTTACTAGGTCAAGGGGGTGCCAAGGTGGCCCATTTACCCATTGGGAATGGCCCCATGCGCTGCATGGGGGAGGAGAGGGCGCTTAGTGGGCTGGAATCTCGGGCAGTTGCGCAGACCAGGTAAACCAGGTTGACGTCCAACGATGCTGCTGCCAACCCCATGCATACGTCCACATAGGTGGCCGCCTAAAAGAGTCGACATCCAGGGGGCTTGCCGCCAACATGCAATCAACGGCAGTCGATGCTGCCGTCTACATGGGATCCGAGGAAAGTCAACAAATGGTTAAACGGGCCTTAGTGGGCCATGGAACCACGTGGGGATGGGCCAAATCTCGCGTCTACAAACTGATGTTCAGTAATCAGAAAACTTATTTTCTTATTTACTGATTGAAAGAAAATAACACTAAATGATAGGAAAGGTGAACAAGTGTTCAACACAACTTGACTTGTTCACTAATCGGCACACAAAAGATTAAATAAGGCATTATAGCATTAATCAGAATGAGACTTTACCATTTGGTATGAAAAACCTTAAGTAATGGATTGTATAACTGCTATTGAAACTTTGGCCGATCAGGAGTCGAAGTGACACTTCGATTGGTGATATTGTTCATCAATCAATATCTCACTTCGATTATCCAGAAGTCAGAATGACACTTTGAATGATGAATTTTGTTCATCAATCAATGTCTCACTTTGACTATCTAGGAGTCAGAGTTGGACTTCGACTTTGATGACTTGTTCACCAATTGATGTCTCAGTTTGACTGCTCATGATACATATATTGTATAGTCGGAGTGGACTTAGAAAAATTAGAGCTTGAACTAAATCATATGTCAATAGATAAACAAGCATGTGTCGACAGATAGAACATGTGTTGACACACAAAATATCACAGGTCGATAGATATCCAAAATGAAAGCAACACAAGTCAACATGTGGTTAACATGTGTCGACATGCGTTCAATCATGTGTCAACACAATCTACCTATAAGTTGACATTCTGACTGTCTATAAGAAGACATATATGTATAATAAAAACATGCCTTTAACATACACATGGAATTTTATTACATGCAATCAGATGACTTTGTTTATTACATGCAATCAAATGAATTTGTTTATGAAAATGATTTTGTCATATTCAAAATAGTAAATAATACTTTTGTATAAACAAATGCTCAACATATCCCACGAATATGATCCTTTCCGTCCTCGATTCCAACTTGTCGGTATCGTGTCTCTTAATGTGGGAGGGCAGCCCCAAATCTTAACAACCTTAAGATTGGGCTTCTTCCTTTTTCATATCTCATATGGAGTAGACACTACCTCCTTAGTGGGAACTCTATTCAAAAGGTAAGCTGCAGTGTCCAGGACATATCCCTAGAATGACATAGGCAGGTTGGCAAACACATCATGGACCGCACCATGTCAAATAGCATGCGATTCCTCCTTTCTAATACACCATTGAGTGAGGTGTATGAGGATAAGTCCATTGGGATAATATCCTATGGTCCTTGAGGAATTAGGTAAACTTTGTACTCAAGTATTCTCCTCCCCGATCTAATTGAAGAGTCTTGATACTCTTTCCAGTTTGCTTCTCCACTTCATTCTTGTATTCCCTGAATTTCTCAAAAGCCTCAGACTTGTACTTCATTAGATACACATGTCCATACCTTGGGAGGTCATTAGTGAATGTAATGAAGTAGGAGTATCCACCTTTAGCATGTATGGACATAGGTCCACATCCATCGGTATGTATGAGTTCCAAAAACTTAGAGGCTCTCTCTCTAGTTCTACTAAAAGAAGAGTTGGTCAATTTCCCTTGAACGCAAGATTCGCAGGTTGCATATGATTCATAATTAAATGGACCCAAAAAACTATCCTTTAGGAACCTTTGAATTCTTCCTTCATGGATATGACCTAGACTACAATGCCAAATGTGTGCATCGTTCACCTCATCTCTCTTCCTCTTACAGACACTATGTATGTTCATGACATGTGAAGTAAGATCTATTAATTACAAACCATTTGTTAAAGACCCCTTGATAATGATCTCATCATTAAGAAACATAGAACAACCATTGTTCTCAAAAAGGAATTTGTATCCCATTCTTGTCATACAGGAAATTGAGATAATGTTTTCGATAATAGAGGGTACAAAATAGCATGTTTCTAAAACAAAAGATGCTCCACCAGGTGTCCATAGGGTGACCTCACCAATGGCAACAGTTGCAACTTTTGCGTCGTTTCCTATCCTCAGGTCTACCTCGCCTTTTTCCAATCTCCTACACCTTGCCAGGACCTACAATGAATTACAGATATGATATGCACGTCTGATATCTAATACCCATGCATTGTCATAATTTTCTGATGAATGGAGATCAATCATGAACAAATATGAAGCTACTCCTAGCTTCAATTTTGCCTTTTCTTCAAGGTATTCCTTGCAATTCCTCTTTCGATGCCCATCTTTATCGTAGTGTAAATACTGTCCTTGTCCGTTGTCGGCTCTTTCTTGGCAACCTTTGCCTTACCCAACGTCTTGCCTTTGCCTTTGCCCTTCTTAAGGGTCTTCCCTGCCTTCCTTTTCTGGTTGGTCTCACCAATATGGAGGACTGGTTTCTCCTCTTTGATGGCATCGTCAGCTTCTCTCAACATATTATGTAGCTTAGGTAGGGTGGCCTCAATCTTTTTCATATTGAAGTTCGTTATGAATAGAGAAAAAGAATTAAAAAGGGATTGAAGTGGAAGGACTACACAGAGCTCATCCTCTAAGATAAGTCCTACAACCACCAATTGCTCTATCCACTCCATCATCTTTAGGACATGTTTCTGAACCGATGCTCCCTCAGTCATTTTATCCCAAAGAGAGTCTTTGATATCTCATTTCATCGAGTTCTCCCTTCCTTCTCAAACAATTTGCGGAGATATAGTTTAATGGATTGTGCATCCATCTTCTTATGTTGCCTTTGCAACTCGGGAGTCATAGAGGCCAACATGTTACATTGAGCAAGACTTGATCCTCCTTATACTTCTTATAGAGAGCGATCTCTTCCTCACTAGCCCTTCCACTAGGTCAGGCATGATCTCATCTAGGACCTGCATTTTTCTCCGATGTTAGAAAAATTCCCAAATTTCGGAGCCAATCCGCATAGTTTGGACTAATGAAACAGTTGACATCAATTATGCCATGTAGTGGGTTTGCAAGTGACATATTTCTAAAAATAAAGATGTAGCAGAAAATTAATAACATGCATACTTTTGGAATTTTCTAAGAAATAAGACATGGAATTTTATCTTAATTTACTCCCACTATTTTCTTGCGAGACACGTAACACCCTCAAGCATGTGAATTAGAAGTTTCTGATAAACTTCTAGTGGGGATTGGGATCCAATTGGCATCTTGGCATGACCTCAAGGGACTCGACCAATCACACCAAACCCAAAAGGTAGGCAACTCTTGCCAATTACAACTCCTTGTGATTCCCATCATATTCAGCGTCCGAATTATCATGGCCCAGAGGGACTCTGCCAACCATGATAATTGGTTAAGTCAGCACCATCATTACCTGATGAGTATGATTCGATGATATGCTCCCAAGGGACTTGGCCAGCCATACCATGTCTTCAAGTCACCGATGACATCTCCATGTTGTAGGGCGAATATCAAATCCTAATATAGGTGAGTCTGAAGTGGGGTTGTATTGGTTGGTGGAGTGGCGAGGTGGATGATGGGTGACATCCACTTGTTCATCATACTTCAAACTATCTTGCCCAAACAAATTCATGATGGGAGGCTCCAAAAGATGTGCTTGAATGTAGCAGCCTCTCTCATCCAATTCTTCTTTTGTTTGGGCTTGTTCATGGCCAAAATTTGCTTGAACCTTGGAGTAGAGTTTGAAATGATCATCTTGACTTGCTTTAACTTTGAGAATGTGTCCATCAATTTGGTGGTCATTGCCCTCCATTGGTCAGCAAATTGTACAAAGTCCTCATCGGGCCTCATCTTCTTAAATACCAAGTTTGTGATTGAGAGAGAGGGTCCGACATGATCCTTGTATCTATGAAGGAATTTCTTTTGTATAGTATTGAAGTCCTCAGCCTCTCTTGGCTCCAATGAGTAGAACCACTCCAATGCAGAGCCGTCTAGAGACCTACGGAAGAGATATGCCAGAATTTGGGGATTGTATCGCCAACATGATGACTCATAAAGGAAATCTTTGATATGAATGTAGAGATTGCCCGTGCCATTATACAAGCGGTATGTCGACATCTCTGAATGATAGATGTAAAATGTAGGGAGAGTCGGCATGACAACATTAGAGTTACCCTTGGAATTAGAGACTTGGTTCAATTGTTCCTCCATTTCATTCAACTTATTGAGAAGAGATTGTTGCATTGGGGTGATATGCCTTGGGCATGAGAAGAGGTACATGAGGAATGCCATGAAGGAGTGGGCCTACCCATGGGATGGTCTAGATGGGCCGGATGGCGGGGATTGTATAAGCCAGGGGGCTGAGAGGAAGGATGAAGTGGATGTGGCATGGCTGCCGGAATATGCACTCTCAGGTGCCGAGAGGAAGGAGACGGTGTAGCCATCAGAGAAGGAGAAACGCCCTCAACCAAAGATTGAACAATGTGGAGTTGTTAGGAAGTGGGTTGGTCCAAAGTATACAGGACATTTGACAAATCAGGTTTCTGGGGAGACCAAGGCTCATTGTGGGTAGTGGCCTGTGAGATCGAGGGAGTATATGACCGGTTAATGCCCGGGGTGCGGACATGACCATAAGATGTTAAAGGTTGTCCCTCATAGTGGTGAGATGGATGGATGTGAGGTTGATAAGATTGACCACTTAAACTATCCTCATAGTCGCCATTGATATAAGCATGATTATACATGTCCAATTCAAAATAAGGCAAATAATCACACAAGGAGACAAGTATGAAACAATCAATATAATCCTTGCCAAGATTAGACAATCAAGTTAATGTTAACGCCTTTTTTTAGGAGTTCCTCTCAAATAAGTTTGGGGAATTTAAAAGTTGAGTTTACTCCAGATTTGATCATTGTGGATTGTGAAAGTTTGGATGTGGCGGAACGCCTCGGCCAAGCCCGTTAAACCGATAACGTACTTGATCTGAGTCCGCCTCCTGCGAACGGGCCATAGCCTAGCAAGGGATACCACACCACAGTCCGTGTGAACATAAAGGAACACACCATTTCATATATATATTTCACAAGCTTACATAGCCATATTTCAACAACAACTGAAAAGAAAGTACAAGAGCCTGGGGCATACCCCGAGGTACAACTGAAACAAGTAAACTAACTAGCTACACTACACTGCTGGAGCTGCTACTACACAGCTGGAGGTACTGACCCTGCACCGCTACGACGCGGCTCCGAACTGGACGACGGTCGAGAAACGTCCTCCTCGCTCTCACCTGTGGGGGGTAGGGGTGAGCCTCGCTAGTCACTGGCTCAGTAGGGAACTCCCCCAAAACCGAGCAAACCAAAAACCATAGGAACAAAAGCAATAAACAGTACCGACAATTTATAGAACAGCTAAGCAGGATATGAAAGCTGTAAAAGTACTCACCGTCTGTCGACTACGAAAAACAACTGTAATAATTAAACGACAAAACAGTACAGGTGTACAAGCTAAAGTAGAGACAGCCAAACACGAGTCACGTGAACTGGTTCGCGACACCAGAGACTGACTCGGACAAGCTAACATAGGTCTACCTCTCAGTCTCGCAGCCAAGAACGAAAGGTCCAGCTGCCGCTCCACGTGAAAAGGTCAAGCAACAGTGGAGAGCAACTAAACACCACCGCCTGCGGACCACACGGTCGCAGGCCCATGCCTGACACCTCTGGAGACCCTGGCCTGGGCCCTTTAGAGTGAGGCACTGGAAAAGGACTAGTTGGGGACCAGTGTCGACTACTGGTGTCCGTACCCCCAACTACGAGCGCGCTACAAGTGACTAAAGACAAACACAAGTGTCACTGTCCCACTGTCGTCTTTCCCTCAGCCGGACGTACAACTCAAACACAGGAGTGAGGGTGTCCAGGTCAGATGACACAGACCTCGAATGTACAACACAAGTACCGGGACAAAGCCCTGAGCTAACAGCCTGGCTCACAAAGAACCTGAGGCACCCAACTGGAGAGGTAACCACGGTAGGCGTTGTACTACTTGCCACGTACACAAAACCACATGTACGTCATACACAAACCATGTGAAGTCTCGCAAAAACCTCGTGCACTGATAGTCCACTACACGTGAACATCACGTAAACACGTAAAGAACTGACTAACTGCGTACCTTGTATGTTAGCCACAGAAACCTCGTGCACCGAGTGCACAATAGGTGCCAACGCACCACTTGATATTGTTAAATACCGAATATGCAATATTTAAACAGTAGCATGCTAGCGTCCACATCGATTGCCGCTAAGGGTTAGTAAACGGCAAGTTATCTGGCCGTTTATCTCCTGGCTGAAGAACCTGGCGTCAATTGATGTTGACGCTAAGTTGCTCCGCCATTAGTCTCACAAAAACCCTAGGCCGATTATACCAGAAACCTTGGCCCTAGAAACCACGAAAAACATGAGGGAACACCTCCTCTAACATGCATGCAACTAAATCATGCAAAAGCAACATGTTTCATTCTTTAAATTACTCAAACCACCCATTATCCCCACATGGTGCAACTTAACCCGAAAATGCATTAAACATGCTAATTCATGTGGTTAAGTCGTGTTATAATGATCCTAAGGAGTTAACAGAGTTCGTTCCCTACCTTAGAATGCACATAAACCTCTTAAACTTCTCCGATTCTCACCAAACTCCCCGCGAGCTCCTACGACAATTACACCATGTTCCGGCGTTTCCTTGGCCAATTCATCACCGCCTCACGTTCCACGTTCCTCCAATTATCCTTTTACAACCGTTGGAAGCATTGGGGAAGCAAGGGCATGAAATCCAGGCAAGGGAGAGGGAGAAATGGGCTGAGGAAACTGTCCTCGGGCAGACCTATATTCTGCAGGTTGCACAGGTTGGCGTCAACATGGATGTCGCCAATCAGACCGCCAAGGCTAGGCGTCCATATCCCTTGTCGCCAAGTTCATAGAGTAAACGTCAACTTACCTGGACGCCAACAAGTCAACGACCACACCTGGCCGCCAACTCCTACTCAACTGCAGCAGGTCCTATTTTATTTTGGGACCCAACCTGCACCACATCTGCGCACACCACACGTCTACACCACACTGGCCTCACAATGGCCTTCACAACCATTACACACATGATCCGTAAGGATCCGAAAGCACGCGACGTTACATTACTATCATCTAAAAAGAAAATTTTGACCTCGAAATTCATAACACAACTCAAACTTAAACAACTTAAACATGCACACTTTTACAAGTACTATCATCTAAAAAGAAATACAAAAGTTTATTCAAACAGATAGGGATACCCTTTAGCCATTTCCTCGGCTAACTCCCAGGTGTCCTCACCACCCAACCTATTTTTCCATCCTACTTTAACTAGCTCAATTTCTTTATTTCTCAACTTCTTTATCTTTCAATCAGTGATCTGCATCGGATATTCTGGCATAGTCATATCTGGCCTCAGGTCACCACCTTGATAACTGATTATTTGAGCTGGATCTTCAATACACTTTCTTAACATAGAAACATGAAATATATCATGGACATCTGCAAAATCTGCGGGCAAATCCAGCCTATAAGCTGTTTCCCCAATTCTCTCAATCACCTGGAAAGGTCCCACATACCTTGGACTCAATTTTCCAGTCTTACCAAATCTCATAATACCTTTACTCGGGGAAACTTTCAGGAAGACAAAATCTCCCACTTCAAACTGAAGTGGTCTCCTCTTGATATCTGCATAACTCTTTTGCCTGCTTTAAGCTGCCTGCAATTTTTCCTTAATAAGCTTCACCACTTCTGTGGTTTGCTGAATCAATTCAGGACCCACCAATTGCCTTTCTCCCACTTCATGCCAGTTCAATGGGGTTCTACATGGCCTTCCATATAAAGCTTCATACGGTGCCATCCCAAGACTGGTATGATAACTATTATTGTAGGCAAACTCAACCATTCCCAAATGATGCTCCCGCTACCTCCCCAAACTAAACAACAAGTTCGCAACATATCTTCAATCGTCTGGATAGTCCTCTCTGTCTGACCATCTGTCTGGGGATGATAAGCAGAGCTATATCTCAGCTCAGTACCAATTACTTTCTGTAGACTTCTCCAAAAATTAGAAGTAAATCTTGGATCTCTGTCAGACACAATAGTCTTCGGAATACCATGCAGTGGAACAATTCTTTCAACATAAACCTTTGCTAATCTGTCCACTGTCCAAGACATACTTACTGCCACTAATCTGCACACCTTAGTCAATCTGTCAACAAATACCCATATTCCATTATGCCCGGAACACGATCTTGGTAAACCTGCCACAAAGTCCATAGCAATATCATCCCATTTCCACAGTGGAATGGGCAATGGTTGCAATAGACCTCCAGGCTTCTGATGTTCTGCTTTAATATGTTGACAGATAGCACATCTTGCAACAAACTCTGCTATTTCCTTTTTCATATGAGGCCACCAGAAATGTTTCCTCAAATCGTGGTACATTTTAGTACTACCCGGATGGATAGTGTACCTGGATTTATGAGCCTCTTCCAACACTCTCTGCTTTACCTCTCTCTCTGCTGGAACAAACAACCTGCCTCTGAGCCTGACCACACAATTATCATCAATAGTAACTCCTTCCATTTTTACAATTTCAGCTAAACTTACATCTGCTCTCTGAGCTTCAACAATCTGCCAATACTAGGACGGCTCTACAGCACTAGCAGCTACTACTGCCCGTCGCTGACTACTGGGCACATACAAGGAGTTCTCCACTATCTCTTCATACAGCTTCCACTCTTTAATCATCATTAGATTCATATATGCCGTTCTGCTCAAGGCATCTGCTACAACATTGGCCTTACCCGGATGGTAAGCCAAACTAAAATCATAATCTTTCAAATATTCAATCCATCTGCGCTGACGAAGATTTAAATCCTTCTGTGAGAAGATATACTTCAAACTTTTATGATCTATAAAGATCTCAAATCTCTCGCCATACAGATAATTCCTCCACATTTTCAAGGCAAACACAACTGCTGCCAATTCCAAATCATGAGTGGGGTAATTCTCTTCTGCCGACTTCAATTGCCTGGACGCATAAGCTATTACTTTGCCATGCTGCATAAGCACTGCGCCAAGTCCTCTCCTTGAAGCATCTGCATATACCACAAAACCACCACTTCCTGCCGGTAATGTCAATATGGGTGCTGTTGTAAGCCTTTTCTTCAGTTCCATAAAACTTTTCTAACATTCACCGGACCACACAAAAGGCACACCTTTTCTGGTCAACTTAGTCATAGGTGCCGCAATCTTAGAAAAATCTTGAATAAAGTGCCTATAATAACCTGCTAATCCCAGAAAACTTCTAATCTCAGTTATTGTGTTAGGCACTCCCCATCTCATCACTGCTTCCACTTTACTTGGGTCCACTGCTACTCCTTTAGCAGAGATAACATGACCTAAAAATTGAATTTCTTTTAGTCAAAATTCACACTTACTGAATTTGGCAAATAACTGGTTATCCCTTAACAACTGCAGGGTAAACCTCAAATGAGCGGCATGCTCCTCTTCAGATGCTGAATAAATCAGAATATCATCAATAAAGACCACAATGAATTGGTCCAAATACGATGAAAAATTCTATTCATCAGATCCATAAAACCTGCAGGAGCATTGGTCAGCCCAAATGGCATAACCACAAACTCATAGTGACCATATCTGGTTCTGAATGCTATTTTATCTATATCCTCCTCTTTAATTCTCAACTGATGGTACCCGGACCTCAAATCAATTTTAGAAAATACTTTTGCCGGTTGCAACTGATCAAACAGATCATCTATTCTCGGTAATGGGTACTTATTCTTAATGGTCACATCATTCAACTTTCTATAATCAATACACATACGAAAACTTCCATCTTTCTTTTTCACAAACAACACCGGCGCTCCCCACGGGGAATGACTCGGTCTAATGAACCCTTTTTGCAACAACTCTTCTAATTGCTTTTTCAATTCTTTAAGTTCTGCTGGTGCCATCCGATATGGAGCTTTAGAGATCGGCATGGTACCTGGCAGCAACTCAATGGTAAAGTCCACCTCTCTATGTGGAGCTAAACCAGGCAAATCTTCAGGAAAAACATCAGCAAATTCCCTAACCACGGGAATTGCTTCCACTGAATGACTAGCTTCTACCAGACTTACCGAGGCTAAATAAGCCACACATTCTGCATTTATCAACTTTCTAGCTCTAATTGCAGAAATTAGAAACTTAGAGGTATAAAAAGACATACCTTGATATTCAAATACTGCACCATTAGGATGACAAAACCTGATCTTTTTCTTTCTGCAATCTAGCATTGCTCCATAAGTCTCAAGCCAATCCATACCCAAAATAATATCATAATCTGTCAACTGCAGGGCATACAACCGACCCGACATCTGGTTCTCTTCAATCATAACAGGAGCTTCATCTATATAGCTCGAAGTGAGCAGGAACTCACCCGAAGGAACCTCCACTACCAACTCACAAGACTTTTCCTCTAAAGGATGAGTCATACAATCCAGAAATTCTTCGGAAATGAAAGAATGAGAGGCACCTGAATCAAATAAAACTCTTGCTGAATAATCATAAAGAGGTAAAGTACCTTCTATTATATTCGATGTCTCCGCCTGGGCTCGAGTGATAGCAATAACCTAGCCTCTTCCTCGCTGCTGCGGTGCTCCTCTGCCACGACCTGCCTGTGGCTGCTGAAACTGCTGAGGCTGCTGCTGCTGCACACCTCTTCCATACCCATATTCTCTCGGATAGGGGCAATTGCGGATCAAATGCCCCAGCTGATTGCAATTATAGCATCTATACCCTGGTGGAGTAATAGGCTGCCTGGCAGTACTCTGCTACGATTCCTCCACCTCTGGTCTACCACGACCTTGCTGAAATTGCTGTCGACCTCCCCATCCTCTTCCTTTACCTTAAAATGCTTGCTTCAATTTCTAACCCCATTTCCCAAAGCCTGATGAAGAAGGTCCTGCTGGTGCTTTACCCTTACTCGCACCCACTGACTGTTGCGGTAGCCGAAAACTACCTGAGCCTGACTCGCCCACCTGACGAGTCCGAATAGACCTCTCCAACGTAGCTGCCCTCTGAGCTGCTTCTTCCACTGTCTTACACATGAGAGGTACTATTGCATCCTACAACTCCACTCTCAAACCTCTAATGAAATACTCAACCATCATATTATTATCTGATACTACATAAGGCGCATATCGGCTAAGTGCCATAAACCTCATCTGGTACTCTAAAACTGAAGAGTTACCTTGCTGGAGTGTCCGAAACTGATCTCTCTTCACTTGCTGAACTTGAATCGGAAAGAATGTATCATTAAATACATCAAGAAATTCCGACCAAGTGATAGCCTCTTCTGTCCTGCCTGCAAAGGTGGTCTGCATCTTCAATCGCCACCATTCCAATGCAAAACCCCGCAATTGATAAGCAGCTAACACAACTTTATCTGCTGCCGGACACCTCATGGTCGCAAAGACCCTTTCAATCTCATGAACCCAGTGTTCCACTGTATCTGGATTCGGCCCTCCTGAGTAAGTAGGCGGCTGCAATCTCAGAAATTTCTCCACCTGCATCACTGGTTCCTCTGCTATTAACTGGTGGTGGTGGTGGCACGGGTGCTACAAATGGCACCTCCACTCCTGGCGGGACTGGAGCAATAGGTACAGCCTCTCCATCCCCAGGTGGCACTGCAACCGGTGGTACCGGCGCCTGCTGATCCATCCTTGCCCGAATAACAATGAGGCTTTCCCAGATCCTCTCTATCATACGCTGGGTACTCTCCTCTGGATCATCTCCTCCACCACCCCAATCTCTTCTATCAGCCATTTCAGAAATTTCTACATAAATAAGACACCAAACAAAAACAAAACAACAATTTATCAGAAACCAGAGTCCCTACCAGCAGTGTACAAAGACCGAAATAAGGCTATGTATCTTTCTAGTTCCCTTATATTAACACGGACCTTGCTCTGATACCAACTGTGGCGGAACGCCTCGACCAAGCCCGTTAAACCGATAACGTACTTGATCCGAGTCCACCTCCCACGAACGGGCCATAGCCTCGCAAGGGATACCACACCACAGTCCGTGTGAACATAAAGGAACACACCATTTCATATATATATTTCACAAGTTTACATAGCCATATTTCCACAACAACTGAAAAGAAAGTACAAGAGCCTGGGGTATACCCCGAGGTACAACTGAAACAAGTAAACTAACTAGCTACACTACACTGCTGGAGTTGCTACTACACAGCAGGAGGTACTGACCCTGCACCGCTACGACGCGGCTCCGAACTGGACGACGGTCGAGAAACGTCCTCCTCGCTCTCACTTGTGGGGGGTAGGGGTGAGCCTCGCTAGTCACTGGCTCAGTAGGGAACTCCCCCAAAATCGAGCAAACCAAAAACCACAGGTACAAAAGCAATAAACAGTACCAACAATTTATAGAACAGCTAAGCATGATATGAAAGCTATAAAAGTACTCACCGTCTGCCGACTACGAAAATCAACTGTAATAATTAAACGACAAAACAGTACAGGTGTACAAGCTAAAGTAGAGACAGCCAAACACGAGTCACGTGAACTGGTTCGTGACACCAGAGACTGACTTGGACAAGCTAACACAGGTCTACCTCTCAGTCTCGCAGCCAAGAACGAAAGGTCCAGCTGCCGCTCCACGTGAAAATGTCAAGCAACTGTGGAGACCAACCAAACACCACCACCTGCGGACCACACGGTCGCAGGCCCATGCCTGACACCTCTGGAGACCCTGGCTTGGGCCCTTTTGAGTGAGGCACTGGAAAAGGACTAGCTGGGGACCAGTGTCGACTACTGGTGTCCGTACCCCCAACTACGAGTGCGCTACAAGTGACTAAAGACAAACACAAGTGTCACTGTCCCACTGTCGTCTTTCCCTCAGCCGGACGTACAACTCAAACACAGGAGTGAGGGTGTCCAGGTCAGACGACACAGACCTCGAAGGTACAACACAAGTACCGGACAAAGCCCCGAGCTAACAGCCTGGCTCACAAAGAACCTGGGGCACCCAACTGGAGAGGTAACCACGGTAGGCGTTGTACTACTTGCCACGTACACAAAACCACGTGCACATCATACACAAACTATGTGAAGTCTCGCACAAACCTCGTGCACTGATAGTCCACTACACGTAAACATCACGTAAACACGTAAAAAACTGACTAACTGTGTACCTTGTATGTTAGCCACAGAAACCTCGTGCACTGAGTGCACAATAGGTGCCAACGCACCACTTGATATTGTTAAATACGAATATGCAATATTTAAACAGTAGCATGCTAGCGTCCACATCGATTGCCGCTAAGGGTTAGTAAACGGCAAGTTATCTGGCCGTTTATCTCCTGGCTGAAGAACCTGGTGTCAATCGATGTTGACGCTAAGTTCCTCGGCCATTAGTCTCATAGAAACCCTAGGCCGATTATACCAGAAACCTTGTCCCTAGAAACCACGGAAAATATGAGGAAACACCTCCTCTAACATGCATGCAACTAAATCATGCAAAAGCAACATGTTTCATTCTTTAAATTACTCAAACCACCCATTATCCCCACATGGTGCAACTTAACTCGAAAATGCATTAAACATGCTAATTCATGTGGTTAAGTCGTGTTATAATGATCCTAAGGAGTTAACAGAGTTCATTCCCTACCTTAGAATGCACATAAACCTCTTAAACTCCTCCGATTCTCACCAAACTCCCCGCAAGCTCCTATGGCAATTACACCACGTTCCGGCGTTTCCTTGGCCAATTCGTCACCGCCTCACGTTCCACGTTCCTCCAATTATCCTTTTACAACCGTTGGAAGCATTGGGGAAGCAAGGGCATGAAATCCAGGCAAGGGAGAGGGAGAAATGGGCTGAGGAAACGGTCCTCGGGTAGACCTATATTTTGCAGGTTGCACAGGTTGGCGTCAATGTGGATGTCGCCAATCAGACCGCCAAGGCTAGGCGTCCATATCCCTTGTCGCCAAGTTCATAGAGTAAACGTCAACTTACCTGGACGCCAACAAGTCAACGATCACACCTGGCCGCCAACTCCTACTCAACTGCAGCAGGTCCTATTTTATTTCGGGACCCAACCTGCACCACACCTGCGCACACCAGACGTCTACACCACACTGGCCTCACAATGGCCTTCACAACCATTACACACATGATCCGTAAGGATCCGAAAAGCACACGACGTTACATTGGAACTTTGGGGTACAACCGGAATCACCCTCACCACACAATGGGCTAACTAACATGAGTCTTCAGAGGTACAACCTGCTCGGTCCTTGTGAAGGAATACATGAGGTATGGAGACTTACAGAGGTCTTGGATGAGGCTCCCCTAGTCCAAAGGGACGGAATGCCTAATGGAGAGGTCGCCCTTACCAAGAAGGCGTATGGAACCTAGGATGTAAAGAGTGGAGGTCACCCTGAAATGTGCGCCTAGATGCAAAGAACTAATGCAAGAAGTCCCAGGATAGTTTAGAACAACGACATTTGTCAATAGTCCAAAATTGAGTCGACTACAGTCACTGCAGATATGAAGAATCATGTTTGTTCACTTGGATGTGGATCTAAAAGTCCCAATAGATTGTTAGAGCCGTGCTTGGTCCCTCTAGAGTGGATTGTATAATAGAAACACGTCAGACTAGGCTACCATGGGACACACAGATTCACGTCAAGATGACTCAATGAGGAAAACGAAGAGAATCACATCCTCTGTGTCAGCCATGATTTAAACCAGGCACCCAAGAACAAAATAAACAAAAAAACTTCAGGAATATACAAGGAATCAATACACATAACATACTCTTTTGCAGGGTATGAGGTAGGAGTAAAAATAAAATGCAAATCTCCAAGTAAAAGACAATGATATAACTCAAATCACTCCAGTTCTCCTTCTCTTTTAAGGCCTTCTTGTGGATCCACAACTTGGGTATAACGTATGGGAAAAAAATAGAAAAGAGTGCACATAGAGCATGAAAGGAGGAGGGGGAGAAAGAGAGGGTGCCACATGGGGAATGAAAGGAGGGACACGCATGGGTGCCAGTACGAGGGTGCCGCGTGGGGAACAAATGGAGAGGGTAATCAAAGAAATGCAAAACTATGTCCCACTGTGATCGTCAATTTGTGGATGTGACTTTCGGAGTCTTGTCACGACTCTTATAGTCCCACAAAGAAAATATGAAAAAAAAGGAGAAGAATAAAATAGGTAGCACACAATGCTAGATTTAGAGTTTGTGATCACTAGAGATGCGAGGGTCTCCAAGAAGTAAATAAACACCTAAAGGTGTGATCATGAATAAATACCTTTTTAGAGAGGAGATTGTGCAGAGACGTGGGTTCGCTCCTTCTTCTACAACATGATTGGCCGTTGTAGAAGGCTTCAGTTGATTACCCTTGCATAAAAAACACACAACAAAAGATATGAAAGAAAGGATTAGCCAAGTTGTGTAGAAATCAATTCTTAAACAAAGATAAACATGAAAAGCATGGAGAAGAACACATCTTTTTGTGGCTTTTAAACCCCTAAGAAGAATAGGTGTGTATGTATGCATGAAAATTGAGTAAACTTGTGTATGTGTGTTGTGATGATTGAGGAGATTGAGAGGGAGAAGCTCATGTGGGAGCTATGGAGAGATTGAATAGAATAAACAAAAAAAAAGAGAACAAGAGAGAGGTAAGAGGCCGGCTTCCCCTATGGCTGATAGTGCATGGAAGGAGATTAATGTAGCTTAGAGGGCTTCTGTTAATTCAATAGAAGAAGACTTGAGGTACAACTCCTGCAGGGCTTCACATTGGTGACCGCCCTCACAACTCATTGATAGGGGGAGCTCATACTAGCCAACCTTGCTAACCTCGCCAACCTTGCTAACCTCGCCAACCTCGCCAACCTCGCCAACCTTTGGACACTATAGACCAAGGGTGTATTTATAGGAATTTGGGGCTCAAAGTCCTAGGTGGATTAAAATCCTAAGTCGTGTCAAGGATAGTAGATGCATTTAAAGTTGAATTACATTAGACCAATCAGACGTGTTAATGAATTCCCAAATTTAATCGAATTCTAACATAAATAGCAAGTTGAATCATACCAGGGATAACAAACACATTTATGAATTTTTGAAAATCCTTTCTGAAAGTTGCCAAAAGGGAAATTTAGAAAGTGTAATCGTGTCATGGGTGCAAGACACGTTTCAAAAAAAGGTAATATGTATTTCCGAAAATCAAAAATGGAAATTGCTTAGAAATATGGAAGCCCAAAATTATGTCGTACCAGACTGACGTGTTTCAAAATGCTTATTCAGTTAGTAATTGATTATTGTAGAATCACGTCATATGAAGTTGATGCGTTAATGACCAATCAATTATCATAATCGTGTCCATGTACCCTGACACGTTCATGGATATTCACCAATCAAAGGGTGTTCACCAATCGAAGGCAAAATCACGTCGGGCTTACCCGACGCGTTACTGACAAAAAGACATTCGATTGGTCTAAAACATTTATGAAAAGGTAATCACATCCACTGAAGTTGACATGATTCAAAGGGGGGCAGAAGGTGCTCCATTAAGCTAGGAAAATTTAGGGGAAAAACTAGAAGAAATGGGAAAAGGGTCTAGATCTAGAAAGATGGGGAAAACCACTCACAAGGTGCGAAATTGAGGACCACTTGGGACATTATGGTGTAACATAAAATTTGCTCAATGTTGAATCAAATTTGTGGTGTCTACAACTAGAACCGGGAAAGGAGCTGAGGAGGACAACAGTGAGAGTCGAAACCTGACCTTAACGTAGATTTGACAGATGATGATGCTCGATAGGAAGTGGTGTAGGTCTTGCGCTCTTACCCCCGGAAGAAGATCACCTAGAGTACACACTCCAGTTCACATTTCCAGCCTCTAACAACATCATAGAATATGTGGACCTTATCTTGGCCTTCTCACGACTCTTCGCCTTTGGGCCATGGAGGTACAAGCCAGTAGCAACTCCTAGCTCGTCGTAGGGGAGATATAGGGGGGTAATGAAGCTAAGGACCCCATCATGAACAAGTACCTATAGAAGGCACGGCGGTAGGCCACTAGCCTATGGTATTTAGATATCATACGAATTCTAAAGTTCAAAAATGCGGAGGCCAATACTTTAGATTGACTCAGATCTTCAACTGATGGACATAAGTGGTCGATATTCATTGAAGAAGTAGTGGCCCCGGAATACGTGAACCTCAAAGTCATGCTTTAAGAAACTAAGACCTCATCATAGGGTGGAGGCAACTCATCCTCCAATTCCTACAACATGACATCTTGCCCGAGGGACGATTGCCAAGCTCATGAAATTAAACAACAGTCGGTGAGGGTCCACCATCATCCAAGGCGACTATATTGGAGGGCATAAGGGTTACCTTACCTAAACTGTCTCGAAGAATCCAAAGTGGACTATGCTCTACGTGAGCTGCATTAGGAAATCTGTGAAAGTCACATCGGTTGCTGAGCAATGGCCTGCAAACTAGTTTGGCTAAATTATTGGTTGCCAACCATGAACCAGGATATAGCGGCCCTAGATATTTATACTCGAGAAAGCTCCATATCCAAATCCTCCTTCCGCATACAGAGCGTAGTCTCGCAATAGATACCATACACACGTGTCCAGTAAGATATAAAAGACAACCACATAGGTATAAAGATGCATGATAAAGTACATGATCTTATACACATTCATAGAATTACATTGTCCCAATAAGTTATTACATGTCCAAAAGAAAAGCACAAGAGCCCGAAGTATACCGCGAGGTGTACAACAAGAGCAAAGCGCACACTACTTCTGGTGGTATAGGTCCTCCTCCGAGAAACCATGCCTGCTAAAGCACCTAAAGGGGGATGTAGGGGTGTGAGCCTCCCAAAGTCAATAGGCTCAGCAGGGAAACTCCTCAAAACAATAACAATATAATCGATGTATAACAAGGGAAAAGCACAAAATAACACAAGTCCACCAATCAGTTCACATATAACAATTTAAAGGATAATCATAGAAAGCTAGAACCTAAGCATGCTTTCTATTCAACACAAATAATCACTTCACTACTTATAGTTAAATAGCTAACTATTCATGATTAACAGAAATAACAATGGTGCTACCATTATCCAGAAATAAATCATCATCTAAGAGCTATTAAACCAGACAAACACTGAAAGTTAGTGATAGCCCACGAATGCATCGTTAAACACGTGACTAACAATCTCAAAATTAATCGGCTTACACTAAAGATGTTAACAATAGTTAAGTGGTGAGAGCCGAGTTGAATCTACGGAGAACTAGATTTTAGAATTGAAAATCTTGGGTTTTATTTAGGAAAATAATGTGATAATAATAAACTAAGTTGTACAAAATAAATTTTAAATTAAAGAGAAAGATAGAGAGAGATAAGATAAACTAATTATTTAATTAGACTATCTGAATCTAAATTAAGTAAACATTAAAAGAAAGTGATAGAGAGAAAGAGAGTAGAAAGAGAGAGAACAAATTAACAAACAATAACTAACATTATTACATGAATGTGAGGTCTACACCATACCAAAAAAAAAAAAAAATAATAATAATAACCTAGAGAGAGAGAGAGAGAGAGAGAGGAGAGAGAGAGAGAGAGAGAGGAGAGAGAGAGAGAGAGAGAGAGAGAGAGAGAGAGAGAGAGAGAGAGAGAGAGAGAGGAGAGAGAAGAGAGGAGAGAGACGAGAGAGAGAGAGAGGAGAGGACGATAGAGAGAGAGAGAGAAGAGAAGAGCGAGAGGAGATAGAGAAAGAGGAGAGAGAGCGTGCGATGAGGAGAGAGAGCGAGAGAGAGAGAGAGAGGAGAGAGGAGGCGCTGCGCCTCTACGTGCATGCATGCACGTAGGGGCCGCGCGGGCTGTGGAGGCGTGGCGAGGGGCGCATGGCAGCAGCAGGCGGGGCACGCGGGGCAGTGGCAGGCCGGCGCGGGCAGGGTCGCCCGGGCGGAAGGGGCAGGGGCGCAGGTGTGCGCTGGCAGGGTGCGCAAGTGGGTGCAGCAGGGCACGCGGCAGGCGCTGGCGGGCAGGCAGGCGGCCACTGGTGCACGCGGGGGTGCTGGCGCGCGGGGCGCTGGTGCGCGGGCGGGGCTGCTGCTACTGCTACTGTCTCCAGGAAAGAAAGTGGGCCAGAGAGATAGGGGAAGAGGAAGAAGAGAAGAGAGGGAGTAGAAGAAAGAGAAAGAAGAAGGGAAAGAGAAAGAGGAGGAAGGAGATGCGCAGGAGAGAGGGAGAGAGAGAAAGTAAGAGGGGGAAGAATAATAGCATGAAAGAGAGAGAGGGAGAGTTTATAAAGTGTTGGAGAAGAGAGGAAGGGGGGAGAGATTAAAGGAAAGAGAGATTTTTGGAAAATAGGAGAGGGAATTTTAAAAATGAGAAAGTGTTAAAAAAATGAAAGAAAGATAGATGGGGAATATTTTAATAGAATCTCTCATTATTCTCAATCAAATCCGTTGGCCCATTAACCTTCATTTCTTGGCCCATTAATCCTGCAAACACAACACAAAATAGATTTAATCAATTATCAATTTTGTAATAAAGTGACAATGAATTTGTGCAAAATTAAGGACCATAAGATAATAAAATAATATGATTATCACTAATAACAACACCATTATCACACCCCCCAACTTACTCATTGCTAGTCCCTTAGCAATACACATAAGTGAATAATTGGGACAAACAAGAGTTCAAAACATCATACTTCATGACAAGAAAGTAAGAATGAGAATGCTTGGTCATAAGTATTTCAAGTTCCAGTCGAGAGTGTCAAAGGCAAATATGTCAGTTCATGTCATTAGACAGTTCCTCAAGATACACACAAAATTTCATGACTTTTTGTATAATGTTTGAGCATTAATAATCGGATGCATGGGCTTTTTACTTATCACTCAAGGATAGTATCAACTCTACACTCCTTAAATTCGATCCTCGAATTACAGGTAGCTTTCACTCTGCTTGATTCTTTTTTTCATGCTCTTTTTTTTTCATTTCATTTACATGGTGCTGCACTTCCCTTCACCGTTTGACGCGAGCCTCAACTCTTACTTTAGGAGCCACAGGCCCGGTTACTAAGATCAGGGGCATTTTCCATGTTTCTTTTTTTTTTCTTTTTTTCTTTTTCACTACTACACACATTTTCACATTTATTTGTAGGCAGGTAGCTTTTTCCCCATGATTGGTCATCAATAGGAATGTAGAATATCAATTAATCAACCTGAATGTTCAGTAAAACTGTCATCATCCATTTGAATAGCTCAAAACAATACTTTACTGTGTTGATAAAATTTCAAATGTATTTTGAGGAAGATGCTAAAAACATAACTAGTTAACTTACCCCTTCAACTCACCACCTTCACAAGTACACACTATGAGTCAAGCTTGAAGCAAAAAAAAAAATCTTGCATAAAATATGAAGCATGAAGCATAATGTTAGGGACAAAAATTTGAAATATAATTTGTCTCTCCCCCCAACTTAAATGACATTGTCCTCAATGGCATAAAAGTAATGACAATAGAATAAAGCTAATGTAAGTTAAGAAAGGAGAGATGCAACCTGGTGATCACATGCGGGTGGTTGCACACTAGCTTTATCAAAGGATAGTGGCCAGCAAACACCTAAGACACAAAATAAAAATTAAATCAATAGAAATCAATTTTCCTAAAAATATTGGGTTGCCTCCCAACAAGCGCTAAGTTTAATGTCTTCAGCCAGACACATGGGGGTAATAGGGTCACGTAACACCCCCAATCAATTGACGCTAAATTTTTTCTTTGTAGGGCATCACCAGCCATGGTGGGTCAAGTGGGCCAAACTTACCCTTCATATCATTAAATGATAGAGAAATTGGGGTATTCAAGATCATATCTTCAATTAAGAAATATTCATTTGGACACTTAAAATCTTTATATGTGTTGAACACATCAATGCAGACTTTATTGTTTTCATCCTTTTCACCCACAACTTCCATTTTCAGATCCTCTTTCATGATATTAAGGTCAGATTGAGTTGGATGCTCAGAGGATTGCTTGAACTCCACAGGATGACTTGAGTCAAAAATAGTAGCATGATGAGGAATGAAATGGATATGACTTTCAACACAAGGATGCTTAAAAGGTTCAAGTGCAGTTGACCAATCAGCTAGTGGTAGCATGTCTATGAACATGTTGGATTTGCCAAGATCAGGGAGAGGTAGAAGTTCCATGTCTTTGTCGACATCAAGAGAGACCCAGTCAATGTGGACTTCAGACAGAATTTCTAATTCTTCTCTTACCCAAGAAGAATGATTGATGATTACACCCAGCTCTTTCTCCACACTCACATCTTCTCTGTCATCCACTTGAAATAATGTCACATCAATCATGGACCTATCATCTAGATGACATTCTTTTTCGTCTCCCCCCAACTTGAGTTCAGCTAACTCACTAGAGCTTTCCTCAAGTATGACATTATGGATGGAGTCTTCTTGATGATCAGGTTCAAGTTGGGCCAAGACTTTGGATTGATTTTCAGTGGCACCCATCTCCTCCTGATTTGACTCATTAATATTATCTCTCATTTTCCAAGTGGGTGTGTCCACAATCATGTTGGACTGAGAAGTTGTGGATGGAATTTGAGAGTCAAATTGTTGGTCACAATCAAGATAATGATGTGCATGATTGTCAATGGGTTGGCATGGTGACTGACTATCTTGCCTCCTTCTGATTTCCATCAGTTGAGTAATCAGGAGGTCAGTTTTGACAAATGATTGCTCTAATTCTTGTTATTGTTGGGTGAATGTTTGCTCAAAGCCTTGTTGATTATCATGAAATTTTTGCATAAATTGCTCAAATTGATCATCAAAGATGCCTGATTGCGAGGGAGATGTGTGAGTGGGCCATGGATATGCATGTTGCCCCTCATGATGGCCTTGATTATGAATGTCAATTTGGCATTGGACCCAATGTTGAAAGTTGTGGATATGTGGACTTTGGGCTTGGGCCAGAATAAGTTGATCTTTAAGTGTTAAATGTGCCATTACTTCTCCAAGTGGTTGGAAGGGTGTGCCTTCAGGAGCATTTGTTAAGCACACCGACAGATCAGTACTAAAGCATCCTTCATTGAACCATGAGATGATTTCAGCACCAAGAAAGGGTCCTTGAATTTCCCCTTGTGGATCTTGGTAAAGCCAACTCAATTCTGTAGGAGGGACATATTGTTCATCTTTTGGGTAAGGAGTGGAGGTGAAAGGCCCTATAAAATATTGTGTTTTGCTTGGGTGAAAGATGGCACATTATGGAACAAATTAGTATGGCGGGCTTGATCTTGGGTAAAATCTGAGAGTTGGGCCACCCCAGGGAATGTACTTTCATAGTGGGCTGACAAAAATGTGTATTTTCAAAGTAGGCTGGGCCACGTTGAATGAGAGATGAAAATTGGTTTGGGCCATGGCCTATATAATGTGCTGGGTTGTCCCACATATGATTGTGAATGAGAAAGATGAGACTTTCTCTCTCTCTTTTTTATTGTAATTTTAGTTTTTTTTTTTTTAGGCAGAGACAAATAAGTTGCAAACAATTAACCTAAATGACCTAGGGATCTGGGATCTAAAAGTAAGCTTTCTCACAAAGTGACTTAAACCCAACCTAAGTCCACTAACATGTATGTCCACTGGCCAGGTAAGAGGTGGGGTAGTGGGAGGCTCCCCCTACTTCCGTAGGGACCTAATTAGAGAACCACTTTCCCGCTTAGGCATTTGCCACTTAACCTCTAGCCTTAGACACCAGTTTCCAAAACTTGATAGTGGGCCTAGGTGGACCAAAATCTCATTGTGAACCCTAGGTTCAATGTCTACTGCCTTTTATTGGGCTTGGGAATGCAAAAGATGCAAGTTGTGGTTTATGGGATAAGGAAGGGTGACAAATCCCCACCTTATCTTGTTAAGGAAATTGCCCTTAAATTATTTTAGAAATGATGTGCACACCAAAAAATCAAGTAAGGGGTTCTATGCAAGCATGACAATGCATGATCATGCTTTCAAGAAAGTTAAGATTCTCACCTTACCTCCAGCAATCTTCTACAAGAAAGGAAACTTTTCAAAAAAGAAACTTACCTAAAGATGAAAGTCTAAATGATGCATGCCCTAAAGATGGAAAGTTTCTAATCTTGACATGACTTCTTTTATTGGATTCAAGTGATTGATTTTTTTGATTTTTTTAATGAATTATCTAAACATGGCAACTAAAAAAAGGAAACTCAATCAAGAGGGTTTTAAGGGTACTTACCTCCAACGCAATCCCTCGTTCTTTTGGAAAGTAAAACAAATAGAAAGAGTGGGAGAGAGAAGGAAACTCACCTCACTTACCTTTTTTCTGATTTTTTTGTGCAATTTTCGGATTTTTTTTTTCAAAAACAGTCTCTTTTTCTTACAGATCTCCCTTTTAGTGACAGATTTCTGACAGATTCTTCAATTTTGCAATTTTTAGGATTTTTCACTTTTTATTTGATACCTACAAAAAGAAAGAAAATGTTAACCTGAATATATACAAAAAAAAACCAAGATTATCAAAACTAAAAATCTAATTCCCCGGCAACGGCCCCAAAAATTGATAGCCCACGAATGCGTCATTAAACACGTGACTAACAATCTCAAAATTAATCGGCTTACACTAAAGATGTTAACAATAGTTAAGTGGTGAGAGCCGAGTCGAATCCACGGAGAACTAGATTTTAGAATTGAAAATCTTGGATTTTTATTTAGAAAAATTGTAGCACCCTTGATTTTTAAAACCCGAATAAAAATAAAAATTCTATTTTTAAATAAATGAGGAAAATAAAAATTAATTGAATTAAAAAGGGGAATAAATAGAATTAGAATAATTTAAATCAAAGCCCATTAGGCTAAATTAGTAGTGGGTTAAATAAATGGTCCAAACCAAATAGATTGGGCCCAATAGGATGAAGCCCATCTTGAGAGGAGAAGTAATTAAGAGAAATTCGTATCTAATTAATAAATAAATAGAAAAGGATCAAATTAACTATTAAAACAAGTCATATCTACCCTAAAAAGAGTCATATACTTACCCTAAACCTTTACCCACGAAATTGGATCTCTTCCCAACTCTATTAGGTGGATAAATAAGAGAAAGTGGGATATAAAGAAGGAAATTCGGAGTTTAATGGAAGGGAGGACTCTTATAATGGCTAGGACTCCTATAGTTAGCCATATACACCAAAAACTCATCCCTAGCAACCCATTTTCGTGGTTGGAACTCTGTAGAATGAGGAGAAGGGCTGGAGACAAAGGAGGAAGGAGGAGGAGGCTAGAACAAGGAGGAGTTTTTCTGATTTTCGTCATCAAACTAGGGTTTTCTTACTCCACGAAAAAGGTAGGCAATCTCTCAAGAAAAAATCATGTAAAAATTATCCTAGGTAGCCTTTATGTACCTCTTCAAAAGCCTTATGATTTCGTGGTATTCTGTTCATCTATTTGGGCGAATTTAATTCATGAAGCCCTGCTATCACTATGAACCTGAAATCTCATATTTTCTCTAATTCCCTACACGTACTTGTTCCCATACTATGAGAAAATTCTCATTAATACTACAATGCAATAGCTTTCAAACGCCTATAGTTTCGTTCTATTTCGATCTCCCATATGGGAGAATTAATTCATTGAATCCCTATTAGATCCATGCACCCGACCCTTCTTGTTGGTTTATGAACCTCGTTCATGCTTAACTTCATACCATGATAAAATTATCAAAAATACTACATCTTGGTAGATTTTGAACGCTCTTTGTTTCGAAATTTTTCATCATGTATCCATCATTAATTAATTCGTTAAACTTTGACTGCGCATGTTTAGGTCACTGAAAAGTAACCCGATCAATGCATGTCTAAACCTTGTCTATTTTCAAATTAATCATGCATGTTGATAAATATACATGTCTATTTTCGTTTAAAACTAGTTTCGTACTTTTTGGATCACCGTGTTATTTTATATGGAATTTAGAACGTCCATGTATCACAAAGGACTAGCCCTGGGAAAAAGGGAAAAAGGGAAAAAGGGTAAACCCACCTGTTATCGCGACGGCGCGATCCGCCGCGATATCAGTGGGGTCGCGCCGGCCATTAACGTCGCGTCAAGAACACGGCGACTTAAGCCGCCGTGATTCACTCCGGACCGGGCCAAACCGGCCAGGCCCTGTGTCACGCCCGACCGCCCCGTCGCGACTTGAATCGCGACGGGTATGTCTGCCGCGTTTTAAGGATTTCGACCAGATTTGAAAAATTGTGCATATGCCCTACTGTTTAAGCTTTATACCTCTTAATTAGCCATGATTAACCCATGTTATAGTTAATTCGACTTGGTAAATTAATAAATGACATCAATAATATAAATTTAATTATTTAAAATGACATTTGCATGACCTGTCATATCCTCAAGATTTCTTTACACTTACACACACACAACATTATTAAATGCCATTTGACCTTGATAAATTATGCAATAATATATTCGGTAAATTAGTGAAATAAATGACTAAATTACCCTATTTTTATTAAATACAATTGTTTTCATTTTATACGCACATTTTAAATGCCATTATCATTTTCCCTCGGCTTCGAGCACTCGAGGCACGACGGACCCATTTTCTACACACTTTCTCTTGACTTGGACCACCTCTCCACCTGGAATACTCTCGACTGGACCAGGGACTCCTTGTCAAGACCTCCGTAAGTCTTCTTGGCTTTGGCGTACGTCCTTAGTCAACGAGCTGGTTGTACCCCAAATCCTGATACACATTAGGGATCAGTATGATCCATGCCTTAGTGTTTTTCCTTCTCGTCTCGGGATCACTCCGAACCATTTGGCCATGTTCACAACATGACTATGTGGGTGGTTGTGACTTCTACCAGACTGCCGGCACCCGACTTGGTGCTGTGCAACCGTTACTATCGGAGTTTCACGTTGTTTTACAGAATTGTCCCAATCTCATCTAATGTCCATATCCTCTTATCTGTTCACGTTCATTCTACTCTCTCATCTATCTCGTCTAGTACTCTCTTATGTCTTCTTGGTACTCTATTGGCCATCCGTGTGATTGTCTAAGATAAAGAAATGACTAATGCTAGTGCAATAGGGCCCGATCAGGTCCTGGGAGGAGCGCCCGTAAAGTGCCAGTGCCCATGGGAGTTAAAATGATCAAGGATGTGTTACGGCATGCATCTAGTGCCAGTTTACTATCTAGATTAATCTATGACAATCAAAGTGCTATCTCTACAAGTGCAAGCGTGATCGTTACCAGTGCACCGTTGTGCAATTTACATGTTATATCGTTACATGGCCATTCTATTGTCGTTCTCGTTGTACTATTTACCCTGTGCCAGTTTCTATTGTTCTCTTGTTATCATGACATGCTCTACATGATTATTCTCTCTAGATAGCCTGCCATTAAAACAATAACTATTTAAAGCATGCTTGTGTTCATGAGATATTAAGTCCTACTTAGATTTATTCGCTCATCCTGCGTATTTATTTAATGTGTTTTAGGTGAGTCGGATCATGACCACACTCACGAGGATGGGACCGATGAGGAGGTTCAAGAGTGACCATTTAGCCACCAGTGCTATCTAGTAGTAGTCTGTTAGTATAGTTATGAGTTAGTGAGTCAGTTAGTCGGTATGTAATTGTTTGATTTGGAATAAAGTACTCTGGGCCCTAGTTTTGGCTCTGATATGTTGATGTATTAGTCAGTTTATGAAGATGATGAGTTATTAGTGAATGTAATGGAGATTGTTGGATTATTAATGAGATATGAGGTTGTTTGGTATTATTTCCATTTGTGTAATGGTTGATTATTTATTTCTCGCTCTGTACTATTTAATAACTGTAATCCTGCTCCGATATTCCGCGTCGGGGCGTTACCATTATGTGGTATCAGAGCCTAGGTTATTCTTAAGTATAGGATGATCTAGGTTTGACTTGACTTGACTTAGAATCTAAATTCCATACCTATGTGAGATGGGTAGAACCGTGGGTAATAAGATAAAATGGATACACACACGCACAAACTTAGTGCAAACCCAACGACTTACATTTTAAATTCTCTTTTGAAGGAACTTAAACAAATGGCAGCGGAGCGTGCTCAACTCCGTGACATGCAACACACGATTCAGAAACTCACTCAAGCTCCACTTCAGGCTGCAGGAGCCAACAACAATAATAACAACAACTGAGCAGCTGGTGATTTACATAGAAATTTCTGCAACCTAAATCCACCTCGATTCAGTGGTACCACAGACCCTGATGAGGCCGAGAACTGGCTCAAGGAGATTGAGCGTATTTTCCGCATCATGCAATGCGCGGATGGAGACAAGATACTGCTAGCTACGTTCCAGTTAGAATGGGACGCCCGTGCGTGGTGGGAGTCCGTTGAGGCAACCAGAGAGGACGCACAATTTACTTGGGAGGAGTTCAAGGGGAACTTTAACTCCAAGTACTTCTCTGAAAGAGTCCAAGAAAGGAAAGCATCTAAATTTGCCGCTCTGAAGTAAAAGAACCTAACTGTTGCTGAGTATGAGGCTCAGTTCTCCCGATTAGCGTGCTATGTCAATCATCTGGTGAGCACAGAGAAGATGAAGGCGAAAAGGTTTCTTAATGGGCTCAGGCCCGCATATATCACACAGCTGGCACCTATGGACATTCAGACCTACCCAGAGATGGTCAGGAAAGCACAACTACTCGAGGATGCAACCGATCTCACTGATCGCATCAAGGGTAGAATGGTAAAGAAGGAACTAACTTCTAGAGCACCAAGCAAGCCTGCCTACAGCAAGAAAAGACCATTAAGTATCACTGATGGGCCAAGCCAAGAGCGAAAGCCCAAAGTCCCTACTCCTACTACCCCAAACAACAAGCCCAGATGCAAACATTGTGACAAGCTTGGTCACACGACAGAAGAATGCTGGGGGAAGGCAGGTGCATGCCTTTGCTGTGGGAGCCAAGAGCATCGGATCCTTGAATGCCCATACTGAGGGAGAATGAGAAGCGTCCTGTGGGACCAAGGAAGCCAGGAAGACTCCAAGCCCTGCAAGAGGTAGAGACCACCGAGGAAGGTGGAGTTGTGGAAGGTACACTACCAGTCTTCTCTCAATCAGCTTTTGTTTTGTTTGATACTGGCGCAACGCATTGTTCATATCACAAGTATTTGCTGATACATTAAATGAAAAACCCACATCCATGGAGTTTGAATTACCTGTCACAACACCCTTGGGAGAAAAGGCTCAATTGAATAAATATTATCCATTGGCTGATGTTACGATTGGTGAACTTAACCTTAGAGCTAACCTGATTTGTATGCCCATGGAGGGTTACGATGTTATTCTGGGAGCCGACTGGCTATCTAATTATGGGGCTTGTGTTGATTGTAGAAGAGGGAAGATTACTTTTAGTGAATTCCCTAAGCTAATCTTCACAGGACGTAGACACAAGAGGCACTTGTCTCTCGTCTCTGCCATAAAGGCACAAAACATGATAAGAAAGGGCTGTGTGGCATTTCTTGCCACAATTGTAGTTGAGAAGAAAGCAACCAAGATATCAGACATTCATATAGTGCAAGAATATCCAGACGTGTTTCCCGATGAGCTGCCAGGCATTCCACCTGAGAGAGATGTGAATTTCTCAATTGATCTCGTACCTGGAGCTGCACCGGTTTCACGCCAACCCTACAGGATGTCCCCTGCTGAATTGAAAGAGTTGAAAGAGCAACTGATGGAACTTCTAGAAAAGGGTTTCATTAGGCCAAGTACTTCTCCTTGGGGAGCACCAGTGTTGTTCGTCAAGAAGAATGATGGATCCATGAGATTATGCATCGATTACAGGCAGTTGAACAATCTCACTATCAAGAACAAGTACCCTCTGCCGCGTGTCGATGAATTATTTGATCAGATATCAGGAGCAAAGTATTTTTCTAAGATTGACCTTAGATCGGGATATCATCAGATGAGGATTAAAGATGCAAATATCTACAAGACAGCTTTCAGGAGCAGGTACGGTCATTACGAATTTGTAGTCATGCCTTTTGGACTAACCAATGCTCCTGCAGCTTTTATGCAATTAATGAACAGCATCTACCGGCCGTACCTTGACAAGTTCGTCGTGGTATTCATTGATGATATTCTCATATACTCCAAGACCAATGAAGAGCACGAGGAGCATCTGAGGATCGCTCTGCAAATCTTGCGAGACAATCAACTCTACGCCAAATTGAGCAAGTGTGAATTCTGGCTTGAGGAGGTGTCATTTCTGGGTCATGTTATTTCCAAGGACGGTATCGCTGTCGACCCTTCCAAGGTAGAAGCCATTCTCAACTGGGAAAGGCCAACCAATGTCACAGAAATCAGGAGCTTTCTTGGACTGGCTGGATATTACAGACGGTTCATAAAAGATTTCTCCAAGATAGCTGTACCTCTTACGCGTCTTACGCGGAAAGAGAATCCCTATGTCTGGAGCAAGGAGTGCGAGAAGAGCTTCCAGACACTGAAGCAGTTGTTGACGTCTGCAACTGTCCTCGCATTACCAGTCGAAGGAGCAGGATTCTCAGTCTATACTGATGCATCTGGAATCGGTCTAGGCTGTGTACTAATGCAGAATGAGAAAGTGATAGCTTATTCTTCAAGGCAGTTGAAGCCGCATGAAGTCAACTGTCCATGACTTAGAGCTAGCTGCTGTGGTATTTGCACTCAAAATCTGGAGGCATTACCTGTATGGGGAACAATTTATTATCTACTCCGACCACAAGAGTTTGAAATACTTATTTTCTCAGAAGGAGCTCAACATGCGACAGCGGAGATGGCTGGAGTACTTAAAGGATTTGATTTCAACATCCAATACCACCCAGGCAAAGGTAATGCAGTAGCCGATGCACTTAGCAGAAAGTAGCTTCGATATCTTGTCTAGTCATGGGCGAGATGCAATTGTTAGAACAATTTGCCAACCTGAACCTGAACATTGAAAAGAGGAGTGATAAGATGATCGTGGCTAATCTTAGAGCTCAACCCGACATTTTTGTCGAGATCAGAGAGCAACATGCTAATGATCCATTCCTAGTCAGAGTCAGAGAGACCATAGCTGACTGGCCAGACTTCTCCATCGCTGAAGATGGAAGAATATTATTCCAAGCCAAGACATGCGTGCCTGAGAATGAAGAGCTGAAGAGAAAGCTAATGGATGAAGCCCACAAGACCAAGTACACAATTCACCCAGGTGCAACCAAGATGTACCAAGACATGAAAAGGTCATTTTGGCAGCCAAACATGAAGCGTGAGGTAGCTGAGCATGCCGCGCACTGCCTCACTTGTCAACAGGTAAAAGCAGAATACCGTCGTCCTGCGGGTGTACTTAGACCCTGGAACATACCTGAATGGAAGTGGGAAAGCATCAGAATGGATTTCATCATGGGTTTATCCCGAACTCGTGGTGGACTAGATGCTATTTGGGTCATTATGGATACATTGACAAAGTCTACACACTTTCTAGCAATTCGAAGTACTTGGAGTGTTGAAGTGCTTGCAGCTTTGTATGTGAAAGAGATAGTCAGACTACATGGAGTTCCAGTATCCATTGTCTCAGATCGTGACCCTAGGTTCACTTCTAGATTCTGGAAAGAACTCCAGACTGCCTTAGACACGAAACTTAACTTTAACATAGCTTTCCACGCACAGACAGATGAACAGACCGAAAGAACAAATCAGATAGTGGAAGACATGCTGTGAGCTTGTGCTATAGACTTTGAGGGGTATTGGAATGAACAATTGTCACTGATAGAATTCGCCTACAACAACAGTTATCAGGCAAGCATTAAAATGGCACCGTTTGAAGCACTGTACGGAAGGAGCTGCAGATCACCTGTGTGCTGGAACAAGGTAGGAGAACAGCAATGGCTGGGACCAGATATGGTGCATAGCACTAGCAGGGACATGTAGATTATCAGAGACAGAATTAAAATAGCTCAGTCCAGGCAGAAGAGCTATGCTGATAAAAGAAGAAGGGATTTAGAATTTCAAGCCGGAGATCATGTAATTCTAAAAGTATCCCCGACCAGAGGATTCCAAAGATTTGGGATGAAAGGTAAATTGAGACCAAGATTCATAGGTCCGTTTGAAGTGTTAGATAGAGTGGGCGAGGTAGCGTATCGACTAGCACTACCACCCAGTTTTCAACAGTACACAATGTTTTCCATGTATCCATGCTGAGAAAGTACGTGTACGATCCATCACACGTAATCAGCTATGACGACATTATTCTGAATAAGGATATGACCTATGAAGAAAGGCCAGTAAAAATCTTGGACAAGAAGATACAACAGCTTCGGAATCGGTCTATACCCGTGGTGAAGGTATTATGGAGAAACCATGAAGTCGAAGAGACCATGTGGGAGCCCGAAGCATTATTGCGACAGAATTATCCGGAGTTATTCAATAAGTCATTCTTCCTCTTACGATTCTATGAATTTGGGGACTAAATTCTTTTTAAGAGGGGGAGGATGTAGCACCCTTGATTTTTAAAACCCGAATAATTTTTTTTTCTATTTTTAATAAATGAGGAAAATAAAAATAATTGAATTAAAAAGGGGAATAAATAGAATTAGAATGATTTAAATCAAAGCCCATTATGCTAAATTAGTAGTGGGTTAAATAAATGGTCCAAACCAAATAGATTGGGCCCAATAGGATGAAGCCCATCTTGAGAGGAGAAGTAATTAAGAGAAATTCGTATTTAATTAATTAATAAATAGAAAAGGGTCAAATTAACTATTAAAAAAAGTCATATCTATCCTAAAAAGAGTCCTATACTTACCCTAAACCTTTACCCACGAAATTAGATCCCTTCCCAACTCTATTAGGTGGATAAATAAGAGAAAGTGGGATTTAAAGAAGGAAATTCGGAGTTTAATGGAAGGGAGGACTCTTATAATGGCTAGGACTCCTATAGTTAGCCATATACACCAAAAACTCATCCCTAGCAACCCATTTTTGTGGCTGGAACTCTGGAGAAGGAGGAGAAGGGCTGTAGACAAAGGAGCAAGGAGGAGGAGGCTAGAACAAGGAGGAGTTTTTCTGATTTTCGTCATCAAACTAGGGTTTTCTTACTCCACGAAAAAGGTAGGCAATCTCTCAAGCAAAAATCGTGTAAAAATTATCCTAGGTACCTCTTCAAAAGCCCTATGGTTTCATGGTATTCTGTTCATCCATTTGGGCGAATTTAATTCATGAAACCCTGCTATCACCATGAACCCGAAATCTCATGTTTTCTCTAATTCCACACACGTACTTGTTCCCATGCTATGAGAAAATTCTCATTGATACTACAGTGCAATAGGTTTCAAACGACCCTAGTTTCGTTCTATTTCGATCTCCCATGAGGGAGAATTAATTCTTTGAATCCCTGTCAGATCTATGCACCTGACCCTTCTTGTTGGTTTGTGAACCTCGTTCATACTTAACTTCATACCATGATAAATTATCATAAATACTAAATCTTGGTAGCTTTTGAACACCCTTAGTTTCGGATTTTTTCATCATGTATCCATCGTTAATTAATTCATTAATCCTAATTGCGCATGTTTAGGTCACTGAAAAGTAACCCGATCAATGTATGTCTAAACCTTATCTATTTTCAAATTAATCGTGCATGTTGATAGATATACATGTCTACTTTCGTTTAAAACTGGTTTGTACTTTTTGGATCAGCGTGATATTTTATATGGAATTTACGAAGTCCATGTATCACAGAGGACTCGCCCTGGGAAAAAGGGAAAAAGGGCAAACCCACCTGTTATCGCGACGGCGCGATCCGCCGCGATATCAGTGGGGTCGCGCCGGCCATTAACGTCGCGTCAAGAACACGGCGGCATAAGCCACCGCGATTCACTCCGGACCGGGCCAGACCGGCCAGGCCCCGTGTTGCGCCCGACCGCCCCGTCGTGACTTGAATCGTGACGGGTATGTCTACCGCGTTTTCAAGATTTCGACCAGAATTGAAAAATTGTGCATATGCCCTACTGTTTAAGCTTTATACCTCTTAATTAGCCATGATTAACCCATGTTATAGTTAATTCGACTTGGTAAATTAATAAATCACATTAATAATATAAATTTAATTATTTAAAATGACATTTACACGACTTGTCATATCCTCAAGATTTCTTTACACTTACACACACACAACATTATTAAATGCCATTTGACCTTGATAAATTATGTAATAATATATTCGGTAAATTAACGAAATAAATGACTAAATTACCCTATTTTTATTAAATACAATTGTTTTCATTTTATACGTGCATTTTAAATACCGTTATCATTTTCCCTCGGCTTCGAGCACTCGAGACACGACGGACCCGTTTTCTACACACTTTCTCTTGACTTGGACCACCTCTCCACCGGGAATACTCTCGACTGGACTAGGGACTCCTTGTCAAGACCTCCATAAGTCTTCTTGGCTTTGGTGTACGTCCTTAGTAACCGAGCTGGTTGTACCCCAAATCTCGATACACATTAGGGATCAGTACGATCCATGCCTTAGTGTTTTTCTTTCTCGTTTCGGGATCACTCCGAACCATTTGGCCGTGTTCACAACATGACTAAGTGGGTGGTTGTGACTTCTACCAGACTGCCGGCACCCGACTTGGTGCTGTGCAACCGTTACTATCGGAGTTTCACGTTGTTTTACAGAATTGTCCCAATCTCATCTAATGTCCATATCCTCTTATCTGTTCACGTTCACTCTACTCTCTCATCTATCTCGTCTAGTACTCTCTTATCTCTTCTTGGTACTCTATTGGCCATCCGTGTGATTGTCTAAGATAAAGAAATGACTAATGCCATTGCAATAGGGCCCGATCAGGTCCTGGGAGGAGTGCCCGAAAAGTGCTAGTGCCTATGGGAGTTAAAATGATCAAGGATGTGTTACGGCATGCATCTAGTGCCAGTTTACTATCTAGATTAATCTATTACAATCAAAGTGCTATCTCTACAAGTGCAAGCGTGATCGTTACTAGTGCACCGTTGTGCAATTTACATGTTATATCATTACATGGCCATTCTATTGTCATTCTCGTTGTACTATTTACCCTGTGCCAGTTGCTATTGTTCTCTTGTTATCATGACATGCTCTACATGACTATTCTCTCTAGATAGCCTGCCATTAAAATAATAACTATTTAAAGCATGCTTGTGTTCATGAGATATTAAGTCCTGCTGAGCGTTATTCGCTCATCCTACGTATTTATTTAATGTGTTTCAGGTGAGTCAGATCATGACCACACTCACGAGGATGGGACCGATGAGGAGGCTTAAGAGTGACCATTTAGCCACCAGTGCTATCTAGTAGTAGTATGTTAGTATAGTTATGAGTTAGTGAGTCAATTAGTCGTTATGTAATAGTTTGATTTGGAATAAAGTACTCTGGGCCCTAGCTTTGGCTCTGATACGTTGATGTATTAGTCAGTTTATGAAGATGATGAGTTATTAGTGAATGTAATGGAGATTGTTGGATTATTAATGAGATATGAGGTTGTTTGGTATTATTTCCATTTATGTAATGGTTGGTTATTTATTTCTCGCTCTGTACTATTTAATAACTGTAATCCCGCTCTGATATTCCACGTCGGGGCGTTACAAAAATAATGTGATAATAATAAACTAAGTTGTACGAAATAAATTTTAAATTATAGAGAAAGATAGAGAGAGATAAGATAAACTATTATTTAATTAGACTAACTGAATCTAAATTAAGCAAACAGTAAAAGAAAGTGAAAGAGAGTAGAAAGGGAGAGAACAAATTAACAAATAATAACTAACATTATTATATGAATGTGAGTCTAACACAATACCAAAAAAAATAAACAAAAATAATAATAACCTAGAGAGAAACAGAACACGAGAGAGAGAGAGGGACGAGAAGAGAGAGAGTGAGAGAGAGACGAAAGAGAGAGGAGAGAGACGATAGAAGAGAGAGAGAAACGAGAGAGGAGGGTGAGAGGAGAGCGAGCGGGATAGAGGCGAGAGAGAGAAGAGAAAGAGGAGAGAGAGCGCGTGATGAGGAGAGAGAGTGTGGGAGAGAGAGAGAGAGGAGAGAGGAGGCGCTGCGCCTCTACGTGCATGCATGCACGTAGGGGCCGCGCGGGCTGTGGAGGCATGGCGAGGGGCGCATGGCAGCAGTGGGCGGGGCACGCGGGGCAGTGGCAGGCCGGCGTGGGCAGGGTCGGCGGGTGCAGCAGGGCACGCGGCAGGTGCTGGCGGGCGGCCGCTGGTGCGCGCGAGGGTGCTGGCGCGCGGGCGCTGGTGCAGGGTGGGGCTGCTGCTGCTGCTGCTACTGTCTCCAGGAAAAGAGAGCGGGCCAGAGAGACAGGGGAAGAGGAAGAAGAGAAGAGAGGGAGTATTGGAAGGACGGGAGGGCAATGTCAGCTACCTTCCGAGGATCGATTTGCCGCCGGAGGTCATGAAGCTCCCTCTTCATGCTCCTCCACTCTGCAAGGAAGTCGGAGGGAGACTGGACTTGATGCGCAGAAATGAGGGAGCGTGGTTGCTCGAATGAGTGAGACCTCTCACGGGGAAGGGGAGCTGGTTTGGCCATATAGTAGGTAGTTGGGGGAGATCGAGGCCGGACCTCTCGCGGAGGAAGGTAGCTTAGTTCCGAAAAATGGATGGCCCGAGGGAGGAGGGGTGTAGGATCTGCCCCTGATGAAGGAAGGTGAGGTGCTGAAGCTGTAAGGTTTCGTACAGAGCGCAGCAGAAACGCGATTTCCACAGATAGATATCGTTGCCGGCGGTCGGATCGAACAAAAACCGTGAACCCGCGCACAGGAAGATCCGATCTTTACCTTTGCAGGGTTGCGTAACTCCCGAATCCGGGGAGGAGGTGGCGCAGAAGGCGCCGGTGCTTCAAGCCGTTCAAGTGTCTGGCCTCTAGACGTATCCACGCGAGCTCCGGACGTAGACGAGATCTCCTCGTTCTCCACTCGTCTCCCGGATCTTAGCTCCACCATGTGCCGGAGAGAGGAGAGAGAGGGTGGGGGGCGCCCTGGGAGAGAGAGAGAGGAGGGGGGCGGCCAGGGTTAAGCCTGGAGCTTGGCCCAGGGTTTAACTCTCAGCGTATATTTATAGACACCATGGTTTTTCACAAAAACCCAGACATTGTCTATAAAGAACACCTTGCCCAGTCTGCTCGGAACTCTTATGCGTGTGACCCTCTAGGCCCAACTGCTAGTCCAGTTTTCAGCCCATTAAGCTCAATAACTCTTTATTGACTTATGTAATTAATTAACATCTCATATTAATTAATTACACAATCAATTATCGTCTCACGATAATTGACCAGGCTTCCAATCAAGTTGGGTGCCAAGCAACACCACTTGATCCTGGAAAGCATTGGGGTTCAGCAACCCATTCAAGGAACCTTTTGTATCATCAGTTACCACGTGACTATAATCCTTCGCTCGTACAATGCTCCCAAGTGCACTTAGGGTATGGTCAACTGTCAAACCCTAAATTGCAAACTCACTCGGTTTAGATGCCGCATAACTATATCAGAAAACTCTTTTTCTGATAAGTAGTCTTGCCCTGGCCAGGAACTATCAGGCATCCTTCCGTAGAGCATTCACTCTCCTATTACCGAGAGCGAGCGATCCCATATTGACCACACAATCACCTTCGAAGGTATTTCGCTAGATCCGAACACTTAACTGATTAAGACCTCATGGCTAGAGATCTATAAGTCAAGGTCAAAACCCAGAAGTCCACCAACAAGGTGTCCTTGGTGTCTCAGGTCTAAGGACCAATCACGCCACTGTGACAATGAATCTAGCTGGTTGACAGTTAGGTAACATTACCATCCAGCGATTCATAACGGATCAGTTCAGTGAACTCATTCTCTAATGAGCACCTACAGATTCACCTTAGTGTCCCCACACAAGTGACTATGAGACCAGCCACCCTCATCATATGAGCAGGTGCAACCTGTACTAGCCTAACCGGATATCCGATGTCCTTCTCGGATATCCTCCGACTAGGAACAATTAAGAATATACGTTTAAAGGATATTAATCTCATTGTTATGATCTCATCATAATTAATATCCATTGCGTATATTCATGGACTTCATAATGAAACGGTAAACGAATTACACATAATGAATATAAAAGCCTTATTATTATTATCAAAGAACAAGATTGTACAAGTTATGATTGTCTTGAGGACAGCCATAACTAACAATCTCCCACATGGACTAAAGCCAATCACCTTTATGTCTTAAACCCATAGACTCTAGGTGGCGCTCAAACACAATTTGAGTCAAAGGCTTCGTCAGTGGATCTGCAATGTTGTCAACTGAAGGAACTCTTTCCACCAGTACATCTCCTCTAGTGATTATCTCCCTGATCAGGTGAAATCGCCTCAGAATGTGCTTCGACTTCTGATGAGACCGCGGCTCTTTCGCTTGCGCAATGGCCCCATTGTTGTCACACAGCAATGGGATTGGATCAGAGTCACCTGGCACCACACCAAGGTCGGTGATGAACTTCTTCATCCACACTGCCTCCTTGGCGGCTTCAGCTGCAGCAATGTACTCAGCTTCTGTCGTCGAGTCTGCAGTGGTTTCTTGCTTGGAACTCTTTCAGCTCACTGCACCCCCGTTCAAAGTGAACACAAACCCAGATGTAGACTTGCTATCATCTGGGTCTGACTGGAAACTCGAGTCAGTATATGCCCGAAGTTTCAAGTCCCCTCCTCCATAGACCAGAAATATATCCTTAGTCCTTCTCAAGTACTTAAGGATACATTTCACAGCCATCCAGTGTGTTTCACCTGGATTTGCCTGATATCTGCTCGTAACACTTAGAGCAAATGCCACATCAGGTCTTGTACATAGCATGGCATACATGATAGACCCTATAGCCGAGGCATAGGGGACTCTATCCATGGCTGCCCTCTCTTCAGGAGTCTTAGGAGACTGCTCCTTAGAGAGAATAATCCCATGTCTCATAGGTATGAGACCTCTCTTGGAATTTTCCATGCCAAACCTTTTGACAATGGTATCTATGTACATGGATTGGGTCAAGCCAAGCATCCTCTTAGATCTATCTCTATAGATACGTATTCCTAATACGTAGGATGCTTCTCCCAAATCCTTCATGGAGAAGTTCTTTGACAACCAAACCTTTACTGATGATAACATCCCTACATCATTCCCAATGAGTAAGATGTCATCAACGTAAAGTATGAGAAAAGTGATAGCACTCCCACTGATTTTCTTATACACACATGGTTCATCTTCATTCTTAATGAAGTCATAAGATTTGATAGCCTCATCAAACCTTATGTTCCAACTACGAGAAGCTTGCTTCAATCCATAGATGGACCTTTGAAGCTTGCATACTTTATCTGGACACTCTTTGGATGTAAAACCCTCAGGCTGTATCATATACACTTCTTCCTCAATGTTTCCATTGAGGAAAGCAGTTTTCACATCCATCTGCCAGATCTCGTAGTCAAAGTATGCAGCAATGGCGAGAAGAATTCTGATCGACTTTATCATAGCAACTGGTGAGAAAGTTTCGTCATAGTCAATTCCTTGCCTTTGACGATACCCCTTTGCCACCAACCTTGCCTTATAAGTGTCGATCTGTCCATCTGCACCGATCTTTCTCTTAAAGATCCACTTGCACCCAATAGGTACAATACCTTCGGGCAAGTCTACCAAATTCCAAACTTGGTTGGTGTACATGGACTGCATCTCAGAATTCATGGCATCTCGCCATTTCCCTGACTGAGGACAATCAACAGCCTCTTGGTAGGTCTTTGGATCATCATCCTCATCATAAGACATGCCTTCACTGATATGTCCAACATATCTTTCAGGCTGTCTAGGTACTCTACCAGACCTACGCTGAATGTGTGTATATTCCTGAACAGGTTCCGGAACCGATGTTTCACCTGGTGGACTTTGCACAATTTGTGGATCTAGAACCTCTTCTAGATCTACTTTACTCCCACTGTCCTCTTGGGTAAGGTACTCCTCTTCCAAGAAGACAGCTCTCCTGGCGACAAACACTCTTTGTTCACTAGGATGGTAAAAGTAGTGCCCAAACGTTTCTTTTGGGTATCCAACAAACCTGCACTTATCGGTTCTGGATTCCAGTTTATCTGGGTCATGTCTCCTCACGTGGGCAGGACAGCCCCAGATTTTAACATGTTTAAAATCAGGCTTTCTACCCTTCCATATCTCATATGGAGTGGAAGACACAGATTTTACTGGGAACCCTATTCAGCAGATATGCCACTGACTCTAGCGCATATCCCCATAAGGAAACTGGTAACTGCGAACGGCTCATCATGGATCGTACCATGTCCAACAAGGTGCGATTCCTCCTTTCCGATACACCATTCATCTGTGGTGTATAGGGAGGAGTCCATTGAGAAAGGATACCATTGTCCTTTAAGAATTGTGTGAACTCTGTACTTAAGTATTCACCTCCTCGGTCTGACCGTAGGATTTTAATACTCTTTCCAGTTTGTTTCTCAACTTCATTCTTAAATTCTTGGAATTTCCCAAAGGCTTCAGATTTGTACTTCATTAAGTAAACAAATCCGAACCTTGAGTAGTCATCCGTGAATGTAATGAAGTATGAGTAGCCACCCTTGGCTTGGGTAGACATTGGACCACATACATCCGAGTGTATTAGTTCCAATATGTCCTTGGCCCTATCTCCATGTCCACTAAATGGAGATTTGGTCAACTTACCCATTAAACAGGATTCGCAAGTTGCATATGATTCATAATCAAATGGATCCAAGTATCCATTCTTATGCAACTTTTGAAGCCTATTCTCGCCAATGTGACCAAGCCTACAATGCCACAAGTAGGCAGTGTTCACACTATTCTTACTTCTCTTAGGAGAAACATCAACATGGAGATTTGCATAAGAAACATCAAGTAGATACAAACCATTTACCAAATTTGCTAAAGCAACTAGTTTATTTCTCAAATAAACTGAACAACTATTGTTCTCAATGGTAAACTTGTATCCAATTCTGTCTAAACAAGAAACAGAAACAATGTTCTTAATAATGCTAGGCACAAAGTAGCAATCATCTAATGAAAGTAAATCTCCTGAGAGTAACTTGAGCTTCACTGTCCCCACAGTATGTGCAGCAACACTTGCGTCATTTACAAGCCTCAAGTTCACCTCGCCCTTGCTCAGCTTCCTTCTACTTGTGAACATCTGCACATCATTGCAGACATGAGAAGCACATCCAGTGTCTAAAACCCAAGATGTGGAATCTCTAATAGACAAGTGAAGATCTATCATATAGATACCTGAAGCTTCGCCAAGCTTCTGCTTCTCCTGAGCCTTCAATGCAAGGTAGTCCTTGCAATTTCTTTTCCAGTGCCCCTTCTTCTTGCAGTGGAAGCACTCGCCCTTTTCTGCTCCTTTGCTTATGTCCTTCTTTTGTTTTTGCTTAGACTGCTTCTTTGCATTGCCTTTCTCAAAGGCTTGCACTGCTCTCCTCTTCTTGTTGGACTTTCCAATCATGAGAACAGTGGGCTTTTCCTTCTCAAGGTTGCCCTCAGCAGTCTTCAGCATGTTCAGCATCTCAGCTAAACTCACCTTCCAAGACATAGGCAATGTGCTCAGACTTGAGGACAATCTTCAGGTTCCTGAGCCAATCCGAGTAGTTCGGGCCTGTCAATTTGTTGGCATCCAGTATGCCACGGAGTGGGTTACATTTTTGCCAATAAAGGAAATGTAAATACAATTAGCAGATGTTGATAATAATAATTAAATCTAGATTAGGACTATAATCAAGATTAGCTCCCACTATTTTCTGACAGACTGTATAACCCTTAGATATACAGAATGGGAGACGCCGACGGTCTCCTAGTGGGGATCGGAATCTCACAGACTCATAGCATGATCTTGTGGATAGCACAACAAACCATACTATGATCTGAAAGCGGTCAACCCTTGACACTTGCAACTCTTGCAATATCCGATCTTATTTCGGCCCCTGAATTTTAATGACCTTGTGGATAGCACAACAAGTCATTAAATCCAGTTTAAGCAGTACCATCATTACGTAACGAGCATAGATTTGGATGTAGCCCTTGTAGATAGCACAACAAAGCTACACCGGTCCTCTACCCCGTTTAAGGCATCATTATGCCATAGTTTTAGTCTGTCATCAGATTTGGCAAGCCTTGTGGATAGCACAACAAACTTGCCCGATCTAATGGCAATCCTAAAACTATAATGATGGAGGGCCACGTAATTCATTCTAAATGATTACGCTACGGCTTAAAGTTTGAACGAGGAGGGATTTTGACATATTTTATCTTGGTCTCTATATCTGCGTGCTATTGATATATAGAATTTGGAATATCATATATTTAATTGTATATATCAAAGCACATTCCACACATATCATATATATGAAGAAAAACGATGGATGATCATGGACTTTAACCTAGAGTGGCATTACCAGAGCCAGTTGGTAATCCACAAATATGGTGAACAAATGGCAGCCCCGCATCTGATGCTTTAGCTTGATGTAACTTTATCTCCAGCAAGGTCCTGCATGGTACTCTCCTCCATCTCCGCCAATCCGCTTCTTATAATTACAAGTAATATTTAAATTGGGCTCGCAGGCCCATAAATGTACATCAGATAATAATAAGAAACCTTGAACAAGTCAAGGGGAGTACATAACAGGAGGGAGATAGAATGTACAACCCGGATTTAATAGAGGGAGAGAGGGAGGCACGCAGTCCTCATAAATTACATCACATGCCATTAACCATAAACATCATCACATGACATCTAAGTCCATGATCATCCATCCACACATCAACACATCACATGCATCAATAAGCAATCATCACATAATTACTTATGAAATAACTTTTATTTCAAAAATATAATAATTATATTTTAAAAACCATTTAACTAAACAATTTAGCTAACATGGATAACATCTAAACAACTTTAGATAAATGTCATTCACCGTTGCTGCATGAATCCGCCAAAATTTACTGTTAATTAATTTAACAAGAATCACATTCTTAAATTAATTAACATGCATTAATTAGATGGTAGGAAATAACTAAAACAATTTTAGAATTCCCTTAAACTAATTAAATATTGGGTCAAACATTTGAAAATTAATTTACAGAGAGCTAAAACAATTTTAAAACTCTTAAAACTAATTTCAGAATTTTCTGGAATTTTTTAAGAATTTTTCTGGTGTTTAAATAATTTAAAACAATTTAAAACCCTTTAAAAAATGGGGAAAAAGGGCCGGTCGGATCCGGCGCGGGCCGGATCCGGATCCGGCGCGGGGGATCCGATCGCGGCCCCCTGGGACCCGCGGGGGGTCCGCCCGCGGATACCCGCGGCGGATCCGCGGGCGGCCCGCGCGGGGTCGCCCCCTCCGCCCGAACGGAGGGGCGCGCGGCTAGGGTGAAACCCTAGCCGCCGCCGCTCTCCGGCGGAGGGCGGCCCCGCCGGCCCCCGTGCCTCCTCCAGCGGCCGCAGACAGCGCCGCCGACGCTGGAGATCGCCTGCCACCGCCCCCAAGAACCCAGAAAACCCCGGGAAAAACCCTAGAAATGCAGAAAACCCCCTTTTCTTGGACTGTCCAAGAAGTATGGCGGCAGCCTCTTGCAGGGGGTCGTGTGGCCTCTACAGAGGGCCAAACGACGCCACGATGGGTTCTTCTCGAAGCCCTTGGTACCAGGAACAACTTCCGTGTACCAAACGGGAAGTGCACATCCCATGTGCGACCCAAGAACGAGGTAAAAATTAGGGATTCATGCAGAACGAGAATCGACGAAAACACATGAAATGACGTTCATAAGACGCCGATACTGACCGAACCAGCAACCTGGCTTTGATACCACTGTAAGGTTTCGTACAGAGCACAGCGGAAACGCGATTTCCACAGATAGATATCATTGCTAGCGGTCGGATCGAACAAAAACCGTGAACCCGCGCACAGGAAGATCCGATCTTTACCTTTGCGGGGTTGCGTAACTCATGAATCCGGGGAGGAGGTGGCGCAGGAGGCGCCGGTGCTTCAAGCCGTTCAAGTGTCCGGCCTCTAGACGTATCCACGCGAGCTCCGGACGCAGATGGGATCTCCTCGTTCTCCACTCGTCTCCCGGATCTCAGCTCCACCATGTGCCGGAGAGAGGAGAGAGAGGGTGGGGGGCGCCCTAGGAGAGAGAGAGAGGAGGGGGGCGGCCAGGGTTAAGCCTGGAGCTTGGCCCAGGGTTTAACTCTCAGTGTATATTTATAGACACCGCGGTTTTTCATAAAAACCCAGTCATTGTCTATAAAGAACACCTTGCCCAATCTGCTCGGAACTCTTATGCGTGTGACCCTCTAGGCCCAACTGCTAGTCCAATTTTCAGCCCATTAAGCTCAATAACTCTTTATTGACTTATGGTAATTAATTAACATCTCATATTAATTAATTACACAATCAATTATCGTCTCACGATAATTGACCAGGCTTCCAATCAAGTTGGGTGCCAAGCAACACCACTTGATCCTGGAAAGCATTGGGGTTCAGCAACCCATTCAAGGAACCTTTTGTATCATCAGTTACCACGTGACTATAATCCTTCGCTCGTACAATGCTCCCGAGTGCACTTAGGGTATGGTCATCTGTTAAACCCTAAATTGCACACTCACTCGGTTTAGATGCCGCATAACTATACCAGAAAACTCCTTTTCTGATAAGTAGTCTTGCCCTGGCCAGGAACTATCAGGCATCCTTCCGTAGAGCATTCACTCTCCTATTACCGAGAGCGAAAGATCCCATATTGACCACACAATCACCTTCGAAGGTATTCCGCTAGATCCGAACACTTAACTGATTAAGACCTCATGGCTAGAGATCTATAAGTCAAGGTCAAAACCCAGAAGTCCACCAACAAGGTGTCCTTGGTGTCTCAGGTCTAAGGACCAATCACGCCACTGTGACAATGAATCTAGCTGGTTGACAGTTAGGTAACATTACCATCCAGCGATTCATAACGGATCAGTTCAGTGAACTCATTCTCTAATGAGCACCTACAGATTCACCTTAGTGTCCCCACACAAGTGACTATGAGACCAGCCACCCTCATCATATGAGCAGGTGCAACCTGTACTAGCCTAACCGGATATCCGATGTCCTTCTCGGATATCCTCCGACTAGGAACAATTAAGAATATACGTTTAAAGGATATTAATCTCATTGTTATGATCTCATCATAATTAATATCCATTGCGTATATTCATGGACTTCATAATGAAACGGTAAACGAATTACACATAATGAATATAAAAGCCTTATTATTATTATCAAAGAACAAGATTGTACAAGTTATGATTGGCTTGAGGACACCCATAACTAACAGAAGCGACATGGGCGGAGGCATCCGCCGGTCGAACTGAACTCTGACCCCGGGGAGATAAAGGTTGTTTCCCCTTGGCGGCAGCTATAAATTCTCGGACTTGATCCGGAGTAAGGTGTGGAAGGAGCTGGCTGAGTTGCGAGTGGGGGTCATCACCCCTAGGGGGAGAGGCAGGACGGGAGCGAATCCCAGTGATGGAGGGAGGCTTGATATGCCCCGGGAGCGTGGCCAGAGAGGGTTGGGCCACCTCCTCGAGCAACCCGAGGGAAGAGCATCGTCGGAAAGGACACGAAATTGGTCCATGTCGAAGAGGGGATTATGATAAGATACAAAGAAGGAAGGGGATTGACTCGATCTCCCTAAACAATGACGCATACACCCCCCCCCCCCCCCCCAGGGCTAATAAGGGGGGACATGAACAAAAAACTAGACTCAATCACAGCAAGAAAGACTGAGAGGAGGAGGGATGAACACTCAAGTTGTCATGTTTAAAGCGCAAATTTCTTAAGGTTTGAACCTGACCTTTAGATGAATTAATTAAGAGGATGCCACTCGATCAAGTGGACCTTAATGGGTATGGACTCAAGTCCTCCGGTGAAGCTAAGGAATGGTATACTCACACGCAAATGGGTGGCTCAAACTAAGGGGTGCAACTGGTACAACCAGCCCGGTGAACCGCAACGTGCGTACGGTCACGGGGTCTTATGGAGGTCCTCGGAAGGTGGGCCCGAGTCAGCCTATGAGTGCTCGTAGGTGAGAGGACTCACTCATCCAAGGGGGAACCTAAATAAATGGGTTTCAAAAGCGTATGCAATGGGCCTAGGTGCCCAAAATGCATGCACAAGTGATAGATGAGAAGCAAATAGGGCGACCAAATGGCCCTCGGGCAGAGTCGCGGCGGCCGTATACACTGCGACCTTATCGCGACAGGGCGACCTGCCGCGATAGGAACAAAGGCCCAAAACACCAGGAGATCTTCAGCTAACTCAAACAGACTACCCTATCAAATGAGAACAAGCACAACAACAGCGAATCAATACCACATGGACCAACAGGCACACAGAAACCGATTCATGAGTCAAAACAGTAACATACAAAGCATACCTGATGACGCGACGCTTTTCCACGACGCGACCTTTTCGCGCCCTCAAGGTACGCCGCGACTCGAACTGAGGACTTACAAGTGAAAATAAAAAGAAAATCCAGACCCTAGCAGGATTGTAACATTCAGATATGATACAAAGAGACATCACAAGGACACATGATCTGATAGAAACAAGACAAAGCAGATAGAAGGAAGAGGAGACTGACCTGATAACGCATCCTCGATAAATGACACGATCTTATCGCGTCGCCGCGATAGGTCGCGACAAGAACCAAACACGAAAAACACAGGGAACAAAAGGAAAAGTGACTAATAGGGCACTAACATGAGAAACAAAGAAGAAGACATGGCAAGCAAGCAGTCAAAATCCACGAGGGTGGTAGTGAAGGTCCCATCGTGATCACCAAAAGGTGTAATCACGGGGAATGTGCACCCCAAAGACACGTAATAGGATATTAAATCTAATAATATGGAAATAAGGAATGTGATCGCCACCTAGCAAGCTGCCTTATGAATAGAAAATGAAGACGGTTAACTTAACTAGGAAGAGGAGAGAGAAAAGGGAGGCGGACTTGGTGTCGCGATGGCCTTAGCGGTCGCGATAGTGCTGATAACGCGACGCTGATGCCAGCCGCGTTTCTTATCACGTCGTCCTCCGCCGCCGCGTTCTCTTTATGCCGGAGTTGTTATAGTGTGGACCTTCTTCTCGTCTTCCAGCCGGCCGGAAGGCAAGAGCTTCTCGTGGATGATGCTCGGATGCCTGCCACAAAAGAAAACAAACAATAGGAAACCCTATTAGAACACGTTAAACATAGTATCTACTCCAAAATAGAAAGAAAGGATGGGAACATGGAGGGAATGAACCTGGGAGGTTTTTAAAACCCTTTTGGATGTAGGAAAATGTGGGTGTGTACTGAATATGTTCTATCTAAGAATGACATGAAAAATGCATGCAAAATAAGGAGAAAGGGAAAGGGAGAGGGTGAGCCCCATTAGGGCGACTCCTTGGCGTGGTTGCAGCTCGAAGGATCGTCCAAAAGCTTCAGGAGAGTGCTGAAGTCGCCCTTCTCACGTCCCGTGCTCCATAGATGATGAAATGAGTTGCTTTTGGTGGAGAGGGATGTGAGGGAAATGGAGGAAAAGGGTGGCTGCATGGCTAAGTACCTGTCAAAGGAAATTTCGGCAGCCCTTTAGGGTAACAATGAGGCTCCCCTCGTCCTTGAGGAGGTGCCTTTCTTTTATAGAGTCATGAGAGAGAAATGAGTGATATTATCTCTTAAAAATATGTCAAAATTCGAAATGAGAGATAATGGCCTCTTAAAATTGCAAGGGAGAGTCCAAGGGATCCTTATAAGAGTCCCTAGGGCCAGAATCTCGCCCCAAGGGGTGGAGATATCTCCTAGGGATAAAGCTGGGTCAATAGGAGGATAAATGGGAGGTTGTTGTGGAGTCTGGTGCACTCAGGCATTGTCGCGGCGTATCGTAGGGAGACTAGGACGCGACGGGTCGGGGCGTCGCGACAGTAAGCCCACGTGCATGGATATTATACATGGGCTGTCGCGGCGTCCAGGGCCGTCGCGACTAGAGTCACGACGCTACGATATGTCGCGACTAGGAAATCGAATTATTTTGCATTTATCAACCAATCACACAATAGATAAGAGTTATAAATGGATAATGACTCTCCAAAATGATAATGGACGGGATTTCAAGGCAATTCTAAGTGGTTAATGGGCTCAATCAAGGCTAGTGATGGGCTCGAAGTGAGTGACCAACTAGGGGCTAACTTGGATAACATGGAATGCGGTTCAACCCATTAGTCGGAACCGGGTGTCTACAGATTGCCCCTCCTTGGCTCCCTCTTTGCAGGGTAGCGAAGTGGAAGTGGAGTGAAGATGTCATGAAGTGACAGCGAAGCGGAAATGACGTGGAGTGGACTGAAGAGCGGGAGCCAAGGTAAAGAGACACCCAGTCTAACTAACAGGCAACATTAATCTTCATGAAAGCCCTGAGTCAGCTGCTCGAGCAGGATGCCAAGAAGAACGAGTCTGGACGAGAAGGAGAAAAGAGGAGGACGATCAACCCCTCGATTAAGAGGTACCCTAGCCAATTGGCCTGCAGGTTTCGCCTTGGAGGGACGTGTGCGTGCCAGGCAGATAACTCATGACTCTGTCCTGGGAGCGGTTAGCAACCAAAACGGATCAAAGGAATAGGATGAAAATTTTGATAGAGAATCCAGACAGGGAAATTCTTGTCAAACTGGATGGGAACAACTTACTCGAAGGCAAACCTTCCGATTCGGAATGGAATTGGATTTCATGTTTGGAAACTGGAGGATGATTGGGCACTTAACAGGGGCTCATCAAAAGTCAGGAGTGAGTCAAGAAAACTCAAAGTCCTACATGATGCATGCTGGGCTAAAATAAAAGAAATCATCAAAACAAATGCAAATAAAGGGAGAAAATAGAAAATACATCAAGGATAATATTGTTAAGCCAAATAAGGACGGGTCAAGAGACTACCCACAACCGCAGTGCAGACCTGAATCCATCATTCCCGAACTTAAACAACTCAACGGCCTATCCAACGATTAACAATGTGCACCTAGATTATCACTGTTTTTGGTAAAGGGGAACTCAAATCCCAGAACACATTGACAATCAGCTGGTCCTTGAAATGATATAATAAGTAAAATACCATATAGTAATGCGAGGAGTAGGGATAGAAATACTTACCTGACTTACTTGTGACGAAGTCCCCTTTTTTGATTTTCTGAATTTCTGATTATTATTATTATTATTATTATTATTATTGTTTTTTTTGAAATAAAAAACAAACATAATGAGCACAAACTGACAATATATATTCACAATTATAAACAAACATACATACACACAAGGCGCAGACATGAAAACAGACCATCGGGTAGAAAGGCGACACTATAGATGACCGCGACATAGTAGCGTCAGCCCGCCCCGTTGCGACTTGATCGCGTCAGATCGCGCCGTCGCGACTTGGACCGAACCCAGAAAGACTAGGAAAACGAAGTTTATCCTCATCCTAAGACACCTAGACTAACACTAGGACTCCTAAACCTCTTCTAATGCTATCCTAACACCTAGTTTTGGGATTAGAGTAGGAGTGGACCTCTTAAGACTCTATAAATAGGAGGATTTAGGGGCTAATCCCGTAGCTAACCTTCTGCTCCCTTCTTTTCAAGTTTCTTCCCCTCTTGCTCCCTTTTTGCTATCACGAAGAGAAACTACTCGGCGTTCTAAGAGGAGATCCCTCCCTACTCCGGTCCAAAGGCTACTAGGGAGTCATATGCCAATCTCCAGCATCTCTCTGACATCCCGGGGCACATCTACATGCGCCCGGATCTCCAAGTAAGTGGCTTTTCTCAATTTCTGAACTTTCTGCACTTTTGTTCTGCTCTGTTTTGTTCTTCCCCGTTCTTAAACTCTCTTCTTCTCCCCTTCAGATTTTGCCTGGTCAGAGGAGGTTCTCCAAGCTACCATGGCTCTCCCCTATGCTGGAAATGCTTCCCCATGCTTCCATTGCCACTTAAAGGAGTGGGGTTTGGCCACTGTTCTGGTTCTCGCTAAGAAGTACGATAAAATCGTACACGTGTGGGATAGTGTTACGGCGCTAGCAGAGTTGTGGCATCCGCAGACCCACACGTTTCATCCCGACGTTTTAAGCCACGATCCTTCTGGAGGAGTTGGAGGTGATGCTCGGCCTCCCACGGTACCAACGGGGCGAGGAACTTGCGGTTTCATATACCGTGGAGCCGATCAATTCTTGGAGTATCCTCGCGGAGATCACGACGAGGAAAATGGATTTGCACTCCATGACAAGCGGGATGCATGTCCACCTTCTCCCTATTTCGCAATGGATCGTTTCTCAATGCAAGCGCAAAACACACAATTATCGGGCCATTGCCAAAGCGGCTGCGATCTGCATATGCGGGGTTATCCTTTTCCCCACGACGGACGGGGGCTATCTCCTTTGCAAACCTCAGCATCGTGGACTCCCTCTCAGAAGGTATGAGCATTGGACAGGCTGTTTTGGGATTCCTCTATGCCGGTCTATCTTCTGCAGCTACGGGAGGTCCCTTCTTCGGCTCCATTATCACCCTCGAGCTGTGGATGGGCGTTCACATTCAGTTCCAGGCAATGGAGGAGTTGGCCACGGAGTGCAAGACGATGCTCAACCATCCACTGGGTTTCGTGGGCGGCCCTCTACGCATGAGCACCAAGGCGTGGTGCAAGACAACGCAGCTGAAAGGACGGAAAGTATGGCACGATTGTTTCAAAAGGATGACCGTGGCAGAATTTGACACGCGCCCCCACTTCATGCATGGTCAGATGATTCATCTACCTTAACGCACCGGGCTTGCCTTATGACTCTTGGGCAATGAAGCATTGGTTGCCTACAACCCAGACCGATGCTACCTCTAATGCGGCGCAACACGCACGGTGATCCCCATCCTATCGCATTACATACCTATTCAAGAGAGGAAGAGGGGTGATGAGCAGGACGAACGCGACGTGCGTAGCGCCGTCGTCCATTGGGAAGGATGTGCGAGGAGCGTTGTTCAAGCTGAGGTAGAGGAAGACGATGACGTGATCAAAGAATACATTGAAGCCTTGAAGAAAATTCAGCCAGCGGCGGGGATCATTTGAAATTTAATTGATTTGATTGTAGGAATCAGATGGTAGTTAGGAAAGGAATTAGAGCATTTGTATTTGATAGAAAGGATTAGTAAATGTAATGATTTGAATTGGAATGAACAAAACTGAAATTTCTGCAAGTTTAGATGGCTCGGTTGATGACGCGACACTCTTGGCAACCGCCTTCATGACGGGTCAGGGCGGCTGGCCGTGACATAGTCGCGGTCACCGTAGCCGTCGCGTCTTTGTCGCGGCCCACCATCCTGACGCGACTCCAACCGACCGATTCAAAACACAAACGGCCCTTTCTTCCTCCTTTCCGGGTTTTCAAAAACTCAAGCTTCTCGAGCCATCTTCCATCCTCAACTCCCTGCTCCCTTGCGACTTTGCTCCCTTTGCTCGCTTACAAACTCGCTCAATTCAACACCAATCGACATGGAAGGAGGAAGGAACTCGGGTGAGGGTTCCTCGCGGAGGAAACGCCAGGCGGAGCGGCGGAGCTCCCGTCGCCGAACGGAGGTGCCTCCGGTTGAGGAGGAGGAGGACGTCGAGGAGATGGTGGTGGAAGAAGAAGAAGAAGCCCCGATCGTGAACGTGGAGGAAGAACGGAGGAAACGCGCCAAGGCGATGAAATCGGTAAGTAAATCACCCTTAAATCCTTGTATGAGTGCGTAGGATTAGCAAACGGAGCCCCTAGAGGGCGAATGTAGGGCAAGAAGCCATGGAAAAAGAGGATCAAACAAAGGGGGCTCCGGCCGGTCTGACCCTGGTAACGCGTCAGCCTGACCCGCCGTGACATAGTGTCGCGACGGGGCGGGGCGTCGCGACTCTGTCGCGGCGACCCAGGCAGACGCGACCGTATCACGTCCTTAGAAGGTGACGCGATAAGGTCGTAGTGCCCCGAATCGTCACGACAGGGTCGCGGTCGCTATGGCTACCACGACTCCGACTGAACATTAAAACTGACTGGTTTTTTTATAAAAAAATGGAAAATGTTGCAGGGTGAGATGAGGGCCCGAGTGTCTTGGCTGATTGTGCTGGCTGTATACCTGGTGTTTCCCCCCTTCCAGAGAGAGAGGGTAGAGGAGATGGGGTTCAGAGAGATCTTGGGGATGGAGAGGATGAGGGCGGATCTGGCCCTCACTCAGGCTCTGCGGAGCAGGTGGGATGCAGAGGCGACCGCCTTCGCATTCCCATGGGGACATATGATCCCCAGCCTCGAGGATGTCAGCCGGATCACCGGGCTCAGGGCCTATGGGCGGCCAGTGAGTGGGTATACCTATCCTTGCTACCATGACCTCGCCCATCGACTACTAGAGCTACCAATAGAGCGTAGGTCTTCCCTAGTGCCTAGGGTACCCCTCCAGGAGAGCCTCGGGTTGTTCGATGTGGGGAAGGTAGCGGGAGAGAGCGACCAGGAGCACTTAGATAGGTTGACTCGGGTTAGCTGAAGGGAGCTAGCGAGTGAGCTCGGGGTGCAGACGGATTTGGATTTGCGCCGCTTCCTCATGCTTTTTCTTGGCAGACTGTTGTTTGCTACGAGGGGCGACGTGGTCCACTACCGCTTCCTGCCTCTGCTGGCTGACCTAGGTGAGGTAGGGGGGTATGCCTGGGGAGCAGCCTTCCTAGCACATCAATTTGACAGCCTGGGTGCCTCGGAGCCGCAGACTTTGACGAGCGGGTTCTTCCCCTTCCTCAAGGTACACACCTTCTCTTTGACCCTTTTGAATTGAATTGAATTCCTTCTAAATTCCATCTAACTTGCTTTTCACCTTGCAGGTCTGGTCTTACCTTCACCTCCCGGCCTGGGGAGAGGTGAGCTCGCACGGCCGGGTCTAGTACCCATAGCACGTCGTTGGGATCCTATCCGGGATTCTCGCAGCCTAGGGGACCAGCTCGAACGTCTGCAGGAAGCTATTGATGGCTACCCCTACCTAGATGTAAGTACTCCTAACCTTTCTTTTTGATTGATTGCTTGGTGACAGATCGGATTTGTTTTGCAGGTGGTTTGGCAGCCATACCTGGGGGAAGGTGATGAGGGACAGCCCTGGTTGGTGCAGGCCCGCCCCTACTTCGGTAGGTCGGTGTGGTTGCATGCACTCAACCTTGTGCTACCTCTTCACTTGTTCCTTTGCCAGCCCTCGCTCGGCCTTCGGCAGAGTGCAGTGGAGTTCCTCGCCCGAGACCGCTTTCGCAGGCCGGGTCGGAGTTTTCGGGGACTCCACGACACTACCGATTGGCGTGAGCGGGCGAAGGAGCAAATCAACAATTGGGAGCACAAGGGAAAGGCAGTCAAGTCCACTGCGACTACCGACGACGCATACCTCTAGGCGTATGCCTTGAAGTATGGAGGAAAGGTGTACAAGAGCGCCCGACACCAGGTAAAACTCCTAAACCACGACTTAGTGAATTTGGATTTATGGAATTGAGCTTGATGATTTGACAATGCATTGCAGGTGGATATAACTGGTGAGATTGCATCGCTTCGAGCCCTGCTTTACTCGGCGGTGCAAGATCGGGAGGCAGCGCAGAGGCAGACAGCGGAGCTGGTAAGTACCCTGCCCAACCTCAGCACTTAATCTAATTGAGGCAAATTTTGGAATTTGACCTTCTTTTGTGCGTAGCGGAGGGAGCTGGAGAGAGTGAGGGGCACCAGAGCAGGTGGTGCTTCCTCTTCACGAGGTGCAGGGGGCTCTCCATCACATCTGGAGACCGAGCTGGCGGGAGCTGTGCTGAGGGCTGAGGAGGCCCAGAGGCACCTGGAGGAGCAGGTAAGCACAATAGAACTTATGATTGATTATTTTTAAAAATTGATTGCTGACTGATTGCTCTGACGTAGAAGTGAGATTTGCAGCTTACCAAGGAGCACGCCATGGATCTCCAGAGTGAGATGGACCGGCTTCGGGGGGAGGTCCAAACTACTCAGAGCGAGAGGGACCAGCTGCATCCGGGCCGAGGCAGCCGAGGCGCAGGTCGCGGAGGCGACGAAGGAGCTGGCGGTGCTGCGGGTGCAGAGGTCGCCCAGAGACCAGGAGGAGGTCACCCGACTGCGCGCGGAGCTGCTGGCGCAGCAGACGGTGGCGCAGAGCCTTCAGCAGATCGTGACAGACATAGGTTGTTCACGTAGCAGGAGCCGGAGCGGGGTGAGTGCCATCAGGGCGACTGGCGGCTCTGTAGGACAGTATTTGGCGGGTTCCTCCAGTCGACGGAAGAACGAGGAGGAGGAGAGGCACCGCCAGGGCGATGGGAGCGCCCAGAGCGGTAGGGGTGGCGGCGAGATGCCGCCACCACCGGAGCGGTAGGAGGGATCTGGGGAGAGTGGCGGTGGACACTGAGGAGACTTGTGAGCCACCTCCCCATCTTTTGTATATGCTGTTCATATCTCAGTGGAACTCCCTTTTTTATGTCAATTATTTATGGAATGAGTGGTTTGCTTATTGACACGAGTGTGAGATGAGATTTGAACACGGGAGAGAGAGAGAGGCAGAGAACATTGAGTACGTCGCTGCACGTCACTTAGAATTACCTGTCCCTGCACACTTAGTAATAGGAGAACATGTTAGATTTGCTCTTTGGCTCAGCCCCTTGCGCTTAAATAATCATGAATTTAACTTCGCAATTGTCAAGAGGCTGAACCTTATTAAATAGGCGGAAAGGAAAATAAATAATGCATGCTAAAGGAAAGCGATATGTACACACGTTTTTTTTTTTGGGGATCTTGGGATCTTCTGATTTTTTTTTACTTTTGAGATTTCTAATTTTTTTTGGATTTTTGATTTCTGATTTTTTTGGATTTTTGAAAATTTTGATTTTTTTTAGATTTTTAAATTTTTTGAAATTTTTGATTTTTTTTGGATTTTGGATTTTTGGAATTTTGATTTATTTTTGAATTTTTGAAATTTTTAATTTCTTTGGATTTTTGAAATTTATGATTTTTTTGTTTTTGTTTTTGTTTTTTTTTGATTTTTTGAGATCTTGATAACAACACTTCTTGCATTTTTGAGTAATTGGCCATGGATCTCGTCCCCATCCCTTGTCTGATGGATAATGTCTATGCGCGGTGTGCATTTATCCTTGACTCATTAAGGCTTCTTGCCCCTTGAATATTGATGTTCTAACATAGACCAGATGTAGGAGTCCTTTGGTCTTCTAGGGAGAATATGAAGATTAGTAATGAGACAAGACTTGGTCATGGGGTTAGGTTTACTGGCTTATAAGATTTGCAATGGGTATGTCTCATGTGCAATCTATCTGTTGTCCAGGAACTTTAAGGTCCTTGCTCTTTTTCGAATTGGGGGCATGCGTACGACCGGGCTCAAGGGCATCCCGCGGGGAACTATACTGCCACACTTTGACATGCCCCTATTTTTTTAGTAATTTTTTTTTTATTTTGTTTCGTTTCCCTTTTTTGCTTTTCCTTCGAATTGACCGTCCCTTTTTGACACTTCATACACATGATACACGCCGCTTGCTAGTCTACATGCCAGCTTTCCCTTTGCCCCTGGAACTTGTTCGAGCGAGAAGAGAATCGACCTCAGGTTCCCTACGTGAGGGTTGAATGAAAACACCATAAACAAAAGGGAATTGGCCTTAAGTCGCCGTGTTGTGTGTGTGACCGAACATAGAGACCATTCACCACAATGAGGGGAAACGAGGCACATAGCCAACAACATTCTCTTTTGCAAATTGGTGTTATTATCAACATCAGGGGTAGAATCTTTTAAGGTATAGCCCATTCCATGGGTGAGAGAGCTCCTCACCTTCGGCATTAACTAGCATATACGCGTTTCTGGGGTACACTTCCCTAACGACGTACGGCCCTTCCTAGTTTGCTGACAATTTAGACCTTGGACCTCCAGGTTTTATGAAAATGCTCTTCAAAACCATGTCTCCTTCTTGAAATTTATGCTCAATCACTTTCTTTTGAAAGACCTTGAGAGTCTATTTTGATATGCAAGCACATGATCGGCCGTAGCCAGACGCCGTTCATCTAAGAGTTCTAGTTGTACCAGTAACGCCTCCCGATGTTCATCGGGACTGAGTTCCTTGTCTAGCTGGACTCTTAGAGAAGGAATGAGGATCTCGTGTGGACATACCGCCTCCATCCCATAAGTAAGTGAGAACGGAGTTTGCCCGGTGGGCGTGCGGACGGAGGTGCGGTAGGCCCACAGAGCATCAACTAACTTTTCTGGCCAATCAGCAAATTTATTAGACTCACAAGTTTTCTTTAGAATTTTCATAAGCGTTTTGTTTGTGGCTTCGGCCTGGCCGTTGCCTTGTGGATAGTATGGAGACGAGTGATGTAAGGAAATGTTGAATTTCTTACATAGGTCCTGAAGCTCTTGAGATATGAACTGTGGTCCATTGTCAGTGATGAGGCTGCTTGGCACTCCGAACCGCGCGATGATGTTCCTCATGATGAATTTGCACACGGTCGAACCTTTGATTTCCGCAAATGCTTCAACTTCGGCCCACTTGGTGAAGTACTCAGTGGCAGTGAGAATGAAAGATTTTTATTTTATCTGAGCATTAGGATCACCAAGGGGCCCGATGATATCAAAGGCCCATATGGAGAAAGGCCAAGGGGAGGATAGTGGATGTAAAGAGGAGAAGGGAGCGTGGATTTTGTCGGCATAGATTTGGCACTTGACACACCTATGAACGTAGGTGGCACAGTCTTCTTCTAAGGTCGGCCAGTAGTAGCCCTGCCTAAGAATTTTCTTAGCCAACATTTGACCATTCACATGCCCTCCGCACTCACCAGAGTGGGATCCTTCCATCACTTTCCGAGCCTCTTCATCTGTCACACATCTAAGGAGCATTCCATTTAGAGCGTGTCTGTAAAGAACTTCACCAATGAGGGTATACTTTAACGCCGCTCTACGGATGGCTCGCCCGTCCTCCACTTCAGCTTCTTCGGGAAAGGTACCGTCTCTGCAATATTGCTCAATCTCATGGTACCACGGCCTTTCTTCTAACATCATTTCCCCTAGCTCAACAAGCAATATCTCCTTCGCTTCTTTCCTCTCGGTTTTAAAAACTAGAGAACTCCTGAGGTTAATAAACCAAGGGTCCTGAGTGGAGGGAGCCTCAAACCTTTGAACGGTGATTGTCTCAGGGCTGCGGCTGAGAGGGAAAGAGAGAGAGGAGGCCAGGGATGCGAGGGCATCGGCCAGGATATTTTGAGAACGAGGAGTATGATTGTAGATGAGTTGACGGAATTGCTTGGCTAGGAGAGTGACCAGATCTTGATAGGGCTTGAGTTTAGGGTCACGAGTGCGATAGGTAGAAAGGACTTGCCGAAGTACGAGCTGAGAGTCTCCTATAATCTTGAGATGACGTGCGCCTAAGAGATAGGCGAGCTTAAGACCGGCAAGGAGAGCCTCATACTCGGAGATGTTGTTGGTGGCATGGAATTGAAGCTGATAGGGAAGAGGAATGGTGATCCCTTCTGGGGTGAGCAAGATAGCTCCTATGCCCCGCCCCCTAGAATTGAGAGCCCCATCGAAATGGAGCGACCAGAAGGGTTCGCGAGAAATGAGTGACAGGTTTTCATCGGGGAATTCCTCTTGAACCATGTCACTATGGGGAAGGGGAAGGTGAGCAAGGTGCTCAGCAATGGCATACCCTTTTACGGCTTTCTGAACTATGAAGGAAATATCAAATTGGGAGAGGAAGGTTTGCCAGCGTGCCAATCTGTCGGCGAGGACTGGCTTCTCAAGGAGATACCTAATAGGATCCATTCTAGAAATCAAAACACCTTATGAGTTAGGAAGTAGTGCTTCAATTTCTGCACCACCCAAACTAGCGCTGCACATGTTTTCTCCATTGTTGTGAGTTTGAGCTCGGAGGGATTGAAGAGCCTAGATAGGTAATAGACTGCCCTTTCTTTGCCGAATTCATCATGCTGAGCAAGGATAGCTCCCAGGGAGTCCTCAATAGTTGACAAATACAGGATCAAGGGTTTCCCAGAAACGGGCGCCTGAAGCACGGGAGGATTCATAAGGTAACTCTTGAGCTCATCAAAGGCCTCTTGGCACTTAGTATTCCACTCAAAGCTGACTCCTCCTCTTAACAGTTCATAGAAGGGACGACATCTTTGGGAGTGTTGAGATATGAATCTCCTTATGAACTAGAGCGACCAATCAAACCTCGAAGCTCAGAGATGTTCTTGGGAGGAGGCATTTCATTTATTGCCTTGGCCTTGTGAGGGTCTATTTGAATCCCCCGTTTACTAACTATGAAGCCTAGAAATTTTCCCGAGGAAACCCCAAATACGCACTTCTTCGGATTCATCTTCAATTGATACTCTTGTGCATGGCGAAAAACCCTGGCAAGCACGGAGGAGTGTTCTCTTCTGGTCCGAGACTTCACCACAATATCATCCACGTAGACTTCAACATCAATATGAATCATATCGTGGAAGATAGCTAACATTGCTCTTTGATAAGTGGCGTCGGCATTCTTTAATCCAAACGGCATGACCACATGGCAATATGTTCCCTATGGGGTGGTGAAGGAGGTTTTCTCTTGATCCTCCGGGGCTAGACGGATTTGATTGTAGCTTGAATACCCATCCATAAACGATAGAGTTTCGAACCCTACAGTATTATCAATCAGGATGTCCAAGTGAGGTAGGGGGAAATCATCTTTAGGACATGCCTTATTTAGGTCCCGGAAGTCTATGCAGATTCGCACCCTTCCATCTTTCTTCATGACCGGGACGATGTTCGCCACCCACAATGGATAGAGGACTACACGGATGAACTTAGCCTTGTGTAGTTTATCAATTTCCTCTTTCATTTTCAAAGCGATGTGGGGGAGGAACCTCCTTAACTTTTGTTTGACGGCAACTGCCCCTGGCTTCAAGATCAGCCTGTGTTCCACCAAATCAGGGTTAATGTCGGGCATGTCATCATAGGACCAGGCAAAGGAATCCTTAAAATCCCTCAACATTTCTATGAGTGCTTCTTCTTCGGGAGGGAGGGAGGCTAGAAGCTATGGTCAAAAGCCTGGGGTCCTCTTCAGTTCCCACGTTTACCTCTTTAGTGGGCTCATCGACTGCTGAGGTAGGTTCATCGAATCTCCTCATTCCACTAGCATACGCTTCAGCAGCATCCTCTATCTCACAATCATTCTCATCTAATGGGTCTCCCTCGGCTATGATTTCATAAACTCCGAAACCATCGTCTAGCCCTTCCTCTATATGCAGATCCTCTAAGTTCAAAACCACTGCTTCTTGGACGAACTCTTCGACAGCTAGAAGAGCACCACACCTTTGAACTAAGTCAAGCAGATATCTTCGGGGTATGTCATTACCCTTCTTCTTCCTAGATGGGGATGAGGAATTGCTAGATTCTACCTCCGATTCTAAAGTAAGCCCAATATTTACAGGAGATTCTGGAGGAGTGTTCAGAGGTTTATTGGAATGAACAGAAAAAGGTGCGGCAGGGCCGCGAGGGTCCTCCGATGGGGCTGGAGGAAGAGGCGGGCCACCCGAGCTCAGGGTGCCGGCCACAGGAACGGGATGCAGGGGAACAGAAGGCCCCTCGCCCAAAATGCCCAATGTGACCATGTTGGTCAGTCAGACGAAGGTACAGTTGCACAGAAAGAGGAGAAAGGCGGGGATCACCGCCTGAGAGGAGAGGAGGAGTGTGGGGTGATGGGGATCGCCGTCGAAGCAGGAGAGCAGGAGTGCGGGGTGACGGGGATCGCCGTCGGAGCAGAGGAAAAAAGTAGGGATGACGGGGATCGCCGTCGGAGCAGAGGAAAAAGCAGGGATGACAGGGATCGCCGTCAAAGGAGCAGGGGAAATCAATAGCTGGAGGCAGAAAGCAGTGAGAAAAGAGTGGAAAGACGGGGATCACCGTCCGATGAATAGGGAAGGAGAGAACGGGGATCGCCGTTCGAAGAAAGGGGGGGAGGAAGACGGGGATCGCCGTCCGAAGAGAGAGGAGAAAAGATGAATAGGGGGGAACACACATATTTTTGGATTTTCTATTTTTTTTGGATTTTCTGATCTTCTATATATATATATATATATATATATATATATATTGACGAAAGAAACCACATTACATTAAACGGCTCCGGGAGAAAGACAGGACCGAGCCATCAAAGAAAATGGTGAAGATGGATGAAGGGTGAATTAACGCCTCAACGACGCTGGGAGAGAGCTGAATAATGAAGGGGGGAGACAAGGGAATAACATCAAAATTATAGACAAGTATGGATGAAATAAGATGAATAGGAGGCCGGGAAAACCCTGACCAGAGCTCCCTTGCTTAAATGATCGAGTTGATTGGCTGACTTTCCACACCAAATCCAAGCAACTGTCGCTTGGTGGTGGTTGTTGATGCTGACAACATTGCTACTTGCGGCATGTCTTCTTCGCTGAACAGACGATTGACCGCAGAAACAAGGTCTTCTAATTCTGACTCTTCTGCCCCAGCTTCTGGTTCTTCAAATAGCAGACCGACTGATGAGATGACATCTTCCTGATCTGGGTCTTCCGTACCTGCCTCGGCTCTCTTCTTCTTATTGGGCCGCTGTTCTTCTAAGGACTGGTAAGCTGATTTTAGCGCTTCTGTAGTAGTGTTGTACCCGGGCTGCACGGGCCATCTGACGAAGTGTTCATACAAAGACCAGGTAAGTGGGCCATGGTCCGACTGTGAAGGAAATGAGAAAGTAGCCCATTCTGAGTATCCCAAGCCATGCTTTGTGAATTTCTTAGTGCTGGCCACAGTCTTGGTTCGCCCTTAGAGATGGGCACCCAGGCCTTTTCCTGAATGATTACCCAATCTAAACATGATATCCCACACTTTTATGTTTGTGCTCACATCTCTCCTGGCTGCCATTACAGGGAGAGACCGAATTGGGCGGTTAGAAGAGAAAGTATAGGCCCAAGCATAGTTGACATCAAGCACAGAAATAACGGGCTTATTGGATGGCCATACTGATGGCAGCAACCTCTCAACTGCCTCTACTGTATGTGTCGTTGCCACACTTTTCACCTTGACTATTCGTCCTTGGAAGGGGAACTTCAAACACTGATGCGCTGTAGATGGCACTGCCCCTAATGATTCAATCCATGGGCGCCCTAAGATGGCCTTGTAAGTATGATCAATGTTCAATACATAGAACTCCACTGACATGACTAGCGGCCCCAATTCTGCTTGTAATGTGATGACTCCATGGCAGGCACGTCGTGAATTGTCATAAGCAGTGATTGTGGTGGGGGTGGGCTGCAGTTGACGTTCCGATATATTGCATGCTCTAAGGGTGTTTAATGGACAAACATTGATAGAAGCTCCCATGTCCACTAGAGCTGCATCGACGACCACTTTGTTTATGGTGAGTGTCACACATAAGGGCATTTTTCGGGCTTCTGGGGCAGCCAATTCACCATCAGAAAAGGTAATAGTGGGTCCTTTGTTCACAATCGAGAGCACTGAAGGCAGATTGTCTGGGTTCATGTCTTCACTGACCATGACCCTTTGCAGAAAGGCCCTTAGGGCGTCTTGATGAGTCTGCGATCTTTTGATTAACTCTAGTATGGAAATCTTGGCGGGGGTTTGGTCCAAATGCATCAGGATATCATATTGAGTCCCCAGAACCAGATCGATTTCTTCTATATCTTGCTGCTGCTGGTTGTTGGTTTGTTGGGCTGGTTGACCTGGCATGGATATGTTAGGATACATCCGATGGAACATTCGCCCGCTCCGGAGGGAAAGATTATGGTGGAGTGGAGGGGTCGCGGTGTCAAGGATAGAAGGGTTGGGTAGTAAGGGTGCTGGCATAGGGGAGAAAGGGATGTTGCTGGGTGGAGGGATAATAGATGGCATGACGGGGGGATAGGATGGCGAGGTGATGGTAGCAGCGTGGGGCGTGAAGGAGGGAGGTGCGGTGGATGTAGGTGCGGAGGTAGTGGGTGTGACATGGGAAATAACCAAAAGCTGGCCCACTTCATGTTCGTCATCAAAGGCCCACTGAGCTTCTGGTGGTGGATGGTGGATGACAGGGTTAACATGTGCGGGTGGAGGAGGTGGTGGAGCTGGCTGGGGGTTTGGAGCAGGCTGATGTTGCGACATGGGGTTGCAGATTATGCCTAGGTCATTCGCCGGCTGTTGCGACTGCTGTTGTTGCTGCTGTTGCTGATATTGTTGTTGGAAGGGTTGGTATTGCTGTTGTTGTTGCTGTTGCTGCTGCGGCTGCTGTCGCCTCTGCTGTTGCTGTTGTTGCCTCTGACCCTGCTAGTTCCTCAGAGTCTGGATTAATCTTTTCATCTCTGCCCAGTCAATTTGATTTTGCTCATGAAGATCATATATGATGTCCCGGAACTGAAAGCAATCCGACACATTATGGCCCGGATGGCGGTGGTAGACACAGTACTTTGTTTGATCGGCCGCCATATTCCAGTTTGCCTTCTCCGGAGGGAGTCTCAGAGCATTCAAGGACATGAGGGCGGCAAAGATGTCGGCCAGGGACTCGGGCAAAGGTGGGTATTGGGCTCTTTTGGGTCCATTGGGCTTCCTAGGGGCATAGCCATTTTGAGGTGGAGGAACCTGGGAGTACTGGCGGTGATCTTGTGGAGGATTTTTTCCTTGGGGAGGTGGCTGTCTATTGTTGTTGTTGTTCCATGGCTGCTGGGCTTGCTGGGTGTAGGGAGACCTACCTACCGGGCCTTGGGGATTGCTAACTGCACCTACTTGTTCATTGGTTTGGATTCCCTCGGTGACTGGGCCTTACGGCTTCTTGGTGTAACGGGCCTTGGGAGTCTCAAACATAGAGTGTATAGGCAAGTCCTTAAGTTGGGTCTGGATGAAACGGGCTCGGCTATATAGCTGGTGCATGGTAGAAATATCGTTCATGGCCAAAATAGCTCGGTAGGTTGGAGTGGCATTGGAAATCAACAACTTCACCTTCTCCTCCTCAGGCATGGGGCAGCGGACCTTGGCGGCCAAAGAACGCCACCGGTCAGTATAAGTGGAAAACTCCTCTTCTGGCTTCATTTTCTCAGCTACTAGATCTACAAAAGAATATTCGGGTCCCACCCGATCTTGGAATTGAACTCCTCTTCTGGCTTCATTTTCTCAGCTACTAGATCTACAAAAGAATATTCGGGTCCCACCCGATCTTGGAATTGCTGTAGAAATCTCTCTTGAACGATTTGGAAATCCTCAGCTTCCTCGGGGGGCAGTGAGTAGAACCATTCTAAAGCCGGACCATCTAGGGATTTTCTGAACAAGTATGCCATGAGGTGGCGGTCATACTTGTGTGGTGCTGATTCGTATACAAAGTCTTTCAGATGAACATAAGGGTCCCCTACCCCAGAGTATCGCCGGTAGACAGGGAGCTCTGACTGGGGTGGCCCCCGGAGGTATTGGAGGGACGGGAGGGCAATGTCAGCTACCTTCCGAGGATCGATTTGCCTCGGAGGTCATGAAGCTCCCTCTTCATGCTCGTCCACTCCGCATGGAAGTCGGAGGGAGACTGCACTTGATGCGCAGAAATGAGGGAGCGAGGTTGCTCGAATGAGTGAGACCTCTCACGGGGAAGGGGAGCTGGTTCGGCCGTATAGTAGGTAGTTGTGGGAGATCGAGGCCGGACCTCTCGCGTAGGAAGGTAGCTTAGTTCCGAAAAATGGATGGCCCGAGGGCGGAGGGGTGTAGGATCTGCCCCTGATGAAGGAAGGTGAGGTGCTGAAGCGACATGGGCGGAGGCATCCGCTGGTCGAACTGAACTCTAACCCTGGGGAGATAAAGGTTGTTTCCCCTTGGCGGCAGCTATAAATTCTCGGACTTGGTCCGGAGTAAGGTGTGGATGGAGCTGGCTGAGTTGCGAGTGGGGGTCATCACCCCCCAGGGGAGAGGCAGGACGGGAGTGAATCCCAGTGATGGAGGGAGGCTGGATATGCCTCGGGAGCGTGGCCAGAGAGGGTTGGGCCACCTCCTCGAGCAACCTGAGGGGAAGAGCATCATCAGAAAGGACTCGAAATTGGTCCATGTCGAAGAGGGGATTATGATAAGATACCAAGAAGGAAGGGGATTGACTCGATCTCCCTAAACAATGACGCATACACCCCCCCCAGGGCTAATAAGGGGGGACACAGACAAATAACTAGACTCAATCACAGCAAGAAAGACTGAGAGGAGGTGGGATGAACACTCAAGTTGTCATGTTTAAAGCGCAAATTTCTTAAGGTTTGAACCTGACCTTTAGATGAATTAATTAAGAGGATGCCACTCGATCAAGTGGACCTTAATAGGTATGGACTCAAGTCCTCCAGTGAAGCTAAGGAATGGTATACTCACACGCAAAGGGGTGGCTCAAACTAAGGGGTGCAACTGGTACAACCAGCCCGGTGAACCGCAACGTGCGTACGGTCACGGGGTCTTATGGAGGTCCTCGGAAGGTGGGCCCGAGTCAGCCTATGAGTGCTCGTAGGTGAGAGGACTCACTCATCCAAGGGGGAACCTAAATAAATGGGTTTCAAAAGCGTATGCAATGGGCCTAGGTGCCCAAAATGTATTGCACAAGTGATAGATGAAAAGCAAATAGGGTGACCAAATGGCCCTCAGGCAGAGTCGCAGTGGCCGTATACACCGCGACCTTATCGCGACAGGGCGACCTGCCGCGATAGGAACAGAGGCCCGAAACACCAGGAGATCTTCAGCTAACTCAAACAGACTACCCTATCAAATGAGAACAAGCACAACAACAGCGAATCAATACCACATGGACCAAGAGGCACACAGAAACCGATTCATGAGTCAAAACAGTAACATACAAAGCATACCTGATGACGCGATGCTTTTCCACGACGCGACCTTTTCGCGCCCTCAAGGTATGCCACGACTCGAACCGAGGACTTATAAGTGAAAATAAAAAGAAAATCCAGACCCTAGCAGGATTCTAACATTCAGAACCGCGATGACATATGATACAAAGAGACATCACAAGGATACATGATCTGATAGAAACAAGACAAAGCAGATAGAAGGAAGAGGAGACTGACCTGATAACGCATCCTCGATAAACGACGCGATCTTATCGCATCGCCGCGATAGGTCGCGACAAGAACCGAACACGAAAAACACAGGGAACAAAAGGAAAAGAGACTAACAGGGCACTAACATGAGAAACAAAGAAGAAGACATGGCAAGAAAGCAGTCAAAATCCACGAGGGTGGCAGTGAAGGTCCCACCGTGATCACCAAAAGGTGTAATCACGGGGAATGTGCATCCCAAAGACACGCAACAGGATATTAAATCTAATAATATGGAAATAAGGAATGTGATCGCCACCTAGAAAGCTACCTTATGAATAGAAAATGAAGACGGCTAACTTAACTAGGAAGATGAGAGAGAAAAGGGAGGCGGACCTGGTGTCGCGACGCCCTTAGCGGTCGCGACAGTGCTGATAACGCGACGCTGATGCCAGCCGCGTTTCTTATCGCGTCGTCCTCCGCCGCCGCATTCTCTTTGTGCGGGAGTTGTTGTAGTGTGGACCTTCTTCTCGTCTTCCAGCCGGCCGGAAGGCAAGAGCTCCTCGTGGATGATGCTTGGATGCCTGCCACAAAAGAAAACAAACAAAAGGAAACCCTATTAGAACACGTTAAACATAGTATCTACTCCAAAATAGAAAGAAAGGATGGGAACATGGAGGGAACGAACCTGGGAGGTTTTTAAAACCCCTTTGGGTGTAGGAAAATGTGGGTGTGTGCTGAATATGTTCTATCTAAGAATGACATGAAAAATGCATGCAAAATAAGGAGAAAGGGAAAGGGAGAGGGTGAGCCCCATTAGGGCGACTCCTTGGCATGGTTGCAGCTAGAAGGATCGTCCAAAAGCTTCAGGAGAGTGCTGAAGTCGCCCTTCTCACGTCCCGTGCTCCATAGATGATGAAATGAGTTGCTTTTGGTGGAGAGAGATGTGAGGGAAATGGAGGAAAAGGGTGGCTGCGTGGCTAAGTACCTGTCAAAGAAAATTTCGGCAGCCCTTTAGGGTAACAATGAGGCTCCCCTCGTCCTTGAGGAGGTGCCTTTCTTTTATAGAGTCATGAGAGAGAAATGAGTGATATTATCTCTTAAAAATAAGTCAAAATTCGAAATGAGAGATAATGGCCTCTTAAAATTGCAAGGGAGAGTCCAAGGGATCCTCATAAGAGTCCCTAGGGCCAGAATCTCGCCCCAAGGGGTGGAGATATCTCCTAGGGATAAAGCTGGGTCAATAGGAGGATAAATGGGAGGTTGTTGCGGAGTCTGGTGCGCTCAGGCATTGTGGCGGCGTATCGTAGGGACGCGACTAGAGACGCGACGGGTCGGGGCGTTGCAACAGTAAGCCCACGTGCATGGATATTATGCATGTGCTGTCGCAGCGTCCAGGGCCGTCGCGACTAGAGTCGCGGCGCTACGATATGTCGCGACTAGGAAATCAAATTATTTTGCATTTATCAACCAATCACACAACATATAAGAGTTATAAATGGATAATGACTCTCCAAAATGATAATGGACGGGATTTCAAGGTAATTCTAAGTGGTTAATGGGCTCAATCAAGGCTAGTGATGGGCTCGAAGTGAGTGACCAACTAGGGGCTAACTAGGATAACATGGAATGCGGTTCAACCCATTAGTCGGAATCGGGTGTCTACAAGAGGGAGAGAGAGAAAGTAAGAGGGGGAAGAATAATAGCATGAAAGAGAGAGAGGGAGAGTTTATAAAGTGTTGAAGAAGAGAGGAAGGGGGGAGAGATTAAAGGAAAGAGAGATTTTTGGAAAATAGGAGAGGGAATTTTAAAAATGAGAAAGTGTTAAAAAAATGAAAGAAAGATAGATGGGGAATATTTTAATAGAATCTCTCATTATTCTCAATCAAATCCATTGGCTCATTAACCTTCATTTCTTGGCCCATTAATCCTGCAAACACAACACAAAATAGATTTAATCAATTATCAATTTTGTAATAAAGTGACAATGAATTTGTGTAAAATTAAGGACCATAAGATAATAAAATAACATGATTATCATTAATAACAACACCATTATCAGTTAGCTACTAAAAGGAAATTAATGAAACTCTTGCCAATTGTACAAACGAACGGTGCGTTATTGAGTTCCACATCACACATTATAAACCAACAAGCAAAGTCTGAAGGAGTGACACTAACTCTAAGATCACGACTACTGGTTCATGATGCCAGTATTCGACCCAAACAAACCAAAACAGGAAAACACCTCTCAGCCTCGCAGCCATAGACAAAGGATCCAACTGTGGCTCCTTCTATATAAGTACAAGAAACTATGGGGGCCACTAACACCACCTGCAGATAACAAGTTGCATACCTATGCTTGACACAACTCTAAGGGTTCTGGGGACCTTAGAGTGAGGTTGTGGCAACATGGGACTAGCTAGGGACCAGTACGTCTACTATTGTCCATCCCCCAACCACGAGCGCACTACAAGCGACTAAACAGAACAAACACACACCACAAGTCGCTTCCCCACTGTCGTTTTTCCCTCAGCCAGATGGGCTACTTGACAAATGAGTGAGAGTGTCTAGGAAGATGACACAAATCTCAACAGTTTACACAATACTAGGACAAACCCTGAGCACATTGTGCTTGGCTCACAAAGAACTTGGGTATCCAATTGGGGAGGCATTCCAGATTAAGCGCTAGATCGCCGAACGCGGCAAACCACAACCATTCACAAGTAATCACTATCGATTACTGAACCACATCTTTAACCTTATACTCATAACCTTTAAACCATTAATTCATAAACTACATTCTCCCACTTACATGGAGTTAACCAAAGTAATATCATTAATATCTAATTAACGATAAGTTGATTCGCTTCCACTAATTTATATTTAACAACCGTATCATTGCTCAACATAATACTTACATAAAAATACCATACATAATACACAATTCTTTACAATATCAATAAATTATCCCATTCTCTTAAATCCACCAGTAAATAGCATCCACATTGCTTAAACTTATCAAACTAATAAAGAAATACCTAAACCAGGCCCACAAAGAACCCACATTGCAATGCACAAAGCTAAACACTTTGGAAAGAAGAATGCAATGGGGCCAACGGTCGCATTAAAATTGCGACAGCCTGATAGGCAACTTACTTAACGCGCTTGCCCTCTAGATTGTGATATGAACATGATAGCTTGATATGCTGTGTTCATAATGGGAATATGTCGGGGTCGAAGGCCGCGTTCTAAAAGCATCCCCAAGACCCGTCGCATTCCTAGACAGAATGCCAAACCTTCGATTCTCTACAAAAAACCCTATAAAACACCTCATTTCAATTGATCCAAACCTAAACCAATCGGTTAATTCAACTAGAAATTATTGGCCTGGTTAGCAAGCCTAACTGAATGGGTTCCTTAAACAATTTCTGCTGCTCAAAAACAAATCTTAAACATAATGGTTAGTGTTAGATAATTGCATAAATAGACACAAATAACCACACATATAAAGACAATTTTATCTTGGTTTGGCACTGAGTCTCCCGTCAGCCATACGTCTGGTCTCCAAGAACACTTGAGATTTCACTAACTAAGGGTATAGTCCCCCTTAAGAATGCTTACACACCAGCTTAGCTGGTCTTCTCTTCACACTTAGAAGAGGAACAACACCCCAAACACCTTGGGTCTTCCTATCTACAAAAGAGAATAACAACACCCGAACACTTTGGGTCTTCCATTCTACAAAGGGGCAGAAACATTTACACAACAAGCATTCTCTTCAAAAAGAGGAACAACCTGAATTTCAAAAGATATTAACAAAGGTCTCTAGACGAAGCCCAAGATGAACAAGAAGAAGGCTTGATCTTAGACAAGGCCTAAGAGATTAAAGATATACAATGAATCTTTCTCTCAGACGAAAATAGCTCTATCAAAAAGATTACAACAAGAACACAACAGAGAGATATGAAGAAAGTTAGAAGAGAAGTTGGCTTTGATGCTCTACATTCTTTTCTTATTGAGGAGTGGATGCTTTGCATTTGTGTGCTCTCAAAAGAATCGAACAATTCAGCTTGCCCTTGTGACTGCATCGACTCCTTCCTTTATAGACTCTTAGAGGATGTATCTGTTGATATGCCCGTTGAGTCTTCAGCTTTGGCTTCATGCAGGTTTCCAAGAAGTTGAATGTGTCTAATGTTTGCTTCATGGGGGACACTTGCTCCCATTTAATGCATGAAGGGAGGTGTTAGGTAAGAGATATCATACATCAGGCAACACCTATACCTTTTCTGAAGAAATCTGCATTTTCGGCTGATAGTCCTATTTTGGGTAGTTCTCTTTTTGTCTAACAGAAAAGAAATGTCTTTCTACAACATGCACAAGTTAAGAATATACCTTATAAATATAATATATTTAAGAAAGCATAGGCTATTGCATTTAATATTTGAAATTCTCAATTATGTGAAGATTTCCATTTGAATTTTTCAAAGTGCGCCAAAACAAAGATTTGAAAAACACATTTCTATTTGCAAGGCTTTAGTCAATCAGTGAAACTATAATCCAAATTAGAATTTAAAAGCAGTCATTGATTTAATATAAGAGAAATAATGGCTAAGTTAACATATATTCTATTTGTAAAACATTTAGTCAACAATAGATACAAAGAAGTCAACTATTCATAAGTCAAAGACATATACAATATATATTCAGCAATCAATACAACATAACCCTTGATAGTCAGTAATCAGAATGTTTATAATGCTAATCGCTATGTTGTTCACCAATCAAAACAATTATGACATCAATCGGAATGAGTCAAGCCACTTATTCACTAATTATTGCAAAAACAACAGTAATCAGTATGAGTCACACCACTTGGTCAATAATCAGTATGGTGATGTTTGCCAATCAGAACGTTGTTCACCAATCGGTGTAACACTTTAAACAACAATCCATAGAAACTCTTATTCTCTAATCGATGCACAATTGTTTAGGAATCGACAAAACATTAACATCAATTGGTATGAATCTTGTTCTATGATCAATACGGACTAAGAAAATATTGTAAAATCCTTGAGACTGAGTTTTGAAATACTTACACTGATGATCCTTAGAGCGATTTTTTTCCTTTATCTCATGATGACAGACTTAATGAAAAATATATGTGAATCACTTAAAATTGGAGTTTTTGATTTCACCAAAATTTATATAGAAAGGAGACAAAGAAGTCAACAAATGTGAGCAGAAAACATAAGTCGACATATCCATGTCTGTCGACATATCATCAGATATTTTAGATTATTGTTTATTTACATAGTTATCATTATTCAATAATAAAAAAATTGTTTGACATTTATTTAAAGTATTGTCATCACTAAAATCTAGGAATCTATATAGAGATTATAGGTTCAACAAAAATCACATACACACTCCTTACCAACCATTTCATGTTTCAAGACAATTAAACAACACAAGAAAATGAGAAAGTCTCCCTACCAATGTGAAGAATGGGAAGAACACCATTCGATGGATGTTTCCACGCTCTACACGCCCTCCTCACATAGAAACCACACCAAATCTGAAGCTCCCGAGTCGAAATCGCTCATAGCACAACCAACAACTCCTCCCTCGGTCGACATATCAACTTACTCTATTTGGCCGACCAACAAACGTAAACCCTTCAGAAATGAGAACTCATCAGGGGTGCCCATCCCGTTCAGAACGCGACGCACCCAGAGGCCACATTCACAAACATAGTGCCACGTGGCATTCCGGCGTGCACCATGTGTCGCACAAGTAGACAAAACCCCAAAATAAGCGGTAATGAGATTGCGATGTAGGGGAAGGCCATGTTTAAAACGGGTTGTCCACCCACATAGTATTCTCAAACAGAGAACCAGTGGCTGTGTGGGCCCAAACCTCTGGCCCACAACACCCACACGACACACTAGAGCCCCAACCAAGGCTCAATGGCCACACATTGGCCCAAACACCATGCTAAAACTGTAACGACCCTCCTTATACCGATACGGTTATACCAACCCACATCGATATAATAAGTGCCGCTACAGTGGGACATTTACCGATCACATATTCAATAGACTGAAACGTACACAAATATATCACATAACAGCGGAATTGAAAGAACTAGAAATAAATCTCTTATTCCATCATCATCATTTATACACAGTCTATATAGAATAAAGGAAAATCAAATACTTCATAACTGAGAAATTAGACTATTACATTGTCCACATTGTCCACATCCGAATTACAACAATTCCTTTATTATATACTTATGAGAATGAAGAGTACAATAAGTCAATTTCCACGAAGATGCTACTCCTCACGCTCGGAGTCACTCCTAACGATCTCCTCCAAGGGAGTAGTATCACCTGCACCTGTACGCCGAAGCAAGAGTGAGTCTACAAGACTCAACAAGTAACTTCCCACACATTAAGCATACATACATCATATGACATTTTACTCATTCAATCAATTTCACTAGTTCATGTAGCATGGTTTAAACAATCTGAAAAGAAAGCCTAACATGATACTTCTATCAATTTCATGACACATGGTACATGGTTATGTTCATACAATAATAACCTTAACGCATGGTTTCTACATATATTCTCAATTCACGTTCTAATACATTCATGTTGTAGTATCATGGCAACTTAACATGCAATTTACACATGAAGAATGAAATGTTCCTGACATGGATTCTAAGTAATTCCCACATTCATTACACATGTATAAACATCATGAGTTTGCTGTTTTGACAAAACCTTAACACATTTAGAACTCTATTTACAATTTCATATGTTATCACACTAATTCACATATTCGCACGTTCATTTACTCATTTACACATACTTCACATTCACTTTTCACATAACCACAATTTCACATTTTTATCGTTATATGCTGTGACACATAGTCCAAACCACCTCTTAGAAGGACACACACTGATCACATCACACATATATCTATCACCTAGACATTACAGTGATAAATCTTAGTTACTATGCAGAACCGGGAGAAGCACTCTCCACCCTAACCAGCGGTACTTGTCCGCCTCCAGGATTTTATCCCAATGCCCATGGGATTTCACACACATATGAACCTTCCCGTAGGGACTTTACCACGGTACAGTTCCACAGCCCTCTAAGGTAGCATTGTCACCTATTGGCACATTTACACATTTTCCACTTTTAAACTCACACTTAGTACACAATTTATCACATCTATTTCATGCTTACACAATAACATATGGTTCAGATTTACCTAATCATGGTACTACTGTTTACAGAATTTAACTAACCATAACAAAATTTTAATCATGCTGAAATTATCTAATTTATCACAATTTACATTATGTTTAAATTGGCCATTTTTTCATGAATTAGTGAAATCAATATCTACTGTTGTTAGATTTACATGAAAATTTAACCAAACACCATTTATAGGTTAAGCATCATGCATACCAAATTTCAAATTTTTCAGAATTATACACAATTTATGGTAATTAAAAAATGCATTCTGCCTATTTTAGCAAGTAATCAGTTAAACATGGTACACAGGGACACATACATATATCTCTATTCAAAATGTTGTTTCCAACTGTCATGATACTGTATAAAATTTTTGAGAATTTATCTGGCATCGTACAATTTATTGGAGCATCAAAACTAATTATGCATACGTACTATTTTACAATTCAGAAATTTTAACTATTTATACAGATAGTAGAAAATCCCCAAATTTTTGTGGTATGATCTGACATCTATTAGCATTGTGCAGAAATTCTATGACATCCAAAATAAATGTGAATCACATAAACTGAAATTTACAAGATTAAAAACCTCTTTAACATGCATTTCAGAAATTTCTGATAAATAGGGTATTCCACAGAAATTCATAAAATTTGGACAGCATGATCTAATAATGGTATTATATAGCATATCACTTTTACATTATATCCTCATGCGCAGAAATATGAAAAATAGCTCATTTATAGATAAACAGGCATTCCGTCACTGTCTGAAGAACTTGGCGGCAATGGGGTAGTCATTTACCCATGTTAACGGCAACATAGGGCGCCGCCAACTTAAGATCTCAATGGCAATGGATACTTCCGTTAAGTTCCTGTCTGTGCAAAACACAGACAGAACACAAGAACTTGGTGAATTTGGGAGATCCAGGACTCGAATAAAAATCCGTAAAAATTCCTGGGACTTACTAGACACATGTATGGGTGATGTGAAAGGGTTACTTGCCTCTTGGAAAATCCACAAGCAACAAATTAAGTCGGAGAAGCCCTCCTCGGCCCGAGCCAAAGAGTCCTCAAATCCACCTCTATTCGAGTTCTATGCCGATGATGAACGCATCATAGTGTCAGAGATGCCTTCCCCTATGCTTAGACTCCCTCCAGTCGTGAAAGATCAACGAAAGGAGTCACCAAATCGCCAAATCCACAGCCCAAAAATCAGGTTTCGTGTACAGAAAATAGGGTTTTTGACAAAATGCCAAAAGGACCTAACCTCGCCCTAAGTCGTGTCTTTTATAGGGTTGGGGTTTTAGGAACGCGCTTGGGTAGGCTAGGTTACCGTTGGGGGACGGTTTCCTAAACCAAGGGCGACATTTTCGGAGGCGTTTCTGGATCTGAAATCGCAATAGATCTGGGAGGTAAACGTCAACATCACTAGCCGCCAATTCTCAATAGGCGTCCATCGATGTGGCCGCTGACTTACCATCAACATCAACTCATGTTGATGCCAACAGGTCATTTGCACAGAACTTAAAACTGCAGAAAATCATATTTACACCATACCACTACATAAAATATACAATGTACTCTTCAAAAATAATACTATCCATGCAATGTAATTATATATATATACATATATGTATACAGTAGGTATACATACTTAAATTTACATCAATATATCAATTAGTTTATTTACATATATATATATCTACACATACAAGCATCTAGTTCTACCACAAACAAACACCTATACAAGAAAGCAAAATTCTAGGGCCTTACACCCTCTCCCCCTTAAAGAAACTTCGTTCTCGAAGTTAGACTGACACTACTCAAACAACTGAGGATATTTCTTCCGCATTGCATCCTCAAGCTCCAAAGTAGCCTTCTCTCGCGAGAAGTTGCGCCATAATACTTTCACTGACGCAATACTCTTGTTCCGAAGATGCTGAACCTTCCGGTCAAGAATAGCTACTGGTTGCTCCGCATAAGAAAGATTGGTTGGATCTCCACTGGCTCGTGGCTAATAACATGAGATGGATCTCTGACGTATCTCCTGAGCATAGATAGGTGGAATATAGGATGGACACTAGCTAACATTGGGTTTAAAGCTAGCTCATATGCCATGTTGCCCAATCGTTTGAGAATCTCATACGGGCCAATGAATCTAGGACATAACTTACTATGCCTGCCAAATCTAACTACACCACGAGTAGGTGAAATCTTTAAAAAGACATGCTCACCTACCTTGAACTCCAAATCCTTCCTTCTGTTGTCGGCATAACTCTTCTGCCTATCATGTGCCGCAACAAGCCTCTTCCTAATCAGCTGGACCTTATCCGAAGTCTCCTGATCTAACTCCAGACCAATAAACTTCCTATCTCCGGTCTCCTCCCAACATAAAGGAGATCTACAAGGCCTGCCATACAACGCTTCAAATGGAGCCATACCAATGCTCGCATGAAAACTGTTGTTGTATGCGAACTCCACAAGAGGTAAATGGCGCTCCCAATCATCCTTCCAATCCAAAACACATGCCCTCAACATATCCTCGAGCGTCTGGATAGTCCTCTCGGACTGTCCATCTATCTGGGGATGAAAAGCCGAACTGAGCTTCAACTCCGAACCTAACGCATCCTGAAGACCCTTCCACAGCCTCGAAGTAAATCTCGGATCTCAATCCGAAATGATTGACTTTGGGACACCATGCAATATAATAATGCTACTAATATACAATCTAGCTAAACTCTCTACTGACTGCTTCTTCTTCATGGGCAAGAAATGCGCAGTCTTCGAGAATCTATCTACCACTACCCAAATTGAGTCATTACCCCTTCTGGATCGAGGCAAACCCGTAACAATGTCCATAGTGATAGCTTCCCACTTCCATACTGGAATCTCCATCTTCTGCATAAGCCCAGATGGTTGTTGCCGCTCTGCCTTTACTTGCTGGCAAACTAGACATCTAGACACATACTCCGCTACATCCTTCTTCATGCCAGACCACCAAAAAGATCTCTTCAAATCCTGGTACATTTAGTGTTACCCGGATGAATAGAGAATCTAGACCTATGAGCCTCTGCTAGAACATGCTCACGGACATCCACGATGTCTGGAACACAAACACGGTGATGGAATCTAATCACACCATCCTCATCACGAGCAATGCCTGCCTTGCCCACTAACTCTTGGAGTCTAGGGTCGGCTTTTTGCTGCTCGATCACCTCATCCAACACCAAAGACCTAATGGACAACTGAGCTACAAAAGCCTGACATAATGATGGTTCCAACTCAGTCATCGCACACGCTGCATCCTCCAACATCTTCCAATCCTGCTGGAGTGATGACCTCTTCCTACTAAGGGCATCTGCTAAAACGTTCGCCTTTCCAGGATGATACTGGAGGTTGAAGTCATAGTCCTTCAGGAACTCAATCCATCTTCTCTGCCTAAGGTTTAGTTCCTTTTGGGAGAAAAGATACTTTAGACTCTTATGGTCAGTGAACACCTCAAATCTGACACCATAAAGATAGTGTCTCTAGATCTTCAATGCATGAACCACTGCCGCAAGCTCAAGATCATGAGTCGGATAGTTTCGCTCATGCTCCTTCAATTGGCGAGAAGCATACGCTACTGCCCTTCCTTGCTGCATCAATACACAGCCAAGGCCAATCCGAGATACATCCATGTAGATAGCAAAACCCTCTACACCACTCGTCAAAACTAACACAGGAGCCGATGTGAGCTTAGTCTTCAATAATTGAAAACTAGTCTCACACTCCTTAGACCAGACAAACTTTACTCTCTTCCTGGTTAGCTGAGTCAATGGTGCGGCGATGGATGAAAATCCCTCAATGAATCACCGATAATAACCCACAAAACCAAGATAACTCCTAATCTCCGAAGGAGTCTTAGGAATCTCCCAATCCATAACAGCCTAGACCTTTGCTGGATCAACTGCTACACCAGCACTGGAGATTACATGCCCAAGGAAATGAACCTCGTGCAACCAGAAATCGCACTTGCTGAATTTTACATACAGCTTGTGCTCACGGAGAACCTCTAATACTACCCTCAAATGCTGACGATGTGTGGCCTCATCTGGAGAGTAGACCAACATGTCATCAATAAAAACTACGACGAAACTATCTAGGTATGGTCTAAACACCCTGTTCATGAGATTCATGAACGCTGCAGGGGCGTTGGTCAAACCAAAAGGAAGGACCAAAAACTCATAATGTCCATAACGAGTTCTAAAAGCCATCTTGGACACATCCTCAGTCCTAATCCTCAACTGATGATAACAAGACTACAAATCAATCTTAGAAAAGACTGATGCATCTTGCAACTGGTCAAACAAATCATCAATCTGAGGTAAGGGATACCTGTTCTTCACTGTCACTTGGTTTAGCTTTCTATAATCGATGCATAACCTAAGTGACCCATCCTTCTTCTTCACGAATAAGACAGGTGCGCCCCAAGGGGAAACACTAGGGCAAATGAATCCCTTATCTAACAGATCCTGCAACTGCTTCCTCAGCTCAGCTAATTCCGCAGGTGCCATCTGATAAGGTGCTTTTGAGATAGGAGAGGTTCCTGGAAGCAACTCTAGAGTGAACTCTATCTCTCTAGCCGGTGGCAAATCAGATAAGTCATCAGGGAAGACATCTGGAAACTCTCGCACTACATCTATCTCCGCAAGAGTGGGTGACTCATCAGCCTTGGGTACTAATACCACGCTGGCAAGAAAGGCGTCACAACCCTTGTTCACCATTCTTATTGCCCTCATGGCGGAGATGACAAACTTCCCCGCTAAGTTCCTTGGCAATGGATGAGAAAATTCATCTTCACCAGGAATGCGGAAAACGATCTTCTTCCCACGACAATCTACTAGCGCATAGTGCTCCTCTAGCCAATCCAAACCAAGAATAGCATTGTAGTCCTTCATCTTTAGCAAGAAGAAACACCTTTCTAGGACTCTATCCTCAATGCACACCGGTAAAGACGAAATACACTTCTTAGTCGATACCGTACCTACAGGTGTGTGCACAGACAAAGGGACTTCTAAATCCTTAGACTCTATCCCTGACTCTAAGGCTAACTGCCTAGCAAAATGCTCGGAAATGAACGAGTGGGTAGCACCCGTATCGAACAAAACCCGAGCATGCACACCTAAGAACAAAACCGTACCTACGGTAACATGCTCCGCCTGCTCAACGTCCTCACGAGCTAATGCAAACACTCGAGCTGGGGCTCGAGGTCTCCCTGGTCGTCCTGTCACTGGCACTGCTACTGCTACTGCTGGGGTTGGTGCCGCTCCACGCTGACCTCCCTGTTGCAGTCTGGGGCAATCCTTGATCCTATGCTCGCTGCTCCCGCACTTCAAGCACTTCCCCGCCAACTTCCAACATTCCATACCCCCATGCGCCCTCCCGCAATGAGGACACTCCTTCTGGCCACTAGGGGAACGCTGAGAAGGTACCTGACTGCTTCCCGATGCCACGGGACACTGCGGTGACTGAAAAGCTGCCTTCTTTCTCTCCTGCCTCTGGAAAGGAGCTGCAGGCCTCTTCTGAGAAACCTTCTTCTCCTCCAAGTGCTGCTCCATCTCTCCCTCCTGACGACACGGTGTGCTGAGGGCCTCATCGAGGTTACGATGGTCAAATGCCACCAACCTTGTCCTTAGTGATGGCCTCAGACCCATCACGAACTTTTTCGCCTTCCTGCGCTCATTAGCTACAATATGAGGGGCATACTTAGACAGCTCGGAAAACCTGGCCTCATACTCCAGTACGGTCATGGAGCCCTGAGTCAAAGAGAGGAACTCCAGCTCCATCTTGTCCTAGATGTGCTGGAATAAACTTGGCTCAGAAAAGCCTCATGAATTCGTCCCAACCAATCTCCATAGCACCATCCTCGAACCTGGAACGTAGCAACGAGGACCACCACACGTCGGCTCGCTCCTGCCAAAACCACCCATAAGGACTAATCTAAATACTTTAAACTCAGAGAAACTAAATGCATAATTAAACAACACATACCTGTATCATATAGGTGGCTAAAGTGACTTCGTCATCGTCGGCACACCTAATAGCTCGGAAGATCTTCTCAATCTCCCTTAACCAGCTCTCAGCTAACAATGGATCGCTCTCCCCCTTAAAAGAGGGTGGCGACATCCTCTTGAACGGTTCCATGATGGAGGGTCCACCATGGTCTTGAGCCTGAGGAACTGGCACTTGAGCCTTCTACAACAAACAACATAAGCAACACATATAGCATAGCAACATAATAAACATATAATCAAGTAAAAAAGACTACTCTGTCTATCATTCTAACATGAGCCTGCTGAGCCTCCAGCTGAGCCTGGAGTGCAGCCTGGGTGTGGGCCTGTGTCTGCATGGCCTGCACTAAACCCTGCATGAACACTCCATAGTCTACTGGTGGCGGTGGGGGAAGCACAGGACCCTGGGGTGCTGGGCCTGCTGCTCACCCTGATCCTCACGCCGACGCTCATCTCTCCTCTGCTCACCCTCACGAGCAGGAACACCACGCCTACCACGTGAAGCCATACCCTGCAAAATTATTTAATTACAAATTAGAACTAGACTATCTAATTTCTAACTATTTTTATGTGGACAATCTACACAGACTTAGCATATAATGAAGATGATGGTACATGCATATTTATGTACAATTTCAGCCTGTAGCTTTGATACCAATCTCTGTAACGACCCTCCTTATACCGGTACGGTTATACCAACCCACATCGACATAATGAGTGCCGCTACAGTGGACATTTACCCATCACATATTCAATAGACTGAAACGTACACAAATATATCACATAACAACGGAATTGAAAGAACTAGAAATAAATCTCTTATTCCATCATCATCATTTATACACAGTCTATATAGAACAAAGGAAAATCAAATACTTCATAACTGAGAAATTAGACTATTACATTGTCCACATTGTCCACATCCGAATTACAACAATTCCTTTATTACATACTTATGAGAATGAAGAGTACAATAAGTCAATTTCCACGAAGATGCTACTCCTCACGCTCGGAGTCACTCCTAACGATCTCCTCCAAGGGAGTAGTATCACCTGAACCTGTACGCCGAAGCAAGAGTGAGTCTACAAGACTCAGCAAGTAACTTCCCACACATTAAGCATACATACATCATATGACATTTTACTCATTCAATCAATTTCACTAGTTCATGTAGCATGGTTTAAACAATCTGAAAAGAAAGCCTAACATGATACTTCTATCAATTTCATGACACATGGTACATGGTTATGTTCATACAATAATAACCTTAACGCATGGTTTCTACATATATTCTCAATTCACGTTCTAATACATTCATGTTGTAGTATCATGGCAACTTAACATGCAATTTACACATGAAGAATGAAATGTTCCTGACATGGATTCTAAGTAATTCCCACATTCATTACACATGTATAAACATCATGAGTTTGCTGTTTTGACAAAACCTTAACACATTTAGAACTCTACTTACAATTTCATATGTTATCGCACTAATTCACATATTCGCACGTTCATTTACTCATTTACACATACTTCACATTCACTTTTCACATAACCACAATTTCACATTTTTATCGTTATATGCTGTGACACATAGTCCAAACCACCTCCTAGAAGGACACACACTGATCACATCACACATATATCTATCACCTAGACATTACAGTGATAAATCTTAGTTACTATGCAGAACCGGGAGAAGCACTCTCCACCCTAACCAGCGGTACTTGTCCGCCTCCAGGATTTTACCCCAATGCCCATGGGATTTCACACACATATGAACCTTCCCGTAGGGACTTTACTACAGTACAGTTCCATAGCCCTCTAAGGTAGCAGTGTCACCCATTAGCACATTTACAAATTTTCCACTTTTAAACTCACACTTAGTACACAATTTATCACATCTATTTCATGATTACACAATAACATATGGTTCAGATTTACCTAATCATGGTACTACTGTTTACAGAATTTAACTAACCATAACAAAATCTTAATCATGCTGAAATTATCTAATTTATCACAATTTACATTAAGTATGTTTAAATTGACCATTTTCTCATGAATTAGTGAAATCTGTACCTACTGTTGTTAGATTTACATGAAAATTTAGCCAAACACCATTTACAGGTTATGCATCATGCATATCAAATTTCACATTTTTCAGAATTATACACAATTTATGGTAATTAAAAAATGCATTCTACCTATTTTAGCAAGTAATCAGTTAAAGTACACAGGGACACATGCATATTTCTCTATTCAAAATGCTATTTCCAACCGTCATGATGCTGTATAAAATTTTTGAGGATTTATCTGGCATCGTACAATTTATTGGAGCTTCAAAACTAATTATGCATACTTACTATTTTATAGTTCAGAAATTTTAACTATTTATACAGATAGTAGAAAATCCACCAATTTTTTGTGGTATGATCTGACATCTATCAGCATTGTGCAGAAATTCTATGACATCCAAACTCCACGTGAATCACATAAACCAAAATTTACAAGATTAAAAACCTGTTTAACATGCATTTCAGAAATTTCTGATAAATAGGGTATTCCACAGAAATTCATAAAATTTGCACAGCAAGATCCAATAATGGTATTATATAGCATATCACTTTTACATTATATCCTCATACGTAGAAATCCAAAAAATAGCTCATTTATAGATAAACAGGCATTCTATCACTGTCTGAAGAACTTGGCGGAAATGGGTAGTCGTTTACCCATGTTAACGGCAACATAAGGCCCCACCAAGTTAAGATCTCAACGGCATGGGATCCTGCCGTTAAGTTCCTGTCTGTGCAAAACACATGCACAGACAGAACGCAAGAACTTGGTGAATTTGGGGGATTCAGGACTTGAATAAAAATCCGTAAAAATTCCTGGGACTTACTAGATACATGTATGGGTGATGTGAAAGGGTTACTTGCCTCTTGAAAAATCCACAAGCCACAAATTAAGCTGGAGAAGCCCTCCTCGGCCCGAGCCAAAGAGTCCTCAAATCCACCTCTATCTGGGTTCTATGCCGATGATGAACGCATCCCGGTGTCGGAGAAGCCTTCCCCTATGCTTAGACTCCCTCCAGTCGTGAAAGATCGTCGGAAGGAGTCGCCAAATCGTCAAATCCACGGCCCAAAAATCTGGTTTCGTGTGTAGAAAATAGGGTTTTTGACAAAATGCCAAAAGGACCTAACCTCGCCCTAAGTCGTGTCTTTTATAGGGTTGGGGTTTTAGGAATGTGCTTGGGTAGGCTAAGTTACAGTTGGGGGACGGTTTCCTAAACCAAGGGCGACATTTCCGGAGGCATTTTTGGATCTAAAATCGCAACAGATCTGGATTTGAATTCGTACGATCACGACGTTACATTACTATCACCTAAAAGGAAATGTCATCATCGACATTAAGAAGAAACCCGGAATTAAATGAATAGCTCAAAAATAAATTAATAATTCAAAATAATAGATCTCTTTGTGCATCTTTTCACTTTCTAGCTTGCTTTTTAGACCTTCTGCTTTGGTTGACTCTATTTGCTCATTCCTTTACTTGCTCTATATCTTTCTGTTAACCCAATTCTAGTAATTCTATCTTGCTCTAGGTGCTTTATTTGTTTGAACTCAATTTTCTTCCACTTCTTTCTGGATATGTTTGCATTACTTTTCTATGCCATTCTACGTAACATCCTTTACAATAACCCTTGCCTTGAACATTCCGCCGCATTAAATCAAATTCCAAACTGATCATTTTTCTATGCTTGATTTTTGTTGCGATTCAATCATTTGCTTATCACTGCTAATTTGAACTATACCTTTATTCAGCACATATCTTAGATTGACAAGTTCTTTAAAGAAGACCAAATACAATATCTGATTTTTTTTTTTACATCTATATACCAAACTGTTCTTCACATTAATAATTGCTTATACATTTCCACAGTAAACTCATAATATTTCTCTATTGTCATTGCTTCATGCCTATATTTATTACCTTGTTCTCTGATGCTAAGCTCTGTCGATACCTTTAACATCTAGCTATCAATTTATTCAGCTAAAATTACTCTTCTTTGACTACTAAAAATCACAAAAGAACTATCTGCCACTTGTTTATATAATTTCCATTCTTTAATTAATATTTGACTCAAAACTACATCTTTGTTCTGTGCATCAATAATAACCGATTTACTAATCTGAAGTCCTAATTTTTCAAAAAGTCCACCTGTTTATGCTACTTTAAACTTAAACTGTTCTAGGAAACATTACATCTTCCATTAATTTTGCAAAGACCTCAAACTCCTTTATGACTATTCATATCACTAATGTTGCACTTCTTTTACCGTGGGACAAACCTGCCCAGATAACATTGTACATACTCTGCCACCAATTCCGCCAAACTGTTCCAATTTATCTGCTAATTAACTTAAAACTATCCTTTACTTAATTGATCCTACCTTTTCTTTATGCAACAATTCACTGATTTCAAAAAATTTCGGACTCTATAGACTGCATGTTCTTTCTGTTCAATAACTATTGCATCCTGATTAAACTCATTACCCTACTTGCTATTATTCATCTTATGGATGGTATTGGTCTTGACATATCAATAACATCTCTTTCCATTATCCATAAAGTTATTTTTACCTGCTTACTAATTCTTAATCGATCTATCCTTGCTCTTAAATCAAACTTTGAAGATGTGCCTATTGAAAAATACCTTTATTTAAATAAACTATCAGCTCTGGATAACAATACTTTTACCAAATGTTGTCTTAATCTTCTATCTATAATCATTACATAATCTGCTATTTTCATCTTTCTTCGTAATCAACAATGCTCGAGCTTTAAATTATAGTTAAATAGATTGTACAAAATCCTTTTGTAAAGTGACTCCTTTTATTATTTCTTTACTTGCTTGATTCCTCTGTACTTGCTAAACCCTCCAACTTATAACTGTAACTTGCTTCTATCATATAAATATCTTTTTCAAATTTTTAGACAAAATAATCTATTATTATTTTTTATCTACTATCCACCACTGTTTCACAATTTGTATTGATCAACTGATATTCAACCTTCATGAAAACTAATTAATTTCTGCAAAATCTGAAATCTTTACCTATACACAAATAATCACAACATCTATCTTTCTGCCTACTCCACTACAACTGCCCTGTTCTCAACCACTGAAAGCACTGTCACTATTGTATGATCACTAACATGAATACTTTTTGTTGTTAAGAAATAGGGTCTAGGACTGACATCTAGGAGAGTGCACCCCCTCCCACAAGGAGGGAATGTTCCCACTCCACCAATGCAAGCCTATTCCCAATATTATTTGTGTTAACATCAATACTTCCATGAACAAACATAAATGCCATTCAAATTCTTTAATTAACCTCAACTAAAACTTCAATTTCTTTATAATCTATTTATTCATTTTGCCGAGACTGACATTCTTCTTCTACTTCTAAATTGACTTACCTCTTTCTACCTCATTCGCTTTACTAGAAAAACTTAAATTTTGGATTTTGAAATCATAACACTACTCATATATCATATCTTAGTTGATCTTACTTAAATAACACTATCTTTCTCTTGACATTCCTATCTTCAATTCTCTTAAAACATATTTCACTATCATATCTCAATCATTTACCATACACTACACATATCTACTAAGCATCATTAACAACCTCTTAATACCACAATCTCTAATAAATTCCTCTACTGAATAACCACAAATTGCTACTTACCTACAGGATAACATATCCTTAGAAATTCTTAGACTTAACTCAATAACCATCTTCATCAACTCTCTTTTTAACAAACTATTTATATCTGCATAAAGTTTTACCAACCTTATACCAGCCTTTCTAACACAACTACATCCTTTTGAATATAACACTATTCTCAAATCTGCTACCACAAATTATGGCTTCTTTATTTGTTAACACACTATCTGAAATCAGTTCCAACCATGCAATCACTGGCAACTCTCAGAAACTCTAACCATTTCATCATCTTAACTATCTTCCCGCATTTAGTAACACAATCAGAAAATACCTCAAATATCTCTATTATAATATCTTCAATCCTTTGTAATCAATAATTCTCAATTGATAATACCTTGGTACAACAAAACCAACATACTACCATACCCCACATGACATGCCTCTTTATATACCTAGACAATTTGTCACGCCACGACGCAGAATATCGGAATGTGAGGCAGTTGCAAGTAAACGAGTACAGAGCGTATAATAGACATCAAACCATTGGACGAAGAATAAATACTAAAGCGAATGCATTTCATTAATAACTCCTCAAATGCCTATTATAATAACTAATATTAGAGCCAATCTATAGGGCCCAATTATATTTAACAAAAGTAAAAGACTAACTAAGACTCTAACATATTACTAATACGCCAGGGTACTCGACTTCACTCTTGGTCATTCCCATCCTCATGAGTGTAAGTATCATCCTTGGTCTCACCTGAGAACACACAACAATAACGTAGGGTGAGCGATAATGCCCAGTAGGACTTAAATCTCATGATCAGGCATGCTTTAAATAATTAATGTATTAAAGAGCAGAGTAACTAATGATAGCGAGCGAGAGTCAAGTAGTGTGAGAGATAGCACGATGACATGAACCAAGATAGCACAATAACATGTGAATGAAATAGCAAAGTGTCGAGCATAGCATAAGGAGCGGGATGGCCTTAGCACAAATGGCACAACATAGTTCATGATAGCACGAGTCGAGTATATCATAGCACTTTAATTGTCATTTATATAGTCGAGATAGATAGCACTTGAGTGTAATGCCAAACACTCTGGTCTATTAACTCCCGCGGTCACTAGCACTTTTGGGCGCACCTCCCAGGACTAGACCGGACCCTTTATATATTGCTAGGCATTAGTTATATTATTTATCTTTAGACAATCAGTCAAATGGCCAATAGAGAGTACCAAGAAATAGATGAGATTACTAGATGAATAGATGAGATAGCAAAGAGAGTGTAAATAGATGAGCGAGTAGAGTAAAGATGAGAACTACAAGTCATAGTACATGAAACGTTGAGTAAACGGGCGATAGTAATAGTTTCACAACACGCGCAATTAGTGTTGACAGTCAGGTGGAATTCACTACCCTTCCACTGGCCATGTTATGCAGAAGTATAGAGGTCCGACGTGATTCAAGGTAAGAGAGAACTTCTAAAAGTCGTTTGGATCTTACTGATCTCTAAAGGGTATCATAGGTATTGAGGGTACAACCAGCTCATCGACCATGTGGGAATCAATGTACAGAGGAGTCTTACGGAGGCCTTGAATGAGAATTCACTAGTCTAACAGAAGGAATATCCGATAGAGAGTTTGTTCAAGTCAAGCGAAAGTGTATATAGAAACAACTGCTCGATGTTCTAGAGGAATTCTAGAACAGTGGAGCGTCGATAACGGTAAACCCAAAACATCGTGAGAAACAAAGACAAGTCCATTAAAATAGGGCAATGTAATATAGATTATTGAAGTAAATTACCAGATATATTATGAGATATTTTTCATGTCAAGTTAAGTCATATTGGATTGTTAAAAGTATGTGCAGGTGATGAAAGAATCATGGATATGAAAAAATCATGTGTGTGTTTTAAATTAATCAATACATGTTCACATTATTGCATCTTTATTTACTGCGTTTAAGACTGTTAACAAAATGTATAATCACTATAGAAGGACAAGAATGCCAAAATTCAGGGTTTATGTGAAAAAATTCAGAAGGCGACCTACCCCTGTGATGAACGCGATAGGGCACATCCAGAACGCGACAGGGTCTTTCAAAGATCACGACGGGTCGGTCAGGACAGGCGGCCAGAACGTAACGCCAGGTCCTGTCATGTTAAGAATGCGACAGGGTTCTGGTCGCGATCAGCCCTTGAGAACGCGGCCTATCAGGCCGTCGCGGTCTCAGGTTCTGCGCCTGAGCTCGAACAGGAACAGGTTTTGCCTTGGATTGCGGTCTAAGCCTTCTATGTTTTGATATAGGGTAGATTAAAAATTGATATCTCGGTGTATAGTTGATCAAAAATCACGAAACCACTTTCAAACTAATCTAGACATGCGAGGGTATACATAGTAAATAGAAATTTGAAAATAATCATGATCTTGACAGGTTTTAAACAAGTTCATGCACAAAGAATACAGAGCCATATATAGTGAAGGGAAAAGAATAAATTCTAGTAGTATACTAAATGAAATTAGGGATTTCGCGGGCAAATGATTCTTGACAACGAGCAGTATGTCCAGTTAAAATTTTATGGCATGAGATCAAGAGTACATGGAGATCTAAATTAAATATGATGGTTCGGGGTCAAAATGATAGCAGAACTTCAAAAATAAAGATCAAAGATATGGTTGATGAAAATTAGAGAAACTAGAGGGCTTTTGTTCCTAGTGTTAGGAACATCCTACATACGAGATTAATTAGGTTTAGCTTGTGCGAATGCCTACCTTTGGGTCGATTTCTCTTCTAGGGCTTAAAACTCGAAGTGTAGGTTGTAGATCTTGAGCAATCCTTCTCCCCACAAATTCTCCCTTCCTTTGGCCTCTCCTCCATATTCATCAAGCCTCAGCAACACATTAGGGCCGGCCATGGAGTGGCTGGGGTGTATTTAAGCTTCCTTTGTTTCTAATTCCTACTACAACTATAATTCCTATTTAATTCTGAGTTTTCCTTATTTCTACCAACCTTCCATGCTTTCCAACTCCTAATTGGGTTACGTTGGTTGCAAATTCATACCTAGCCATTTGGGTAGGGTTAGGAGTCCAATTCAAACTCATATTAGCTATTTTAATGATTTAATAGCTCTTTTCTTTTTAGGAAATATTAAAGATACGAATTTAGGGTATTATTCTATTATTCATCTTTTAAAAATCTCTATTTTGACCCAATAACTTTTACATGATCCATTTAGCAAAGCCCATTACTTCTTTTTTATTTAATGAGTTTTAATTAATTCATTTTCTTTAATTTTTTTTGATTTATTTATTTATTAAAATACCGGGTTGCTACATCCTCCCCCTCTTAAAAGAATTTGGTCCCCAAATTCATATAACCATCATGGAGAGAATGTCTTACCGAAAAGATCGGGGTAGTTTCGTCTGATGATTCCTTTGGGTTCCCATATGGCTTCTTCAACTCCACAGTTATTCCACAGAACTTTAACCACATGAATTGGACGGTTCCTAAGTTGTTGCACCTTCCGTTCCAGTATCTTGATTGGCTTCTCTTTATATGTCATGTCTTTGTTCAGCACCAACTTCTCGTGACGTATGATGTGAGTAGGATCATACACATATTTTCTAAGCATAGAAACATGGAACACATTGTGTACAAATGCCAGGTTTGGTGGCAACGCCAGTTGGTAAGCAACCTCACCAACCCTCTCGAGTATTTCAAAAGGGCCGATGAATCTAGGACTTAGCTTTCCTTTAACACCAAACCTTTGAATGCCAAGGGTAGGAGATACCTTCAGAAACACATGATCTCCTACTTGAAATTCTAGATCTCTCCTCCTCTTGTCGGCATAGCTCTTTTGCCTGGACTGAGCAATCTTGAGCCGATTTCGGATCACCTATATATCCCTGGTTGTATTTTGTACCATGTCCGGGACTAGCCATTGCTGTTCTCCAACTTCATTCCAGCATGCAGGAGATCTACAGTTTCTGCCATAGAGTGCTTCGAACGGTGCCATTTTAGTACTCGCCTGGTAACTATTGTTATAGGTGAACTTAATCAAGGATAAGTGCTCATTCCAGTAGCCTTGGAAATCTATAGTGCAGGTTCGTAACATGTCTTCAACAATTTGATTGGTTCTCTCAGTCTGCCCATCAGTCTGCAGGTGAAAAGTAGTACTGAAATTGAGCTTAGTACCAAGTACAGTTTGTAGTCCCTTCCAGAAATGAGACGTGAATCTAGGATCTCGATCCGAGACAATGGATGATGGAACTCCATGCAGTCTCACGATCTCTTTGACATATAGAGCGGCTAATACCTCCATAGACCACTTACTCTTTGTGGACGCTCTGTTCGCCGCACTCCCTGGTGACTGTGGGATCCTCCGAAAGCTCACGAACGTCGCCGCTCCCTCGTTGGCGATGAAGGGTTTCTGGTTGACCTCGTTTGACTCCCGTTTGACTAAGTTGACTGAGGAGAAAAAGAAGAAAACTAGTAAAGTAAAGGGAGAGAAGAGATCTCCAAGGCCTTACCTATGCCCAAGGAGGTGTTGTGATCACGTTGGTGCAGTAGCCTCGCGTAGCGGTGGATTGTGGGACTCCAACTTCTCCTTCTTCGGCCGGCCAAAGGACGAGAGCTCCATGGTCTTCTTCGATGTGTTCCTGCCACAAAAAGGGACTCTATTAGACTAAAGGAAGTGTAGTAAATGTCCTAAATGAAAAGACAAGGGCCAAAAGGAGAGCCCCGTACCAGTTGCGGACTTGAGAAGAGGGGTGTCCAAGTGTTATGACCACCCTTCTTCCCTCCGTTTTTGGTTGGGAAACCCCATTTTAGGTGTGTAGGAAAGTGCCCTACGTGCCTAGGGTGGGTGTGTGTGTGTGTGACATGCAAAGACTAAAGGAAAAGAGAGAGAGGGAGAAGGAGAAAAGGGAGGTAATCCTCCTTGTTTGGCGTTGTTGACTCCTTGCTGGGCTCCTCCAGCTCGGGATTGAAGCCTCCTAGATGTCCCAAATGATGAGAGGAAGAGGAAGAAGGATGATGGTAGGTAGGGTGCACTTTTCTCTCTCTTCTCTCCAAGTGACAAAGTGTGGACGTCCAACCTCCCTCCCCTCTCACTTAGAAGGCCAAGGGGCGACATAAATAGGCAGTGGGGTCAGAACTTCAAAGCCTTGGATGCTCAAGTGTGAAGAAACACACTTGCACACTTGGCAATCCATGTGTTTATGCTCCAACCAATGAGGGGAGGCCAAGTAGGATTTTTACTGGGTCAATGGGGTGCCAAGGTGGCCCATATACCCGTTGGGAATGGCTATATGCGTTGCATGGCCGAGAGAATGGCGCTAGTGAGCTGGAATCTCGGGAAGTTGCGCGGACCAGGTAAAACCAAGTTGACGTCAAACGATGATGCCGCCAACCCCATGCAGGCGTCCACATAGGTGGACGCCAACTATAGTCGGCATCCAGGGGGATTGCCGCCAACATGAAGTCAGTGGCAGTCGATGCTGCCGTCTACATGGGATCCGAGGCAAGTCAACAAACGGTCAAACAAGCCTTATTGGGCCATGAAACCACGCGAGGATGGGCCAAATCTCGTGTCTAAAAATGCCCCTCCGAGACATCCGGTCTTGCAGGGGAGCAGAGCAGACTGAAAGGTCGATGTCTCGGTAAACAAAGGACGTGGAGATTTAATGGAAGATCCATCTCCGAGGATTGGAATTCTAGCAAGCCATACAAAAGATTTTGGCTAGAAACAAATGACGAATCGTCTGAGAGTCAAATGTGGATAAGAGGAGGGGAGATCTACCCGTGTAACTACAACTGCAACCCATCGTTAGGGTCCCTGGCATTGCTGTGTTGGACTTTGACTAGTTTCTGGTGTGTCTGAGTCAAAGGAGTTGTAATATGACGGTTGAATCGAGGGGGTGTCATAACCGGAGCTCATGTGGGCTCGCTGACCTAATTAGGACGTCTGTCCAGATTTAGGGGGTTGTGGAGACAAGGGATTTATTGATCTCTCAAAAGACTATCAAAAGATTCTAACTGGAATCAATGTTTGGAAAGTTTGAAGTCCAGAATTAAGCTCATGGCTGGCGAATGGTTCACATGAACTCAATAAGGCTGCATTGACTACTTGTGATATGCACGGTGGGACAAGTTCCCGAAGGGGACAACAAAGACCCGAAATCGGCTCAAATATAAAAGAGGTGCTGACCCGGTAGGCCACCTGAACTGGGGAGCCACAGAGTAATTGAGGAACATCTCTATTTTTTTTTTATTTTTTTTTATTTTTTTAGTTAGGAAGAAAGCGGTTAGCAGTGCATGCTGGTGTGGTTTCCTATCTAAAATGCAAGTTAGAACCAGAGGAAAATTCTAAGGCCATACGAATAACTGAGAGATCGCAAACCGTCAAACTCGGGGTTCACGATCTCAAGTTATTCACCTCTGGTGGGGTCCTATGTTAGACATACCTGTGTGACACTCACGGTCGCATGAGTGCTCCGAAGTTGAAGCGCGGCTTGTGCTTAAATATCTGCAAGAAAACTTGAAGCACAAGATAAGAATAATAATAATAATACCCATATGGAATAATAAAGTTTTGAAAATTCCGACATGTAAACGTCCACCCCGATTGCCGCCAAGTTATAGTGGACGTCAACATATGATGTCGTTAACCGTAAACTGGCATCCAACGATATGGACATTTACTTGCCAACGGATCAGGCAGAAAAAATAGGTATTGGGAGTCTACAAGGACTCTTCTGTCTTCTTCCTCCGTCCTCTCCTTTCCCAACTATGAACCAGAGGACCCAAGGATGGACGGAAGCAGAAAATATGGCCTCTTCATCGACCGGAAAGTCCATGAGCATGAACCCGGGGATTCTGAGTGAGGTTCCGGGGCATCTAAGCACCAGACTGGCCAATGGAGAGGTAAGTAATGTATGTTTCTGCTCTTGCTTGGGCTAAAACTGCCCCAAAACTCTGCCTGACAGCACTCCTTGATGCAGGAAGTGTCTGCTTTCCCGAGTTAAGGCCAAGTGCGGGCCTTCTCCTGGCTAGTGAATCTGATGAGTGCCATTACTCTGGATATGAGGAGTTTCATTGGAATGTGGAACTTGAATTTCATGGTGGTGTTGGCGAAGAATATGAAGGAGATGTGGTGGGGTTTCGACACTCTGGGAGCACTCGTGGAGCGGTTGCATCAACACACACACACACACATTCGTGTTCCAGGGGTTCGAAGCGAGCGTGCTATTAGAAGAGGTGGAATTGTTTCTGGGGTGGAGGCGCTGCTTGGAGTACGATGTGATGACTCCTCTTCTCCCGTGGAAGAGATATTTGTGGACATCATACAGGACAAGAAGGAGGTGCTGAGGATGACGAACAAACATGGGATCTTCCTGGACCGGCTGGCCTGGTGGTTGATCCAGCATGCAAGGGAGATTGGTGGAGAGAGGGCAACTCGAGGACTAACACTCTGCCTTGCTAGCGTGTTCTTGTTCCCCACCAGTGGCGACTTCCTCCTCTACGAGCACGTGGGAGTTCTATCTCTACTATGGCGCGGGTAGTCACTTGCCCCTGCAGTGCTGGCGGACCTTTATAGCTCCCTGACCATGATGAGCCTAGGCGGACGCACATGCGGGAGCTTGTTCCTGCTCCAAGTATGGATGGAAGCTCATTTGAAATTTGATTTTGCTGAGAAACAACCTACCCCCTCCAGAATCATCCTTTGGAGTTTAGTGCATTGCAGCAGGGCATGGTATGAGCCAGATGATGAGATCAAGTGTGTAACAGCACACTTGAAGAGCAGAGATGCCTAGAGAGACTATCTGGGGTACTTCCCGATGGAGGACTTCATAGTGAGGCCACTATTCATGAGAACTATTGAGTTCAGGGTTCGAACCAGGGAGGACAGAGATTTATGGATGGCGGGTGCAGATCAGATGGTGGTGTACCAACCACATCGGTGCCAGTGTCAGCTCGGAATACCACGGGGAATTCCAGCTTCATCCCACTGTACCGATATGATCATTGCGGGGAAGAACGAGAAGCTTATGAAGAAGGCTAAGAAGACTTGGGAAAGGTATACAGTGAGTAAGAAGGTGGGCCAGGCATTGCAGGAAAGTTGGGAGGATATATGGAAGTATGAGGAGTACATTGACACTATTCGCCCTATTTCTTGTGATTTTTATATGGCTCATAGAGCGAAATGATGTACTTTCCAATTTACAATAAGTGTAACACAAGTTAGAATGAATAAACAATGAGTTGCATTGTGTTCAATTGTGTTGAATTGTTTGAATTGTGTGGAGTGGACTGGATGGTGTCTTAAATGGGCTTCAATTATGTATGAATTGAGTGTGCTGTGTGGACTGAGTGCGAAGGCCTTGACGTCCACATCGATGGACGCCAGGATCCAGTAGACGTCCACCAGGTACGCCGCTAACAACTAGACAAATGGTTGACGTCCATATAAATGCCCACCTACTTCAAAGTAGATGTCCACAACCCAGTCGTCGACCAGATCTCGAGGTCTGACAAGGATGCCTCAGGGCCAGATATAGACATCCAACAGGTGGCCGTCAATAGACATAAACGGCCACACTATGGACGCCAAGAGAAATATAGACGACTACCCCATGACGTCAACTTTAAAAACCTACTTTTTACAAACTGACGCCTTCACGCCTTTTCATCTTTCAAATAGCCGAGTGACGATTCTTCTTGGCCCTTTCTTCCTCTTCACACCTTCCACTCTCTCAAACCTTCATTCATCTTCAACATCTTTCCCTTTCTTCATTTTTGCCCATCTTTGCGAACCCTCTTTGGACTGTATTCCTCTCAGATGGCGAGGGGAAAGAAACAGACACTCCGGACCCGTCCTCAACCAGGGGAGGAGGAAGAAGAGGTGACAACAGGGGAGGAAAACATGGTGGAGGAAGAGGAAGAGGAGACCATGGCGGCCGGCACCGGTGGCGATAGCGCGCTGGAAGGGGAGGAAACCGCAAAGATGGGGAAGAGACAGAGGCGGAAGGGACTCGGAGACACTCACGCCGGCCAAAGGTAGGTTGCCCGAACCCTTAAAAACCTATGTGGATGGGTTGTAATCAGTGGAAAAGAGAAGGGAAACAGAGGGGAGTCTGTCTAGTTTAACAGGAACTCAACGTCAACATCGGTTGCAGTTGAGTTTCTGTAAACGTCTAACCCCTGCCATCAAGGTGAACTTGACGTCAAGCGGTGGACGCCTACAGATGATCTAGACGGCACACCCATGGACGCATATTCCTTTTAAACGGCATGCCCCTTGCTGCCAATAACATATTAACGACAATCGATATTGACGCCATTTTCTGTGTGTTTTGTAGGGCAAGGGCAGAATGAGGAGCAGAGTGACATGGGACTTGTGTCGGGCCTGGTACCGGGCGCTACCAGAGGCCCAACAGACGAGGATTGCCCGGATGGGTTTTGGGCATTTGCTGGCAGTGCGGCCTTTCCACGTGGATGTGCCGTACCTTGAGGCATTGAGGGAGAGGTGGGAGGAGGATTGCAAGGCATTCATCATGCCTTGGGGACATATGATACCCACGTTGGAGGACGTGGCGTATCTGACAGGGCTACCGGTTAAGGGAGAGCTAGTGGTCGGATAGGAGAGGAAGGACTACTACGACGACGTAGTAGAGTTGCTGGGGCCGGAGTTTGTGGCCGGGAGGAGGAGACCGATCCGGAGCATCTTGCTCGGATCGTTGTCGGAGGTAGTAGGGCTGAGAGGGGGGAGGAGAGGACCCCTAGAGACCTTGGACGAGTTCTACACTGTGGTGCGGAGGTCAATCCAGATGGGAGACCGGAGCGAGGAGCGATCGGTGCGGATCTTTGTCGCTTATCTCTTCGGACGGCTTCTGTTCGCGACGCAGTCATCTCAGATGAACTGCAAGTTCGTGCTTCTTCTCCGAGACCTAGGGCAGGCAGGGCGGTATGCTTGGGGCGCCGCGATGCTGGGGCATCTCTTCTCACTCCTCCCCAGTAGCTCGCGGCGTTCTTAGAGCACCGGGGGCTTCACCCCCTTTCTTCAGGTACACAATCTTCTTTCATTTAATGCTCGTCATTGAATTAATTTGATAAACTATCTGACTAACATTTCTTCTTCTCTTGCAGATCTGGGGATACACTCGCTTCCCCATGGGACGCGGGGTACAGAGGGAGGGGAGCCAGGCCATGGTGCCCCTCATGGAGAGGTGGGAAGTGACGCCGGATCCGAGGGTGACGGACCGACGCGCAGAGGATGTGCGGGCTGCACTTGACCACTACCCCCACGATCAGGTATGAATATTGACTAGCACTCCTTCTTTCTTGCTTGCTCCTTTGATGTGACTGACCAGTTTCTCTCTTTGCAGGTGGTTTGGACCGTGTACTTGGGGGATACGGACACGTCCCACCCGGCGGTGGCGGCGGGTCGCCCTCTTTTTGACCGCCACCTCCTCCTTCTTTGCTTGGGGACGTGCGAGCCCCTCTACCTAGAGTTGGTAGTACAGACTCTAGGCTGACACTAGCCGGCTCTAGAGATACCCTCTCTAGGGAGAGAGGGGCACTCCCGCCAATGGTTCTTTGCCGAGGACCGGGACTGGGGCGAGGAGCATGGGAGCACTGTCGCCTACTGGCGAGAGGGAGGAGAGCGGGTGCTCCGACAACGGACCTCCAGGATAGCTCCGCGTACTTGGAGAGCTACCGGACATGCTACGCCGGGTGACTCGGGCTAGACCGGCGAGCGGTGAATGAACTTCTAACTCTATTCCTTGTCATTTAATTGATTAAATTCTATCCTTGAACTGTGAATGACAGATGCTGGAGTCTCAGGCGGTGCGGCTGTTGGAGGGGAGGCTGGCGGAGCAGGTCGTGGAGCTAGAGAGGCTCCGCACGGAGATAAGGACGCTGGTAAGCCACATCTCACCAATGATTTGAAATTTGAAATTATTTGATTTGATTTCTAACAAAGGTATGGTGAATGTAGAAGGGAGAGCTAGCGAGGGTGCAGGCGAGCAGAGACGCGGGGGCGATCTCATCTACACAGCCGGCCAGAGGGGACCTGGCGGTCCGGTTACAGGAGGCCCTGGACCGGCGCAGACGAGGGTCCAGGAGCTCGAGGCGAGAACTCGGGAGCTGGAGTCAGAGGTGAGATACTGAATCACTACCTTTTCTGCACATGATTTGTTTGATCTTACATGTTTTCTCATTTATGTGCAGCGACAGGGAGGAGTGGCCCCGCTCCAAGCGCAGATGGAGAGTTTGCGGCTGGAGTTGTCGAGGGTGGAGGGTCGCCTACTCAAGGCGAGGGAGCGAGAAAAGGAGGTGAGGGAGAGAGAGAGAGATGCAGAGAGGGCTCGGGCAGAGATCGCTATGAGCTATGAGATTCTGAAGGACCGGGTGCTGAAGAAGCACCGGGAGCAGCAGTGACAGGCCCAGCAGGAGGTGCAGGGGAGGACGGGGTTGGCCTTCGCATCACTAGATGACATTGTGTCCCTAGGGACCCATCAGTGGTGCGAGGAGGGCTACGACCTGAGGCGTCGGCGGCGATGAGACCTCCTCTCCCAGACCAGCGTCGGGAGAGAGGGGAGGAGGAGGTGAGCAGCTCACGTAGGCAGAGGCCTAGTAAGGGAGAGAGGAGTGAGTTGTACCACCAGGGGTATGCCCCTGTCATGATATGTATAGAACTTTATCCTTTGTAGTGGACTTTTGTGGATTTTGTACTCGTTGTGCTTGAATGGTGTGTCTTTGTGCTTTGATTCCTGCATCCACAACACTTAAAGGAAAAAAGTTAGTGTAGATCTGTCTTTAGCCCCTTGCCTAAAAGAAGTGCCTTTCCTGAGATCTGGTCAAGGGGCTAATTTCTAATTAAAGATAGGAACGTAAATAAAACAATGAAGGGGAATATGCACATGCATTTTTTTTAGTAAGAAAATAAGGGAAACGTTAGTATATATACATGATACCACTATTTTTTTTGGAATTTGATTTTTCTGATTTTTTTGGCTGATTTAAAATAAGAGGAAAGATATGTATATGGTAAAACTATATACATCGTGAGACTCCTTCTATCTTTTTGTCCTTTTTCATTTTCCAATTTATTGGATTTTTGGACTCTAAAACACATATTCATCACAGGTCAAGGTATAATGTCCTCATAATCTATTTAGCCACATAGGCCATGTGCAAGGAGGATTGTGCATGAAATCCTTGATATTGGAGACTGCCCCTAGCCTTCTTGACATTTTCCACTATAGAGGGTCTTATAAGGTCAAGTTGCCCCTAGAGGGAGAAATTGGAAGAAATAAATAGAAGGTCATGTGAGGATTTAGTTCAAACCACTTTTTGTTTCCAAACCAATATTTCGCACTAAAAGACTTGGTCAACAATTATTTTCAGGGGTATTTTTCATTTCACTTCATTTCGAGGGTGGAGGCACGTATTATTTGCTACCTCCTTGATTTGGTCAGCCTTTTTTCTGGATACGTACTTTTTGCTACCCTTTTTGACCTTCTTGGATTTTCTTTGCCCCTTTTAGGCTTGATTTATCATTTTGCCCTTTTGCATTTTGTTGATTGCCCCTGTTTATGGTGACCTTGTCTCTTAGGTGAGAGTGGGTGGTCCCCTACTCATGGTTTGCCCCTTTTTCCAAACTTGACCGAGTAAGAAAAGAATAGGGTATATTGACCAAAATAACCGTCCGAGTGTACTTATGATTTTCCAGCTAAAGAACAGTACTCCAACATCGTGTGGTGTGTGAGGGGACCCTACCTTGCTAATGACCAAGTGAAAAGTAGAGTCTCAGACCCACGACATCGACAAGTGATGAATAACAGACTTGACCGACTGACCGACTAAGGGTAGAACTTCTTGAGGTAAACAGCATTCCAAGGATGCGACAACTCAACTCCCTCGGAGTCCACTAACCTATAAGCGTTTCCCGAGTACACTTCTTTGACAACAAACGGACCTTCCCAATTTTCTTGCAATTTACTCCTAGGACCTGGTGCCTTAATGATTTTTCGCTTTAGGACCAATTCACCCACTTCAAAATTTCTCTCAAGCACTCTTTTGGCATAAAAACGTGCAATTCTTTGGCGATAAACTTGCGCATGGTCAGCCGCTATCATTCGCCTTTCATCTAAGAGTTCAAGTTGTGCCAACAAGGCCTCCCGACGTTGATCGGGGTCAAGCTCAGAATCCAATTGAACTCGAAGCAAAGGTACGAAGATCTCATATGGGAGTATCGCATCTAATCCATATGTCAAAGCATAGGGGGTTTGCCCCGTAGGAGTTTGGACCGAGGTGCGATAAGCCCAAAGAGCCTCAACTAAGCGGTCTGGCTAATCAACATTGCTATGAGATTTGCAAGTTTTCTTTATGATTTTAATGAGAGTTTTATTAGTAGCTTCTGCTTGTCCATTGCCTTGTGGATAATATGGGGATGAATCGTGCAAATTAATGCCATATTTACCACACATGTCGCGAAGCTCCTGTGAAGTGAATTGCGCTCCATTGTCGGTGATGATGTCCCGAGGCACGCCGAATCTTGCAAGAATGTTGCGCTTGATGATCTTGACGACTGTTGAAGCTTTGACTTCTATGAATTCTTCCGCTTCAGCCCACTTTGTGAAGTATTCAGTGGCGGTCAGAATGAAGGACTTCTTATGGATTTCTCCAGTTCTGTCTGCGAGTGGACCGACCACATCGAATGCCCACATGGCAAAAGGCCATGGAGCAACGAGAGGGTGAAGAGAAGAGGAAGGAGCATGGATTTTGTCACCGTGCAATTGACATTTAGCACAATGACGGACAAAGTGACGACAATCTTCTTCCATGGTAGGCCAATAATAGTGTCTTAGCAACTTTTGGGCAATTGCTCTACCATTGACATGGCTACCACATTCACTGGAGTGAGCGGCTTCAACATTGCTTTGAGATTCGATCTCATCGAGGCAATGAAGATAAACCCCACTGAGGGACTTCTTGTAAAGAATGCCACCAATGATCTTGTAATGCTCCGAGATGCGGCGAATGGCCCGTCTGTCAGTAGAGGTGGCATAATCGGGAAAGGATCCATCTTTGAGGAAGTTTTCGATGTCAAAATACCAAGGATGACCATCTTCGAGGTCGATTTTAGGCTCTTTTGAGAGGGCATGGACTCGAAGGGAGGGAGGCTTGAGTTGAGAAAACCAAGGATCAACATGAGAAAGGACTCTTAATCTTTGAACGAGACGGTTTCGGAAGACCTCCCTAACGGAATAGGGATGGAAGAAGCCAGGGAGGTGAGAGAATTTGCCAGAATGTTTTGAGCCCTAGGAGTGTGGACTAGGGTGAGCTTCCTAAACTGCCGGACTACCTTTCCTACCAATTCTTGGTATGGTTTCAACTTGGGATCCCGGGTCTGATACTTGCTGAGAGACTGTCGGAGTAACAATTGCGAATCTCCAATTATCCTTAACTCTTTGACTCCGAGTAGTAATGCCATATTCAGTGCAACTAGGAGTGCCTCATACTCGGCCACATTGTTCGTGGCACGGAAGGTTAATTGGTAGGCGTGCGGAATGACTACCCCTTCTAGTGAGAGGAAGACTGCCCCTATTCCACACCCTTTGGAATTAAGAGCCCCATCGAAGTAAAGTATCCATGAAGGTTCACCATCAATAATGGCTCCTAACTCTTCATCCGGAAAGCTTTCATCAACATGAGAGTATGAAGGTAAGGGGTGGTGGGCCAAATGCTCGACAATAGCATGCCCCTTGATTGACTTTTGGTTAACGTAGGTGACATTAAATTGATTGAGGAAACTTTGCCACCTTATCAACCGCTCAGTCAGGACGAGCTTCTCAAGCAAGTACCGAATTGGGTCCATGCATGCCAGAAGCTTCACCTCATGAGCTAGGAAATAATGCTTCAGCTTCTGGGCAACCCAGACGACGGCCACACATGTTCTTTCTATGGCAGTGTACTTTTTCTCGGCCTCATGGAACAGCTTGGATAAGTAGTACACCACTCTCTCCTCTTCTCGTCATCATATTGGGCCAGAACTGCTCCAGTTGAATCTTCAGTGGTTGACACATAGAGCAATAAAGGCCGACCCAGGGCCGGAGGAGCGAGAACAGGGGGATTGAACAAATAACTCTTCAACTCTTCAAAGGCCTTTTGACATTTATCGTTCCAATCAAATTTAGCCTCTCCTTTAAGCATCTCATAGAAGGTCTTGCAACAGATAGAATGCTGGGAGATAAATATCCTAATGAACTGAAGTCTGCCAACTAGCCCTCTAACTTCCCTGATATTCCTAGGAGGAGGTATGTCGATTATTGCTTTAGCCTTGTTTGGGTCAATCTCAATTCCCCGCTTGCTAACTATGAACCCAAGCAACTTCCCAGAAGATACTCCAAAGATACACTTCTTGGGGTTCATTTTGAGCTTATGTTCTCTAGACCGTTGGAGAACTTCCAGGAGGACCTCAGCATGGCCATGTCGAGCCTTTGATTTAACCAAGACATCGTCCACATAGACTTCCATGTGCACATGCATCATGTCGTGAAAAATTGCCATCATTGTCCTTTGATAAGTTGCTCCCGCATTCTTCAATCCGAAGGGCATCACAACATAACAATAGGTCCCCCAAGGCGTTGTGAAAGAAGTTTTCTCTTGGTCTTCCTCGGCCAGACGGATCTGGTTATACCCAGAGAAACCATCCATGAATGACAACATCTCAAAGCCGGCAGTATTGTCCACTAGGACATCTACGTGTGGAAGAGGGAAATCGTCCTTTGGCCAGGCACGATTAAGGTTACGGAAATCTATACAGATCCTAACCTTACCATCCTTCTTCATCACAGGGATGATATTAGCTACCCATTGTGGATAAAGCACAACCCTAATAAATTTAGCCTTATGCAATTTGTCAACCTCCTCTTTGATCTTGAGTGCAAGCTTGGGATGTAGCCTCCTCAGCTTTTGTTTGACGGCTTTTGCGTCGGCTTTTAAGACCAACCAGTGCTCGACCAAAGAGGTGTCAAGGCCCGGCATGTTCTCATAGGACCAAGCAAAACCATCGGCTCTTTAAGGATAGCTACAAGGGCTTCTTCTTCATCAACACTCAAGTTGGCACTAATCAAAACTACCTTTTGGGATTCTTCGGTGCCAAGGTTGACCTCTTTGGTTGGCTCGTCTGCAGCCATGGTTGGCTCATCGAACCTCTTTGTGCCATCCACATAGGAGCCTACTGGGTCCTCTTCTTCCAACCCAAGATCTCCCGGCTCATCTTTCTCATCGAAATCTAGCAGATAGACTCCTAAACCATCATCTACAGAGTCGCCTTCTTCAAAATCAGCCTCTACAAGGGCAGGCTCCTCAAGAAACTCTGGGACTTGACTCAACTTAGCACACCTCTCAGCTAAGGCCATGACATAACGAACAGGGACTTGCCTACCCTTCCCTTTACGAACACATGGCTGAGAGGAACTAGACTCTTCTACACATAGACCTGACTCTAGACTTGATTCTAAGCCTGAATCTAAACTAGGATCTAAACCCCTATGCCCAGGACTACTATGTACAAAACTATGTACAGGGGAAGTGCCCCTAGGCGGGCGGAAAAGACTCCAAAGAGGAAGGGTGCTCGATAGAGACCTCGCATTCCCACCTTTGAGAATTGGCATTTTTTTTGGGAGTCAAGGCTTAAAACCATGAGTTGCTGACTCAAGGTTGCTCCGACATGCCAAGTGAGGAATGGAGAAAGGACATGCGGAGAAGGAAGGGAGAAGGGGGTGGTTGAAGAAGGAGAATCGGGCGCCGGGCATGCCTCAGTAGCGGGAGATTCTGAAAGAGATGGAGATGATGAGGAGGGAAATGGAGAGTCAGAACCAAAGAGTGAAAGAAGGCCGAAGTCCTCGCAGACTTCTTCAAATTCAGCAGCTTCCTCTTCTTCGCTCTCAGGGTCAGACAACTCTTCTATTACGGGCTCGCGAGTTCTTGGTTGGAGGGGTCCCTGAATGAAGTGATCCTTCAGGGTCTAAGTAAGAGGTTGATAGGGGATAAATGGATCCGGGTGAACCGGGTCCCGATGAAATCCTAGACCAGCCCTATCTAACAACCTTCTTGTCTGAACACTACGGATAGGACCCTGCTCGTTCCTACCCAACCCTCGGCCATGAATATAGCCGACCTTAGCCATTACTTCCCAACCATTCCCTTGGGGACATGGGGCATGCTCGAATCCTTCATTCACCATGGGAGGTTGGTTCAAATCAAGGGGAGAAAGAGATAAAAGATGGACATGACCGGCTTCTTCCCCTTGTCCAGAATGAAAAGGTGCGGCATCTGCTCTGAAGTGATAGAATTGAGAGTTTCCAAGGTAGGAATGCTCTTGATTTTGATAACCCGCCCATTAAATAGAAATTTGAAACATTGGTGGGCGGTGGAAGGGACCCCTAAAGTTTGTTCTAGCCAGGGACGACCAAGAATGGCCTTATAGGCTGGATCGACATCGAGGACTAGAAACTCGGAAGACATGGTGATGGGTCCAACCTCCAATTGAAGTGCAATTTTACCTTTGGCAACCCTCTTGGAGTTGTCATAGGCAGCAATGGTGGAGCAAATTCTCCAGATTATCCTCCCCCAAGCCTAATTGCTTGAGGGTCTTCATCGGACACACGTTAATGGATGCCCCGGTGTCAATGAGGGTGGAGTCTATCGAAACCCTGTTAAGGGTAATAGTAAGACAAAGAGGAAGTGAACGACACTTGGGGGTAGTAAAATCTTTATTCGAGAAAGAGATTGAGGGTCCTTGGGTAAGGGAGAGGATAGCATTGGTGACCCCACTGGGAGGAAGGTCATCATTGACCATGATTTTCTGGAGGAATTGGAGGAGGGTGGACTGATGAGACGACGATCTCCGAATCAATTCCAAAATAGACACCCTCGCGGGGGTCTTATCCAAGTGTTGCAGAATGTCATATTCGGTGCTGGCAGGGGGTGGAGGTCCACTATCCTCCTCATCTTGGGATGGCCGCGGGGGTGGAGGGACAATCTGATTGCAGAGCGTGACATGAACGTCCTCCTGAGACGTAGGGAGAATAAGTTGGAGGGGTTTGGTGCCATGGGTGGATGACTCATAGGCAGGGGAAACAAGAATGGAAGGGTAGGCTTCCTGACGCGTGGGTCTAATAAGAACCAAAGGCCGCTCTTCTAATATGGCATCTACGGTGGTGGAGGGCTCTTCGGACTCTATGGAAGGACACGGGTACCATTTGTCAAAACCTTCTACCCCCCATTGTTGCTCTCTCCTCACTACCCGGGGTTCGGAATGTGTCATGGTATTGACGTTTTTCTGGGACTTAGAGGAAGAGGGATTGTAGTTTCTTTGGTGGTTGGGGAGAGGGTTTTGCACGATTCCAAGGTCCCTTTTGGTGTACCTAGACTTGGCTATGGCCACCTTGACATCCTCCCAATTTATCCTACCCTGGTCATTCATGTCATACACCCAGTCACGGAAAGTGAAGCAGTTGTTGATGTCATGACCGGGAGCCCTATGATAAGGACAATACTTTGAGGTATCCGCTCTCGGATTGACACTTTCTCTTTGTAGGGGGAGCCAGATAGCGTCACAGGACATGAGGGAGAAGAATACATCCTCGAGGGTCTCAGGGAGAGGAGGGTAATGAGACCTTTTGGGACCCAGACGAGTATAGCCAGAAGGAGGAGGAACGACGGAATAAGGCTTGGAGGGGTGTGATGGGAATTGGTGAGGATTGGAAGGAGGGTTGGAGGACTTGTTAGGAGGCCTCAGCGGCTGACTGCAAGCACTAATGGACTCGTGATGGTAACCCCCTCGATGGTAGGTGCCGCGGGAGCCTTACGTCCCTTGGGCTTCCCTTCGAAGAAAGGCGGAAGAGAGGAGTCCTTGATCTAGTTCTGGACCACCCTAGCTTGATTATAAAAATGTGCAAAGGAGGGAAACTCACTAAGCATCAATATGGATTTGAGCTGGGAAGTGGTGTTGTTGACAATCGTAATGATGGCTTGAGACTCTGGGATGGTGACATCGGCTCTCGAAGCCATGGATCTCCAACAGTTGGCAAAAGTGACAAAGTCTTCATCCGGCCTCACCTTTTCTTCCGCCAAGTCGGAAAGTGTAGGGACTTGAGTGGCCATGTAGGAGAAATGAGAGATGAAGCCTTCGGAGACTATGTCGAAATTGATAAGATCCGATGCGGGTAAGGAGGTGAACCACCTCAAAGCTTCCCCTTCTAACGATTGTTGGAAGAGGTGGACTAGGAGGACCTGATCATACAGCCACCGATGGGAATCCATAGTGAAGCCAGCGAGGTGGAATTGGGGGTCAGTGGTCCTGTCATACTTGTGGTATTTCGGGGCCTTGAAACCCGGAGGGAAGCAGGTGTGGGAAGCTTGCAGTAGTTCTAGAGGGAATGAGGCTTGGAGAGGGACAAAGACTCCGCTAAGAGTTTCCTAATGAGGCCCTCCATCTCGGACCAAGAGATGGATTGGATTGAGCGGAAGGAGTGGGTTGAACATAAGGTGGATAGACGGACGAAGGGGTTGGAGAGGGAGTAGGAGGAGAAATAGAAGTGGAAATGGGGATAGGGGAGATAGGAACCTGGGAAGGAGTGACCGACCTAGGAGCAGGTCTAGATGAGGAAGCATAGAAGGGAGAAGGGGATGGAGAGGAAGGAGAGGCCGCTGCCCGGACGGTATGCTTAGAAAGCATTGAAATGATGTCCTCAGGCGAATAGCGGGAGAGGAGCTTGGAGAAATCGGGTCTTCCAGAACATCTTGTGCATATGTGGGGTTGACCCTTAGACACACACTCCCCTCATTGTCAGCTTGAGAGGAGGAGAATTGAACCGACTCTTCAGGTTACATGTCAGTGTTGACCATTCCGACAAATTCATCATTGATGTTATCGTCATATTCGAAAGCCGGATTGTTAGACATGTTGCAAGAGTTCAACCAAGAGTCCATTAGAACACCCAACCTACTGTTTTTAGAATGGTTAAGTTGATTAACTACACTGTTATTAGGAGAAATATGTATTTCTACCAAACAATGTTATCAAACAACGTCCCAAAATTTTAGAACTTGAAGTTGTGTGTTACTTAAACTTTCAAGGGTGGTTCTCCTAATCCTCACTCAAAGCCGGGTGAATAGGCAAACTAACTGGGAGGGTAAAGGTTGTCCTACCCCGTACCATGAGGGAATCCACGGAATTTAGGGACTTATAGAGTTCCCCTTGGAACCAACCCGATTTACTCGAGAGGGAATCCCCAAGTAAAAGGCTGTAAACCAAGGAGGGGCTATCCTAGAACGTGTGGGGAGGCTAGAACAGAGAAGAAGAAGGACCCCCTTCATGACACAGTACCGTTAGGGATCAAACAAGAAGCAAACAGAAAGAAAAACAGATCAAAACAGTCAAAAAAATAGTCTTCTGTGAATTAAACGGCAAACATGTGGATGCTCAGTTCATCAGAAAGCAGTGACGGCATGATCGACAGACGCTGACATTGAGTAAATGACTAACTAGATGGACGTTAAATAGAACTAAACAGCAGGAATGGTGGACACTTACCTGGGTAGACGACGGAATCTCTTTCCATTTACCTGGATGCAGACTGAAACCGTGGCAGCACTGCTTGTCCCATCGCGATCGCCAGAAAAGAGCTATGGATGCTCCGTTCACCGCGCTCCCCGGTGACTGTGGGATCCTCTGGAAGCTCACGAACGTCGCCACTCCCTCGTTGGCGATGAAGGGTTTCTGGTTGACCTCGTTTGACTTCTGTTTGACTAAGTTGACTGAGGAGAAAAAAGGGAAAACTAGTAAAGTAAAGGGAGAGAAGCGATCGCCAGGGCCGTACCTGTGCCCAAGGAGGTGTTGTGATCACGTTGGTGCAGTAGCCTCGCGTAGCGGTGGATTGTGGGACTCCAACTTCTCCTTCTTCAGCCGGCCAAAGAATGAGAGCTCCACGGTCTTCTTCAATGTGTTCCTGCCACGAAAAGGGACTCTATTAGACTAAACGAAGTGTAGTAAACGTCCTAAATGAAAAGAAAGGGCCAAAAGGAGAGCCCCATACCGGTTGGGAACTGAGAAGAGAGGTGGCCAAGTGTTATGACCACCCTTCTTCCCTCCGTTTTTTGGTGGGAAACCCCTTTTAGGTGTGTAGGAAAGTGCCCTACGTGCCTAGGGTGTGTGTGTGTGAGTGTGACATGCAAAGACTAAAGGAAATGAGAGAGAGGGAGAAGGAGAAAAGGGAGGTAATCCTCCTGTTTGGCGTTGTTGACTCCTTGCTAGGATCCCCAACTCGAGATTGAAGCCTCCTAGACGTCCCAAATGATGAGAGGAAGAGGAAGAAGGATGATGGAAGGTAGGGTGCACTTTTTTCTCTCTTCTCTCCAAGTGACAAAGTGTGGACGTCCAGCCTCCCTCCCCTCTCACTTAGAAGGCCAAGGGGGGACATAAATAGGCAGTGGGGTCAGAGCTTCAGAGCCTTGGATGCTCAAGTGTGCAGAAACACACTTGCACACTTGGTAATCCATGTGTTTATGCTCCAACCAATAAGGGGAGGCCAAGTAGGATTTTTACTGGGTCAATGGGGTGCCAAGGTGGCCCATATACTCGATGGGAACGGCTATGTGCGTTGCATGGCCGAGAGAATGGCGCTAGTGGGCTGGAATCTCGAGCAGTTGCGCAGACCAGGTAAAACCAGGTTGACATCAAATGATGATGGCGCCAACCCCATGTAGGCGTCCACCTATTGTAGGCATCCACATAGGTGGACGCCAACTATAGTCGGCGTCCAGGGGGATTGCCGCCAACATGAAGTCAGCGGCAGTCGATGCTGCCGTCTACATGGGATCTGAGGCAAGTCAACAAACGGTCAAACGGGCCTTATTGGGCCATGAAACCACGCGGGGATGGGCCAAATCTTGCATCTACACTCTTTATAGGTAGGAAGTGTGCAGATTTGGTTAGTCGGTCGACAATGACCCATATGGCATCAAGTCCACCACGAGTCTTGGGTAAACCCATGATGAAGTCCATGTCTATACTTTCCCATTTCCACTCTGGAATATCTAATGTTCTGCTTTTACCTATTGGCACGTAAGGGAATGAGTAGCATGCTCAGCTACCTCTCTCTTCATGTTTGGCCACCAAAACGTTCTTTTCATGTCTTGATACATTTTGGTACCTCCAGGATGAATAGTATACTTCGTCTGGTGAGCTTCATCCATTAACTTCCTCTTCAGTTCTTCATTGTCTGGGACGCATGTTCTTCCTTGGATTACAAGCCTTCCATCCTCGGTCATAGCAAAATCAGGCCGTTCATCTAATGTTTCCTTGACACGAACCAAGAATGGATCGTTGTCCTATTATACTTTGATCTCTTCCAGCATGTCAGATTGAATCTTGATATTGGCGACCAAGGCTCGATCATCCATATGTTCAATGTTCAAGTCTAAACTTGCGAATTGCTCTAGTAGTTGCATCTCGCCAAGAACTAGACTCGATAAAGATGTCATCTGCTTTCTACTAAGAGCATCAGCCACAGCATTTCCCTTGCCTGGATGGTATTAGATGTTGAAATAAAAATCCTTTAAGTATTCAAGCCATCTCCTCTACCTCATATTAAGTTCTTTCTATGAGAATAAATACTTCAGACTTTTATGGTCTGAATAGACCGTGAATTGCTCACCATATAAATAATGTCTTCAGATTTTTAAGGCGAAGACTACGGAAGCCAACTCTAGATCATGCATAGGGTAGTTGACTTCATGAGTCTTCAGTTGTCTCAAAGAGTAAGCAATGACCTTCTCCTTCTACATCAATACGCAGCCTAACCCCATTCCTAAGGCATCGGTATAGACAGAGAAATCTTCTCCCTCTATTAGAAGAGCGAGAACAGGTGCTGAGGTCAGACATTCTTTTAGAGTTTGGAAACTCTTCTCACACTCTTCACTCCAAGAGTAAGGATTTTCCTTCCGTGTCAGATGAGTGAGAAGAACGACAATCTTGGAGAAGTCCTTTATGAACTGCCTGTAGTAACCAACCAGTCCTAAGAAACTCCTGATTTCTGTGACATTAGTTGGTCTCTCCCATTTGAGTACTGCCTCGACTTTGGAGGGATCAACGGAGATGCCGTCCTTAGAGATGACATGGCCCAAGAAGGACACTTCTTCGAGCCAGAATTTGCACTTGCTCAGCTTTGCATACAATTTGTTGTCTCGCAAGACTTACAGTGCTATCCTCAGATGTTCTTCATGTTCTTATTTGGTCTTTGAATACATGAGAATATCATTGATGAAGACGACCACGAACTTGTCAAGGTATGGTCGGTATATACTGTTCATTAGTGCATAAAGGCTGCAGGAGCATTTGTCAGACCAAATGGCATCACAATGGATTCATAGTGTCCATACCTGCTCCTGAAATCCGTTTGAAGATATCATCATCCTTGATCCTCATTTGATGATAGCCAGATCGGAGGACAATCTTATAGAAATATTGAGCTCTAGATATCTGGTCGAATAGTTCATCAACCCAGGGCAATGAGTACTTGTTCTTGATGGTTAGCTGATTGAGTTGTCGATAGTCGATACATCACCTCATCGATCCATCCTTTTTTAACGAACAACATAGGTGCTCCCCATGGGGAAGTACTTGGTCTGATGAACCCCTTCTCTAATAGCTCCATCAGTTGTGCCTTCAGTTCCTTTAATTCGGTAGGTAACATCCAGTACGGTTGACGCGATACCGGTGCAGCTCCAGGGACTAACTCAATAGCAAAATTGACATCACGTTCAGGGGGAATCCCTGGTAGATCTTCGGGAAACACATCGGGGTAGTCCTGGACTATGTGTATGTCTTCTATCTTAGAACCCTTCTTTTCAACTATTACGGCCGCAAGGAAAGCAAGGCAACCTTTCCTTATCATATTGTGGGCCTTTATGGAAGAGACTAGAGACATCCATCTCTTATGTCTAACCCCTGTGAATGACAACTTAGGGATTTCACTAAAAGTAACTTTCCCTTTCTTACAGTCGACACTTGTCCCATAAGTGGACAACCAGTCGGCTCGCAGAATTACGTCATAGCCTTCTATGGGCATACACACCAGGTCGACTTTTAGGTTATGTTCTCCGATCATTACATTGGCAGATGGAAAGTATTTGTTCAATTTTTCTTTCTCTCCTAGTGGTGTTGTGACAGAGAATTCACACCCATAGATATAGGTTTAGCATTTAGAGTATCAACAAAGTTTTGAGATATGAATGAATGAGCTGCTCCAGTATCAAATAAAACAAATGTTGATAGAGAGAAAACTTGTAGGGTACCTTCTACCACGCCACCTTCCTCAGCGGGCTCTTCATCATGCAGGGATTACAGTCTTCCCTGTTTCTTAGGCACATTAGTGTGCCTCTCATTCTCCTTCAATAGCAGGCACTCGGGGATACGATGCTCGCGGCTTCCATAGCGCAGACAGATGCCGACTTTCCTCCAGCATTCATCAGCTATGTGACCTGGCTTGTCATAGTACTTACAGTTGCTTTTTGCTGGAGTGTTGGGAACGAAGACCTTGGGCTTCTTCTCCTGACTAGGTTCTTTTGTGATTCTGAAAGGACGCTTCTTGCCAATACTTGGCTTAGCAGTAGTTAGACCGGGTGTCATTCCTTTTTCACGAACTTCCCTTTAATACAATCGGTGAAGTCCGTGGCATCTTCTAGCAGTTGAGCTTTCTTCACCATCTTGGCATATGTCTGGATGTCGAGAGGGGCCAGTTGAGTAATGTATTGCAGCCTAAGGCCATTGACAAAGCGCTTAGCCTTCATCCTTTTGGTGTTCACCAAGTGCTCAGCATATCTTGCCAGTCTAGAAAACTGGGCTTCATAGTCAGCTACAGATAGGCTCCTCTATTTCAGAGTAGAAAACTCCGCAGCCTTCTTCTCTTGGACACGCTCCGAGAAGTACTTGGAGTTGAATGCCTCCTTGAATTCTGCCCAAGTAAATTGACCATTAGCTCTGGTCGCTTCCACTGACTCCCACCAAGAGCGGGCGTCCTTCTCAAGTTGAAAGGTAGCTAGTAGCAGCTTGTTCCTAGCTGCACATTGCATAACATAGAAAATTCTTTCCGTCTCCTTCAGCCAGTGCTCGGCCTCATCTGGATCCATGGAACCACTGGACCTAGGCAGGTTCAAGCTCCTAAAGTTACGATGTAGCTCGCCTGCACCACCACGATTCCCTCCACCTTGTGCAGCTTGTAGAAGTGCACGAGTGAGTTCTTGAATAGTTTGTTGCATGCCCCTCATCTGAGCATGTTCAATAGTCATCTTAGTTGCTTAAGTTCCTAAAAATTAACTTGTTATTATGATATTGATGTGGAATTTAATTTGTGCGTGTGTGGGTACATTTTAACTAGTTAGCCTTGGTTCTAAACACAACTCACGTAGGTAGGGTAACTAACTCTAGTCCAAGCTGGTCAACCTAGATCATCCTATACTTAAGAACAACCTAAGCTCTGATACCACAAAACTATCATGCCCCGACGCGGAATATCAGAACATGAGGCAGTTGCACGTAAACGGGTACAAAGCGTATAATAGACATCAAACCATCGAATGAAGAATAAATACTAAAGCGAATGCATTTCATTAATAACTCCACAAATGCCTATTACAATCACTAATATCAGAGCCGATCTATAGGGCCCAATTACATTTAATAAAAGTAAAAGACTAACTAAGACTCTAACATATTACTAAGACGCCAGGGTACTCTTGACTTCACTCTTGGTCATTCCTGTTCTCATGAGTGTAAGTATCATCCTCAGTCTCACCTGAGAACACACAACAATAACGCAGGGTGAGCGATAATGCCCAGTAGGACTTAAATCTCATGATCAGGCATGCTTTAAATGATTAATGTATTAAAGAGCAGAGTAACTAATGATAGCGAGCGAGAGTCAAGTAGTGTGAGAGATAGCACGATGACATGAACCAAGATAGCACAATAACATGTGAATGAAATAGCACAAGTGTTGAGCATAGCACAAGGAGCATGATGGCCATAGCACAAATAGAATAACATAGTTCATGATAGCACAACGAGTCGAGTATAGCATAGCACTTTGATTGTCATTTAGATAGTCGAGATAGATAGCACTTGAGTGTAATGCCAAACACTCTGGTCAATTAACTTCCGCAGGCACTAGCACTTTTGGGTGCACCTCCCAGGACCAGACTGGACCCTTTATATATTGCCAGGCATTAGTTATATTGTTTATCTTTAGACAATCAGTCAAATGGCCAATAGAGAGTACCAAGAAATAGATGAGATTACTAGATGAATAGACGAGATAGAAGAGAGTGTGAATAGATGAGCGAGTAGAGTACAGATGAGAACTATAGGTCATTGCACATGAACGTCGAGTAAATGGTTGATAGTAACAGTTGCACAACACCGCAATTGGTGTTGACAGTCAGGTGCAATTCACTACCCTTCCACTAGCCATGTTATGCACAAGTCGAGAGGTCCGGCGTGATTCAAGATAAGAGAGAACTTCTAAAAGCCGTTTGGATCTTACTGATCCCTAAAGGGTATCATAGGTATTGAGGGTACAACCAGCTCATCGACCATGTGGGAATCCATGGACAGAGGAGTCTTACGGAGGCCTTGAATGAGGATTCACTAGTCCGACAGAAGGAATATCCGATGGAGAGTTTGTCCAAGTCAAGCGAAAGTGTATATAGAAACAAGTGCTCGACGTTCCAGAGGAATTCTAGAACAGTGGAGCGTTAGTAACGGTAGTCCCAAAACATCACGAGAAACAAAGAAAGTCCATTAAAATAGGGCAATGTAATATACATTATTGAAGTAAATTACCAGATATATTATGAGATATTTTTCATGTCAAGTCAAGTCATATTGGATGGTTACGAGTATATGCAGGTGATGAACGAATCATGGATATGACAAGATCATGTGTGTGTGTTTTAAATTAATCAATACATGTTCACATTATGGCATCTTTATTTACTGCGTTTAAGACTATTAACAAAAGGTATAATCACTGTAGAAGGACAAGAACGCCAAAATCCAGGGTTTATGTGAAAAAATCCAGAAGGCGACATACCCCTATGATGAACGCGACAGGGCACATCCAGAACGCGACATGGTCTTTAAAAGATCGCGACGGGTCGATCAGGACAGGCGGCTAGAACACGACGCCAGTTCCTGTCATGTTAAGAATGCGACAGGGTTCTGGTCGCAATCAGCCCCTGAGAACGCGGCCTATCGGGCCATCGCGCTCTCAGGTTCTGTGCCTAAGCCCGAACATGAACAAGTTTTGCCTTGGATTACGGTCCAAGCCTTCCATGTTTTGATATAGGGTAGATTAAAAATTGATATCTTAGTGTACAGTTGATCAAAAATCACGAAACCACTTTCAAACTAATCTAGACATGCTAGGGTATACACAGTAAATAGAAATTTGAAAATAATCATGATCTTGACAGGTTTTAAACAAGTTCATGCACGAAGAACATAGAGCATCATATAGTGAAGGGAAAAGAATAAATTCGAGTAGTATACTGAATGAAAATTAGGGATTTCAGGGCAAATGATTCCGACAACAAGCAGTATGTCCAGTTAAAATTTCGTGGCATGAGATCAAGAGTACATGGAGATCTAAATTAAATATGATGGTTCGGGGTCAAGATGATAGTAGAACTTCAAAAATAAAGATCAAAAGATATGCTCGATGAAAATTAGAGAAACTAGAGGGCTTTTGTTCCTGGTGTTAGGAACATCCTATAGACGAGATTAATTAGGTTTAGCTTATGAGAATGCCTACCTTTGGGTTGATTTGTCTTCTAGGGCTTAGAACTCGAAGTGTAGGTTGTAGATCTTGAGCAATCCTTCTCCCCACGAATTCTCCCTTCCTTTGGCCTCTCCTTCACGTCCAGCAAGCCTCAGCAATGCATTAGGGCCGGCCATGGAGAGATTGGGGTGTATTTAAGCTTCCTTTGTTTCTAATTCCCACCTCAACTCTAATTCCTATTTAATTCCAAGTTTTCCTTATTTCTACCAACCTTCCAAGCTTTCCAATTCCTAATTGGGTTAGGTTGGGTTGCAAATTCATACCTAGCCAATTTGGGTAGGGTTAGGAGGCCAATTCCAACCCATATTAACTATTTTAATGATTTAATAGCTCTTTTCTTTTTAGGAAATATTAAAGATACGAATTTAGGATATTATTCTATTATTCATCTTTTAAAAATCCCTATTTTGGCCTAATAACTTTTACATGATCCATTTAGCAAAGCCCATTACTTCTTTTTGTTTAATGGGTTTTAATTAATTCATTTTTATTTAAATTTTTTCAATTTATTTATTTATTAAAATACTAGGTTGATACACAATTACTATTACAAAATTGATCTTGCTAATTCACTCAACAATATCATTATACTTTATCACATTCTCCTCAGAAAATAATTCTTTTTCCACTGATTATCTTACCAAGTTTTATGACTTCTCAATTTCACTACTTTTCATTCTAGTTCCATAACATGTCAACAATAATTCATATTACAACATAACACACACACATGAAAACTCATACAAAAACTCGGGGACCTACTACCAAGAGTGGACATTAAATTATGTTTTGGGACATTATATTCTAAATAACTTTTCATATTCTATATGGATTCTGCTCTGATACCAACTATAGTGGTCCTAAATATTAATTTATATCTGAAAAGGCTCCATATCTAGATCCGCCTCCCGCGAACAGACCGTAGTCTCGCAAGGGATACCACACATATGTGTCCAGTAAGAATATAAAAGACAACCATACAGGTATAAAGATGCAATATAAAGCACATGATCTTATACACATTCATAGAATTACATTGTCCCAATACATTATTACATGTCCAAAAGAAAAGCACAAGAGTGTGGGGCATACCCCGAGGCTTACAATAGGAGCAAAGCTCACACTATTGCTGGTGGTATAGGTCCACCTCCGAGAAACCACTGTAGGGGTGTGAGCCTTACAAAATCACAGGCTCAGTGGGAAAACTCCTCAAAACAATAACATATATAATCGATGCATAACAAGGGAAAAGCACAAAATAACACAAGTCCACCAATTAGTTCACATATAACAATTTAAAGGATACTCACAGAAAGCTAGAACCTAAGCATGCTTTCTATTCAACACAAATAATCACTTCACTACTTATAGTTAAATAGCTAACTATTCATGATTAACAGAAATAACAAGGGTGCTACTGTTATCCAGAAATAAATCATCATCTAAGAGCTGTTAAAATCAGACAAACACTGGAAGTTAGCTACTGAAAGGAAATTAAAGAAACTCTTGCCAATTGTACAAACAAACAGTACATTATTGAGTTTCATATCACACATTATAGAGTAAACCAACAAGCAAAGTTAGAATGAATGACACTAACACTCGGGCCACGACTACTGGTTCATGGCACCAAAATTTGACCCAGATAAGCCAACACAAGAAAACACATCTCACCTCTACAAGTACAAAAAACTATGGAGACCAACCAGTACCACCTGCAGACAACAAGTTGTAGACCTACACCTAACACACCTCTAATGGTTTTAGGGGCCTTAGAGTAAGGATGTGACAACACGAGACTAGCTGGAGACCAGTACATCTACTGGTGTCCATCCCCTAACTACAAGCGAACTACAAACGAATGAATAGAACAAACACATACCACAAGTCAATGCCCATTATCGTCTTTCTCTCAGCCAGATGGGCTACTCGACAAACTAGTGAGGGTGTCCAAGAAGACGACTCAAACCTCAACTGTACACATAACTGGGACAAAGCCCGAGCACAATGTGCTTGGCTCACAGAGGACTTGGAGTACTCGATTGGAGAGACATTATGGATTAAGCGCTAGACACCGAACTCAAACCATTCATAGTTAATCACTATTGGTTATTTAACCACATTTTTAAACCTTATACTCATAACATTTAAACCATTAATTCATAAACTACATTCTCCCACTTACATGATGTTAACCAACGTAATATATAGTAACCTCTAATTAACGATATACTGATCCGCTTCCACTAATTTATATCTAACTACTTGCACATTGGTCAACACAATACTTACATAAAAATACCATGCATAATACACAATTTTTTACAATATCAATAAATTATCTGATTCTCTTAAATCCACCCATAAATAGAATCCACTCACAAAGGACCCACACTGCAATGCACAAAGCTAAACACTTCGGAAAGTAGAACGCAACAAGGCCAACGGTCCTAGAGGTCACTTTTTTAATGTGCCTACTATAGCGACCCTAGATATTTATGTCCAAAAAGACTCTATATCTAGACCCGCCTCCTGCGAATAGATAGAAGTCTTGCAAGGGATATCACACACATGTGTCTAGTAAGAATAAAAAAAACAACCACATTGTATAAAGATACATGATAAAGTACATGAAGTTATACACATTTATATCCCAACACATTATTACATGTCCAAAAGATAAGTACAACTACCTGGGGCATACTCCGAGGTATATAACAAGAGTCACAACTCACTCAACTACTAGTGGTAGAAGTCCGTCCTCGAGACCCATGCTTACTGCTAAACACTTGAAAAGAGTCTATAGGGGTGTGAGCCTCACAAGTCACTGGCTCAGCAGGGAAAACCCCAAAACAATATGCAAAACCCACGAGTAACTGCATGGAGTAGGAGCAACTCAAAGCCACACTAGTTAGCTCAACTAAAACAATTTAAAGGAATAATAGGAGTAACAGAATTAAAGATACCTAAACAGTAACACCAACTAATGAAGTACCACGAATCATAACCATTAAATCAACTGCAGCTAATCAGAAGAAGATCAACCTTAAACCATCTTTGCAAGACACACAGAGCCCTAACCATAAGCTCACAGGGCTAAAACATCTATCTCACAAACATAACTATAATTCATTATAGCTTAACAACCAACTAGTACAGTGTATAGAACTACTACTATGAAAAGCCTAAGTCGGGAAGTATGATGCCACCACTCGGACCTCGGTACCTAGATAGCTAGTCCAATACCTACTATGAACAAGAAACCACATGAAAGCTTTCCCAGTCTCGCAACCAAGAATGAAAAGTCCAACTGTGACTCCACAACAACACTACAAAATTCAAAGAACTATGGAGACCAACCAACACTATGAAATGTGGTCCTACTGTTGGACACAAGTCTTTCTTAGAAAAGAAAGAACAGACTAAGAGCTATACAAGATGAACACTAAGGAACTCAAACTCTCAGCTCACAGACTCTCCCCCAGATTTACAATGATGCACAGAGAGAGTGAAGAGAGAAAAGAAGCTTGAATGCTTGAAGACTTCAGATGGTTGCTTGCACACACACTTCTTCTTGGGTTCTAGCTCTTTCTCTCTTGCTTTGAGTGTGTATGGCGTTGAGGCTTCTCAGTGGATGTACACTCTTTGAATGATTTGTAGGTTCGCTCACTTGATTTGTTCTTCATAGCCTTCATCCTTATATGGAGGAAGAAGAGATCCATTGCTCCCCTAGAATGGATGCTTCCTATTGCTCCCCTAGAATGGATGCTTCACCATTGACTTCCATCATATCGTCAGTATGTAATTCTTTTAATATTTTTCTAATGATGACAGTTGGAGGAGATGGAATCATAGTTTCCTGCCTTGTTTCTTTAGACACTTGAGCATCAGTGTCTTCTTCTAGAACTGGAATGATTTCATCTTGAGGAGTTTCTAGATTTTCCTCAACTTGAGCTGTAGGTACTTTAGCTATAATGGGTTCTTCATATTTGAGTTTTAGTTCATCTCATATATCTTTGGCTATCTTACAGACTAATATTATATCAAATTTTGGCTTGGATAGAGCGTAATATGAAGCTTTTTGCCTTGTCATTCAGGAATATTAGCCTTCTGTCATTGTCGGTCCATTCTTCCTTGGGCTTTGATATTACAAAGTCACCATCTTCAATGATGCTCCAGAGTAAATAGTCGTAGCCTTGTAAAAAGAATTCCATCCTTATCCTTCAGTAGGTGTAATCTCCATCAAAGAGTGGAGGTAGGAAAATGGATTGGCCTTCTGCAAAACCTTAAGCTGCCATTTGACCATTGCTCTAAGATCGTTGGATCTTCTTGAAGTTTAGAGATTAGTGCTCTGATACCACTTGTTGGTATCAGATGAATGAAAAAGCTGTTGCCCTGTTGACGAGCCCAGACGGGGGGTGAATGGGTCTTTTTAAATTTAATCTAGGAGATACCTGTAACCAAAAAATCACACAAACGATCTTCGAACTACGTTAGTTACAGTTAGTTTAAATAACAATCATGCAATGAAGACAATCACACAACACAAGGATTATCCTGGTTCGGACTTCCTTTCCTTAGGAGTCCTACGTCCAGTCCCTGAGCAACAACTCAGGATTTCACTAACTAGGGAACAGTCCCCCTAAGGACGCTACAACACCCAGCTCAGCTGGTCTTCCTTCACACTCGAAGGGAACAACACCCTGGATGCCACCAGGTCTTCCTTTACAACCGAAGGGAGCAACACCCTGGATACCACCAGGTCTTCCTTCACACCCGAAGGGAACAACACAGAGAAGAATAAATGACTTTCACGCCCCTAGATCCAGCTTTTGATAAGTGAGGATCTGAAGCAACTAGAGCTGAGAGCGAAGAGATTATGAACAATTCACACTCTCAGAACTGTACAGGCTCTCTCAAGATTTTCACAAAACTAGTGGAGAGCAAGAGAGCAAAAAAAGCTAAACGGAGTGAAGGATCTTGGCTCTCGATTTTCTTCAGAAGAATTTGAAAATAGTCTCTGGATGGATGATTCTTCTATTCTTCTGTCTTGTATATATATCTTCAATTTGAAATCTAGTCGTTGAAGAGACCGTTGTCTCTCTTTTGAGTAGTCGTTAGACTGAATGACATCTGGAGTCTTGGAAGCTTCCTGTCACAGTCTTTTGATCACTTGAGCACGCAAAGAGATGAGATCTTCACAGATATCCGTTGGCTTCTATTTGTCTAACGTTGTACCATGAAGCTACATCAAAGGTCTGCACAGATGTCAAACTCAAACAGCAGACAGATAGGCTGTCTCTGATATCAGTCAACGTCAGTAGCAATAGTCAAGAAAATAGTAATGCCAACTGGCTTAAGTCTAAAGGACGTTATCAGAGTAAGCACGATAAAGGATGATATAGTCTGCATGCATGCAGAGATACGTTCAGATCTCATAAATGCAAAAGCGTCAGAGAGAGGTCTACGTGGATTTTGACTGGTCAATGCTTTAAGATGAATAAGATATCAAGATATGAAATTGAAGACTGTATGACTTATGAAATCGTTATGAGTTATAGCAAATCGTTCTATAATAGAGGATATAAGAAATCGTTATGAATCATGGCAAGTCATTTTGATTCTGAAGAAATCGATGTGAAACACTTAACAAATCGTTATGAAATGCAAGTCGTTATGACAATACAGAAATCGTTATGAAACTCTTAACAAATCGTTGCACAAAGCAAGTCGTTATGAACACTTATCGAGTCGTTATAAGCTCTGAAGAAATCGTTGCGCAAAGCAAGTCATTATGAATCCTAAAGAAATCATTATGGCTAGCAAGTCGTTATGAGTTTCGAAGAAATTGTTACGAGAACTAAAGAAATCGTTATGGCTAGCAAGTCGTTACGAGTTTCAAAGGAATCGTTACGAGAACTAAAGAAATCGTTATGGCTAGCAAGTCGTTACGAGTTTCGAAGGAATCGTTACGAGAACTAAAGAAATCGTTATGGCTAGCAAGTCGTTACGAGTTTCAAAGGAATCGTTATGAGAACTAAAGAAATCGTTGCGCTACCAAGTCGTTACGATTTCAAAGAAATCGTTGTGATAACTTATGAAGTCGTTACAACAAGCAAGTCGTTGCGAGTTCTAAAGAAATCGTTATGATAACTTATGAAGTCGTTACAACAAGCAAGTCGTTGCGAGTTCTAAAGAAATCGTTATGATAACTTATGAAGTCGTTACAACAAGCAAGTCGTTGCGAGTTCTAAAGAAATCGTTATGATAACTTATGAAGTCGTTACAACAAGCAAGTCGTTGCGAGTTCTAAAGAAATCGTTATGATAACTTATGAAGTCGTTACAACAAGCAAGTCGTTGCGAGTTCTAAAGAAATCGTTATGATAACTTATGAAGTCGTTATGACATCGACTTGTTTGAAACAACATGACTTTTCAGTCTTATAAGAAAATCGTTATGAACTTCAACAGAAATCGATATGGACTTAGAGAAATCTCATGTTGAAAAGATTAAAGCTTCAGAGTAGTAATGCATACCTTTATTGGCTTGTTTGACTTCGGTATTTTTCCTGTACTTAAGACTTATGAAATATTCAGCAGATATAATTGATAAATTCTTGTTTGGTTTTGTTAATCATCAAAATATGTATATATATATACAATTAATTAAAATTGCATGGGGACAGACTGATCATCAATCTCCCCCTTTTTGGTGATGACAAAACTGAACAATAAGCATGGAAAAAATATCTGAATTTTTTGTACTTTTCTCCCCCTTTTTGTCATTAAGCAAAAAGAGAAACTTTGACAAAGAAAGAAGAGAGAAAGAGAAAGAGAGAATACACAGAGGGTCATGACATTTATTGCGGAGGTACAGGTAAATAGAAGGCAGGAGACAACAGAAAGGCAAAATGGGAGATGGTTTCCCATGCCTGAACTTCCTGCTCTTCAAAAAGATTTTTAAAAGCTCCAAAAGACACAGAGTAAGATGGTCCCATGGTGGGAGCCATCCGTTTGAGATGAAGATCTAAATGCCTATAGAGAAGATCAGCATAGGCATCTTTGTCCATGTTCATCTTGAGAAACCGAGAAGTGCCAAAGCTGGCACAGGAGAGGAACTGGTCCATGGTGACAGGTAGTGATTGTGGTTAGCTCTGAGAGCTTGGTGCAAAGCCACATACACTTTGTATCTTTCTTCCCAGACCTTGAAGGGGTCATCAACAAGATTGATGGAGTTCATATCTAGGAAAGTGGCGGGAGAAATAGCTGGTTTGCCTTCCCTGGCCTGAGCTTCATTGAGTGCTGACAACTGCTGAGCTGACAGGGGGTAGAACTTGGACCAATCAGAGGATGTGAGCCTTTCACATTCAGACAAGATAGGGGAGAGAACTTCAGCCTTGACATGGCCCTGGTGATATTCCCTGAATAGGAATCTAGAAAAGGAAACCAGGTATCCTTTCTGCACTTTAATTCTGCCCAAAACCCTGGCATAACGCTCAAAGATGATGGATCCTACAGAGGATTCCATAACTAGAAAGTGAATTTGAGGCAGGGCTATCTCCTCAGGTATTTGAAGTGTAGCAAAATCTACCTGAATATCTGAAGAGTGAGCTAGAACTGGAGACAAAGCTGAAATGGCCTTCTGAACTGACAGAGCTGAACTTCTGGAAGTTTATGAATATATCTGTAGTTGTTGAAGAGCATGAAATGCCTGATCATCTTTATTTCCGATTGAATGAAGGGTGCCCAGAGTTCTTTGTGGTACATCCTGAACCATTCAGAGAGAGTCAAGGAGTGGTCCCTTGGAGGAAATCTGGCAGATTTGGCAAGAGTGAACTTCTTGAGAAGATCCTTGTGACCTTTGCCCCACTGCTCTTCAGATTTGGAGTGAGCAAGAGAGAAAATTTTGGATTTTTCGGTTTTTGAAAGAGAAGTATAGGGAAAATGGTGTGCAGATGATCTGTAAGGTTTTGAAAAGGAAGGTTGATGATGGTGGCATAAGCAACTTTAGAAAGGTATTCCCTATACAGTGGGTTATGTTGGTTGTCCACTGTGAGAGAAAACCACAAAGGAGGGTATTTGGGTTCAGAGGAAGAGGAAGAGGTAGAAGTAAGTTTCCTCTTCTTGGAGGCAGGAATAGAAGGATCTGCCTGTGAATATGGTCTCCCACTTTCAACACAGACCTGAGGATCCCTTCCTCAAATTCATCCTTTATCTTTTCAATAAAGGGAGAACTGAGTTGAGCATGTTCAGGTATGATAGTGATGAAAGATGGTGGAGGAGTAGGATGAAGAAAAGAATGTGAAGTAGTGTGAAGATCATCAATGAAATTGGTCTAGATTGAGGCTTCTTGAATGTTTGAGGAGCAGGAGGTGTTGTAGGAGCTGATGGTGGAGTTGGAGGAATAGGTGTGTGAGAGGGGGAAGAGGGAGCTGGGGGCTTGGGTGCTAAGATCTCTTCTGCCTCTATCTGCACAGACTCACTCTCCAATGGTCTGGATTCTTGCTCAGATGGCCCTGTTGGCCCTGCATCCTGAACAGCTGGCCCTGTTGGCCCTACATCCTGATCAGCTGGCCCTGTTGGCCCTACCTCTTCTGATGTTGCTGCTGCTCCTGGTGCTGCTTCTGGTGAAGCTGCTGCTTCTTGAGGAGGAGGAGCGTGAGCTCCAACTGCCTTGATAATATCTGAGAGCATGCCTTTCATGCTGCTCATTTCCTGGTTGAACCATTTCATAGCATTCCTGATTTGGGCCAACTCTTTGTTAGCCGAAGCTTGACTCAGAAAGATAGAGTTGACATCTGACTGGAGAGAACATAGTAGTTCACCTTGAACATTCAGCCTTTCAATTACTGGCTTCAATTGTATGACAATTTTCTTCTTAGCCTGCCTCTGAAATGGAGAATCAGCCAGGAGAGGAACTCCAGAGGCAACCTCTTTTCCTTTCTTCTTACTTTTATTTTCTGGAGGAGGGAGATCATCATCTGAGCTCGAAGAGCTTGCAGTCGCCCCTTCTCTGTCATCCAAATTTGAAAAATCTCTATGCTCTTCAACCTTATCAACATCTGGAGTTGCGTCTTCAGGACCTTCTTTTGATAGCTCCCCCTCAATAGGAGCATTTTCTTCATCTGATACTTGCTCCCCCTGACTGGGAGCAGATTCCAGCACAGAGTCACCTTGGGCAGCTTGGTGCTCTACCTCGACTGGAACATCTTCCATTTGTTCATCAATGTGGCCTGATGCCACAGTCTCTTTGGCAACACTGCTACTTGTTTCTGGAGCACTGGAAATAAGAGGAATGGAATCTATGATGTCTGCCAGAATCGATGCAACTACAATTGAGGGATGTGGGTCCTCAACAGGAATAATGTCCTCTGGGAGGAGATCCTCAATTCGCCTTTCTGCAAAGGTTTGAACTGGTTCTTCTGGAAATCCTGAAGCTTCTACAGACGCCCTTTCTTCTTCTACTGCACTTTCAGACTGAACTTCTGCAATGGAGGGTCCTGAAGATTCTGCTGCTTCAACTGCTGGAGCTAAAATTGACTCCACTGGCAATTCTGGAGCCATATTTGCTGATCCCATCTCCGGATGAACAACTGAGGTGTCGATAATGATGGCCTCGCCTTCGGCCACTGAAGCCTTGAACCAGACACCATTTTCCACAGAGAAGCCACTCTTCTTCAGGTTCCTGGACCTGATTGCTTGGCCCATTTTCTCTACAACTGCCCCAGAGAGATCAACACCGAAGTGTTTGAAGATCTTGGTGAGTAGGTGGGCATAAGGCAGGGACACATTTAACTTACTCTTGGTGTCCCAAATCTGATCTCTTGCAAACTTCATTCTTTCCATTATCACTGCGGCCATATTTATCTCCTTATTCTGAATGGCCCAGTACATCATGTCCGAATCGGCCTTTGTGCAAGATGAAAACGTTGCACTTCTGGGAACTAGGATTTGACAGACAATAAAATGGAGAAGACGATTGAAGGCGGATAGTTGATTTATGTCGATCTTGCCGTCTCTCAGCTTGAATCCTGGCCCGATAATTCCCAGACCTTTCACTTGGGCATCCTCAGAGTGAACCCCACTAAATCCGGAAGTTTTACATTGAACAAAACTTTCAGCAACTCAGGGTCTATTCTAATCAATGTTCCCTTTACTGAAGAAACTAGAGACCCATCTTCCTCTGTTCTCATACACACAAAAAAGGCTTTTACCAAGTCCGGATAACTGACCTCTGAAAAGGTGGAAATTTCTGTCCACTGCATCTGATTGATCAAATCTACTATGCTGCTCATTCCACTTTTCCGCAGATTAGCTACATCTACTTCTTTGTTGCCACAGAGCTTCGTCTTCACAAAGGTAAACCTCTCCTGCTCCTCAGGAGTGAGGAACTCGGCGCTGTAGCCACCCAAACTGCCGGCGATGATAGGAGCGGCCATAGATTCAGGTGGGAAAGACAACGGAGGGTGGAGACGGAAGGTGAGGAGAAAGAATCCTCAAGAAATTTTGCGGGAAGTAGGAGGAAGATTCAAATTTGCAGAGGATTGAGATGGAGTTGTTAGGGCATCGGCTCGAGCGGCAGGATAAAAGAGGGGAAAAGGTAGACGATGAGGCACGAATCGTTCTGTCATCGATTTTATGAATAAATTAATGCTACGTGGAAAGTGAGGCGCCAAGCGGCGGAGAAAACGACAAGAGGTTTTGACTATTCAACTGGACTTCAATGAGAGAGAGTTTACTACAATACAATTTGAATTTCTTTTGCTTATCGCCAAGGAGGGAAAAATTACTTTAATTCTAAGAATTTAATGTGCCACTTGTAAGCAAACTTTTATCACAAATTGCACATGCCTAATTCCCTTCTAAGAGATGTAAATCTCTCTTCAGGTAAGGCTTTTGTGAAAATGTCTGCTAATTGGCCATTTGTATCAATAAAGGATATTTCAATATTTCCATTTGCAACATGATCACGAATAAAATGATATCTAACCTCAATATGTTTGGTCCTTGAGTGCTGAACTGGATTCTTGGTGAGATTAATGGCACTGGTGTTGTCACATAGCAACGGGATCGATTTGATATTTAATCCAAAGTCCTCAAGCTGTTGCTTTATCCATAAGAGTTGTGTGCAGCAACTTCCAGCAGCCACGTACTCAGCTTCAGCTGTAGAGAGTGCTACTGAATTTTGTTTCTTTGAGGACCAAGATATCAAACACCCTGCAAGGAACTGGCAACAACCACTGGTGCTCTTTCTATCTAATTTACATCCAGCATAGTCAGCATCAGAGTAACCTACTAGGCTAATTTCACATTGTTTTGGATACCATAGACCTAAGTATGAGATCCTGCTAGATATCTAAATATTCTTTTCACAGAAATTAAATGTGATTCTTTAGGATCTGCCTGATATCGAGCACACATGCATACACTAAATAGAATATCAGGTCTACTAGCTGTTAAATAAAGGAGTGAACCTATCATACCTCTGTAGATCTTTTGATCTACTTTCTTACCATCTTTGTCACTGTCCATTCTTGTTGATGTACTCATTGGTGTCGATAGTGGCTTGGTATTTTCGAATCCGAATTTCTTCAATAGTTCTTTTGTGTACTTAGCTTGACTGATGTGAGTTCCTTCCTTTCCTTGTTTGATTTGAAGTCCAAGGAAATAGTTGAGTTCTCCCATCATACTCATTTCAAATTCTCCCTGCATTAACTTTTCAAAATACTTGCAAAGAGACTCATCAGTAGAACCAAAAATGATATCATCTACATAGATTTGAACCAATAGGATGTGTTTGACTTTTGACTTTATAAAAAGTGTACTATCTACCTGACCTCTGCTGAAACCATGATTTAGAAGGAAAGAGCTAAGCCTTTCATACCAGGCTCTAGGTGCTTGCTTTAAACCATATAATGCCTTGTGAAGTTTGAAAACATGATTAGGAAATTCTGTGTCATCAAAGCCCGAGGTTGTTCCACATAAACTTCCTCTTTTATGAAACCATTTAAGAAAGCGGATTTAACATCCATTTGAAATAGTGTCAAGTTCAAAGCAGATGCATATGCAAGTAATATTCTAATGGCCTCAAGTCTAGCTACAGGTGCATAGGTTTCATCGAAATCTATGCCTTCCTCTTGAGAATAGCCTTGAGCTACCAACCTGGCCTTGTTTCTTAAGATTGCACCAGTTTCATCCAGTTTATTTCTGAACACCCATTTGGTGCCAATGACTGGATGGTCTGATGGTCTAGGAACAAGGGACCATACTTGGTTTCTCTTGAATTGATTTAATTCATCTTGCATGGCTACTATCCAAGATTCATCAGAGAGAGCTTCATTGACTGTCCTAGGCTCTATCTGAGAAACAAAGGCTAAATAATCACAAGGAATAACATTACCTCTTGTTCTTACCCCAATGGATGGATCACCAATGATATTTTCAAGTGGGTGATCTTTCTTGTATCTCCACTCCTTTGGAAGGTTTTCATGAGTAACTTCTTCTTGTTGTAATTCTTCCAGAGGTGGATCATCCTTGTCCTCAATTGATGCATCTTTTAGTTTCTTGGATAGTTCTTCTGCATCATCATCGTCACTATCTACTTCCTTTCTCAAGGAAGGGTTAGTTTCATCAAAAATAATGTGCACAGATTGTTCAATCAACAAGGTACGTTTATTAAATACTCTATAGCCTTTAGGTTTAGACGTATACCCCATGAAGATGCCTTCATCTGATTTGGCATCCAACTTACCGATGTCCCTTTTTCCATTGTTGTGAATGAAGCAAGGGCACCCAAAGGTTCTGAAGTGGCTGATCTGAGGCTTCTTCCCTTTGAATAGTTCATATGCAGTCTTCTTCAGGATTGGCCTGATCATTACACGGTTGATAATATAGCTTGCTGTATTGACTGCTTCAGCCCAAAAGTATCTAGGCAGATCATATTCTGAGAGCATAGTTCTTGCCATGTCCAATAGGGTTCTGTTCTTCCTCTCAGCGATGCCATTCTGTTGAGGTGTCCTTGGTGCTGAGAAATTGTGCTCAATTCCCTGATCATCACAAAATCTAGAAATTTCTCATTTTGAAATTCACCACCATGATCTGATCTGATAGACACAATGCTGAACTTCTGATCTTTCTGAACTTTCTTACTGAAGCTGACGAAACTTTCAAAAGTATCATCTTTATGCTCTAGGAATGATACCCATGTAAATCTTGAGTAGTCATCAACTATGACAAATCCAAAATTCTTTCCTCCAAGACTGGTAGTCCTCATTGGCCCAAATAGATCCATATGAAGGAGCTCCAAGGGTTTTGAGGTGGTCACCACCGTCTTTGACTTGAAGGAGACCTTGGTGTGCTTACCCTTAGCACAAGGTTTACATACACTTTCCAACTTTGTACTGACCTTAGGTAGACCTTGCACAAGATTCTTCTTTAGCAATTTTCTCATGCCATCTATGCTGCAGTGTCCAAGTCGTCTGTGCCATAATTCTGTGGATTTATTTTTATTTGCTGCCAGGCAAACATTTTGAACCTTGAGTTCTTCAAGATAGAGCACATACAAATTCTTTTCTCTATTAGCTTCAAAGATGACTGTTCCATCCTTCAGTATACTGCACTTTGACTCTTGAAACTTGATCTGATGGCCTCTGTCGCACAGCTGGCTAATGCTGATGAGATTGTGCTTCAATCCCTTGACTAGTAGCACATCTTCTATGACTGTTTTTCCTTTGTTTTCACAGAGCCACTGCCTATTACGATTCCTTTCCCATTATCTCCATAGGTAACTGTTCCATCTTCAGCTTGGAGATGAGAGAACAACTTCTGGTTTCCTGACATGTGTCTTGAGCACCCACTATCCAAATACCATTTGGATGCTCGAGGGTTATCCTGAAATAAAGACATCAAGCTTTAGGTACCCAAATTCTTTTGGGTCCTGATTGGTTAGTATCATTAACTTTATCTTTTAATATCCATTTTTTATGTCTTGTTGGGCATGTAGTTATAATATGTCCTAACTTATTGCAGTGACTACAGCAGGATAACTTAGTCACTTTTTCTATGTATTTAAAATCAACTTTGTATGCTATATCTTGTTCGGGTACAAATTTTGGTGTTGGATATGTTTTAGGATAGACCTTGGTTTCTTCATTATCTGGGGGTGTATATCCTAACCCATTTTTCTTCTTACCTGATCTCCTAGCACCTTTTAATATTAGAGAGTTTTTACCATTAGTAAATTTTTCTAGTGTGCTTGATAGTTTATCATTTTCTTCATTTAAGTTTTTAATTTCTTTCCTTAATTCATCAGTACTTTCCTGTTTTTCTAGTTTAGTTATTTGTTCATTTTTAACTTTTAGGTCTTCACATAACAGTTCATTTCTTCGTTTAAGTTCAATTATTTGACTTTCTAATTGTTCATTTTCTGATTTTAGATCTGAGTTTGTATTTTCTATACAGACTATGTTTTCTTACTTACTTTTAATAGTTTAGTTACTTCTTTATATTTTTCATAAAGTTCATTGAAAGCCTCTTCTAAACTATCGGAGTCTGAACCATTGCATGAATCAAAAGATGAGTCAGAAGTTACCTTTTCTTCAGTGTTTGCCATGAAAGCCAAGTGGGCTTTTTCTTCATCACTGCAGGAGCTCGACTCACTATCTGAGTCGCTGCTGTTTTCCCATGCTGCTGCCATTGCTTTCTTTTTGAACTTTCTAAACTTCTTGGAACTGTCCTTCTTCCTGAACTCTGACTTCTTTAACTTAGGACACTCAGTCTTAATGTGTCCTGGCTTCTTACATTCGTAGCAAATGGGTTCTCCTTTCTTCACTTCTTTTCCATCTGGTTTCTTGAAATCCTTATTCCTTTTGAAATACTTTCTACCAGATTGAGATTTCTTCTTTTTAGCCAAGATTCGCTGTAACCTTCTGGATAACATAGCTTCCTCATTTTCGCTGTCTGCATTACTTTCGCTTTCAGCTGAGCTTGCTTCTGGTGAATCTTCTTCAGCTTTTAAGGCGTTGGAGTGCTTCTTTCTGCTAGAGGACTCTCCTAGCCTTTCCATATTGATTTCATGGGCCATGAGGGACCCAATGAGCTTTTCTACAGACATTCTCTTCAGATCATTAGCTTCTTCTATTGCTGTGACTTTTGGAGTCCATGAGGACGGTAAGGATCTAAGTATCTTTCTTACCATATCTCCCATTTCATAGACTTTCCCCAGGCTAGCCAGTCCATTTGTGATGTCAGTGAACCGGCTGAACATTTGAGTTATGGACTCACTTGATTGCATCTGAAATCTTTCATATTGAGTGACAAGAATATCAATTCTTGTTTCCTTCACTTTGTCTGTGCCTTCATAAGTAATCCTGAGCTTTTCCCACATTTCCATTGATGATTTGCAGGCTGAAACTCTGTTGAATTCCTTCTTACTTAGAGCACAGCATAGGATACTCTTTGCTTTGCAATTCAGGGAAATCTTCTTCCTGTCATCATCTGTCCATTGTGCTTTCTCATTTGTGACTAACAGATCACCTTCTTCTACTATGGACCAAATTTGATAGTCGTGTCCTTGTAAAAAGTATTCCATTCTGGTCTTCCAGTAAGGTAATCTTCACCATCGAAGAGAGGGGGTCGGTTGACGGACTGACCTTCAAAATTACCTTGGGCTGCCATGGATCTTTACTCTTCAGATCGTTGGATCCTTTCTTTGTCGAAGAGACTCGCTCTGATACCACTTGTTGCCCTGTTGACGAGCCCAGAGGGGGGTGAATGGGTCTTTTTAAATTTAATCTAGGAGATACCTGTAACCAAAAACAATCACACAAACGATCTTCGAACTACGTTAGTTACAGTTAGTTTAAATAACAATCACGCAATGAAGACAATCACACAACACAAGGATTATCCTGGTTCGGACTTCCTTTCCTTAGGAGTCCTACGTCCAGTCCCTGAGCAACAACTCAGGATTTCACTAACTAGGGAACAGTCCCCCTAAGGACGCTACAACACCCAGCTCAGCTGGTCTTCCTTCACACTCGAAGGGAACAACACCCTGGATGCCACCAGGTCTTCCTTTACAACCGAAGGGAGCAACACCCTGGATACCACCAGGTCTTCCTTCACACCCGAAGGGAACAGCACAGAGAAGAATAAATGACTTTCACGCCCCTAGATCCAGCTTTTGATAAGTGAGGATCTGAAGCAACTAGAACTGAGAGCGAAGAGATTATGAACAATTCACACTCTCAGAACTGTACAGGCTCTCTCAAGATTTTTCACAAAACTAGTGGAGAGCAAGAGAGCAAAAAGCTAAACGGAGTGAAGGATCTTGGCTCTCGATTTTCTTCAGAAGAATTTAAAAATAGTCTCTGGATCGATGATTCTTCTATTCTTCTGTTTTGTATATATATATCTTCAATTTGAAATCTAGTCGTTGAAGAGACCGTTGTCTCTCTTTTGAGTAGTCGTTAGACTGAATGACATCTGGAGTCTTGGAAGCTTCCTGTCACAGTCTTTTGATCACTTGAGCACGCAAAGAGATGAGATCTTCACAGATATCCGTTGGCTTCTATTTGTCTAACGTTGTACCATGAAGCTACATCAAAGGTCTGCACAGATGTCAAACTCAAACAGCAGACAGATAGGCTGTCTCTGATATCAGTCAACGTCAGTAGCAATAGTCAAGAAAATAGTAATGCCAACTGGCTTAAGTCTAAAGGACGTTATCAGAGTAAGCACGATAAAGGATGATATAGTCTGCATGCATGCAGAGATACGTTCAGATCTCATAAATGCAAAAGCGTCAGAGAGATGTCTACGTGGATTTTGACTGGTCAATGCAAGATATGAAATTGAAAGTATGAATGAAATCGTTATGATCATAGCAAATCGTTCTATAACAGAGGATATAAGAAATCGTTATGAATCATGGCAAGTCATTTTGATTCTGAAGAAATCGATGTGAAACACTTAACAAATCGTTATGAAATGCAAGTCGTTATGACAATACAGAAATCGTTATGAAACTCTTAACAAATCGTTGCACAAAGCAAGTCGTTATGAACACTTATCGAGTCGTTATAAGCTCTAAAGAAATCGTTGCGCAAAGCAAGTCGTTATGAATCCTAAGAAATCGTTATGGCTAGCAAGTCGTTACGAGTTTCAAAAAATCGTTACGAGAACTAAAGAAATCGTTATGGCTAGCAAGTCGTTACGAGTTTCAAAGGAATCGTTACGAGAACTAAAGAAATCGTTATGGCTAGCAAGTCGTTACGAGTTTCAAAGGAATCGTTACGAGAACTAAAGAAATCGTTATGGCTAGCAAGTCGTTACGAGTTTCAAAGGAATCGTTACGAGAACTAAAGAAATCGTTGCGGCTAGCAAGTCGTTACGAATTTCAAGAAATCGTTATGATAACTTATGAAGTCGTTACAACAAGCAAGTCGTTGCGAGTTCTAAAGAAATCGTTATGATAACTTATGAAGTCGTTACAACAAGCAAGTCGTTGCGAGTTCTAAAGAAATCGTTATGATAACTTATGAAGTCGTTACAACAAGCAAGTCGTTGCGAGTTCTAAAGAAATCGTTATGATAACTTATGAAGTCGTTACAACAAGCAAGTCGTTGCGAGTTCTAAAGAAATCGTTATGATAATTTATGAAGTCGTTACAACAAGAAGTTGTTGCAAGTTCTAAAGAAATCGTTATGATAACTTATGAAGTCGTTATGACATCGACTTGTTTGAAACAACATGACTTTCAGTCTTATAAGAAAATCGTTATGAACTTCAACAGAAATCGATATGGACTTAGAGAAATCTCATGTTGAAAAGATTAAAGCTTCAGAGTAGTAATGCATACCTTTATGGCTTGTTTGACTTCGGTATTTTTCCTGTACTTAAGACTTATGAAATATTCAGCAGATATAATTGATAAATTCTTGTTTGGTTTTGTTAATCATCAAAATATGTATATATATATACAATTAATTAAAATTGCATAATTAACAGATTGATCATCTAGAAGAGGGTGAATAGGTTTTTGAAAATACAAATAAAATCACCACATGAAAACTTTGGTTAGTGAATGTAGTTGTGTGCAGTAGATAGAGTAGCTGTGCGGAAGCAATTCAAACAAACAATCACACAATGAATGCAGAGAATTTTATTCTGGTTTGATACTTCTCAAATAGAAGACCTACGTCCAGTCCCCAAGCAAATCTTGGGATTTCACTAACCAGGGTACAATCCCCCCAAGGATATACAAACCCCCAACTCCCCACTGGTCCTCTTCCTTTTCAAGTAGGAAGGAAACTCACTTCTGTTACAGGTCAAGAAGCCACCCTCCTAGAACAAACCCTAGTGCGGTTCTGCTAGACTTAAATCCTCAGCTAGGTTCTACTGACACCAACCCCAGCTAGGTTCTTCCCTTAACACAAAGGGAATAATGTGTATAGTCCCACAGTCAGATAGAATCCACCAGCAGCCAACTGGCCTTCTCTTCACATAGGAAGAGGAACATTGTATACAGTCCTAAAGCTAGACACAAGTCTTTCTTAGAAAATAAAAAATAGAATGAGAGCTATACCAGATAACACTAAGGAACTCAAAATCTCAGCTCACAGACTCTCCCCCAGATTTACATTGATACACAAGAGAGAGTGAAGAGAGAAAGAAGCTTGAATGCTTGAAGACTTCAGATGGTTGCTTGCACGCACACTTCTCCTTGGGCTCTAGCTCTTTCTCTCTTGCTTTGAGTGTGTATGACGTTGAGGCTTCTCAGTGGATATACACTCTTAGAATGATTTTTAGGTTTGCTCATTTAATTTGTTCTTCATAGCCTTCATCTTTGTATGGAGGAAAGAAGAGATCCATTGGCAGATGGCCGTTGAGTTGTTGGATCTATTGAGACTCTTTCTAGCCCTTAATCTTTTTCTTCTTCATCTCTTTTCCTTCTTCTTTTGTCTAACAGACATCTTCATGTGTCTAACGGATAATAACAGCATGTCCGAGAGTAGAATAGTCCTGTAGACATTTAATGCAAATGGGAACATGTTAGACTAGAGAAGTCTTCTGACAGATAGTCCATACTTCTTATGTGCAGGTCCATGATTTCCGCTGACATCTAGATATGTTAGGTAAGGCCTTTACTTTTAGCATAAGGAAGGAGTCTTTTCAGTCCTTAATTCTGTTGATCCTTAATTTCTACTAACTCCTTTTGTAGCAACCTGAATTTTTAAGAAAATAAAAATTTAAATAAAGAATTAAAACCTAGATAAATGGATATTTAAATAAAAGAATTAAATAAAACCCATTTAAAAGAAAGAGTAATGGGCTTTCCTATATTGACCCATTAGAAATTAGTGGACTAAAATAGAGACTTTTAAAAGAGGAATAATAGAGAAATACCCAAAATTCGTAGCTAAAATATTACTTAAATAGAAAAGAGGTAATGAATGCATAAAAAGGAAGTTTGAGTTGGATTTGGATTCCTAAACCTACTCCATATAGCCTAGCACGAATTTAGATACTATCCTAACCAAAAGAGGTAATGAATGCATTAAAAAGGAAGTTTGAGTTGGATTTGGATTCCTAAACCTACTCCATACAGCCTAGCACGAATGTAGATACTATCCTAACCAAATTAGAGATGGAAAGCAAGAGAGGAAAGGTGGAGTTAGGGAATCTCGTAATTAAGAGGAATTTGAGTAGTAGTAGGAATAGGAACTTGTATTTATATAAATACACCTCATAAACCCTCTTGGCCGACCCTAGCCCGTTGCCAAGGTTGTTGGACGTGGAGAAGAGGCAAGGAGGAGAAGATCTCGTGGGAGAAGGAGTTCTTGGAGCTTCTTCCTCGTTCTTGGAGTTCTAAGCCCTAGAAGTAAATCGAGTCAAAGGTAGGCATTCTCCAGAGCAAAACTCAATTAATCTATCTGTAGATGTTCCATACATCACGACAAAAGCCCTCTTGTTTCATAATTTTTCATCGAGCCAATCTTTTTCTTGATTTTAGAAGTTCTGCAAAACATGATAACCCGAGACATCATGTTTAATTCAATCTCTATGTATACATGATCCCATGCTACGAAATTCTTACTATAGATACTTCATGTTGTTGGGGAGGATCTTTTGCCCCTAAAGCCCTAAATTCATCGAGCATGTTGATCGAATTTAATCGATCTTTCTCTCTGTGTCATGTTCTGAATAACTCGTTCTTGCTCAGTTCAACCCTGTATGAACCATACTCTCTCTCAAATTCCTATTATGGAAGTACTCTCGCATGTCTAGTTTCATTTGCCCCTAGTTTCATGATTTTCATCGTGTATAGAATTAGTTATGATTTCTGAAGGACATGCATCAAAATCTGATTATCTGGACTGCAATCCAAGACAGAGCAGAACTCTGTCAGACTCAGTCCACGACTTGAGAACATGACGGCCCGATAGGTCGCATTCTCAAGCCCGTCGCGACACCACTTCTTGTCGCGTTCTGAATGCGACAGGAGACCCCGTCGCGTTCTGGCCGCCTGAACAGACAGCCCTGTCGCGACCCGTACAGGACCCTGTCGCGATCTAGCCTGACCCTGTCGCGATCCTTACTGGCCTATGCCGCGTTCACAGGATTTTTGATGTAAACCCATAAAATTTATTGCTCTCACTTTCTAAAATATTCTTACGCCTTTTTAACAGTCACACACGCAGTACAACACCTGTTTTTAAATGGAGCAATATTGAATGCTTAAAAATTACATATTCACGACTTCTTTTTCTATCTATGATTTCTCTTCACTTGCACACACATGAACCATCCATATATGGTGAAAACTGCATAAATATCTATATTGTATCTGGTAATTTATTGCAATAAAGTATATTAATGCCCTATTTTAAAGGACTTGTATTCGTTTCTAGCGTTGTTTATATACCGATATCGCGCTCCACTGTTCTAGAATTCCTCTAGAACATCGAGCACTTGTTTCTATATACACCTTCCTTGTCTTGGGAAACTCTCCGTCAATACTCCTTCTGTCGGACTAGTGAGTCTTTGTTAAGGTCTCCGTAAGTCTCCTCTGATCATGGATCCCACATGGTCGACGAGCGGCTGACTGCCAACACCATGTGCGCGTGTTGTGCAACTGTTACTATCGCCTGTTTACTCAGAGAGTTACGTGCATTGTCCCTTAGTCCTTATATACTTACTCGCTCATCTATTCACGTTCACTCTACTATCTCGTCTATTCATCTAATACTCTCATCTATTTCTTGGTACTCTATTGGGCCATTAAATTGATTGTCTACGATAAAAACAGGACTATGCTAGGCAACATTATAAGGCCCGGTCTGGTCCTTGGAGAGCACCTAAAGGCTATAACTCTCGCGAGGTCTAATGATCTGGGTGATGGCATACACCTAACGCATGAACACGCAAGATTTGATCTATGGCAATCAATAATCAAACAGTGAATTATTGGTTTACTTGAAACTCGTGGTTGAAAGAACGACCAACACTTGCTATCGTGACTTGTGCATTGTTGTGCAACTTTACTTGTTATCTTGTTATACGGGCAATCCGATATCAAAACTTGTCTATACTATACTCTCGTGCATTGTGCTATTATCCCTCGTTATCGTGTACCAGTACTTGCTATACATTTCTCGTTATTCTCTCTAGTTATCCTGCTTTATAAGACATTAATCACTTAAAGCATGCTTGATCCTGAGATTTATGTCCTACTTGGGCGTTATCACTCACCCTGCATTATTTGTCGTTGTGTTCTCAGGTGAAACCGAGGATGAACCATACACCCAAGAGGACGGGAACGACCTGGAGTGATGTCATGAGTACCCTAGCATCCTAGCACCATGATTAGTGTTGTAGTATAGTTAAATTTGAAGTTTAGTCTTTTGCTTTTATTTCAATGCAATCGGGCCCTATAGATTGACTCTAATATTAGTGGTTGTAACTAGACATTGGAATGTAATAATGAAATGAATTTTCTTTAGTATTATTCATTGTGCAATGGTTTGATGTCTAGTGCTCGCTCTATACCCGTTCACTTGCAACTGCCTCATGTCCCGATATTCCGTGTCGGGGGTGATAGTTTTACCACATTTACAATGAGAATGCGTCGGGGTTGAAGTCCGCACTTTGAACACTTCCCCATGACCAATACGTACTAGCTAAATATGTAACCTCTGAAACTCCCAAACTAAGCCTAACAACCTGCTTCATTGATTTCCTCTTTCATTGTGTCACGCATATCTACATATTTATGTATCAACCTGTGTGCAAAACATTCTAACACTAATATATTTCCTCAATACTAACTTTACTCTGAAATCTACATACATTCCTATTAATCATGTACAAAGCTTTCTGATACTAATACATCTTCTAGAAACAATACTCTTCTCAAATCCACTATAACTACTTCTTTATTACTAACACATCATCTGAATCTAACGTTACATCACATCTTCAATTAAACTCCTTTCCGATACCAATAATGCTTGCAAGCATATCACATACCTTTGCCTTAACCCTTTTTAATCTTCTGTAATCATGTACTCACACCGGTAATACACTTTTACAAACAACTAATCCATATGAAGTACCTCTGCAAATACTTGAACAACTAATACTATACCACTGCACTACTGTTCCTACAAGCTCTGCTAAGTATCAACAATATTACCACTTTTCATTACACTTCCCTCAGAAAATGTTTCCATTTCAGCTAATTATCATACAAATCCAATCATTTCTCACTCCCATTATTTCTTATTCTGATTCCATATCATATCAACATAAACACACACTACAACATAACACATACACAAAAACTCACACAAAACCCGTGAACTTACTATCAACAGTGGACATTAAATCATATTTTGGGACATTGTAATCTTAATGTCTCTTCATATTCTAACTGGACTCGGCTCTGATAGCAACCATAGTGACCCGGGATATTTATGTCCATAAAGACTCCATATCCAGACCCGCCTCCCGTGAATAGACTTAAAGTCTCTTAACGGATGTCACACCACGTGTCCAGTAAGAATGAAAAAGATACCACATGTATAAAGATACATGATAAGTACATGATCTCATATATATTTATATCCCAACACATAATTACATGTCAAAGATAAGTACAACTACCTGGGGCATTCCCCACAACTCACTCAACTGTTGGTGGTAGAAGTCCCCCCTTGAGAACCACCCTTACGATGAAACACCTGAAAGAGTCTGTAAAGGGTGAGTCTCACAAGTCACTGGCTCAGTAGGAAAGCCCCAAAACAACACACAAAACCCACGAGTAACCACAAGGAGTAGGTGCAACTCAAAACCACACTAGTCATCTCAACTAAAACAATTTAAAGGAATAATAGAAGCAACAAAATTAAAGATAACTAAATAGTAACACCACTAATGAAGTACCACGAACCATAACTTAAATCAACTGTAGCTAATCGAAAAGATCACCTTAAAGCATCTTCACAAGACATAAAGCCCTAACCATAAGCTCACTGGGCTAAAACATATATCACATAATATAAATATAATTCATTATAGCTTAAACCAACTATTACGGTGTATAGAAGTAATCACTTCTACTACGAAAAGCCCAAGTCGGAAGTACGACGCCACCACTCGGACCTAGGTACCTAGGTAGCTAGTCCAGACCTACTCCGGACAAGAAACCACACAAAATCTCTCCTATCTCACAAACCAAGAAGGAAGGTCCACTGGTTTCCACAACAAACACTACGTAAGTCCAAGAACTATTGAGCCAACCAACACCACACTGTCACTACCCACACAAAAGCTCTCTAGTCTCACAACCAAGAATGAAAGGTCCAACTGTGTTTCCACAACAACACTACGTAAGTCAAAAGAACTATGGAGGCCAACCAACACCACACTGCATACCACACAGGCTATAGTCCTATGCCTGACACCTCTAGAGACTTTGGCCAGACTCCATAAAGTGAGGCACTGGAAACATAGGACTAGCTAGGGACCAGTACGTCTACTTGTGTCCGTCCCCCCAACAACGAACGCACTACAAACGATCACACCCCCACACCGCGAGTTGCTGCCCCAATGAAGTCCTTCCCTTAGTTGGATGGTGACACAACAAACACAAATGACTGAGGGTGTCCGAAAGAGCCAAGACCTCGGCAGTAACACAATATTGGGACAACCCTGAGCACTAAGATGTCTGGCTCACAAAGAACTTTGGGTCTTGACTGGAGAGACAATCCAGACAAGCGTCAGACTATCAAACAAGGCAAAACACATTATCTACACTAATCACTATCAACCATTAAGCTGTTGGGTTCATATCTAGGAAACTAAGTGAATTCACATTCTAAATGATAAATGATATCAAACAATGGTTTAATGATGAATGAGTTGAATTGTGGTTTCATACATGTCAATTAACATGATACAATATTTGGTATCTACGTTTTCATTATACCTAACTATACTGATTTATCATGTAGGTACAAGTGCAAATAACCAAGCCTTCACAAATCATGAGAAAATGATCACATGTACATATAACATGTACCTGTCGATAGACCCAAAGGCATATGTCGACAGATGCCACAGTTGTGATCAGACAGAAAAGTGCTAAGTTCAGAAAAAGAGCACCTGTCGACAGATGCTCAGACCTGTCAACAGATGTCACAGACAGAAATGCCAGAGTTTGTGTTTTGGCAAATTGACCTTGTCTGTCGACAGATGGATGTCGCCTGGTCGACAGATGCCACAGGCCAGAACAACCTGAAGTCTGTCTATTGTAAATCTATTGCAATCTGTCGACGCAGACTCAACACCTGTCGACAGACGCAGAGAATCTTCAAATACGGAAACCTTCCTTCATATCCGAGATTGTGTTTTCAAGTCCCACGACTCTCCATTTGAAAACACAACTATATAGCATCCTTTTGAAGAGAATCTCGTACAGAAGCAGCCACAACCAAAAAACCCTAAAGCCAAGTCCAAGAGAAAAGAGTTGTGTGCTGTCTCTGCTTCAAGTCTGCAGTGCAGGAGACCGAAAGATCTGTTGATCCTGTAGTACTGAAGATAGATCGTCGTGGATTCACCTTCTCCATCAATCCAAAGCAGTCAAGTCGAAGTTTGAACTCCATCCAGATGTTCTCAGAAGAGTTCCACATCAGGATTTACTCCTATACTCTGAACTCTTCCTGTTTCACAATTCTTATCAATCGTGTGTGTGTTTGTGTGATTCAAGCGTTCTTGTGCTTGAGATCACGTGTGTGTGTTGTTCTGATCATGGATGAACATCAGAAAACACGTGTGGTGTGAGTTGTAGTCACCAAACTCGCTCATAAGCAGTTTATTCTGTGTGGTGTGTGTGTGTGCCGTGTGGACGTAGGATACACTGTTGTGTACTCCGAACCACGTAAATCTACGTGTTTCGTGGTTTGATCTTTTTCGATAGTGTTGATAGGCACGTTGCATATTCAACGCTAGATAGGTTCTACTTCATCTACACATAGTTTAGATCTTGATACTGTCTGTTAATATGTGCTTTAAGAAAAAGAACGTAATAATAGTTTTTTAGAGACAGTAATCTATTCAACCCCCCTTCTAGATTACTATATGGGAATCCGCAACCCTTCCATTGGTATCAGAGCCGAGTTTCTCCAATTATTGCTTTATCTATTTGATCTTACGATCAGGAGATTCACGGTCAAATGGAATCTACCAAGGGGTATATGGCCGAGGGACACTCAGTGACCAGGCCACCCTTCTTTGATGGCACTGACTATCCCTATTGGAAAAACCGCATGCAGGTTGTTTCTACGAGCACAAAAACTTTGAATTGTGGAAGATAGTCAGAACATGGACCATATGGATTGCCTCAAGACCATATAATGGACCAAGGACCAGATTGCCAAAGGGACACTCAACTGGAGCGCCCTCAACATGATGCAGTGCGCGGTCCACCCAAAGGAGTATTCAAGAGTCTCCACATGCACTCAGCTAAGGAGATGTGGGACAAGCTCGAGTTGATATATGAAGGTGTGGGGTAGAGAAATCCAAGGTAAGCATGTAGTCTCAGAATATGAAATGTTAAGATGAACCATGATGAGACAATTCGGACATGTTTGCTAGAGCATGGTACTTATAAATGGACTGAAAGGTCTTAAAAAGGGATACTCAGAGAGTGATTTTGTGAGGAAGATACTTTGGTCTCTTCCATCCTCTTGGAACACCAAAGTCACTGTCATCGAGGATTCCAAGAATCTTTCAACAATGAAAGTGGATGAATTGATTGGATCTCTCATGACTTATGAACTAAATGTAAAAAGAAAAAAAACTGAGAGAATCCAAGGAAGTCTATTGCCTTGAAGGATTCCAACAAAGTATCTTCAGATTCCAAAAAGAGTGCCCAACAGGAAGGTTCTGAGTCTGAAACCTCCACTGATAGTGAGAATGACGAAATGGCCATGCCTCACTAGATAGTTTAAGAAGTTCCTAAAATTCAAAGAAGAGGTTCAGGAAACTCCAAACATTTCAAAAGGGCACCAACAGGTTGATTCGTCTAATAAGAAATTGATGTTGGTGCTATGAGTGCAAGAAGCAGGGAACACATGAGAGGAGAGTTGCCCCGAGCTCAAGAAGAAACTGAAAAAGGACAAGTTCATCTTCAAGAAAGCCAAAGCAATGCTAGCTACATGGAGTGATGAAGACGATGACGAAAAAAGTCAAGCTACCTCAGGAGATGACTAGATTCACTGTCTTATGGCAAGGAGTGATGATTCCTCTGAGGTAAACTCTTCCTTTGAATCATTCTACTACTTGAATGGGAAGAAGCTTACTGTCCTTTTGGAAAAATTCTGTCAATTCAAATCAGAAAATAAAGCATCAAGAAGAGAGTAATTCCCTGTTCATGAAACCAATAATAATGATGAATTGAATCTCTGAATAAGGTACTTGGACATGATGAAAATAGATGAACAAACACACAGTGAGAGATGGATAGCATGAAAATTAAGCTTCAAGAAGTTCAAAAAGATAAAATGATCTAATGAACTCTCTTGAAACTCTAAACAGTGAGCATGCTAATCTAAAAAGAGAATTGGAAAGCTGAAAAGGAGTTAAAAGGCAAATCAAAGGATCTATCTAGTTTTGTTAAGAGCAAACAGAATCTAGATGCAATCTTAGGATCCAATGTGTTGTTGCTAGACATGGGATGGGTTTCAAATCCTAAGCCAAAGAATCGGAAAAAAAAAAAAAATCGTGACTGATTTCATTGATCCCACCCCAGTTCTAGCAATCAAAATCCCTCAAAGAAAGGGAAAATCAATCCAAGGGTAAAAACCAGGAACTAAGGCTACCAAATTTGTTCCAACTAGCTTAAGGAGTTTGCTACTAACCCCAAATAGGGATGTCCCAAGGAAAACAGCAAGTCCCTGAAGCTAAGTTCACTAGGCAACAAAAGGGTAAGATGCCTATGCATTCTCCTAAAAATCCAAAGCCCATTGTCGTTCATAAGCCATCATCATGTAAACTCTGTAAAAAAGATTGGGCACAAAGAAAATCAATGCTGGAACAATCCAATAAAACGAACATCAAACAAATTTGGATTCCAAAGCATTTACTGTTTGGCATGAATGATAAAACGGCACCCAAAGTAATTTGGGTACCAAAACCTCTTGTCTAATCCACATGTGCAGAATGCATAGCAGTTCATCACAATCACACAAATGGTACCTGGATAGGCTGCTCGAGCCATATGACGGGCGATAAAGAAAAAGTCAGCTTGCTCGTGGGAAAAAGACGGAGGTCACGTTATCTTTGGAGGTAACAATAAAGGCCAGATCATCGGCTCAGGTAAGGTCGGTAAGTTTGCCTCAACTCAATAGATAATGTACTATTAGTTGATGGTCTTCATCACAATTTGCTTAGCATAAGTCAATTGTGTGATAAGGGCCATAAAATTGTTTTTGAATCAGATTCATGTCAAATCTTTGATAAGGAAACAAGAAGTCTCATATTTCTCGAAAAAGAATGAATAACATCTACATGGTTGATTTAGATGATCCAAAAATAATGATTTTGTCTTGTAGCAAATAAACATGATGAGCTTACATTGTGGATCGTAGCTTGGTCATGTGAGTTACATGTTTTGCACAAGATCATGAGCTCAACTGGTAAGTGGACTTCCTGAAATCCCATTTAATAAAAGTGAAAATTTCTGTGATGCATGTGGCATAGGGAAAACAGACTGAAAAGCCTTCAAATCAAAAGCACCGGTAAGTACTTCCAAAGCTTATGAACTGTTGCACATGGACCTATTTGGACCTACTAGAACACTAAGTCTCAATGCCAAACGGTATGGTTTGTCATTGTAGGATGATTCTCTAGGTTCACTTGGGTGAAATTTGGCTCATAAGAATGATGCAATTAATTGTTTTTGAAGAATTCTTCAATAAAATTGAGCATGGAAATGGTCCACAAGATATGCTCCATCCGCAATGATCACGGGGGGAATTTGACAACAACTCCTTCACTGATTTCTGCAGGAACCAAGGAATAGAACACTTGTTCTCCTCCCCAAGAACTCCAGAACAAAACGGGGTTGTGGAGAGGAAGAATAGAACCTTGGTGGAGATGGCTCGTACGCTCTGGTCGCGAAAATCAAACTTGCAAGAACCTTTTGGGCAGGAAAGCGGTAAACACGTCATGCTACATTCTTAATCGAGCCATGGTAAGACCGGTATTCAAGAAAACTCCCTATGAGCTTCTGAAAGGTAAGAAACCATCTCTTGGATACTTCAGAGTTTTTGTTCAAAGGTGTTCATACATAACAATGATAGAAATGATTTGGACAAATTTGAAAGCCAAAGCGACAAAGGTATTTTTCTTGGATACTCAGAACACTCTAGAGCTTATAGAGTGTTTAATCTTAAATCCAGAAAAGTGGAAGAAACTCCACATGTTGTATTTGATGAATCTCAAACCAAATCTAACAGTCTAATCCTTACAGGTTTCAAGATGAAACTGAAGATACACACATGAAGAACTGCAAAGCAAACCAAATACAATCTCTAAGTCAGTTCCAAAATAAACAGTGGCTATCTACGTAGGTACAATGATGAAGATGACGGACTTTTGTTCAGAAATGAAGATGAAGTACCTGCACAAGATCCACAACACGAGGATGAACCACAACATGAAAGTCCTCCAGCACATCCACTGAGAATGTCATAGGTAACATAAATGATTCCGTTCAAACTAGGTCTCAAGTTAATCAAATAGTTGAACAGGATCATTTAGCCTTTGTCTCTCAAGTGGAGCCTAAAAATGTTGAAGAAGCCTTGAAAGAAAACTCATGGATGATGCTATGCATGAGGAGCTAGGCCAATTTCAAAGAAATAATGTCTGGAGTTTAGTTCCTAAACCCACGAAAATTTCTGTAATTGGGACAAGATGGGTCTTTAGGAATAAACTAATGAAGAGGAAAGGTGGTGAGAAACAAGGCTAGACTGGTTGCAAAGGGTTATAATCAGGAATTTGGTGTGGATTTTGAAGAATCTTTTGCACATGTAGCTAGGCTAGAAGCAGTCAAAATCTTGTTAGCTTATGCATGTTCAAACAAGTTCAAACTATATCAAATGGATGTTAAAACTGCTTTCTTAAATGGCTACATTAAAGAGGAAGTTTATGTCTCTCAACCACCTGGCTTTGAACTTCATGACAAACCAAACCATGTATATAAATTGCACAAGGCTCTCTATGGTTTGAAACAGGCACCCCGAGCTTGGTACGACAGGCTAAGCCAATTTCTAGTAAGAAAAAACTACTCACGAGGTAAAGTAGACCAAACTCTCTTTACAAAGAAAGTTCGCACACACATCATTGTTGTTCAAGTGTATGTGGACGACATAATCTTTGGTTCTACTAACCCTTCACTGTGTGAAGAATTCTCATATCACATGCACAGTGAATTTGAGATGAGTTTGATGGGGGAGCATCAATTCTTTCTTGGTCTGCAGGTCAAGCAAATGGAAGATGGCTTCTTCATAAACCAAGAAAAATATGTCAAAGAGCTTCTCAAGAGATTTCTGTTTGAAACTGCAAAACCTGCCTCGACACCGATGAGCACAAGCATTAAGCTAGAAAGTTATGAGAAAAGTAAACCGGTAGATGCTAAACACTTCCGAGGTATGATCGGCTCACTTCTCTATCTTACTGCAAGTAGACCTGACATACACTTCAGTGTTTGCCTCTATGCTAGATATCAATCTAGTCCAAAGGAAAGCCACCTAATTGAGTTAAGAGAATATTCATGTATCTCTCAGGTACACATGACATGGGTCTTTGGTATCCAGCAGGTAGTAGCTTTAACTTAATCTCATATTCTGATGCTGACTATGCTGGATGTAAAATGGACAGGAAGAGCACTAGTGGCTATTGCCAGATGCTTGGTGGTTGCATGGTTTCGTGGGCATCCAAGAAGCAACATTCGGTTGCACTCTCCACTGCAGAGGCAGAATATGTTGCTGCAGGGATTTGTGCAACACAAGTGCTATGGATAAAAAGTCAGTTGTGTGACTACGACATTGACCTTGGATGCACACTAATCCTATGTGACAACACTAGTGCAATCAATCTATCAAAAAATCCCATTCAACACTCTAGGACAAAACACAGAGAAATCCGTCATCACTTCTTGAGAGATGAGGTAGCCAATAGAAATTTGGAAATTAGCTTCATACCAACAGAACAACAACTAGCTGATATCTTTACAAAACCATTGGCTGAGGAAAGGTTCACATCCCTTAGAAGAGAATTAGGCTTATGTAAAATTCAGTGACACAAATCCCAAGTCCTTGATGAATGTTCCTTGTAAGCAACAACTATGGGGTATATCAAATGGTGATTTGTGGAAAAACAAGTTCGGCTTGTTTGGAAACATTCATTATGCGTGAGAAAATATTCTCCGCCAAGTACCCGCAGTTAGAGCCCATTAAGGGACATCCATGTTGGATAAAGGGGTAAGTTTCATTTCATTAACCAAATTACTCAAAAAAATAATAATCATAAATCGAAAAATACCAAAAACAGTTTCAATTCCATGAATGGTCTGCTGAATACATGTGTGCATATCTTGCTTGAATTGAGTTGCATTGCTTAAGTTTTGTGTCTTTTCATGAGCACACATCACAAGGGAGCTAGTTTAGATTAGAGGGGAGTTGTTGTGAAGGACATTACTTACGATTGATGTTCATATTCTTCTTCACAAATAATTATCATTTCACATTCCAATCTACCTCTAAACTGGCCTTCAACAAGGATCTGTCGATAGCCCTTTCTTCCCTTGTCGACAGATAGGCTTCCACAGACCACAGGTTCTGAACTCTGTGTGCATCTGTCGACAGTCGACCATGCATCTGTCGACAGATTGCACAGGTTTTGTCCTCCCCACACAGCCTACAATCTGTCTGTGTTTAGCTATCGACAGACTCAACTTGGCTTGTCGACAGATAACACAGTAATCACCACCAGCAGAACATTCATTCATCTATCTGTGTGTGACTGTCGACAAGCTCTTCTTAGCTGTCGACAGACACACCTCTACTTGGAATTTAAAGCCTATTCAATCAAAAACTCCTTGAGCTGGTTTCTCTAAAAATGTCTAAGGTGTCTATATGGTGTTAATTCATATATGACCACATCATGTGCATGAGATATTAAAGCAATTTCCAACAATCTTGTGATTTTTACATACTACTCATGTTGAGTCTAGGTTCTATCATTCTGGAAACATTTCACTATTTTCAAAAACTTAACACCTAACTCTTCTACATAATTTACAAGTAGGCAAACATGGTTCTTTTTCTTAAGGTATTATGATCACTGAGTTTAATGCCTACAATTGATGGATAATTAATCACTACATTGATCTTCGGTTATTAAAACAATACTTGGAGAAAAGCTACCTATTTCTAAACAATTTCATTCCATTAGATTAAATGAATTAAATTTGGAAAAATGCAGAGCAATGATGAGTTTTGCTAAGTAACCGGGGAGTGGGCATCACAAATGTTTACCCTCGTGTCAAAAGGTTAATTCATCAACTCTGTACAACGGTATGATGGACACTTCACTGACTAACTGGGGGTACGGGCACGTATAATGTCTACCCTCATGTTCACAAGTGAGAAGTCTTCTTAACTACCACTTTTTCCCATTGCATAAAAGAATGGCAAATATAAAACAAATAATGGAATAGTGTGAAGCCTCCACTGAGTGATAATTCCCATGGGTCATTGATGTTTTTGAATGTCTGGGCATTTAGATATTTCTCTCCTTGATCATTTGAACCTCAACTTTGAGGATTGTGTTGTCTTACACTCTAATTAACAAAGAGAAGAGTAAAAGTGTTTATTTTTATATCAGTGAGTGTTTCTTCATGCTTCAACTTTAGACTAATTAAGTATTATGTTTGAACCATAAAGGATATTGAAGTGGCCTTCTTATCTCCATGTAAATGATTGGTTTCTATTATGTATTCACCTTCTATACACCTTAAGTAATCAGTCAAAAATCATTGCTCAAGAGTTTTTTTTTAAAATTCCACATCACACATCAACAAGCATATATTCTGCAGGGATCTGTCGACAGATCCAAGTTCATCTGTCGACAGACGGCGACTGCCCTGTTTGGAAGTCCAACGGGCACACCGTTTGGGGCTGATTTGGTGGGCCATTGCCTTTTAAACTTCCCCCCACTTCTTTAAATAGGCATCTTCGGCCCTTCCACCTCCAACACCACCCCAATCATACCCTCCTTCTCCCACATACATCCCTTTCCCCTTTCTGGACGGGAAACCCTACCTCCATCCCCCTTGCTTCATATCCTTGCTCTTCCCTGTCTCCTGCCCTTCTTTCCCTTCATACGTCCTTGCCTCATTTCTTCCATGGCCCCCAAGGCGAAGAAGTTGGTCTCACGTCGTCGTCCCGCCTCCTCCTCGCCCGGCGAAGGATCTAGGGCTCACGATGAACGCCGGACCAAACACCGGGATGATCGTCTTCCAGAGTTGGTCGTACCTCCCCGTCTCCACCTCAAACGGGTTCACGGTACATTCACAAAGTTTGTTCCTCCACGTTATGTGGATTTCCATTCATTGGCCGATCTCTTCCCCAACCTCTAGCCCCTATTCGATACCCAGGGTTGGACAGTCTTTCTCTACGCTCATACGACATACTCTCCCACTGCCGTAACTGAGTTCTTCAACAACCTAGCTTCCTCCGATCAGGCGTTCTACACCTCTGTGAAGGGCACTCCCTTTAAACTCACTGCTAACCTTTTTAGCACTGCCCTCCAGATTCCGAACACCGGGATTGATATTCTTGATCATCACCCTGACGCCTCTGTCTACTATCCCCTTCTTACTCTTCAACCCTATGATAACACCAAGAAGATTGCTAAGCTCAATGCCAACACTTTCCCTCCCCTCAACCGCATGATCCACCAAATCTTCACCACTTGCATTGCGCCGAAGCATGGCAGTCGTGAACTCGTCACCAATGTTCACAAATCATTGTTCACCTTCTTCCTTGATTGTGAACCCATCAATCTTCCTCTCCTGATGCTTCGCTTGATCATCCAATGCTTCTACCAACCCAGGAGATCCATGCCCTTCGCTTGCCCAATTACTTCTCTTTTGAAGTTTATTGGCATTCCCATTCCAGACAGTGAGTGTGTCTCACTCAACTCCCGCAACAGTTTGATATCACTGCCGCAACACGCATGGGATACAAGCTAGTGGATGGGGTCCTGACCGGGAACTCAAGGGCAAGGCACCTGCTGCTGACGAAGATGATGAAGACTCCATCGGGGATGACGATCAGGCTGCTGATGAAGATGATGATGAAGACTCCCAGTCAGAGCCACTAGATGCTCCAGGAGATGCTGGTGTTGATGTAGCTGCTCAGCCCTCCATTCGGGATTTGATAGCACAGCTACAAGTGCAGATGACACATGGCTTCGAGAGGCTAAATGAAAGAATGGATACCTTGGACACACGCCTTGACAGACTTGCCACTGAGCGTCATGCCACCCATCAAGCTCCTGAAGATGATGCTGCATAGATAGATTTGATGTTTAGGAGTGGGTCAAGTCATGTATTTTCATTTCAGTCTGAGTCATGTTGTTCCTTTCTTATGTTCTTTCATGTATTTTCTTCTACACTTCATGTTATTTCAGTCACACTTTTGTCATGTGAATGCTTCATTTTCCTATAAATGAAATCACATTTTCTGTGCAAATCTCAATGTGTGATTGTTGTCTTTACTTTTGATGTTGTCAAAAGGGGGAGAAGAAACCTCAATTGCATGAGCATTAATTGAATAATTTTGTCATCATCAAAAAGGGGGAGAATGTTGGGTTCATATTATGGAAACTAAGTGAATTCACATTCAAAATGATAAATGATAATCAAACAATGTTTTTAATGATGAATGAGTTGAATTGAGGTTTCATACATGTCAATTAACATGATACGATATTTGGTTATCTACGTTTTCATTATACCTAACTATACATGTTTTATCATGTAGGTACAAGTGCAAATAACCAAGCCTTCACAAATCATGAGAAAATGATCACATGTACATTATATACATGTACCTGTCGACAGACCCAAAGGCATATGTCGACAGATTCCACAGTTGTGATCAGACAGAAAAGTGCTAAGTTCAGAAAAAGAGCACCTGTCGACAGATGCTCAGAGACCTGTCGACAGATGTCACAGATAGAAATGCCAGAGTTCTGTGTTTTGGCAAAACTGACCTTGTCTGTCGACAGATGGATGTCGCTTGTCGACAGATGCCACAGGCCAGAACAACCTGAAGTCTGACTATTGCAAATCTGTTGCAATCTGTCGACAGACACTCAACACCTGTCGATAGACGCAGAGAATCTTCAAATACGGAAACCTTCCTTCATATCCAAGATTGTGTTTTCAAGTCCCACGACTCTCATATGAAAAACACAACTATATAAGCATCCTTTGAAGAGAATCTCGTACAGAAGCAGCCACAACCAAAAAACCCTAAAGCCAAGTCCAAGAGAAAAGAGTTGTTGCTGCTCTGCTTCAAGTCTACAGTGTAGAGACCGAAAGATCTGTTGATCCTGCAGTACTGAAGATAGATCGTCGTGGATTCAACCTTCTCCATCAATCCAAAGCAGTCAAGTCGAAGTTTGAACTCCATCCAGACGTTCTAGAAGAGTTCCACATCAGGATTTACTCCTATACTCTGAACTCTTCCTGTTTCACAATTCTTATCAATCGTGTGTGTGTTTGTGTGATTCAAGCGTCTCTTGTGCTTGAGATCACGTGTGTGTGTTGTTCTGATCGTGGGTGCACATCAGAAAACACGTGTGTGTGTGTGACTTGTAGTCACCGAACTCGCTCATAAGCATTTATTCTGTGTGTGTGTGTGCCGTGGACGTAGGATACACTGTTGTGTACTCCGAACCACGTAAATCTGCGTGTCTCGTGGTTTGATCGTTTCTACGATAGTTGTTTGATAGGCACGTTGCATATTCACACGCTAGATAGGTTTCTACTTAATCTACACATAGTTTAGATCTTGATACTGTCTTGTTAATCTGTGCTTTAAGAAAAAGAACGTGATAATAGTTTTTAAGAGACAGTAATCTATTCAACCCCCTTCTAGATTACTATATTGGGAATTCCGCAACCCTTCATAAGCAAACCTCCACGTCTCATGTTCATAATCAATAATGCTTACAATTACAAACCACTTGTATCTTACTTACATGAACATACCTTACATAGCACCCAATAACTCTACAATCTTATCAAACTATACAATATACATAAATTCATATGTAAACTCAATTGTACTGCTTAAACATCTTGAATCCATCAGGGAATGCTGAAACTGGGCCCTCACAAGACCCACATTACCAAACACAACACAGGGCACTTTAGAAACATGAACGCATTGGGACCCAAGGGTGAGTTAAGAGTGCATCTGCCCACCAGGCCGTGTTCACAATGAGAACGCATCGAGGCTGGTGACCACATTAATAACGCGTCACCCCGACCTACTATGTTCTCAGATAGAATGCCAACCCCCGACTGAACCAACTAAAACCTCCACCAAATCTTGAACCAACTCAGTTTAAGCATAAATAACATAACTAACTCAACTATGAATCACATACACACAAGATTTCATGCTTCACATGCTTTAAAATGTTTGAACAATCACCAGACCGGAGAACTTCCCCTACCACAAGTGAAGAATGTGAAGAACCCCTTCACAGGTGATTCCATGCTCTGGATGCCATCCTTGCATGAAATAATGCCGAAACCACAGCTCCCAAGCCAAATTGCCAAGAAACCCTGCCAGAAAGCTCCTCCTTGTTCGAATAAAGCGTCTTCCTTATTTGGCCGACAAACCTCACTTAAAAGATTTAGAAAGAAGAACGCGTCCTAGGCTACCTTTGCATTCATAACGCATTGCACCTGCAGGCCAAATTCACAAAAGCACTACCACGCGTCAGCCTGACGCGCGCCACGCGTCGCACTAGCAGATAAAAGCCTGAAATAGGTGGCAATGAGAATGCATTGTAGGGACCCACTGCATTAATAACGCACTATGCAAACCTGACCCAGCCTCATTCTAAACCAGACAACTAGGGGTGTTCTGTGGGCCCAGACTTCCAACCTACGACACCCACACAACACACAAAAGCCCAAACCAAGGCTCAACTGCCATACATTGGCCTGAAACACCACATAAAACCCATTAAACTTGAAGTTGATTATTCACAACATTACACCTACCCTCTAGACCTGATATGAACACGACAGTTTGATATACCACATTTACAATGAGAACGCGTCGGGGTTGAAGTCTGCATTTTGAACACTTTCCCATGACCAATACGTACTAGCTAAATACGTAACCTCTGAAACTCCCAAACTAAGCCTAACAACCTGCTTCATTGATTTCCTCTTTCATTGTGTCACGTATATCTGCATATTTATGTATCAACCTTGTGCAAAACATTCTAACACTAATATATTTCTTCAATACTAACTTTACTCTGAAATCTACATACATTCCTATTAATCATGTACAAAGCTTTCTGATACTGATACATCTTTCTAGCAACAATACTCTTCTAAAATCCACTATAACTACTTCGTTATTTACTAACACATCATCTGAATCTAACTTTACATCACTTCTTCAATTAAACTCCTTTCCGATATCTGCCAATAATGCTTGTAAGCATATCACATACCTTTGCCTTAACCTTTTTTAATCTTCTGTAATCATGTACTCACAACAGGTAATACACTTTTACAACAACTATATCCATATGAAGTACCTCTGCAAATACTTGAACAACTAATACTATACCACTGCACTACTGTTCCTACAAGCTCTGCTAAGTAATCAACAATATTACCACTTTTCATTACACTTTCCTCAGAAAATGTTTCCATTTCAGCTAATTATCATACTAAATCCAATCATTTCTCACTCCCATTATTTCTCATTCTGATTCCATATCATATCAACACAAACACACATTACAACATAACACATACACAAAAACTCACACAAAAACCCGTGAACTTACTACCAACAGTGGACATTAAATCATATTTTGGGACATTGTAATCTTAATGTCTCTTCATATTCTAACTGGACTCGGCTCTGATAGCAACCATAGTGACCCGGGATATTTATGTCCATAAAGACTCCATATCCGGACCTGCCTCCCATGAATAGACTTAAAGTCTCTTAAGGGATATCACACACACGTGTCCAGTAAGAATGAAAAAGATAACCACATTGTATAAAGATACATGATAAGTACATGATCTCATATATATTTATATCCCAACACATAATTACATGTCAAAAGATAAGTACAACTACCTGGGGCATTCCCCGAGGTGTACAATAGGAGCCACAACTCACTCAACTGTTGGTGGTAGAAGTCCGCCCTTGAGAACCACCCTTACGATGAAACACCTGAAAAGAGTCTGTAAAGGTGTGAGTCTCACAAGTCACCGGCTCAGTAGGGAAAGCCCCAAAACAACACACAAAACCCACTAGTAACCACAAGGAGTAGGCGCAACTCAAAACCATAATAGTCATCTCAACTAAAACAATTTAAAGGAATAGTAGAAGCAACAAAATTAAAGATAACTAAATAGTAACACCAACTAATGAAGTACCACGAACCATAACCATTAAATCAACTGTAGCTAATCGGAAGAAGATCAACCATAAAGCATCTTCACAAGACACAATGCCCTAACCATAAGCTCACTGGGCTAAAACATATATCACATAAATATAAATATAATTCATTATAGCTTAACAACCAACTAGTACGGTGTATAGAAGTAACCACTTCTACTACGAAAAGCCCAAGTCGGGAAGTACGACGCCACCACTCGGACCTAGGTACCTAGGTAGCTAGTCCAAGACCTACTCCGGACAAGAAACCACACAAAAGCTCTCCTAGTCTCACAACCAAGAATGAAAGGTCCAACTGTGGTTCCACAACAACACTATGTAAGTCAAAGAACTATGGAGGCCAACCAACACCACACTGCATACCACACAGGCTATAGTCCTATGCCTGACACCTCTAGAGACTTTGGCCAGACTCCATAAAGTGAGGCACTGGAAACATAGGACTAGCTAGGGACCAGTACGTCTACTTGTGTCCGTCCCCCCAACAACGAACGCACTAAAAACGATCACACCCCCACACCACGAGTTGCTGCCCCAGTGCAGTCTTTCCCTTAGTCGGATGGTGACTCAACAAAGACAAATGAGTGAGGGTGTCCAGAAAGACCGCCAAGACCTCGGCAGTACACACAATATTGGGACAACCCTGAGCACTAACGTGTCTGGCTCACAAAGAACTTTGGATACTTGACTGGAGAGACAATCCAGACAAGCGTCAGACTATCAAACAAGGCAAACCACATAATCTACACTAATCACTATCAACCATTAAGCAAACCTCCACGTCTCATGTTCATAATCAATAACGCTTACAATTACAAACCACTTGTATCTTACTTACATGAACATACTGATGATCAGTTTGTCCCCATGTAATTTTAATTAATTACATATGTATTTTGGTGTTTAACAAAACTAAACTAGTTTTTATCAATAATATCTAATGAATATTTCATAAGTCCTAAAGTATAGGAAAAATTACCAAGGTCAAACAAGCCAACAGGTATGCATTACTTCTCTGAAGCTTTAATCTTTTCAACATGATATTTCTCTATGTCCATATCGATTTCTTTTGAAAATCATAACGATTTCTTTAGAAAGCGCAACGACTTGCCTGTCATAACGACTCTATAAGTTATCGCAACAATTTCTTTAGAAAGCGCAACGACTTGCCTGCCATAACGACTCTATAAGTTATCGCAATGATTTCTTTAGAAAGCGCAACGACTTGCCTGTCATAACGACTCTATAAGTTAACGCAACGATTTCTTTAGAACTCGTAACGACTTGCTCGCTGCAACGATTCTATAAGTTATCATAACGATTTCTTTAGAACTCGCAACGACTTGCTTGTTGTAACGATTTCATAAGTTACCGTAACGATTTCTTTAGAACTCACAACGACTTGCTTGTTGTAACGATTTCATAAGTTACCGTAATGATTTCTTTAGAACTCACAACAACTTGCTTGTTGTAACGATTTCATAAGAACTCACAACGACTTGCCTGTCGTAACGATTTCATAAGTTACCGTAATGATTTCATTAGAACTCGCAACGACTTGCCTGTCGTAATGATTTCATAAGTTACCGTAACGATTTCTTTAGAACTCGCAACGACCTGCCTGTCGTAACGATTTCATAAGTTACCGTAACGATTTCTTTAGAACTCGCAATGACTTGCTCGCTCATAACGATTTCTTTGCACAAAGATTTCTTTAAGTGCTCACAACGATTTGCTTTGCACAACGATTTCTTTAGAGCTCATAACGACTTGATAAGTGTTCATAACGATTTGCTCTCTATAATGACTTGTTAGTATTCATAACGATTTCATAAGTCATATAGACAACGACTTTACAGTTTATATCAACTTGATTTTTATCTTATCTCTTGAAGTGTTGACTAGTCAAAGTCACGCATATATCTATCTGTCACTCCTGCATTTATGAGTTCTGAACGTATCTCTGCATGCATGCAGACAATATCGTCTATTATTGTGCTTACTCTGTATACATCTTTTAAAACAAGCAATTTGGGATTTCTATTCTAGTGAATACTCACATCAATGTATATTGACAACAAGAGACAGTTTGAGTTGTCTACTTTTCTAGCATTTAATGTGTGTAGGGTCCTGAAGACTTTCTATCATACAACGTTGGACCTATAGACGTCAGAAGACCTTATCTCTTTGCGTGCTCAAATGGATAAAAGATAGTTGAAGCTTCCAAATATCAATCAGTCTAACGTCTATCAATCCAAGAGACAACGGATACTTCAACAGCTGTATTTCAAATAAGGAGATATAAAAACTCAAAGACAGAAGAAACAAGAACCAATGAAGTAGAGAACAAGCATCTTGTGTTCAAACGTTCAAATTCTTCTGCAAGAAGTCCAGAGCCAAGAATCTCATTCCTCATCACCTTCAGCTCTTTTGCTATCTGTGCTGTAATAGATTTTCTAAGAGAGCCCGTGTAGTTCTGAGAGTGTGCCTTGTTTAGATTCTTCCTTTCAGTGCTAGTTGCTTCAGATCTTGGCTTGTTAAAAGCTTGATCTAGGGGCTTGAATTCCATTCAATTCTCTTTGAGTTGTTGTTCCCTTCGGGTGTGAAGGAAGACCTGGTGGTATCCAGGGTGTAGTTCCCTTCAGTTGTGAAGGAAGACCTGGTGAGGTATCCAGGGTGTTGTTGTTCCCTTCGGGTGTGAAGGAAGACCAGCTGAGCTGGGTGTTGTTGCGTCCTTAGGGGGACTGTACCCTAGTTAGTGAAATCCTGAGTTGTTGCTCAGGGACTGGACGTAGGACTCCTAAGGAGAGGAGGTCCGAACCAGGATAATTCTTGTGTTGTGTGATTATCTTCTTTGTGTGATTGATATTTAAACTAACAGTCACTAACCTCCTTCGAAGAATGTTTGTGTGAATATTTTTAGTTACAGGTATCTTATAGAATATTTTAAAAGACCCATTCACCCCCCCTCTGGGCTCGTCAACTGGGCAACAAGTGGTATCAGAGCGAGTCTCTTCGACAAAGAAAGAATCCAACGATCTGAAGAGTAAAGATCCATGGCAGCCCAAGGCAACATTGAAGGTCAGTCTGTCAACCGACCCCGCTCTTCGATGGTGAAGATTATCCTTACTGGAAAACCAGAATGGAATACTTCCTACAAGGCCACGACTATCAGATATGGTCCATAGTAGAAGAAGGTGATCTGGTAGTCACAAATGAGAAAGCTCAATGGACAGATGATGATAGAAAGAAGATTTCCTTGAATTGCAAAGCAAAGAGCATCTTATGTGTGCTCTAAGTAAGAAGGAATTCAACAGAGTTTCAGCCTGCAAATCCTCAATGGAAATGTGGGAAAAGCTCAGGATCACATATGAAGGCACAGACAAGGTAAAGGAGACAAGAATCGACATTCTTGTCACTCAGTATGAGAGATTTCAGATGCAATCAGGTGAATCCATAACTCAAATGTTCAGTCGGTTCACTGACATCACAAATGGACTAGCTAGTCTGGGGAAAACCTATGAGATTGGAGACATGGTAAGGAAAATACTTAGATCCTTACCGTCCTCATGGACCCAAAGGTCACAGCAATAGAAGAAGCTAATGACCTGAAGAGAATGTCAGTAGAAAAGCTCATTGGGTCCCTCATGGCCCATGAGATCAACATGGAAAGGCTGGGAGAGTCCTCTAGCAAAAAGAAGCACTCCAACGCCTTAAAAGCTGAAGAAGATTCACCAGAAGCAAGTTCAGCTGAGAGTGAAAGTGATGCAGACAGCGAGAATGAGGAAGCAATGCTATCTAGAAGATTGCAGCGGATTTTGGCTAAGAAGAAGAAGTTCCAATCAGGTAGAAGGCACTTCAAAAGGAATAAGACTTCAAGAAGCCAGATGGAAAAGAGATGAAGAAAGGAGAACTCATCTGCTATGAGTGTAAGAAGCCTGGACACATTAAAGCTGAGTGTCCAAAATTTAAGAAGCCGGAGTTCAGGAAGAAAGACAACTCCAAGAAGTTCAGAAAGTACAAAAAGAAGGCGATGGAAGCAGCATGGGAAAACAATAGCGACTCAGACAGTGAGTCAAGCTCCTGCAGCGATGAAGAAGAAGCCAACTTGGCCTTCATGGCTAATACTGAAGAAAAGGTAACCTCTGACTCTTCTTTTGATTCATGCAATGGTTCAGATTCCGATAGTTTAGAAGAGGCTTTCAACGAACTATATGAAAAATATAAAGAAGTAACCAAACTATTAAAAGTAAGTAAGAAAAACATAGTCTGTATAGAAAATACAAACTCAGATCTAAAATCAGAAAATGAACAATTAGAAAGTCAAATAACTGAACTTAAAAGAAGAAATGAATTACTTATGAGGATCTAAAAGCTAAGAATAAAAATAATTAAACTTGAAAAATAGGAAAATGTAGATGAACTAAGAACTGAAATCAAAACACTAACAGAAGAAAATATACAGTTATCTAGCACATTAGAAAAATTCACAAATGGTAAAAACTCCCTCATATTAAAAGGTGCTAGAAGATCAGGTAAGAAGAAAAACGGATTAGGATATACACCCCCAGATAATGAAGAAACCATAGTTTATCCTAAAACATATCCAACACCAAAATTTGTACCTGAACAAGATATAGCATACAAAGCTGATTTCAGATATATAGAAAAAGTAACCAAATTATCCTGCTGTAGTCACTGCAACAAGTTAGGACATATCATAACGACATGCCCAACAAGACATAAGAAATGGATAATAAAAGGTAAAATCAATGATACTAACCCATCAGGACCCAAAAGAATTTGGGTACCTAAAACTTGATGTTTTATTTCAGGTTATCCTCGAGCATCCAAATGGTATTTGGATAGTGGGTGCTCAAGGCACATGTCAGGAAACCAGAAGTTATTCTCTCATCTCCAAGCTGAAGAAGGAACAGTCACTTATGGAGATAATGGGAAAGGAACAGTGATTGGCAGTGGCTCTGTGAATAACAAAGGAAAAACAGTCATAGAAGATGTGTTATTAGTCAAGGGATTGAAGCACAATCTCATTAGCATCAGCCAGCTTGTGACAGAGGCCATCAGATCAAGTTTCAAGAGTCAAAGTGCAGCATACTGAAGGATGGAGCAGTCATCTTTGAAGCTAATAGAGAAAAGAATTTGTATGTGCTCTATCTTGAGGAACTCAAGGAACAAAACGTCTGTCTGGCAGCAAATAAGGATAAATCTACTGAATTATGGCACAGACGACTAGGTCATTGCAGCATAGATGGCATGAGAAAATTGCTGAAGAAGAATCTTGTGGAAGGTCTACCTAAGGTCAGTGCAAAAATGGATGGTGTCTGTAGACCTTGTGCTAAGGGAAAGCACACCAAGAGCTCCTTCAAGTCAAAGACAGTGGTGACCACCTCAAAACCCTTAGAACTCCTTCACATGGATCTATTTGGGCCAATGAGGACTACTAGTCTTAGAGGAAAAAACTTTGGATTTGTCATAGTTGATGATTACTCAAGATTCACATGGGTGTCATTTCTAGAGCATAAAGATGACACATTTGATAACTTTGTCAGTTTCAGCAAGAAAATTCAGAAGGATCAAAAGTTCAGCATTGTCTTTATCCGATCAGATCATGGTGGTGAATTTCAGAATGAAAAATTTGCTAAGTTCTGTGATGATCAAGGAATTGAGCATAATTTCTCAGCACCAAGGACACCACAGCAAAATGGAATTGCTGAGAGAAAGAATGAACTTATTGGATATGGCAAGAACATGTTATCAGAATATGATCTGCCAAGGTATTTTGGGCTGAAGCAGTCAACACAGCAAGCTACATTATCAACAGAGTAATGATCAGACCAATCCTAAAGAAGACTGCATATGAACTGTTCAAAGGAAAGAAACCAAAGATCAACCACTTCAGGACATTTGGATGTCCTTGCTTCATCCACAACAATGGAAAAAGAGACATTGGTAAGTTGGATGCAAAATCAGATGAAGGCATCTTCATGGGGTACACCTCTAAACCCAAAGGCTATAGAGTATTTAATAAATGCACTTTATTAATTGAACAGTCTGTACACATTATCTTTGATGAAACTAACCCTTCCTTGAGAAAGGAAGAAGATAGTGATAATGATGATGCAGATAAGCTGTCCAAGAAACTAAAGAATACATCAATTGAGGACAAGGATGATCCACCTCTGGAAGACATGCAACAAAAGGATATTACACATGAAAATCTTCCAAAGGAATGGAGACACAAGAAAGATCACCCACTTGAGAATATTATTGGTGATCCATCCGTAGGGGTAAGAACAAGAGGTAATGTTATTCCTTGTGATTACCTAGCTTTTGTTTCTCAAATAGAGCCTAGGACAGTCAATGAAGCTCTTATTGATGAATCTTGGATAATAGCCATGCAAGATGAATTAAATCAATTCAAGAGAAACCAAGTATGGTCACTTGTTCCTAGACCATCAGACCATCCAGTCATTGGCACCAAATGGGTGTTCAGAAATAAACTGGATGAAACTGATGTGATCCTAAGAAACAAGACCAGATTGGTAGCTCAAGGCTATTCACAAGAGAAAGGCATAGATTTCGATGAAACCTATGCACCTGTAGCTAGACTTGAGGCTATTAGAATGTTGATTGCATATGCATCCGCATTAGATTTGAAATTATTTCAAATGGATGTTAAGTCTGCATTTTTGAATGGCTTTATTAAGGAGGAAGTCTATGTAGAACAACCTCCAGGTTTTGATGATACTGATTTTCCGGATCATGTTTTCAAATTACACAAAGCATTATATGGTTTAAAGCAAGCACCTAGAGCCTGGTATGAAAGGCTTAGTTCTTTTCTTTTAAACCATGGTTTCAGTAGAGGTCAAGTAGATAGTACTCTTTTCATAAAGTTAAAGGTCAAACACATTCTACTAGTCCAAATTTATGTAGATGATATTATTTTGGGTCTACTAATGAATCCCTTTGCAAGTACTTTGAAAAGTTGATGCAGGGAGAATTTGAAATGAGCATGATGGGAGAACTCAATTATTTCCTTGGACTACAAATCAAACAAGGAAAGGAAGGAACTCACATCTGTCAAGCAAAGTACACAAAAGAACTCTTAAAGAAATTTGGATTCGATAACACCAAACCACTGTCAACACCAATGAGTACATCAAAAGATGGACAGTGATAAAGATGGTAAGAAAGTAGATCAAAAGATCTACAGAGGTATGATAGGTTCACTTCTTTATTTAACAGCTAGTAGACCTGATATTTATTTAGTGTATGCATGTGTGCTAGGTATCAAGCAGATCCTAGAGAATCACATTTCATTTCTGTGAAAAGAATATTTAGATATTTAGCAAGAACTCATGACTTAGGTCTATGGTATCCAAAACATTGTGAAATTAACTTAGTAGGTTACTCTGATGCTGACTATGCTGGATGCAAATTAGATAGAAAAAGCACCAGTGGTTGTTGTCAATTTCTTGCAGGATGTTTAATATCTTGGTCTTCAAAGAAACAAAATTCATTGGCACTATCTACAGCTGAAGCTGAGTACGTAGCTGCTGGAAATTGATGTACACAACTCTTATGGATAAAGCAACAACTTGAAGATTTCGGATTAAACATCAAATCCATCCCACTGTTGTGTGACAACACCAGTGCCATAAATCTCACCAAGAATCCAGTTCAACATTCAAGGACCAAGCATATTGAGGTTAGATATCATTTTATTCGCGACCATGTAGCAAATGGTAATATTGAAATATCTTTTATTGATTCAAATGGTCAGTTAGCAGACATTTTCACAAAAGCCTTACCCGAGGAGAGATTCACATCTCTTAGAAGGGAATTAGGCATGTGCAATTTGTGAAAAAGGTTCTATTTAAAACCGGCACATTAAATTTCAGAATTAAGCAGTTTTTCCCTCCATGGCTTTAAGCAAAAGAAATTCAAATTATCCTTTGTAACCGCTCTCTCATTGAAGTCGGTTTGAATAGTCAAACTCTTTTGTCTTCTTCTGCCGCCTTTTAGCGCCTCACTTTCCCCAGTGCATTTATTTATTCATAAAATCAATGACAAAACGATTCGTATCTCATCGTCTACATTTTCCCCCTTTCATCCAGTCGCATGAGCCGATGCCCTAACAACTCATACCTCAACCCTCTGCAAATTTGAACCTTCCTCCTCCTTCCCGCAAAATTTCTTGAGGATTCCTTCTCTTCTCCTTCCGTTTCAACCCTCCAGAGACTTTCCCACCTGAATCCATGGTTGCACCAGTCATCGCCGGTAGTTTGGGTGGCTACAGTGCCGAGATTCTCACTCCTGAGCAGCAGGAGAGGTTTACCTTTGTGAAGACGAAGCTCTGTGGCAATAAAGAAGTCGATGTTGCTAATCTGAGGAAAAATGGAATGAGCAGCATGGTAGAATTGATCAATCAGATGCAGTGGACTGGAGTTACCACCTTTTCCGAGGTTAGTTATCCGGACCTGGTAAAAGCATTCTTCGTTTGTTTGAGAACAAAGGAAGATGGGTCCCTAGTTTCTTCAGTAAAGGGAACCCTGATTAGAATAGATCCTGAGTTGCTGAAGATGTTGTTTGATGTGAAGACTTCCGGGTTTAGTGGGGTTCACACTGTGGACGCCCAAGTGAAAGGTTTGGGAATTGTAGGGCCGGGCATCAAGCTAAGGGATGGCAAGCTTGATATAAATCAACTAACTGCTTTCAACCGCCTCCTTCATTTTATTGTATGTCAAATCTTAGTTCCCAGAAGTGCAACTTTTTCATCTTGCACAAAGGCCGACTCTGACATGATGTACTGGGCCATTCAAAATAAGGAGATAAATATGGCCGCAGTGATGATGGAAAGAATGAAATTTGCCAGAGATCAGATTTGGGACACCAAGAGCAAGTTAAATGTGTCCCTGCCCTATGCCCACATACCTACCAAGATCTTCAAACACTTCGGTGTTGATCTTTCTGGGGCAGTTGTAGAGAAAATGGGCCAAGCAATCAGGTCCAGGAACCTGAAGAAGAGTGGCTTCTCTGTGGAAAATGGTGTCTGGTCCAAGGCTTTAGTTGCTGAAGGCGAAGCCATCATTGGCGACGCCTCAGTTGTTCATCAGGAAATGGGATCAGCGGCCTTGATTCCAGAATTTCCAGAGGAGTCAGTTTCAGTTCCAGCAGTTGGAGCAGCAGAATCATCAGGCCCCTCTATAGCAGAAGTTCAGCCTGAAATTGTAGTAGAAGAAGAAAGAGTATCAGTAGCAGCTTCAGAATTTCCAGAAGAACTAGCTCTAAATTTTGCAAAGAGGAGAATTGAGGATATTCTCCCAGAGGATATTATTCAAGTTGAGGACCCACTACCCTCAACTGTCGTTGCATCTATTCTCTCAGATATTATTGATTCGATTCCTTCCACCACTAGTGCTCCAGAAACTAGTGGCAGAGTTGCTGAAGAAGCTGTGGCATCAGGCCACATTGATGTACCAATGGAAGATGGTCCAGTAGAGCAAGAGCACCCAGCTGCTCAGGGTGACTCTGTGATGGCGGATGCTCCCATTCAGGGGGAGCAAGTATCAAATGAAGAAGATGCTCCTATTGAGGGGGAGCTATCAAAAGAAGGTTCAGTAGAAGCAACTCCAGTTGTTGATGGTCAGGAGGAAAGGTATAGAGATTCTCCAGATTTGGATGACAGAGAAGGGGAGACTGCAAGCTCTTCGAGCTCAGATGATGATCAACCTCCTCCAGCAAAAGAAGGCAAGAAGAAAGGAAAAGAAGTTGCCTCTGAAGTTCCTCTCCTGGCTGATACACCTTTTGAGAGGCAGGTCAAACAGAAAATTGTTATAAATTTGAAGCCAGTGATTGAAAGGCTAAATGTGCAAGGTGAGCTATTATGTTCTCTCCAGTCAGATGTAAATTTTATATTTCTGAGCCAAGCTTCAGCCAACAAAGAGTTAGCTCAAATCAGAAATGCTATGACATGGTTTAATAAGGAGATGAGTAGCATGAAAAGCATGCCCTCGGATATTATTAAGGCAGTTGGAGTTCAGGCTCCTCCTCCTCCAGCAGCTCAGGAGCCTGGAGAAAATGTGTCTGGGCCATCAGGGCCAGCACCAGAAGCAGCAGCAACACCAGAAGAGGCAGGGCCAACAGGGCCAAAAGCAACAGCAGCACCAGCTGAGGCAGCAGTAAATGTGCAAGGGCCATCTGGGCCAGCTGATCAGGTTGAAGGGCCTCCAGGGCCATCTGAGCAAGGGTCAGGGCCATCAGGGCCATTGGAGAGTGAGTCTGTGCAGAAAGAGGCAGAAGAGTTCTTGGCACCCAAGCCCCCAGCTCCCTCTTCTCCCTCTCACACACCTGTACCTCCAACTCCACCCTCAGCTCCTACAGCTCCTCTTGCTCCCCAAACATTCAAGAAGCCTCAATCCAGACCAATTTCCTCTCCTACTCCATTTCCTCCTCATTCCAACTCATCTCCTGCCTCCTCTACTACAATTCCTTCTCCTTCTCCTATACTTGAGGTCCCTCCAGCATCCTCATCTGGAGCCTCCTCCTCCTCTGGTCCCTCCCTTGGACCAGTTCATGACCTCCCTACATCACATTCTTTTCTTCATCCTACTCCTCCACCATCTTTCATCACTATCATACCTGAAAGAGCTCAACTCAACTCTCCCTTTATGGAACAGATAAAGGATGAGTTTGAGGAAGGGATCCTCAGGTCTGTGTTGAAAGTTGGAGAACATGTCCATAGGGCAGACTCTTCTAGTCCTGCCCCCAAGAAGAGGAAAATTACTTCCACTTCCTCCATTTCCTCTGAACCTAAATATCCTCCCTTGTGGTTCTCTCTCACAGTGGACAACAAACATAACCCACTGTATAGGGAATACCTTTCCAAAGTTGTTCTTGCCACCATCATTAACCTTCCTTTTCAAAATCTTACAGATCATTTGAACACCATTCTACCCTTCACTTCTCTTTCAAAATCCGAAATGTCCAAAATCTTCTCTCTTGCCCACTCCAAAACTGAAGAGCAGTGGGGCAAAGGTCACAAGGATCTCCTCAAGAAATTTATTCTTACCAAAACTGCTAGATTCCCTCCAAGGGACCACTCCCTGACCTTATCAGAGTGGTTCAGGATGTATCATAAAGAACTTTGGGCACCCTACATTCAAAAGGAAATCAAAATGATCAGGCATTTCATGCTATTCAACAACTACAGATATGTTCATAGACTTCCAGAGGTTCAGCTCAGCCAATTCAGAAAGGCCATTTCAGCTCTAACTCCGGATATCTCTCAAACTTCAGATGTTCAGGTAGATTTTGCTACCCTCCAAGTACCTGAAGAGATAGCCCTTCCTCAAATCCATTTCCTTGTCATGGAATCCTCTGTAGGATCCATCATCTTTGAGCGTTTTTCCAGAGTAATGGGCAGAATTAAAGTACAGAAAGGATGCTTGGTTGCTTTTCCTAGATTCCTATTGAGGGAATATCACCAGGGGCATGTAAGTGCTGAAGTTCTAGCCCCCATTCTGTCTGAATGTGAAAGGCTGACATCCTCAGAATGGTCCAAGTTCTACCCCTTGTCAGCTCAGCAGTTGTTTGCACTCAATGAAGCTCAGGCCAGGGAAGGCAAACCAGCCATTTCTCCAGCTACTTTCCTAGATATGAATTCTATACATCTTGTTGATGACCCTTTCAAAGTCTGGGAGGAAAGATACAAAGTATATGTAGCCCTGCATAATGCTCTCAGAGACAACCACAACCACTATCCTGTGACCATGGACCAATTCCTCACCTGTGCCAGCTTTGGGACTCGTCGTTTCCTCAAGATGAACATGGACAAGAATGCATATGCTGAGCTCCTCTACAAGCACCTAGATCTTCATCTCAAAAGGATGGCTTCCTCCATGGGACCACCTACTCTTTGCCTTTTGGAGTCGTTAAAACTCATTTTGAAGAGCAGGAAGCCCAGGAATGGGAAACTATTTCCCATTTTACCTCTCTTTTGTCTCCTGCTTTCTATTTACCTGTACCACCTCAAAGTTAATGAAAATTCCCTTGGTCATCTGCTTCTATCTTTTCTCTTCTTTCTTTGTCTCAGATTGTCTTTTTGCTCAATGACAAAAAGGGGGAGAAAATTAGCATGTCTGAAATACATTCCAAATAATTTTTAAGGAAGAAAATTAGCATGTCTTATCTTCAGACTGATTTCAGATATATTTTTTTTCATGCACATTGTTCAGTTTTGTCATCACCAAAAAGGGGGAGATTGATGATCAGTCTGTCCCCATGTAATTTTAATTAATTACATATGTATTTTGGTGTTTAACAAAACTAAACTAGTTTCTATCAATAATATCTAATGAATATTTCATAAGTCCTAAAGTACAGGAAAAATTACCAAGGTCAAACAAGCCAACAGGTATGCATTACTTCTCTGAAGCTTTAATCTTTTCAACATGATATTTCTCTAAGTCCATATCGATTTCTGTTGAAAATCATAACGATTTCTTTAGAAAGCGCAACAACTTGCCTGTCCTAACGACTCTATAAGTTATCGCAACAATTTCTTTAGAAAGCGCAACGACTTGCCTGTCATAACGACTCTATAAGTTATCGCAACGATTTCTTTAGAAAGTGCAACGACTTGCCTGTCATAACGACTCTATAAGTTATCGCAACGATTTCTTTAGAACTCGTAACGACTTGCTCGCCGCAACGATTCTATAAGTTATCATAACGATTTCTTTAGAACTCGCAACGACTTGCTTGTTGTAACGATTTCATAAGTTACCGTAACTATTTCTTTAGAACTCACAACGACTTGCTTGTTGTAACGATTTCACATGTTACCGTAACAATTTCTTTAGAACTCACAATGACTTGCTTGTTGTAACGATTTCATAAGAACTCACAACGACTTGCCTGTCGTAACGATTTCATAAGTTACCGTAATGATTTCTTTAGAACTCGCAACGACTTGCCTGTCGTAACGATTTCATAAGTTACCGTAATGATTTCTTTAGAACTTGCAACGACCTGCCTGTCGTAACGATTTTATAAGTTACCGTAACGATTTCATAAGTTACCGTAACAATTTCTTTAGAACTCGCAATGACTTGCTCGCTCATAACGATTTGCTTTGCACAAAGATTTCTTTAAGCGCTCACAACGATTTGCTTTGCGCAACGATTTCTTTAGAGCTCATAACGACTTGATAAGTGTTCATAACGATTTGCTCTCTATAATGACTTGTTAGTATTCATAACGATTTCATAAGTCATATAGACAACGACTTTACAGTTTATATCAACTTGATTTTTATCTTATCTCTTGAAGCGTTGACTAGTCAAAGTCACGCATATATCTATCTGTCACTCCTGCATTATGAGTTCTGAACGTATCTCTGCATGCATGCAGACAATATCGTCTATTATTGTGCTTACTCTGTATACATCTTTTAAAACAAGCTATTTGGGATTGCTATTCTAGTGAATACTAACATCAACGTATACTGACAACAAGAGACAGTTTGAGTTGTCTGCTTTTCTAGCATGTAATGTGTGCAGGGTCCTGAAGACTTTCTATCATACAACGTTGGACCTATAGACGTCAAAAGACCTTATCTCTTTGCGTGCTCAAATGGATAAAAGATAGTTGAAGCTTCCAAATATCAATCAGTCTAACGTCTATCAATCCAAGAGACAACGGATACTTCAACGGCTGTATTTCAAATAAGGAGATATAAAAACTCAAAGACAGAAGAAACAAGAACCAACGAAGTAGAGAACAAGCATCTTGTGTTAAACATTCAAATTCTTCTGCAAGAAGTCCAGAGCCAAGGTTCTCATTCCTCATCACCGTCAGCTCTTTTGCTCTCTGTGCTGTAATAGATTTTCTAAGAGAGCCCGTGTTGTTCATAGAGTGTGCCTTGTTTAGATTCTTCCTCTCAGTGCTAGTTGCTTCAGATCTTGGCTTGTTAAAAGCTTGATCTAGGGGCTTGAATTCCATTCAATTCTCTTTGAGTTGTTGTTCCCTTCGGGTGTGAAGGAAGACCTGGTGGTATCCAGGGTGTAGTTCCCTTCGGTTATGAAGGAAGACCTGGTGAGGTATCCAGGGTGTTGTTGTTCCCTTCGGGTGTGAAGGAAGACCAGCTGAGCTGGGTGTTGTTGCGTCCTTAGGGGGACTGTACCCTAGTTAGTGAAATCCTGAGTTGTTGCTCAGGGACTGGACGTAGGACTCCTAAGGAGAGGAGGTCCGAACCATCTTGGATAATTTTAACATTCACTCTCTTGTGATTGTCTGTAAATTCATATGTAAACTCAATTGTACTGCTTAAACATCTTGAATCCATCAAGGAATACTGAAACTGGGCCCTCACAAGACCCACATTACCAAACACAACACAGGGCACTTTAGAAACATGAACGCATTGGGACCCAAGGGTTAGTTAAGAGTGCATCTGCCCACCAGGTCGTGTTCACAATGAGAACTCATCGAGGCTGATGACCACATTAATAACGCGTCACCCCGACCTACTATGTTCTCAGATAGAATGCCAACCCCCGACTGAACCAACTAAAACCTCCACCAAACCTTGAACCAACTCAGTTTAAACATAAATAACACAACTAACTCAACTATGAATCACAAACACACAAGATTTCATGCTTCACATGCTTTAAAATTTATGAACAATCATCAGAAATGGAGAACTTCCCCTACCACAAGTGAAGAATGTGAAGATTGCCCTTCCACATGTGATTCCATTCTCTGGATGCCATCCTTGCATGAAAATAATGCCGAAACCACAGCTCCCAAGCCAAATTGCCAAGAAACCCTACCAGAAAGCTCCTCCTTGTTCGAATAAAGCTTATTCCTTTATTTGGCCGACAAACCTCACCTAAAAGCCTTAGAAAGAAGAACGCTTCCTAGGCTACCTTTGCATTCATAACGCATCGCACCTACGGGCCACATTCACAAAAGCACTGCCACGCGTCAGCCCGACGCGTGCCACGCTTCGCACTAGCAGACAAAAGCCTGAAATAGGTGGCAATGAGAATGCATTGTAGGGACCCACTGCATTAATAACACGCTATGCAAACCTGACCCAGCCTTATTCTAAACCAGACAACTAGGGGTGTTCTGTGGGCCCAGACTTCCAACCTACGACACCCACACAACACACAAAAGCCCAAACCAAGGCTCAACTACCATACATTGGCCCGAAACACCACATAAAACCCATTAAACTTGAATTTGATTATTCACAACATTACACCTACCCTCTAGACCTCGATATGAGCACAACGGTTCGATATACCACATTTACAATGAGAATGCGTCGGGGTTGATGTCCGCATTCTGAACACTTCCCCATGACCAATACGTACTAGCTAAATACGTAACCTCTGAAACTCCTAAACTAAGCCTAACAACCTGCTTCATTGATTTCCTCTTTCATAGTGTCACGTATATCTGCATATTTATGTATAAACCTTGTGCAAAACGTTCTAACACTAATATATTTCTTCAATACTAACTTTACTCTGAAATCTACATACATTCCTATTAATCATGTACAAAGCTTTCTGATACTAATACATCTTTCTAGAAACAATACTCTTCTCAAATCCACTATAACTACTTCTTTATTTACTAACACATCATCTGAATCTAACTTTACATCACTTCTTCAATTAAACTCCTTTCCGATATCTGCCAATAATGCTTGCAAGCATATCATATACCTTTGCCTTAACATTTTTTAATCTTCTGTAATCATGTACTCACAACCGGTAATACACTTTTACAACAACTATATCCATATGAAGTACCTCTGCAAATCCTTGAACAACTAATACTGTACCACTGCACTACTGTTCCTACAAGCTCTGCTAAGTAATCAACAATATTACCACTTTTCATTACACTTTCCTCAGAAAATGTTTCCATTTCAGCTAATTATCATACTAAATCCAATCATTTCTCACTCCCATTATTTCTCATTCTGATTCCATATCATATCAACACAAACACACATTACAACATAACACATACACAAAAACTCAAACAAAAACCCGTGAACTTACTACCAACAGTAGACATTAAATCATATTTTGGGACATTGTAATCTTAATGTCTCTTCATATTCTAACTGGACTCGGCTCTGATAGCAACCATAGTGACCTGGGATATTTATGTCCATAAAGACTCATATCCAGACCTGCCTCCCGTGAATAGACTTAAAGTCTCTTAAGGGATATCACACACACGTGTCCAGTAAGAATGAAAAAGATAACAATGTTGTATAAAGATACATGATAAGTACATTATCTCATATATATTTATATCCCAACACATAATTACATGTCAAAAGATAAGTACAACTACTTGGGGCATTCCCCGAGGTGTACAATAGGAGCCACAACTCACTCAACTGTTGGTGGTAGAAGTCCGCCCTTGAGAACCACCCTTACGATGAAACACCTGAAAAGAGTCTATAAAGGTGTGAGTCTCACAAGTCACCGGCTCAGTAGGGAAAGCCCCAAAACAACACACAAAACCCACGAGTAACCACAAGGAGTAGGCGCAACTCAAAACCACACTAGTCATCTCAACTAAAACAATTTAAAGGAATAATAGAAGCAACAAAATTAAAGATAACTAAATAGTAACACCAACTAATGAAGTACCATGAACCATAACCATTAAATCAACTGTAGCTAATCGGAAGAAGATCAACCTTAAAGCATCTTCACAAGACACAAAGCCCTAACTATAAGCTCACTGGGCTAAAACATATATCAATTAAATATAAATATAATTCATTATAGCTTAACAACCAACTAGTACAGTGTATAGAAGTAACCACTTCTACTACGAAAAGCCCAAGTCGGAAAGTACGACGCCACCACTCGGACCTAGGTACCTAGGTAGCTAGTCCAAGACCTACTCTGGACAAGAAACCACAAAAAAGCTCTCCTAGTCTCACAACCAAGAATGAAAGGTCCAACTGTGGTTCCACAACAACACTACGTAAGTCAAAGAACTATGGAGGCCAACCAACACCACACAGCATACCACACAGGCTATAGTCCTATGCCTGACACCTCTAGAGACTTTGGCCAGACTCCATAAAGTGAGGCACTGGAAACATAGGACTAGCTAGGGACCTGTAAGTCTACTTGTGTCCGTCCCCCCAACAACGAACGCACTACAAACGATCACACCCCCACACCGCGAGTTTCTACCCCAGTGCAGTCTTTCCCTTAGTCGGATGGTGACTCAACAAACACAAATGAGTGAGGGTGTCCAGAAAGATCGCCAAGACCTCGGCAGTACACACAATATTGGGACAACCCTGAGCACTAACGTGTCTGGCTCACAAAGAACTTTGGGTACTTGACTGGAGAGACAATCCAGACAAGCGTAAGACTATCAAACAAGGCAAACCACATAATCTACACTAATCACTATCAACCTTTAAACAAACCTCCACGTCTCATGTTCATAATCAATAACGCTTACAATTACAAACCACTTGTATCTTACTTACATGAACATACCTTACATAGCACCCAATAACTCTACGATCTTATCAAACTATACAATATACATAAATTCATATGTGAACTCAATTGTACTGCTTAAACATCTTGAATCCATCAGGGAATACTGAAACTGGGCCCTCACAAGACCCACATTACCAAACACAACACAGGGCACTTTAGAAACATGAACGCATTGGGACCCAAGGGTGAGTTAAGAGTGCATCTGCCCACCAGGCCGTGTTCACAATGAGAACGCATCGAGGCTGGTGACCACATTAATAATGCGTCACCCCAACCTACTATGTTCTCAGATTGAATGCCAACCCCTGACTGAACCATCTAAAACCTCCACCAAACCTTGAACCAACTTAGTTTAAACATAAATAACACAACTAACTCAGCTATGAATCACATACACACAAGATTTCATGCTTCACATGCTTTAAAATGTTTGAACAATCGCCAGAAATGGAGAACTTCTCCTACCACAAGTGAAGAATGTGAAGAACGCCCTTCCACAGGTGATTCCATGCTCTGGATGCCATCCTTGCATGAAAATAATGCCGAAACCACAGCTCCCAAGCCAAATTGCCAAGAAACCCTGCCAGAAAGCTCCTCCTTGTTCGAATAAAGCTTCTTCCTTTATTTGGCCGACAAACCTCACTTAAAATCCTTAGAAAGAAGAACACGTCCTAGGCTACCTTTGCATTCATAACGCATCGCACCTGCAGGCCACATTCACAAAAGCACTGCCACGCGTCAGCCCGACGCGCGCCACGCGTCGCACTAGCAGACAAAAGCCTGAAATAGGTGGCAATGAGAATGCATTGTAGGGACCCACTTCATTAATAATGCGCTATGCAAACCTGACCCAGCCTCATTCTAAACCAGACAACTAGGAGTGTTCTGTGGGCCCAGACTTCCAACCTACGACACCCACACAACACACAAAAGCCCAAACCAAGGCTCAACTACCATACATTGGCCCGAAACACCACATAAAACCCATTAAACTTGAATTTGATTATTCACAACATTACACCTACCCTCTAGACCTCGATATGAACACGACGGTTCGATATACCACATTTACAATGAGAACGTGTCGGGGTTGAAGTCTGCATTTTGAACACTTCCCCATGACCAATCGCATTCTCAGACAGAATGCCAAACTTTCAATTCTCAACCAAAAGCCCTATAAAACACCTCATTTCCATTGATCCAAACCTAAACCAATTGATAAACTTAACTAGAAATCACATACACACTCCCTACCAAGCTTTTCATATTTCAAGACAATTAAACAACATAAGGAAATGAGAAAGTCTCCCTACCAATGCGAAGAACGCGAACAATACCATTTGATCAGCATTTCCACGGTCCGAATGCCCTCCTCGCGTTGAAACCGCACCAAATTCGAAGCGCTCGAGCCGAAATTGCCCACAATACCACCAACTCCTCCTCCCTCAACTGAACAGAGCACTCTGGTCTGTTTGGCCAACCAACAGAACATAAACCCTTCGAAATGGAGAACGTGTTGGGGGTGCCTGTCACGTTTAGAATGTGACGCACCTAGAGGCCGCATTCATAAACACATCGCCATGTAGCACCCGACGCACGTCATGTGTTGCACAATTGGACAAAACCCCAGAATAGGCAGAAATGAGATCGTGACGTAGGGGAAGGCCGCATTCAAAATGAGTCACCCACCTACGTTGTGTTCTCAAACAAAGATCTAGTGGGTTGTGTGGGCCCAAACGTCTAGTCCACAATACCCACACAACACACTAAAGCTCCAACCAAGACTCATTGACCACATATTGGCCCAAACACCACGCTAAAACAACTAAACTTGAATCTGAATGATCATGACGTTACACAGGATGCCATCAACCTTGTTAAGAAATGTAAAGCAATGTCAGGTCCTTGCAAAGAAACACCACACCTTGACTACCGAACTTACAACGACGACCAAGACCTGCCCGTTCGCTAGGCGGGGGCTCGACCTTCTTCGTCCCTTCCTCCTCGCTACTGAGCAACGAAAATTCCTCCTTGTCACAGTAGAATACTTCACTAAATGGGTAGAAGCTGAGTCACCATCTTGGATCACAGAGAAGGCCATCTAGAATTTTGTTAGTAAATCCATCATCACCCACTTTGGCTTGCCCCACATTCTCATGAGTGACAACTGATAACTGCAAAATTTTTTTGTGTTAAATTTCATACATATAGTTGATTTGAGACATCATTTGTGTATAAATAAAGTACATTCTACCTTTAATTTTTATTTCTATTCATGTATAAATTTTTGAGCGTATTAGTTAAATTTTTGGGTAGAACACAAAGTTAGATTCTCATTTAATAAAGTCAAATGCCTTTTGAATAGTTGACTAATAAAAGTGTTTTCTCTTTTTTTGCAGGTACATTGTACATAAATAATTCTTGGTCTTATATTTTCATAAACATCTTCTAATAATTCTTGTAAATATTAGTTTGTAAATAAATTAGATTTTAAATAAATTTTAGTTAAATAAACAACCCTCACCCAATACCATCATGCCATATACCCCCTCATGAGTCCATTGCGCAAGCATTTTTCTTCACCACCATCGGTCCATTTAGCCATTACCCTTTCTCTCATCTAACCAAATTTGTCCACGTATACCACTAAAACCATCTCTTTACCCCTGTTTTCTTCCCATCAGGAGTCCTGGAGGTGAGAGGCTGGAGGCGGTGCGTGAGGTGTGAAGCTGGCGCTCAGAAGAAAAGCTACGCATCAGATGGAGAGCTTGTGCGCGATGGAGGAGCTCTAGCATGCGGGCAGCTGGGCGCGGCGCGATGGAGGTGGGTGTGCAGAGTCGGGCGCATGTGGATCTGGCGGTGCATGAGGTCGAGCACGGCGGATCTGGGGGCGTGAGGCGCTCAGGCGTGTATGGCTGGGGCGATTTGGGGCAGATGGCAGCTCGTACGGAGTTGGTGCGGCTGGAGCTCGGGCGCAAGGTGTGAAGGCGCGTAGATGGCAGCTGGGGCATGGTGATCTGGGTGTGTGAAGCTGGGCTCGTGCACCGGCGGAGCTGTGCATGAGGAGCCTGGCGCCTGGAATGTTCGATGGAACCTATTTAAGGACCCCAAGATCCTTAGAGGTAGGGGGTTGTGAGTTGGGCGGGAGAGTTAGACTATTTTTTTTTTCCTTTCTTCTGTAAGGGATTCGACTGTTGTGAGGGGGATCGAGTGCTTCCTCTTTCCTTCTTCTGTGTTGGGGTGATCGATCCAGAGAGTTTTTTTTTCTTCTGTGTTGGGGAGATTGAGTGCTTCCTCTGTCCTTTCTTCTGTGTTGGGGAGATCAGTCCAGTAGAGTTTGTTTTTTTTTTCTTTCTTCTGTGTTGGAGAGATCAAGGGATACTTCCTCTCTTCTGTAAGCTGCTGGGAGGGGGTTCAGCATCTGGGAGGTTCAACTGTTTCTTATTTTCTTCTGTGAGGGGAGAGAAGGGAGGTAGCTCGGACGCTTGGGGTGGATCAATTTGCTGGCGGTCACAGGAGGAGGATGGCTCGTCGCTTCCGTTCCTGCTGGGGGAATCTCGATTGGCTCTGTTGCGGAGGCATTAGTGTTGTTGTTTAATGATCTGTGGGCATTTGCAATCGGGGCTCCATCTTGTTACTCGTGGAAGGGAGGCGGATGATCCAGAAGTGCATCTGCTGGCTCATCTATGAGGAGGCGCGCTGCAGAGGAGGGCGACGGCATCTAGAGGGATTCCGAACATCTACAAAGTCCAGATCCAGAGTTGAGTTGTGAATCCATGTTCCTGTTGTAGCAGAGGATAGATCTGAATTCGTAAGGATTTCGGAGCTTTTCTAATTTTTCAAGTTTTTATTTTGATCTTGTCTCTGTTCTTCAATAAGAGCATTAGGAATCTGATTTAGCACCTGTTCTTATTTTCTGTCTGATTCTTGAGCTGTGAGGGTAGTGATTTGGTGTTTGTGGAGAGTTACTTTTACTGATTGTTCATCCCTCGAGCTGTGAGGGTACAGTGGTCTGAAATTTTCTTTTGAGATTCTTGTTCTATCATCTTTTTATCTTTCTGAGTTCAGATCATTTCAGAATTAGAGGTGCATCCGTATATTTCTAGTTCAGATTTCTGTCTACCTGTTTGATCCCTCAATTGTGAGGGTACAGTGATACCAATTTTCTTTTATTTTCCATTCTACTTGTTCTTTCATTATGTTTGATTTGTCGAGTTGTGAGAGATTTGATTGGTGATGTTTACATAACTACTTTTAATTCGTTGTTACTTTGGTGAAAAGTGTCGATAGAGTGTTCCAAAAAGCAGTTTCTTAAGTCAAACTTTATTTAGCCTCTTTGTGGATATGACTTGCTCTCACCACTTTATTAGTTCATCTTTGCGATTTTAAATCTGTGAGACAGTTTAGAGAAGGTGAGCATCTTGATTTGTGCAAAGGACTCTAGACAACGAAAGTGTACAATTAACAATACTGCGTTCATCTTGGCGCTGTTGCCGGGGAGGCATTAGAGTTTGATTTAAATCTATTTTGATTTGATTTCATTTGCATTGAGCTTCTTATTGACTTGTTATTGGGCTTTTCATTTCAGATTTGCACAAAAGTGGAACATGGAGATTGGGCTTGACATTTGAGCCCATTGGAGAAGGAGAGCTTACTGATCTACTTCATTTGCCTTTAATTCAAAATTTTAGATAGAAGAGTGTGAGTGAAACTTATAGTGAGGATTTCATGTATTCTATGTGCATGTATAGAGATTTCTTTCTAGTTGGCATGTAATAGTTGGCCTCTTGGTGGTTTGAATGGTTTGGAATTAGTTTATAGTATCACTTTATGTTTTCTTAGTTAAGTTTCATTTTATTTAGTTCAAAAAAAAATTCTAAAATTTATTTCCAAATCGCTCTTTCATGTAAGCCATTTTTTTTTTCAAATTTCTAAAAGAAAACCCTTGTTTGAACTTGATTTGTTGCATTTCATATTTGTAAAAGGGACTGCTTAAGGGCATCACCCTTTAGAAAACCTAAAGATAAGGTGAGGGATTTCATCACCCTTTTGCCCAAAAATCACAAACATTTTTCACATTCTTGCATTTGCCTAAACTATTAATAAAAACCACTAGACTTGGCCTTAGGGTTCATAATTAGATTTATCCTTTCTTAATTCCAAGACTTCTCTTTAAGTCTGGTGTCTAGGATTAGAGGTTAAAAAGCTTATGCTTAAGTGAGAAAGAGGTTATTTAATTGGGTCCTTGCGAAAGCAAGGGGGGCCTCCCTCTTCTCCACCTCTTACCTGGCCGGTAGAAGAGGAGTAAGGATTGGACTTAAGCAAGCATAAATCTGATTTTGAGAAAAATAACATAAGTCCAAGGAACACTTAGTGTTTAGGTTAACTTGTTTTGAAAGTGTTTGTTTGTTTGTGTTTGTTCAAAAAAATCAATAAAAATCTAAAAGTTCAAAAATCATAAATAGAGGGCTTTTCAACTGTGTATGCTTGGTAGACGCTCCTTGAACATAGATTTGGCTCAACCTATAGACGAGATCGAAAGATTCTTTCATAGGAAAACTAGAATGGCCACCCAAGATCAGAACCAAGCTACTAGGAATGTAGAAGAGGTCACACCCAGACAGATGAAGGAGTACTTCATTCCTTCTGATTATCAACCTGCTACTTGCATTAGGCCAAAAATTCCTACAAATCACTTTGAAATCAAGCCAAGAACCATTCAGATGTTGCCATCCTTCTATGGCAATCCCAATGAAGACCCCTATAAGTATATAGATGAGTTCCTAGAGATTTGTTCCACTGTAAGAATCCAAAATTTCACTGAAAATGCCTTAAGACTAACCCTATTTCCATTCTCTTTAAAAGATAAGGCCAAACATTGGTTAGGAACCATAGGGAGAACCATCAGAACATGGCCAGAAATGCAGCAGGAGTTTCTAAAGAAATTTTACCCCATTGGCCACACTAACACCATGAGAAGAGCAATAACTAAATTCTCCCAACATCCGGGAGAGTTAATGCATGAATCGTGGGAGAGATTAAAAGAGTTGCTTAGAAAATGCACCCACCATAGTCAATCAAGGTGGCAAATAGTCCAGGATTTTTGTGAAGGTCTGACAGAATCAAATAGGCAAATGGTTGATGCCTCGTGTGGAGAAGCATTCATGACTAAGAGCGAGGATGAGGCATATAATCTGTTTGATACATTGAGTGAGAATTCTATCAATCATGCCTCACTCAACTCTTATGAGAGAGCACTAGTACCTGTAAAGAAGGCAAGGTTGTATGAATTACGAGAGAGAGGAGAACCAGATTCTAGGGTAGAAGATCTGTTAGCTAGACTTGACCAGAGATTGGAGTAGAAGTTGGAACAAAAATTTGATCAATTACTGTCTCTACCTGGGCAAGCCACACCCTAATTTCTCAACCACTTGAAACTTGCTCTATGTGTGCTACCTCATCTCATCCTACTAATGCTTGTCCCACTACTACTAAATTGCCCCCCTTTTATTCAAGAACAAGTCCAAGCTGCCCAAGGTTTTTACAAACCCTCCTATGATCCATATTCTAACACATACAACCCTGGTTGGAGAAACCATCTGAACTTTTCTTGGAAAAATCAATCTGAACAAGTGTCTCAACCTTTTTTAAGCAATCCATGTACGGTCAATCCTATCCCAATCAGAATCCAGGATTTGGCCAATCTTCTTACTCCAAACCTCCACAAGTCCAAGGAAATCAAAACTCCAATCAATTTGCTCATACCAATTTCCAGCAACCTTCATATAATCAACCTCCACCTTTTCAACCCAATTGGGAAGATAAAATGAATCAACTCCAAAACATGATGGTGACTCTATGCCAAATTGTGCAAGAACAACAAAATCAATATCAAAATCAAAACCAAAATTTTCAACAAAATTTGGCAAGGATAGAGTCCCAGATTACTGATGTATGTCATAGGAGGAAATCAGGTAAGCTGCCAAGTCAAGCTATAGCAAACCCAAGGAACAACCCTCTCAGATTTAATTAGAACCAGCAATACCATCAAGCCCATGGTATAGACCACTTGCTCGCCAAAATGCCCCTCCACCACCAAACCCACAATAAGCTTTTGTCCAGAACATTTCAGCATCACAAAACCAAAATCAACCTATACAACAGGACCCTCCTCCTGCCCAAGCTAGGGGCCCCCAAGTAGAAAATGCTAAAACTGTGTCAACCTTATGAAGTGGAAAAATTAGAATAAATCCTCACCCACACATGCCAATGTTGCATGAGGATAAAGAAAATGAAATTGAAGAAGAGAGTGAAGAAAATGTTGAAAAAGAAATATCCAATGGAAAAGAGAAAATGACTGAAGAATCTCTAGACAAAATCAAAATGAATGAAGACCCAACCTGTTACATTCCAAGAGTCACTTTTCCTGAAGCTCTAAAGCCAAAATCCAAAAATAAACCAACTGGTAATGAAGAACTCTTGGAACTCTTTAAGCAAGTTCACATCAACATTCCTCTCCTTGATGCCATCAAGCATGTGCCTACCTATGCCAAATTCCTAAAAGAAATGTGCACTCCAAAACGTGAAGTGAGAAATAAAACTGAAACAATCATTCTTCCAGAAACTGTGAGTACCATTGTCTTAAACCAACTCCCTAAAAAGCTCAAAGATCCAGGCACTCCACTAATTCCTTGCACCATCGGTGGAGTCACTTTTGAAAGTGGCCTTTTGGATTTGGGAGCCAGTGTCAATCTCCTACCTTCTGCTATTTTTGAGAAAGTCAAGTTAGGAGAATTGAAACCCACTTCTGTTGTCCTTCAACTAGCCGATCGTTCTGTCGCCACTCCTAAAGGCTTAGTTGAAGATGTTATTGTGAAAATCAATGATTGTTACTTCCCTGCCGATTTCATCATTCTGGACATGAATACTCCTCAATATTTAACTCAGTCCACCATCATCCTTGGTAGACCCTTTTTGGCCACAGCAAGAGCTAACATTGATTGTGCTACCGGGATGATGGATATATCATTTGGGGATAGGCAGGTTAGTATCAATATTTTAGGGCATCTAGGCATCATGATGAAGGAGAGAGCTGTCTAGTGGTAGACTCCTTGGAAGAATCTTGTGTGGAAGAAACGGTAGACCAACCCTGTGCTCTAGAGTTTGAGGGAGAGGAAGGACAATTTAGTTCCCTATTTCAGAATAATGATCCATCATTTCCGTTAGAGTGTCCTCCTAAGGTTGAGCTAAAACCACTCCCTGCTAGTTTAAAGTACATCTTTTTATGAGAGAATGAGACTTGGCCCGTCATAATTACTAGTGATCTTGAGGAAGGGTAGGAGAAGAAATTGATTGAAGTCTTGAAAAGTCAGAGAAAAGCTATAGGTTGGACAATAGATGATTTGAGAGGGATAAGTCCTTCAGTGTGCACACATCGCATATACTTAGAAGAAAATGCTAAAAGCTCAATAGAAATGCAAAGAAGGCTTAATCCCAACATGAAAGAAGTTGTTAAGAAAGAGATTGTCAAATGGCTTAATGCTGGATTCATTTATCCCATCTCTGATAGCCAGTGGGTTAGTCCAACTCAAGTTGTGCCTAAAAAGTCAGGACTAACTGTAATTCAAACTGAAAAGGGTGAGCTCATTCCCACTCAACTGGCTATAGGATGGAGAGTGTTCATTGATTATCGCATATTGAATGCGATGACCAAGAAAGACCATTTCCCCTTGCCTTTCATTGAACAAATCTTAGAGAAACTTGTAGGCCAAAAATTCTTTTTCTTTCTTGATGGATATTCAGGGTATAACCAAGTGGCTATTCACCCTGAGGATCAAGAAAAGACCACTTTCACTTGCCCATTTGAAACTTTTGCCTTTAGACGCATGCCCTTCGGGTTGTGTAATGCCCCTGTAACTTTTCAATGTTGCATGCTGTCTATTTTCTCAGACATGGTTGGGGATTACTTAGAAGTCTTTATGGATGATTTTTCTGTGTTTGGAAATGACTTTGATTCGTGTCTTGACCATTTGACTAAAGTGCTCAAAAGATGCATTAATGTCAATCTTGTCTTAAGTTGGGAAAAAGCCACTTCATAGTAAAGGAGGGGATTGTCTTAGGGCATATTGTCTCAGAGAGAGGGATAGAGGAAGATAAAGCCAAGATAAATCTCATTTCCGAATTGCCTCCTCCCAACTCTGTCAAACAAATTCGATCCTTCCTTGGTCATACTGGATTTTATAGGAGGTTCATCAAAGACTTTTCCAAAATTGCAAGGCCATTAACTTCTTTGTTAAAAGACACTCCTTTCATTTTTGACGAAGCTTGTAACAAAGCATTTGAGGACTTAAAAGACATTTTGACCAGAGCTCCAATTCTACAATCTTCAGACTGGTCATTACCATTTGAGATAATGTGTGATGCTTCAGACTTTGCAATAGGTGCTATTTTAGGTCAGAAAACTGATAAAGGATCTGTAGTGATTTATTATGCAAACAGAACATTGAATGACACCCAGATTCGATACACAACCACTAAGAAAGAGCTCCTAGCTGTTGTCTTTGCCTTAGAGAAGTTCAGATCTTACCTTTTAGGAGCCAAAATCATTGTTTTCACTGACCATGTTGTCTTAAGGCATTTGCTTGCCAAAAAGGATGCCAAGCCTAGGTTGATCAGATGGATTCTCTTGTTACAGGAGTTTGATTTGGAAATTCATGATAAGAAAGGGTCCAAGAATATGGTAGCTGACCATCTGTCCAGAATAGTTGCCCCGGACTCTATGCCTATTAGAGATGTTTTCCCGGATGAGCACATTTTAGCTGTCTCTAATATTTCATCTCCATGGTATGCACACATTGTGAATTATAAAGTCATTGGACGAGTACCTGGAGATTGAACCAAAAATAAAGAGAGAGATTCTTTGCTAGGGACAAGTATTTTATTCGGGAGGACCTGGAGCTATTTTTTATAGGATCAGACCAAGTGATAAGAAGATGTGTCCCTGAGAGTGAGCATCAAAGTGTCCTCAAATTTTGCCATTCTCTTGCTTATGGAGGGCATTTTTCAGGAAAGAAGACCGCTGCTAAGGTCTTAGACTCCGGTTTCTATTGGCCCATGTTGTTTAAGGATGCCCATCAATTTTGTAAGGCCTGTCCTAGATGTCAAACCATGGGAAATATTTCTAAGAAGGATATGATGCCTCTTAACCCCATTTTGGTTGTAGAAATTTTTGATGTTTGGGGAATAGACTTTATGGGACCTTTTCCACCGTCCTCTGGATACACATACATTTTAGTTGTTGTTGATTATGTGTCCAAATGGATAGAGGCCATTGCCACAAAGACCAATGATCATAAGGTGGTCATCAAATTTGTTTAGAAAACATCTTTTCTAGATTTGGGTGGCTCAAGGCAATGATTAGTGATGGAGGACCACATTTCATTAACACTCAGTTCAAGACACTCCTAAGGAAGTATGGGATCACCCATAAGCTGGCAACACCTTTCCATCCGCAAACCAGTGGGCAGGTAGAAGTATCAAATAGGGAGGTTAAAAACATTTTTCAAAAGTCGGTTAGACCTGATAGGAAAGACTGGTCAGAAAGGTTATATGATGCATTATGGGCTTACCGAACCGCTTTCAAAATTCCCATTGGAATGTCCCCTTATCGACTTGTTTTTGGAAAATCTTGTCATCTGCCGGTAGAACTTGAGCATAGAGCCTATTGGGCTATTAAACAGGTAAATCTTGATTTAGCCCAAGCTGGTCAACAAAGGACCTTACAGCTGAATGAGCTAGAAGAGCTTAGAAATGAGGCCTATGAAAGTTCCAAGATCTATAAAGCCAAAGCCAAAGCATTCCATGATAAGCACATTCATAGAAAAACTTTTCAAGTGCATGATAAGGTCTGGTTATTTAATTCTAGGCTTCGTTTGTTTCAGGAAAATTGAAGTCCGATGGGATGGTCCTTACACTGTTGTCAAAGCTTGTGACAATGGTGCTGTTATTATTCTTGACCCTAAAACTGGACAATCATTCACAATTAATGGGCAGAGATTAAAGCACTTCTTTGAAAGCCCATCTTCCTTGAAAATTGAGTCTACCAAGCTATCTGAGCCAAATGGAGCTTAATTGCGTCTGGCTGAAGACGATAAACTTCTTAGTGTTTTGGGAGGCAACCTATGTGTACAGATTTTCTTTATCAGGTAATTCTCTGTCTTACTTTCTTTTCCTGTAAATAAATTGGGAAGGGTAGAATAAGCATGCATTCATAGTCCTCACCCTAACCAGTGCTTCATTTTTTTATATTGAGCTTATACATATGCAAATAAAAAGAAAATTTCACAATGTTTCATCTTTGAATAAAAAAATTGCTTGGAATTGCGAAACACAGACTATGTGTCTGATCTTTAACCATTAAAATTTTGTAGATGTCACATTCCTTTGTAAACATCCATGTTAGGTAGCCTCTAGTAAAGGATTACTTGTACTTCTTGTCTACCTTATGTAAGGATTTATGGCAAGAAGTTTTTAAACACACACTACACAGCCACTTAGACTAGCTGAACCCGAATGTAGCAAATTTGTTAAAGCTAGTAGGAGAGAGGTGATTGGTTTTCTCCCTTCCCCTTAAGTGAATTGCGAAGGAAGTGAAGGCATGTGTTCAAGGAACCTGACTGCTCATCCTTCCTTTAAGAGGAAAAGAAAAGAAAAGAAAAAGCAAAAGAAAATATATATATATATATATATCCATGAAAAATGCCCCGGATCTGAGTAAAGTTGGACTCACTACTCTTGAAAAGTGATGGTTGTGCAGCATTATGGATGAAAAAGAAAGAAAAATTTTGAGTGCACAAAGTGCAAATAAAGGGGCAAAGTCCTCAACTCAGAGAAATAATCCTCAAGGAAGTTGGGTAGAATGGAACTGAGAGAAACAACCCAATCTGACTGAGCAAGGATCTTATTCCACAATTCTTTTCTTCTCCCTCGAATTAATCTAATCTCAATTACTAGCTGAGGCAAAGAAGCTCTATGAGGGCTGATGTGAACTCTTAAGTGAGCTATCATTTGTGCACTAATTTCTTGTCATAATCCCTTACAATTAGAAAAGACATATCTCTACATTAATCTTTTACATGATGGCTGTTTCGCATGAGACATTGCATGCTGTGGCATGGTGATCTGGGCGTGTGCAGCTGGGCTCGTGCGGATCTGGGCGTGTGAAGCATCCGGAGGAGCTGTGCATGAGGAGCCTGGCGCCTGGAAGGTTCGATGGAACCTATTTAAGGACCCCAAGGTCCTCAGAGGCAGGGGGTTGTGAGTTGGGCGGGAGAGTTAGACTATTTTTTTTTCCTTTCTTCTGTAAGGGATTCGGCTGCTGTGAGGGGGATCGAGTGCTTCCTCTTTCCTTCTTCTGTGTTGGGGAGATCAATCCAGAGAGTTTTTTTTTCTTCTATGTTGGGGAGATCGAGTGCTTCCTCTGTCCTTTCTTTTGTGTTGGGGAGATCAATCCAGTAGAGTTTGTTTTTTTTTTCCTTTGTTCTATGTTGGAGAGATCAAGGGCTTCTTCCTCTCTTCTGTAAGCTGCGGGGAGGGGGTTCGGCATCTGGGAGGTTCCTGTGAGGGGAGAGAAGGGAGGTAGCTCCGACGCTTGGGGTGGATCGGTTCGCTGGCGGTCACAGGAGGAGGATGGCTCGTCGCTTCCGTTCCTACCGGGGGAATCTCGATTGGCTCTGCTGCAGAGGCAGCAGTGTTGCTATTTAGTGATCTGCGGGCATTTGCAATCGGGGCAGCATCCTGTTCCTCGTGGAAGGGAGGATGACAATCCAGAAGCGCATTTGCTGACTCATCTACGAGGAGGCACGCTACAGAGGAGGGCGACAACATCCAGAGGGATTCCGGACATCTACAAAGTCCAGATTTAGAGTTGAGTTGTGAATCGTGTTCCTGTTGTAGCAGAGGATAGATCTGAATTCGTGAGGATTTCAGAGCTTTTCTAAATTTTTGAGTTTTTATTTTGATCTTGTCCCTGTTCTTCAGTAAGAGCATTAGGAATCTGATTTAGCAGTTGTTCTTATTTTCTGTCTGATTCTTGAGCTGTGAGGGTAGTGATTCGGTGTTTGTGGAGAGTTACTTTTACTGATTGTTCATCCCTCGAGCTGTGAGGGTACAGTGTCTGAAATTTTCTTTTGAGATTCTTGTTCTGTCATCCTTTTATCTTTCTGAGTTCAGATCATTTCAGAATTAGAGGTGCATCCGTATATTTCTAGTTTCAGATTTCTGTCTACCTGTTTGATCCCTCAATTGTGAGGGTACAGTGATACCAATTTTCTTTTATTTTCCATTCTACTTGTTCTTTCATTATGTTTGACTTGTCAAGTTGCGAGGGATTTGATTGGTGCTATTTACAGAATTACTTTTAATCCATTGTTACTTTGGTGAAAAGTGTCGATAGCACACTGAATTCACAGGGTAGATGTTCCAAGCATAGTGTACTGACCTTGAAATAGCCCAACACTTCACCTCTGTCACACTTCAGGTCACCAACCGAACGATCATGTAAGGGTTCAAGTAGCTCAGACAAGCAAGATGAAGTTGGATGGATGAGCTGCCCTCAGTCATATGGTCCTATGGGAGGACCCTGAGATCCACCACCGATGAGTCACCATTCAATCTCACCTTTGGCATGGAGATGGTCAGCCCAGTCAAAATCGGTGAGCCATCCATTCGCATCGCTGCCTTTGACCCCGAGCTCAACAATGAAAAGCTGGTTGTAAACATTGCCCTGGTTGTTGAGGTCAAGGAACATGCTAGACTTTGAGCAATCACCCTATAGTAGGCCTTCGCTCTGTTGGGTTGAGTGTAATTTCATATCATTTTCCCTCCTATTTTGATGATGACAAATGTGATTTGAATGCAAATTATTTGAAACATGATAAATACATTTCACCTAAAATTTATATTCAAAAAACATGTCTCAAAGCACACTTATCATTTACACTCATAATATAACATTTTACTAATGATATATGTGTTTAATTTTCAGGTACAAACACTTTTTGCAAAAGAAGTGTCGACACACTCCACAATGGTGTCGACATAATAACCCAAATTCAAAGGCAAAAAGATGAACAAATGTTGAGACTGTGTCGACACATGTCAAAGAGTGTGTCGACACGAGTTGCAGATTCCGGAAATCAGACTACTCAGGTCGACGCACTCTCAGGGTAGGTCGACACCAGAGCTTGTTCCCAGAACAGCAGTTTTCAGAATTGGGGACAGCAGGTCGACGCAACACCAGAGCAGGTCGACACTGGATCCTGCTCCCAGAACAGCTGTTTCAGAACCGGGACAGCAGGTCGACACAACACCAAAGCAGGTCGACACTGGATCAGTTCCCAGAACAGCCTGTTTCAAGATTTGGGACAGTGTGTCGACACCACCACCAGGGCAGGTCGACACACTACGGAAAGTTTGCAACTTAAATTGGATGTTTGCCAAGTGTCAGCCTAGGGCGATGGGGTATCAACCTAGGATCGTGTGCCCTTGTACCTAAAGGGTATCTTTGGAATCTTTTGGGTATAAAAGGCCCCCAATTGGCCGTCCATCATGAGAAGACCCCAACGAACTCTCCAAGCCTCCAGAAAAGTTCACTTTGGTGGCGAGAAGAGCTCATCTCGCTCCTCTGCTCTCCTGGTGCCTTCTGAAGACCAATTCTCATCAATTCGATTGTGAGAATTGGAGTTTGATCTCTGAAGAAGCAATTGAAGCACCTCAAGGAAGCAGATCAAGTAGGAGCATCTGTTGGAGAAGACTTCAAGGAAGATCCCCAACTTCAATAGTGCAGAGCATTGGCTGGGACTTCAAGGATTCAAGCCTCTTCCCAATCTGAGCTTCTACAAGGGAGTACACTAAAGAACAAAGCCTTTTAACACTATTCTCAATGTACTTTTTGTTCTTATGAGACTTCTTGAGATTGTGCAAGTGCTTCTGCATAACTCTCATGAATGTTCTCATGTCTGACATGATCTGCTGCTAGAAGATCCATGTCGTGTGTTGATGTCTAGCATTGTTATTTGTGAGCCGTCGTGCTCAGTTTGAGTTGTCTAACTCAAGTGTTTGTTGAGCAGTCTTGCTCAGGGATCTACAGTAGTCTTGCTCTAGAGGTGTGTGAGTTGTAAACTCAAGTGTTGGAGTTGTCTGGCTCCAGTGGGTGTGTAACCCAGGTTGTTTAGTGATCCTCACTGGGTGTGAGGGATGGATGTAGGAATCACATGGGTGATTTCCGAACCACCTAAAAATCTCTGTGCACTTGTCTATTTGTGGTTTGATTTTATCATCCGTTAGATGCTTGCATAGGATCGATCAAGATTCACTTAATCAACTTGTTTTTACATCTATTTTATCAACTCACTTAACATTTCATCAGATCTGTGTTTTTCACTGATTAAAATTGCCTCTGATTCTAAAAGTATTTTAAATTGCTTAAGCTTCCGCAGAAAGTGGCATAGATCTATTCATCCCCCCCTTCTAGATCTTATCCACACCTTTTCCTTGATCCTTCAATTAGTATCAGAGCAGGTTTATACTTGATCTGATTTGATTTGAGCAGTTTTTGAGTATTGTGTGTCTGATTGCTTGCTTGTTTGCTTGTTTGCTGAATATTCTTCTGAGCTTTCTTGTTAAGTTAATGGATTCCAAAGGTTTCATAGCTGAAGGGCATTCCATAAATAGGCCACCATTCTTTAATGGAATAGACTATTCATACTGGAAAAATAGAATGCAAGTCTTTCTAAGAGCCCAGAACTATGAAATTTGGAAAGTGGTTGAGGTTGGTCCCTATGAAAACCAGGGTGAGGAAGAAACCTGGACTAGGGAACAAATAAGAAAAGCCACATTGAATTATAGTGCCATGAACATGATTCAATGTGCTATTCATCCCAAAGAGTATTCGAGAATCTCAATGTGCAAATCTGCCAAAGAGATGTGGGATAAACTCGAATTACTTTATGAGGGAACATCACAAGTAAAGGAAACTAAGGCAAATATTCTTGTTTCAGAATATGAATTGTTTATGATGAAGTCTAATGAAACAATTTCTAAAATGTTTGCCAGGTTCATGGTCATTGTCAATGGACTCAAGGCCTTAGGTAAGGACTACACAGATGCAGACTTGGTAAGGAAAATCTTACGTTCACTCTCTTCTATTTGGCACACAAAGGCCACTGTCATTGAAGATTCTAAAGATTTGTCCAAAATGTCTTTGGATGAATTGATAGTATCTTTAATGACATATGAAATCAATTTGAAAAGAAATGAAGAACATATAATTAAGACCAAGCCAATGGCACTTAAGGCCTCTTCAAGTAACAAAGACAAAAGTCAAGAAAAGACAAGTTCTGAGGAGTCTGAGTCAAATGAGGATGAAATTGCCCTCATGACCAGGCAATTCAGAAAATTCATGAAATATAGAAAAGGAAGAATGTCTGTGAAAAAGAAGTTTTCCACAGGTAAAAGAAACACTTCCTCCTCTAATTTCAACAAGAATCAAAAAGCTGACGAAACTGTCATTTGTTACAAGTGTAACAAGCCAGGACACATGAAGGGAGAGTGTCCTGAGAACAAGAAAGAAAAGCACAAGAAATTCCAAAAGTTCAAGAAGCCAAAGGCCATGGTAGCCACTTGGTCTGACGAAGATTCAAGTGAGGAAGAAGAAGACAAGAAATCCTCAAGCTCTGAGAGTGAGGAAATCTGCTTCATGGCCAACAATTCTGAAGAAAAGGTAAATACCTCCTTTGAAGATTTTACTGTTGAAGATTGGCAGGATGTGTATGCAGAATTAGTTCAAAAATATTCTGAAATGAGAAAAGAAAACAAACACATCAAAAAGAAAATTGAAAATCTTTATCATAACCAATCTTCAAACAACAGAACTTGTGAACTAGAAAATGAGATAACAAAATTAAATGAAGAAAAAGAAAATCTCATGAATCTAATTGATGATCTGAAGCTTGCCTCTCAAAAGGCCACCCTAGAATTCAAAGACTTATCTGAAAAGTTGGAAATTGAAAAACAAGAAAAACAGCAAAAGATTGAAGAAATTAACACTCTTCAAAACCAGCTAAAAGAAAGGATGAAGTTATCCAAACCTTTACAAAAGGTAAAGATAACTTGGAGGTATTGCTAGGAACAAATATGACAACAACTTCTCATGGATTAGGATTCAACAAAAGAAACCAAACAAAGACAAATCTGGTGAGAAAAAGGGCAAAGCACCATTAATTAAATTTGTCAAAGGTCCTAATCTTGAGAACACAAAAATCAAGCAAACATCAGACAAAACATCAAACAAAACACAAAACAAATTAAAAACTCAAAAACAAAAGAAGACAACCAGGTCGACATAGTCTCCTGATAGGTCGACACCAGTCCACAAGAAGAAGACTTATGTGGTTGCTGTGTCGACACCAGTCATGGAAAGGTCGACCTGCTCAACATCAAAAGCTTCAAACAACTCAATCAAAAATTCAAATAAAAATTGAAAAACAAGAAAAAGTCAAAAGAAATCAGTTTTAAAGAACCTTGGACCTCCAAGAAAGCATTTCAAGATGATTGGATCAATCCTTGGAGCCAATGGTATGACAACCCTTGTTGGTATCATCCTCATCTCTTTCATCCAAACCTTTGGATGTACCAACAAAATCCATGGTTTCCATCTCCTCATCTGAACTCCTATACTCAAATGAAAAACTCCCCTCCCACTAAAAACAAAAATGTTGGTGATTTCATTCCTAAGAAAAAGAACAAACAGAAAAAGACTGAAAACACCAATTTAACAAAACAAAAATAAAAAACAAGTCAAATTTGGGTGATAAAAGATTTACTAACAATGTTCAAACATTCTGATGGTCCCAACTCTGTTTGGGTACCAAAATCTTCTCTCCACTGATCTTGTTGCAGAAAGGTCGTACACCCAACACCAATGTGTGGTTTCTTGACAGTGGGTGCTCACGACACATGACGGGAGACAGAGCCAAATTCTCATTCCTGCTTGAAAAGGAGGGAGGGTCAGTGACTTTTGGAGGTAAAAATAAAGGAAAGATCTTAGGATCTGGTAAGGTTGGTCATACTTCCTCAAACTCTGTAGATAATGTTTTACTAGTTGATGGTCTTGATTATAATCTGCTCAGTATCAGCCAACTATGTGACAAAGGTCACAAAGTTGTGTTTGAATCTGATTTTTGTAAGATAATTGACTCATCAACTGATAAAATCAAATTCTTTGGAAAAATGGAAAACAATGTCTACATGATCAACCTAAATAAAAACTTTTCTGAAAATCTTTGCTTTGTTGCAAATAAAGATGAAATTGCATGGACTTGGCACAAAAGACTTGGCCATGCAAGTTTCAGAACAATGAATAAGTTGTTAAGATTGAACTTGGTTAAGGGGCTTCCTGAATCCTTCTCTAATGTTGAAAATCAAGTTTGTGGGATCTGTTCTAAATGAAAACAAACAAGAAAATCCTTTAAAAACTTCAATGAGGTACTCACATCTAGGCCACTAGAATTACTTCACATGGACCTTTTTGGCCCTACAAAAATTCTAAGTCTAAGTGGCAAAAGATATGGGTTTGTAATCGTTGATGATTTTACTAGATTTACTTGGGTTATTTTTCTGTCCCACAAAAGTGATACTTGTCTTGAATTCAGGAACTTCTGTACCACTGTCTTAACAACTTATCCATATAAAATCAAAAATATTTTGACTGATCATAGGGGTGAATTTGAGAACACATCTTTTTCTGATTTTTGTGCTGAATTTCAAATATTCCACAAGTTTTCTTCACCAAGAACTCCAGAACAAAATGGAGTTGTGGAAAGAAAGAACAGAACTCTTGTGGAAATGGCTAGAACCATGCTACTTGAGAGTAACTTGCCCAAATCCTTCTGGGCTGAAGCTGTGAACACAGCCAATCACATACTCAATAGAGCATTGGTCAGACCAAAAATCAAGAAAACCCCCTATGAATTATTGAAAAACAAAAAGCCAACTGTTTCCTATTTTAAAATCTTTGGGTGCAAATGTTATGTACACAACAACAACAAAGAAAACCTTGACAAATTTGATGCTAAAAGTCAGAAGCTATCTTCCTTGGCTATTCTGAGGTGTCAAGGGCTTTCAAAGTGTACATTCTTAAAACCAAAACTGTTGAAGAATCACCACATGTTATCTTTGATGAAAATTCCTTCTCAACTAACAATTCTAAATCTTGCAGGGAAAGACGAGACACTGAAGAGGATGAATTTATTGTGGACTCTTCACCAACTGTTGAGGAGTTTGAAAACATTGAAGAGAACCTAAACACACCATCTCCAAGTGGCTCAGGTAACATTGTCCCAGAAGTGGGTACTTCTGAACTGGTAATTTCTGAACATAGGTTTTTAAAAGATCACCCATTAGATAATGCAGTTGGCAACTTGCATGATAGAGTTAGGACTAGATCATCTTTCTTGCATGATATTGAAGAAGACCCACTAGCTCTAATTTCCCAAATTGAACCAAAGTCAATTGATGAAGCCTTATCAAATTCTGATTGGATTAATGCCATGCATGATGAACTTCATCAATTTGAAAGAAATCAAGTATGGGAATTAGTACCTAGACCTAGTGACCAAACAGTCATTGGTACTAGATGGGTTTTCAGAAACAAATTGAATGAATCTGGTCAGGTAATTAGAAATAAAGCTAGGCTAGTTGCAAAGGGGTACAATCAAGAGTTTGGAATTGATTTTGAAGAATCATGCCCCTGTAGCTAGACTAGAAGCAGTTAGAATTTTCCTTGCTTTTGCATCCTCCATGAATTTCAAAGTTTATCAAATGGATGTCAAAAGTGCATTTTTAAATGGCTATATTAAGAAAATGTTTTTGTTGAACAACCTCCTGGATTCGAAAATGAAAAATATCCTAACCATGTTTTCAAGCTCAATAAGGCTCTCTATGGTCTTAAGCAAGCTCCAAGAGCTTGGTATGACCGTTTGAGTACCTTTTAGCTCAAACTTTGTTCACAAAAACAGTAAAAAATCAAATACTTGTGGTCCAAATTTATGTTGATGACATAATTTTGGCTCCACCAATAAAGGCCTATGCACTGAATTTTCAAATCAAATGAAGAATGAATTTGAAATGAGTTTAATGGGAGATTTAACATTCTTCTTGGGATTGCAGGTGAACCAAACATCTGAAGGATCTTCATCAGTCAAGCCAAGTATGTCAAGGAACTTCTCAAAAGGTTTGACTTTCAGACCCTCAAGCATTCAAGCACACCTATTGCCATAAATGCTAAGCTAAAGAAGACTCAAATGGTAAGTCAGTAGACCAAAAGACCTACAGAGGTATGATTGGTTCTCTACTTTATCTTACAACTTCTAGACCTGATATTCAATTTAGTGTGTGTTTGTGTGCTAGATTTCAGTCTAATCCTAAAGAAAGTCACATGTTAGCTGTTAAAAGAATTTTCAAATATCTTGTTGGAACATGTGATTTAGGAATTTGGTATCCTGCTAATTGCAAGCTAGATTTGATTGCCTATTGTGATGCTGACTATGCTGGGTGTAAATTAGATAGAAAAAGCACAAGTGGTGTTTATTCCTAGGTGGGTGCCTTATTTCTTGGGCTTCCAAGAAGCAACATTCAGTTGCTCTGTCAACTGCAGAGGCTGAGTATGTTGCTGCTGGTAGGTGTGGAACCCAAATTCTTTGGGTGAAACATCAACTTCTCGATTACAACCAAGATCTAGGTTGTGTACCCATTCTTTGTGATAATACAAGTGCAATAAATCTGTCTAAAAACCCCATTCAGCATTCTAGAACCAAGCATATTGAAATTAGGCATCATTTCTTGAGAGATGAGGTTGCAAAGAAGTCCTTTGAACTCCATTTCATTGAAACTGAAAAAAAAGTTGCAGACATTTTCACCAAACCCCTTCCTGAAAATAGGTTTTCATCCTTGAGGAGAGAACTTGGTCTTTGTAAATGTCTACATTCATGATCTCTCTTTAGGTTTGGGTTGAGTGTTATGCATTGTCTAAGGGGGAGTTCTTTTCATATCATAACCCTTTGCTTCCTTCAGTCATACTGTCCATATCTCTCTCAATTCCACTTCCATTTCCCTTTGGACAATAAATTCTTCAACTCTTATTGTGTTGAAATTTCTTGGTATATCAAATGGTGACTTGGAGAAGGACAGGTCATGCTTGTCTGGACACTTTCACTATGCGAGAGTATATGTCTCCGCCAAGTACTAAGAAATGAATATGCAATTGTTGAGGGGGAGCTTTTATTGTTTAAAGAGAATCTTTCTTGATTTCATAATCTTGCATATCTTTATTTTGATAGAAAATGATTGAAATCATCATCTCAGGGGAGCTAGAAAATTCACAAGTCATGACTTTTGCAAAATTCATAACTTTTCTTGCATTTCATCAATTTCCTGCATGATGTCATCATTCAGATGTCTAGAGTCTCCAAATGATCCTTTGAGTGATCTATCATATTTTTTTAATCAACTGTCAACTATATTTTTCAACCCACAGAAACTCAGAAATCTTCCAAGATTGAAAACAAATTGTGTCTTGAAATTAAAACATCTCTTTGTTTGCAACTGATGTTGGATAAAATTGATTTCTATCTTACAAAACTCTTAAAATTTTGAAAATTCAACAGAGCAATGACATTTGAGCTGAGAAACTGCACACCTTCACAATGAATGAAGTGCCATGCATGTCATGAGGCACTAATGTTATCTCTGTTCAAAGGGGATAAAAATTCAAAAATGAATTCAAAATACAGCAAAAATGTGCTATACTTCTTCACGATGACTGAGTAACTGGAAATATTGGCGTCTACAAAACGTATATTTTCATGTCAAAAGGTCATCATTTACCCCTTTGAGACTTAATAATGAATAAATCTTAAGTATCCAGGGACTATGGTGTGTAAAAAGCACTAGTACTTGAGTGAAAAAGATTTATATCATTTGATAGTCTGTTAAAAAGACAAAAATATGTGTTGATGGAGTTTTGTTTAGAAAAGAATCATTTTCATTCATCATCAAGTTGTTCTTTAAGATTATGTTTTATTTTCAAACCAATTGTATTTAGTCTAGAGGATATCTTTATTTCTTTAACGTTGAGAAATATGGTAGATTATAGTTGATTGTTAGATATAATATATCCCTCAAATCATCATTTCATTGACTCAAGTGTTTGAATGCTCATATCCTATTGGAAATTGTTTAAAACTTGAATTGTGGTGAATTTTTGCAAAATATAACAAATGAATTTTTAAGTCTCTTAAACATCCTTGAAATGACTATTTCTCTCATTAGTTATCATTTTAAAGAAGTCCCAAAATTCTCAAAAATTCTCACACAAAAATTCAAATTTTTCTTCAAAGGCCAGGTCGACACCATCCTATCTCGTGTCGACACATTCCTAGGTCAGGTCGACACTATTTTCTTCCTGTGTCGACACTGTCCTCTTGCCAGAACCTTTTAAATCGTGGGTTTCGGATAAGCCTTGTTGTTCCTGCGGGGTATTGCACCACTGCAAACCCCTTTTAGGCATCAGGTCGACCCGACGATGCTCTTCTTCTCATTTCCGGCAAGAAAACCTACGCTTTTCTCCCTCAATCAAAACCCTTTCTCAATCATCTCTCCTCTCTTTCATCAACACCCGATTCCACTCCATCCTTGCCACCATGGTGAGAAAGTTGGGTCCTCGCCGTGGAGCAAGATCTCAGGCGTCGTCTAGGCCAGTTCCGGTAGAGTATGATGCTCCTCAGTTCGAAAGGAGAACCAAAAGGAGGAATGACCCTGCAGAGCAACCAGGGTCCTCCTCTGCACCTCAGCCAGCACCCAAGAGAGGTAGACCATCTTCTTCAGGCAGAGGTAGGGTTTCTAGAACAAAGAATCCGGGCTCCCCTTCTGGAGACTCTTCAGAGTCATCATCATCATCTTTAGAGTTTTCCAAGTCTCAAGACACCACCAGTGAAGCCAAGCTTATTCTAAAGCCCAGGATAGTGGATTTATCAGATATTCAGCTAGCAGACACATTTCCAGAAATTCAGACCTATTTCTCTTTTCAGTCTTGGTTGATATTCATTTCTGAGTTTCAAATTAGTTATCCAAGACTTGTTAGGGAATTTTACAAGAACCTGAAATGCACAGATGATGGATATAAATCAAAGGTTAAGGGCATAGTTATTGACATGCCAACTGATACAGCTGCCTCTATTTTCAAAGTACCAGATGAAGGGGCAGATTATCATGAATTTGAATTTGATCTTCATGAAGCCTATTCCATCATGACAGGCCTTCCTGCTGATGCCTCTGATCCAAAACAAACCCATGTTACCAGATTCAACACAAATTCCTTTCCCCCTGTGTTGAGAGTCATCCACCACATTTTGACCACAATTATTACCCCTCAAGGTGGTGGAAGGGACAGGCTAACAGACATACAGAGGTTCATTCTTTATTGCATGGTAAAAGACATCAAAATCAACCTCCATGTAATAATGTATCAAATCATATCTGAAACAACCAGGAAAGACCTCAAGAGATCTCTTCCCTATGCTGCACATCTGACCTCAGTGTTCCAGCACTTTGGTGTGCCCTTGGAGAATGAGAAATCCAGTCTATCCCTAAGTCCAACATCTATACCTTTAAGAATATTCAGAAATTTATGGGATTTAGACTGGAGGGTACTCAAGTTAGGAGAGGGCCAGTTGTGGTTGAGGCCCCTCAAGCTCAGGAGGAACAGCCTCAAAATCAAGGGGACCAGCCCCAAGTTCAAGAGGACCAGCCTCCAGCTGAAGGGGACCAGCCCCAAGGTCAGGAGGATCAGCCTCCTTTGAATGAGGAACAGCCTCAAGTCCCAACTGAAGGTGATATCCCAGTTCATGCCCCTCTCTCACCTCAGTTTCAACCCTCATTCATACACTCTGAATCTCCACAACCCACATTTCAACCATCCACATCCTCTGGTGGACCTTCTGTTCCACCAGAGTTGTTCTCCTTCTTAAATGAAAAATTTGAAACCTTGAACTCCTCCATTCAAACCATGTCAGAAACCTTTGAGTTGAGGATTCAACGGTTGGAGAACACTGTATCTGCCAAATTCATAGAACAAAAAGCTGCCTCAGACTATGCAGCTCAAAGATTCAACAGACTGATTGGTACCATGGCAGATGCCTCATTACAGCTTAAGGAGCACCAGCAAAAGTTAGAGATAGTACTTCAGGGAATTTTGGCAAATTCCCAAGCTGATGTCTTTAACACCAACCAGACATTACATGAGATCACCAGCACTAGACTGTCTTTTGCTCATTTTGTGAATGACTTGGAGAGCATGAGGAACTTCAATGCACACATTGACACACAAATATCTGATTTGACAAAAGAATTCAAGATATTGCAAAGGCCTGGTTGGTCAGCTGGATCTTCTTCCTCTTCACAACCCATTGCAGCTTTTCTAGCAAGAATTCAAGCTACCTTGATAGAGAATTCAGATAGAATGGAACACTTCTTGCACACCAAACTCACAACCATTCAAGATCAAATCAAGTCCAGCTTGACTTTTATGGAGAAAAGACTGCCTGACATTGAGACCATCTTACTTCCCCTTCCTCCTCCTCCTCCATCTTCTACTTAATGTAATTTTTCTTTTGATGATGTCAAAGGGGGAGAAGAAAGAAAGAAAGAGAAATGTTCTTTTGTAATCTTTCTGGAATGATTGTAATGGGTCTCTTGAATGAAATGAAATGCATTTTGCTTAGCTTGAATGATTTTCTCAATTGTGACTTCAATGTGATTGAAAATTTTTATGTGAATGTGAATGAATGAATGCTTGTCAAGTTGCTTGACCTTCTTTATGCACTAACTTACTTCAAGTTACTTTGTACTTCTTTAGTACAACCATCAATTGTGAATGAGCCATATTTAAAGGTCTTTAACAAGCATGAACATGAACAAAAATAAGGACATTGAATAACAAAAATTGCTTAAAATCACATCTCATCAAAACCTCATTGACATATGGATTTAATGTTCCATCATCAAAAAGGGGGAGATTGTTGGGTTGAGTGTAATTTCATATCATTTTCCCTCCCATTTTGATGATGACAAATGTGATTTGAATGCAAATTATTTGAAACATGATAAATACATTTCACCTAAAATTTATATTCAAAAAACATGTCTCAAAGCACACTTATCATTTGCACTCATAATAAAACATTTTACTAATGATATATGTGTTTAATTTTCAGGTACAAACACTTTTTGCAAAAGAAGTGTCGACACACTCCACAATGGTGTCGACACAATAACCCAAATTCAAAGGCAAAAAGATGAACAAATGTTGAGACTGTGTCGACACATGTCAAAGAGTGTGTCGACACGAGTTGCAGATTCCGGAAATCAGACTACTCAGGTCGACGCACTCTCAGGGCAGGTCGACACCAGAGCTTGTTCCCAGAACAGCAGTTTTCAGAATTGGGGACAGCAGGTCGATGCAACACCAGAGCAGGTCGACACTGGATCCTGCTCCCAGAACAGCTATTTTCAGAACCGGGACAGCAGGTCGACACAACACCAAAGCAGGTCGACACTGGATCAGTTCCCAGAACAGCCTATTTCAAGATTTGGGATAGTGTGTCGACACCACCACCAGGGCAGGTCGACACACTACGGAAAGTTTGCAACTTAAATTGGATGTTTGCCACGTGTCAGCCTAGGGCGATGGGGTATCAACCTAGGATCGTGTGCCCTTGTACCTAAACGGTATCTTTGGAATCTTTTCGGTATAAAAGGCCCCCAATTGGTCGTCCATCATGAGAAGACCCCAACGAACTCTCCAAGCCTCCAGAAAAGTTCCCTTTGGCGGCGAGAAGAGCTCATCTCCCTCCTCTGCTCTCCTGGTGCCTTCTGAAGACCAATTCTCATCAATTCGATTGTGAGAATTGGAGTTTGATCTCTGAAGAAGCAATTGAAGCGCCTCAAGGAAGCAGATCAAGTAGGAGCATCTGTTGGAGAAGACTTCAAGGAAGATCCCCAACTTCAATAGTGCAGAGCATCGGCTGGGACTTCAAGGATTCAAGCCTCTTCCCAATCTGAGCTTCTACAAGGGAGTACACTAAAGAACAAAGCCTTTTAACACTATTCTCAATGTACTTTTGTTCTTATGAGACTTCTTGAGATTGTGCAAGTGCTTCTGCATAACTCTCATGAATGTTCTCATGTCTGACATGATCTGCTGCTAGAAGATCCATGTCGGGTGTTGATGTCTAGCATTGTTATTTGTGAGCCGTCGTGCTCAGTTTGAGTTGTCTAACTCAAGTGTTTGTTGAGCAGTCTTGCTCAGGGATCTACAGTAGTCTTGCTCTAGAGGTGTGTGAGTTGTAAACTCAAGTGTTGGAGTTGTCTGGCTCCAGTGGGTGTGTAACCAGGTTGTTTAGTGATCCTCACTGGGTGTGAGGGGTGGATGTAGGAATCCATGGTGATTTCCGAACCACCTAAAAATCTCTGTGCACTTGTCTATTTGTGGTTTGATTTTATCATCCGTTAGATGCTTGCATAGGATCGATCAAGATTCACTTAATCAACTGGTTTTTACATCTATTTATCAACTCACTTAACATTTCATCAGATCTGTGTTTTTCACTGATTAAAATTGCCTCTGATTCTAAAAGTATTTTAAATTGCTTAAGCTTCCGCAGAAAGTCATAGATCTATTCATCCCCCCTTCTAGATCTTATCACACCTTTTCCTCGATCCTTCACGCTCGCCTTTCCAAATGTCAAATCTGAGGCTAATAGTTCAACATATGTGGTCTCATCCTTAAAATGATTGAAGAGTCCAACCCTGCCACCACCATTAGTAAGCTCACACCAACGGAGAAGGACCTTACAAAATCATTGAGAACCTCAGGCACGAAGCTTATAAGCACAAGACCATCTCGGGCAAAACCCTCCTGAGGACATGGCATATAAATAACCTTCGAAGGTACTTTGTTTAAATCCTTTACTGATTGAATGAAAACCTCAAATTATTTTGAGCAGGTCTTCTTATGTCACTAAGGTACGAGGTCAACCGAACCCCCATGCCCACCACTTCCTGTATTAGCCCCCTAGGCCCAAGGTAGGTCTTACCCACATGGAGCCACCTCTCGTATCAGGCCCCGAGCCTCGAGGTTGGTCACACCCCCACGACGCCACCTCCCAAGAACACAGCATAAGGCACAAGGTTGGCCGGACCCCCATGCCTGCCACCTCTCATATCAGGCCCCTGAAGCCCGAGGTCAATCCCACCCCCCCCCCCCCCCCCCGCGGTGCCACCTCCTAAGAATATCGCCTAATGCACAAGGTTAGTGGGACCCCCATGCCCTCCACCTCCCATATCAAGCCCCAGAGGCCCGAGGTCGGTCGAACCCCCCGTGACCCCACCTCTTGTATCAGCTCTTAAGGCACGAGGTCGGTCGGAACCCCATTCACTCTGCCTCACTTATTAGGCCCCAAGGCCTGAGGTCGGTCGCACTTGCATGACACCACCTCCCAAGAATGCCACCTAAGGCATGACTTCGGCCGCCACCTCTCATATCAAGCCCTTGAGGCCTGAGGTCAATCGCACCCCCACAGTGCCATCTCCTAAGAATGCCGTCTAAGTCATGAGGTTGGTCGGACACCCATGCCCACCACCTCTTGTATCAAGCCTCTGAGGCCCAAGGTCGATCGCACCCCCATGGTGCCACCTCCTAAGAATGACACCTAAGGCACAAGGTTGGCTGGACCCTCATGCCCACCACCTCCCGTATCATACCCCAAAAGCCCAAGGTCAATCGCACCCCCACAACGCCACGTCCAAAGAATGTTGCCTAAGGCATAAGGAAGTTGGACCCCCATGCCCGCCACCTCTCGTATCAGGCTCCTAAGGCCCAAGGTCGGTCTCATCCTGATGAAACCACCTCTTGTATCAATCCCTAAGGCTCGATGTCGGTCGTACCCCCACAATGCGCCTCCATATTAGGCCCCCAAGTTCGAGGTCAGTTGCACCCCCACGATGCCACCTCCTAAACAAGTTGCCAAGACTTCAGGTCAGTTGGACGCTCATGTCCGCCACCTCCCCAGATCGGCAACTGAGGCCATCGTCTGAATAGACCTCTCTACTACCAAGTTCTTAGGTTAATTGAACATCTCACATGCACACAACAAATGCTCAGCGACACTTAGTACCGATAGCAAGCACACATACATTGGGCCACAAATGTACTAACCCAACTAAATTAATTAATTAAATAAATAAAGTTAATTAATTAATAAAGAATAAGTGGGTTAATTTAAAACCTAATAAAATAAAATAGATAATGGGCTTAACTAATGGTCCATAATAGAATTATTGGGCCAAAATAGGAATTAGAATAATAGAAAATTATTATTATATTCAAAAGTCTCATTGTCCCTTTATTTAAATGGGCAAGATAAGCTTAAATAAATATCATAATTATCTAAATTTGAGTCATATCACTATCCTAACATGCTACCATGTTTCCCATGTCTATCCCAACCTAATTAGAGATTAACTCAAAACTATGAGGAGTTACAGTTGTTTTAGAAATAAAAAAGTCAGTCTCTACAAATGCACCCCAAATCCCCTCATGGTCGGCCCTATTGCTGCTTAGAGACTTTATAGGACATGAAGGGAAGGACATAGGAGGAGAAATTCATGGAGAGGAGCACAAGGTGTTATTCAACTAGTTCATCCCATTTTACCCTAGTTTCACAAATTCATCCAAAGGTGGGCAGTATCTCAAGCAAAACTTAATTAAATTTCTTTGTAAGTTGATCTTGATGTCAGAAACCCAATCCCCACATTTTGTCCAATTTTTATCATCCATACAAAAAGCATTTTGCATCCAAAGTTCAACCTGTTCATGTTATCTCGAGTCTTATTTTTCATGTTAAATATTGTTAAATCCATGTTCTCATGTCAACTTTCTTGTTTCTACATGTTCCTAAGCATGTTAGCTTTGATTTAAGACTAGTTTGGCAATTCATGCACTATATCTCGAGATCTAAGCATTTCTTTGCCCTATGTTACAAATGGACTTTCTGCATTTAAACGTGGTGGCCTTGGTGACTGTGTCCAAAATGTGATGGATTGATACTCTGTGTTCTAATAGTGGCCTCTTACCTCAGTGTGTTAACTTAAATAGGTTGTGCCATGTTCCCAGACCACGTTCTTAACACAACAGGTTACCCCATCGCATTCTGACTATCGATTATGATTCTTTGTTTTAATATGTGGATAGTACATAACTTATATTAGACTTATAAAATGATTGTTCGACCCATTAAAATTTGATCTATTTTAAAACAATATGTTAATTAAGTCTTAATGATTATTTCAATCTTCTCATGATATCATTAATCTTATCTCATGATATATTACAAAATTGCACTCATGCCCCTTGAATCTCAAATATGCCTTAAAATACTTCATAAATTATCTAGTTAATAGTTCAGAACCTTTCCACATAATCCCCTATGAAATAAAGGACTTGTTTCATTTTCTATTGCCATTTTAGAGCACTATTACTGCTGCCCTGCTGTTCTAGAAGTCCTCTAGAATGTCGAGCAAATGTTTCAACACCATCTTGATGTTGTGTGGATCCTCCATTGAGTATTCCTCTTTTCAGACTAGAACTCCTTAGCCAAAACCTAATTGGTAAGTCTTCGTGAGCCTGGAATTCCTTTAGGATGTTGATCTGTTGTACCATAAACACCTATACACTCTAAGGGACCATGTTGGATCTATACGACATGATCCAACTAGCCTATATTGTTTCTCTATGAACATACGTGCCCTATCTATTGATTGCCTTAAGAACATGGCCGACATGGGGACCACATCTTCTTTGCTAACACATCCGACTCCTTGACTGCATTCTGGTTGCGACAAGGAAGTAGACTGCATTCTCTACTAGACTGCCAGTACCCTAAAGTATGTTTGCAGCAGCTACTATCATGGTTTTGTCATGTTGTTTCTCATGCATGACCTCTTTAAGTTCTTGAATAAGGTAGAAACTCTCATCTCATGACTCTCTATCTCATCTATTCTCTTTCTTTCATATTCTCGTCTATCGTCTACTATTCTCATCTATTCTTGGTACTCTATATGACAGTGATTGATTGTCCAAAGATAAGAAATATGACTAATGCCTCGCAATTAAAGGGGCCCAGCCTGGTCCTAGGACCGGCTTGTGTTGCTTCTACAGTTATGCTTTAAAGTTCTGTGTCGTTTAGTCGTTGGGTTGTGCGTTCTGGTGAAGGTTCTTCCCAGGATCGCCCTTTGTCGCTTCTGGCGGAGGTTCTTCCTAGGAGTGCTCTGTGTTCGTTTCGGGCCACTGTTGTGTTGCCCCTGTGGTTTGAAGTGTGCCTTTTGATTGGGCTGCGTTCGACGTCTCTTGGCGCTTTTGGTGGAGGTTCTCCCCAAAGCTGCTTTGTGTTGTTTTGGTTGTCACTGCTCTCTCTCTGTAGAGATGAGATGTCGTTGTTGCCAGGTTGGACTGTCTGTGTTACAGTCTGCTTGGGCATTTTTGGTCAAGGTGTTATGCACTTGGCCGTGCGCCTGGCTGCTGCGTTGGCCAGCTTGTCTCATTAGTCATTTCCAAGTTTCTCGATTGCGCCGGTGGGACTTTGTGTTCCCCGTGGCTCAGATGGTTTGCTTTGATTTCATGTGCTTGGCGTGCTCTCCCAGATGATGGTCTGGTGAGTGTAGTGGGTGTTTGGATGGTTGTGCTTCTTGTGGAAGCGTCAGTCTTGCATTGTGGATTTCCCTCTCGCTCATGGAAGAGACTCGTTGTGTTGCGTGTCTCCTTCCTCTACTTTTCGTTGGTTGCTCGGGATGGCGATGCTCCACTGTGGTGTTGTGTTGCCAGGGTGCGCATCGTTGCGACCTTATGGTGGAGTTATCTTCCCTTGAGTTGTTTTTGGGTTGAGCTGGTTGCTCCCCTCATGCCAACGTTTTCTTGTGGCACCGTGGGTCGGTGGACCTGTTCGTGTCATTTTTCGTTGTGAATGTTTCTTGCTGCCTGCCTGAACAATTTGAGGCATTAGGTCCCTGTTGGTTTGGTGTGAGTAGTACCATTTTCTGTTGGGTTGCTTGCGTGAGCATTGTTCCGTTGTGCATTTCTTGCTTGGCTTGCTCATGCAAGCGTTGTTCCGGTGTGTGCTCCATTGTGCCTCGGCTTGTGCCTTGGAGGCTTTTCGTGTCATCGTTTTGGTGTTTGGCCTCTCTATCAGTTGCAATAGAGGTGGTGCTTCTTGCTCTTGCGCGCCAGGGAGTTGCTGCGATTTTCGCTCTCCGTGCGACAGAGTTGGTGCTCTGTGTTCTATGTGCTTTTTGGAGCCGACGTGGTTGTTGCGCTCGTGAAGTTGTCAGCTTTCCGTGTGTTTCTGTTGTGGGTCTCTGGTGGAGAGTCCCCTTCGGTGGGCCCTGTGTTGTCTAGGCTATTGGTGCGGTTGTGTGTACTGCACCTTGAGCGTTCTTCGATGCTTCGTGTTTTTGTGCCTTAAGGGCTGGGGCCGGCGTGGCCTGTTGTGTCCTTTCAGGCTTGCGGTTCTTTGCATGTGGTTTTTGGCAGGTCTCTGGTGAAGAGTCCTTTCTGTTTGCCCATGTTGTTTTAGTCGTTGGTGCACCTGTGTTGCACTTTGCTTAGTTTTGGTGCTTGTGGTAGCACCGTGTGCTCATGCTCGAGTGTTTCGGTTTTGTGCCGTCTGGAGCCTTGGTGCATTGTGTTGTGCCTTGGGTGGCTCCTGGTGCTTTTGATAGCACCATGTGTTGTGCCATGTGCCTGTTCGTGAGATTTGTGTGTCGTTTCACGACTGCGCTCAGTGTTGGAGGCGTTGGGCTTTCCGCCTCTAGGACACGTGTGCTAGCCTATCCCTTGTGGTTGTATTGTTGTCGTTATGGGGTGGCTGCATTGCCTTGTCTAGGTAGCCCTATCGGTGGTACGCCAGGCTTTGGTCATGACCTGTGTCTTGGTTTTCCCTCTCGCTTTGGGAGCGAATGTGTTCGGTTGTGGTACCCTGCTTCGGTCTGGGTCCCTCTGAGGTCGATGTGTTGTCCTCGACCTCTGCGGTTGTTTCAGTTCTCGTGTGTTGTGCATCTTTCTGGTGGTTGGCACATTGGTACCCGTGCTGAGCTCTGTGTGCACATGGCGGGTGTCTTGCCAATTCTCGTTGGTTCTCCAGTTGTGCATGGTGTTGGTGAGTCTGGAAGCCGATGGCAGAGTCTCCTGTCGGTTTGTCTGGTGACAGTGAGGCATGTCGGTTTGCTAGTACTCGACCACGTGGTTTGTTGACATTGTGAGGTGTCCAGCTCTGGCTTAACCTCAGACGTCTTTTGTGTTCCCGTCGTGGCGTGCCACATTGTGGAGTGTGTAACTCCCAGTTTTTGTGGCTCCGCATGCGTTTGGTGTACTTATTGGACCACGAGGACGGTCTGGGTGAGACCTAGTGGTTATAGTGGATGTTGTTTTCACGTGTTGAGGTTTCTTCGCGTGAGTTTGCTATCCCTATTGGACCACGAGGAAGGTCTGGGTGAGACTAATGGTGACAGTGGACGTCGTTTCGTGTGTTGCGGATCCCCCGCGAGCGTGGTATTGCCTTGGTTCTCGTCACTCGCATGGCCTCTCGGTTGGGCTGGTGACCGGTGCTAGCTACTGCTAGTAGCATGAGGCGTTCCCCTGAGACTTGTGGTTGGTTCTTAGGTGTTTCTCGTGTGGCTATTAGCAACTGTGTACTCTTTCAGGTTTCACTGGTGATAGAGTGAGTTGCTGACCGGCGTTTCTTTTGTTGTTGTCGGCAACTACATCCTCTATCAGGTGTTGCTGGTGACAGAGTGGGTTGCTGGTTGGTCGGTCCCAACAGCGGGGTCTGTTGGTGGTTGCAGCCATGCGGTTTTTGGTTGGCGTTTTCTACCGCTTAGGCTAGTTTTGGCATTGCTCGGCACTTGTGGGGTTGTCGTTCCGGTTGGACGCCTCAAGTGTGGCTGGAGTGAGCCATTAGTTTTGGTTGTGTGCTCCACCCGTTTATTTGGAGCCCATTGTGCGAGCCATTGGTTTTCCAGCTTTGTGTGCTCCACACGTGTTTGGCTATGTAATTGTCGCCACAAGGAAGTCGTGTTGAGACTTAGTGGCTTAATCGCATTGGTCTTACGTTTACTCCCTGTGCTTCGTTTCGTGCCTCGGGATCTTTGGGCTTGTCCCAATTTCGAGGCCGAAATTGTTTTAAGGGGGGTAGGATGTAAGACCCAGCTTCTCGGGTTTCCTTCCAGTGTCATGGATAACTGGCCACTAACGCGTCCAGTTAGAAGATGCATTAGTGTCAGGTCGTGGGTGCGCGACGCGACAGTCATCCTTTTTGCGACGAGCGTGTGCGTCGCATTCTTGTCATGCCCGGCTTTCCCGTCGCGTCTTGTTGTCGCGACCAATCAACGAGTCACGACTGCTTTCTGTCGTTTCGTTCGTCTGACACATGTTAGGATGGCAGGTGTGTCAGTACGACCTATCACGTTGTTGCGACATCCTTGGGGGACGTGTTCTTGTCACGGTCCGTTGACCCATCGCGTTAAGGTTCTTAACGCGACGTGTCACCCCGTCGTGTCTTGGGTGCCGAAGGCTTAAGGCCTTGGCCGGCGACCCCTTCCCTCTCTTTCCCTCTTTCCCCTCTCTTCTCTCCCTCTGACGGTGCTCCGCCTCCCCCTCTCCCCTTTGTGTGTTTTAGGCGAGGAGGAGGGTCGTGCGTGGTGTCGTGGCATCGTGGACCTTGTGTGGAGCGAGGAGGAGGTGGCCAACCGACGTGAAGGGCCCTATTGGGGTTTGTTCTTCGTGAAAGGTAGGGCACAGGGGATGAACGGACAAACTCTAATGCCTCCCCGGCAACGGCGCCAAGATGAACGCGCGACATTGTTGCTTGTGCACTTCCGTTGTCTAGAGTTCCTTGCACAGATCAACAAGCCCACCTTCTCTAAACTGTCTCACAGATTTAAAATAGAAAAAGAGAATTAGCACAATGGTGAGAACAGGTCATTTCCACAGGGAGGCTGAATAATGTTCGACTTAAGAAACTGTTTCTGAATTAATTCCGTAAACATCCCCAATCAAATCCCTCACAACTCGACGGATCAAACACAATGAAAGGACAAGCTGAATTGAGAATGGAAGAGATATGATATCACTGTACCCTCACAGCTCGAGGGATCAAATTGGTAAACAGAAATCTTTAAAAGAAAACTTTCAAATCAATGTACCCTAGAGCACAGGGGATGAACAATCAACAATTGTAATCCTCCACAAACACGGACCGTATCCTCACAGCTCAAGATTCGGACAGAAAATAAGAAACAGAAATTTAAAGTCGCTAAATCAGATTTCTATTGCTATTACTGAAGAACATGGAAGAAGACCGAATTAATGACTGGAATCAAATCTATCAGACTCAGAAATCTTCGCGAATTAGCTCAACTCTCTGCTATAACAGGAACATCGACTTCACCATTAAAACTCCAAATCTGCACTCTTTGAACTCAGTAGAAATGAGAATACCAAATTTCCTGAATGATCTCCTTATATCTCACAACAGCAAGACTAGAAGAAACGAAAACTCAGAAATCTGAATTTAAAACTCCCAAAAGTAGCAGAAGCAAAATTTCCTAGATCTGATCTTCCTAACTCAACCCCGAACCAACCAGTTAATCAGCATAGAAGGAAGAGGAAGGAGAAACCCTGTCTCCCAACCCTGCAATCGAACCAGAACAAGAACAAGATAATTTCCCAGAAATTCTAAACCGCAGCTCTCGATCTCTGGGAATCCTCAAACTACCATCCTCAAGAAGCAGAATTATCCAAGAATGCTGAACTCCTCTGGTCTCCGGAAGAACAGAAACAGAAATCAAAATCCTAACACATCCACTTGCGAAGCTCTGCTGAAAGAAAGAATTCAGAAAACAAAATGGCATGGATTGAACTATCTAAACAAATAAAAAAAAAAATATATAGATATATATATATATATATATATATATAGAGAGAGAGAGAGAGAGAGAGAGAGAGAATTAACTAATGTACTGGATTGAATCATCTATGCACAGGAGAATTGAAAATTACAACGCACTGGATCTATCTATATGCTAAACACAGAGGAAATGAAAGAAATGTTGACAACAAAAGAAGAAGAAATCTCATACGAAGAACAAGAACAAACCACCTAAATCTCGAACCCCAAAACCTCTGGAAAGAAAAGTTCACAGCAGTATAGAAGAACAGTAAACAAATTTTGAAACTCCCGAAATGCTGAACAAAGATCTCAAGCCTCACAACAGATGCAAAGAAAGAATTCTAGAATCAAATTACAACTCTGGATCGACTTCTCAACACAGAAGAAAACGGAAACTAAATGCAGAAGAAATAATAGAAAATTTCACTAGATTGAACTCTAAATAAGGAAGAAATGGGAAAATTCTGAACAAGAACATATACTAAACAGAAAACAAGAACATTCTTAACAACTCAAAATTCTGAACTCCAGCCCAATCCTCACATCAGAACAAAGCAAAATGGAACACTCGATCCTCCTCACTGCTCTGCTCAAACAAAGAAATTACAGAAGAATGGAACTAAAAATCCTAAGAAATTCCGAACCCCCCCAGCCACCCTCCGGAACACTCCTCTCTGGCTCTGCTCAAAACGAAGATACAGAGAAGAAGAAACGAAAAAAAATTCCTAAGCCTCCTACCAGCCAACCCGGAGATGAGGACCTCGGGTCCTTTATAGATGTCGGCGCCTCCTCTCGAACTCCTCCTGCGCAAGCCTCCATCTCGTATTGGCCACCTCAGCAGGCCACGCACAGCGCCAGATCAGCAAGACCTCTGCATCTGCTCTGGCCAGCTCCGCACGAACCAGCTCTGCACGATCTCTGCACAGTTGGCCTCTATCCGGCCTTCTCAGCACCGCTCAGCACACCGCATGGCAACCCTGGCAGCCCAGCCAGATCTGGCCAGCACCACACCGAGACGCCTCCATCTAGCTGCAAACCGAATCGCACACAACACACCCGCCAGCCTGCATCGCCATGGTCAGCAGACCCCAGAGCTCCAGCCGCCTTGCGCCTCCACAGCACCCAGATCGCCTCCGCAGCCATTTCCTGGCCCATCTGCCACATCCGCACATACTCCAGCCCGCCAGCCACCATCGCACCTGGTCTTCAGCCTCCAGCGCAGCACACTCCGCATCAGTCGCCTTGCCCTCCTCCATCACACCCGCTCAGCCATCCGCCATGCCCATCTGCACCAGCCGCAACGCCCCCACGCAGCAGCTCTGCTGCTTCAAGAAGCTTCTCCCTTCTGTGGATAAAGTGAGAAAAATGGTTAAAAAAATGGTTAAATGGGCATGGGGGTTGTGGCATTATGTGATTAAAAGAGGAGTGTTAAAAGTTTTTTATTTATTTATTTAATGGGTTGGGGTATGTGGCAAGGTTGGATGAGAGATTGGTGTAATGGAAGGGGTATGGTATTTAAGTAAATACTTTTTATTTAACTAAGATTAAAATTGATTTATCTATGAACTAATATTTACAAAGATGACTTAGAAAATGATTTATTTATATACAATGTAAATGAGAAAATATTTTATTAGTCAAACTATTTAAAAAGTATTTGACTTTATTAAATGAAGATCTAACTATGTGATCTACACAAAATCTTAACTGAAATGCTCAAAATTTTATTATGGATGAAATGACAATTAAATAAAAAGAACATCATTATAGACAATGGTTGTTTAAAATCAACTATATGTACGAAATTTAACGCTAAAAATTAAGTATTATCAGTAGGATTGCTTGAACTCTTCTCGATCCGGGTGCATTGGGAGCCCCTCGGGGTTTATAGATAGTGTTTACTTTTTTCCCCATGCTCCCCTCCCCCGTGTGGTGTGTTTGTATCTTGTGGGCGGCCTGGGATTGAGGATCCCGTCGATCTGCCTCTCTGCTGATGTCGCGACGGCTCGGCGCATCGCGTCATCAGGAGAGGCATCGGCCTGGTCGAGCGCGACCTTATCGCGACGCGGTTGGCAGTTGGCGGTCGCGATAGCTGTCACGACTCGCGACGCATTGCCCCGTCGCAACAGGGTGGCTGTCGCGGTGCCCTTCCCCATCGCGATGGCATCGCGACGGCTTTGGGGGTCGCGACAGTACCTGTGTTATCTCGGGTGCTTTCGTGGGCCCAGTTGTGTGTCGGCGTGTGCCCCAGGGCAGGCTTTTCCCTTAGGACCTTCTAGTGGGGAATGCGGCAGGTTACCTCCCTATGTTCAGCGACCGAAGGTGACACCTTCGTGGCCGTGTCCTGGCAGTGGTGCTAGGAGGATCGTGTCTGGCTAATAATCGATTGACTGGCGGTCAATCGATTATTAGCAGAGCGACGGGTTTCCATGCTGGCGGGTGGTGTTCTGAGGCTCCAACTTTTCATAGGTGTTTGGTTGCCCAACGGCCCTCTTTAGGGTCTGTGCGTGCCTCTCGCTTGCTGGGCTTGTCGTGTGTTACAAGCCAGTAGTTCGGCGTGGTTTTGTTGTGCTGCCTCACCTATTAGCCCGATGCTCGGCACCTGAGGGCTTGTCCCCGATCTAAGAGGTTGTTACCATTACCTGGGACCCCCATTCTCGGGCGCCTCCAAGGGAGGTATCGGGGCGATGAGTGTGCTCGAGTCAACAGCCTAGTGTGGCGGACTCTGGAGCTGAGGGGAAAATGGTGGTTTGGACAGCAGCACTGAGTCATTTGTAGAGATCTCTTGATTAGGCCTGGGACACTGAGGACGGTCGGAATTCTACCCAGTGCAGGCTAGCCAGTCCTTTGTCTCACTGCCTCACTCTACGTTGGTTCCGGAGCCGCGTAGGGAGGTCAGGCGTGAGGCCGCAGCTTGGCCAGGCTACGGTGTTGCGTGCGTTGGTGTGTTTCTATGGCGGCTCTGTCCCACCCTTCCACGAGGGGCGGAGGCAGGAGCTAGGCTAGCGAGCAGAGGGTGTGGACGGCGCGTCCCCCTATTGGCTGCTAGTGGAAGTGGCTTGGTTTTGTTGTTGTGATGACGCTTCCTCACGACATTTCCAAGTGTTATCCGTTGCCCTAGCGTGCACAACGGTTATAGCCTGGCCGTGCCCAGTTTCCGTGGGCGTCGTTGGTCTGGCCTTGCGCGGACCTGTGCTTCCGGTGGTTTCCTCTCAGTGTTCTCTCGGTTCCATAGTCCCGTTCTTGGGTGCCAGTTCATGGTGGCACCGGCGAGTGTGGTTCCTCGACCTTGTGGCATGTCCACGGTCTGGGGTGGTTCTGCTTGTGGGCTCTCGACCTTGTGGAGGTCTGAGGTGGCCGTGCTTGTGGTGAGACATCGTTCTCACTTGGTTGTTGTGTGGTCTCAGCGAGTGTGCTGAGGGTTGCTTCCGTTGTGTACCTAACTCCGTTGGTTTCTGTGGGAGTCATGTGTGTGGCCCGACCTCGGTTGGTGGTTGTGGCGTTATTCTCTGCTCCGCTGCTTAGTAGTACCCTGTTGTAGGTGTTACTCGATTTACATCTTTCTAGTGTAGTTCTTGTTTTCGGAGTTCCTGCTGCTTTGGCCGGTGAGGGACTGGTAATCCATACTGGGCCTTGTTCGCGAGTCTTACCCCCCTACTTCCTTCAGCTAGGGGCTCGTCGTCGCGGGAGCTCGATGTCGGACGGGTTGCAGAGGCAGCTGTGGCGCCATGTGTTGTCAACAGCAGTGAGAGCGAGTGTTGTGAGCTCTTATACCTGAGTGAGCAGAGAGTTGTGTTTTGCAAGTTCTCGGGGTATGCCCCTTAAGGACTGCACCTTTCTTCTTGTACCTGTGCTTTTGCTTGGGACATGTTGTAATCAGAGCCAAACATAGGGCCCATTATTGAAATCCGAAGTGTATATGACTCAAGAAAGTAAACTAACTATTACAGACTCTTTTAACTCTAAACTTGATGGCTGACGTGCTACGTCAACGGGTACACTCAGAGAAGTTCTTCACTGTTCCCTAGCCCCATCATTCTCTACATCTTCATAGTCATCACCTGAAATATTATGGAAAGCAGGTGTGAGCGCGCTAACGCCCAGTAGGATTTACATATCATGGTGTGGGCATGTTTTATGTGAATTAATAATTTATCAAGCAAGATACTAACATGCAATACTCATGGCAAGACAATCATGATAACGATATGGAACAATTTCCCTATAGTATAATAGGTGCGAGAACGATTCAATAAACAAAGTCCAATGACATTTATCATGTGAGAAGGAATGATTAACAATGAGGTGGATGACAGTATGATCATTTGTCAAGTAGAAGAGATTCAATAATCTATAGCATGTACAGTGAATATCACAAGTTGAATTCCATAGGATTCCAGTGGACAATGACATATTGGATTCAATAACGATGACATGTACCATAGATTTGGCCATTTTACTTGTAACAATTTAATCAATCAATCTATCATTCAATAATAATATGGAAATTACCCAGATCAATCTTGCATTCAATTAGGTGATTTTCAGACACCTCAATGGATCATATACTCTCGCGATTATAAGTATTTCGAGTGCTCCTCTCAGGACCAGATTAGGCCTTTATTTGCAATGGCATGGTTATGAACCGAAGTTCCAATAATTTATGGTAATTCCATTTCATTTATGGCCAATACGAATTCCAAACAATAGACAATTATGTACCAAGGATCATGTCAATGATTATAAGGAACAAGGCAAGTGGACATGATCCTGAGTAAATTTTTGCAGCATAACGGCTTAATTACTTTAGTTCAATCTTTACATTTAATGACTTGGTTTCAATGTAATAAAAATCACTCTCACGAGAAGTAGATGAGAACGGAAGTGCTTTCTATCTTCTGGGCTTCAATGGTACAACCAACTCAGTCTCCATGAGGGAATCCATGGAGTACGGAGATTTACAAAGGTCTTAGTGGAAAGGTCCCTAGTCTGCCGATACAGAATGACCGACAGAGAGTTTCCAATCCCCCAACACAGGCTGCCTGTAAGTGCAATGTGTCATGTAGAGCGTGTCTCAATATCACAATCCATCGATTTAAAACATGATGAAAGGCCATTAACAAGAAGATATGACATCGTATAAGCAATTAAGACTATCACATGATTTCAGTACTTTTAACATGTAACACTTTCAATTGTAATTAAGCTAGAATATGGACGTAGCACATAGCATTCATATGTGTATGGAGTCAAGAAAGCATTAAGATCAATTAGAATAGAGATTCATATTCTTATAGTTTTCATGTGGGTTGATGACTTTTAGGCCATTGAACAACTAAATAACATGATATAACAGTAAGACATACACATGGTTAGCTGAACAACTACTGAAAACAACCACAGGTTGGCCTCTCAATCGCGATGGGTTTAGACGTCGCAATTCAAAACACTGTACACAGTCAAAATATGGATCTGGGTGAATTCACTAAATCGCGATGGTCTGGTCCGTCGCCTTCATATTGCGATAGGCCGATATGTCACTATAACATTTAAAACGTGACGGGGTTGTCCGTCGCCCTCATAATGCGACAGTCAACGGGTCATTATGACTCAGAATCGCGATGCCTCGATGCGTCGCATTCTTGAGATGTTTTCAAAATTCACATATAAAAACCTGCACGGAAACCAAGGGTGGGAAAAGAGATCAAATCATGACGGTCTGTCTGGTTGCGTTCTACACAGGCGCTTGAAACCCATGGGACACACAGTTTTATGTGTCAGGACGGTCAAGTCAAACACATAAACGCAACGGGATGTTCGGTCGCCCTTCAAGTGAACGTGACGGTCTAGTACAACGCATTCATGAGATGAAGAACGCGACATTTGGAGTGGTCGTGTTCATGGATCTTGCCCGAAAATAGTCAAAACGGTGTAGTTTCTCATGATTGACCTATAACTCAAAATATAGAGATCTTTGGACAAAACTATGAACATGAAAAGTGTCGAGGACAACAAGTAGAAGATATCTACGGCTTTCGATTGACCCAATTTGACCTCAGTTTGCATGAAACATAGCATGAACACAAAAAGCTCTAACCAGGCGCGACTCTTGGTAAATGGTTAATACGACTAACATGCTTCACAAAAATTGGGCAAAATAGATGCATATGAAACTAGACTCGATGCTCTTTCCTGTGGTATGTGCTATGTTTAGTTTAATCCCGAAAACACCTACCTTTGGTTGGTTCTAATAGAGGTCTTCTGCACAGGTTGTACAGAGCACGAGTTGAGGAAGAAGCCTTGGGTTGGGGATGGATTCCTCTTCCTCTGATGCCCTTTCTAGCCTCCTCATGACCCCAACACGATGGTAACCCTTCCCCAAGAATCTTATGGTGATTATTTATAGATTTAGAGCTAAATCAAGTCCTAATAGAACTAGGAAAGTTGGGATGCGGTTCTAGCTTGGCCCCTTCCAAGTATTGGTGATTCTCTTTCCAATCTAGGTAGAATGGCTATTAGGAAACCTCCCATAGTGGTTGTGAACGAAATTAGGTTAGTTTTAGGGTCCATTAACCATATGCTTAACCCTAATTGGCCTTTCCAATTTATGCCCAATTAAATGTATGAATTTTGGGAATTTAATGCCATTGGGTTTTATTCTTTGGTCCAATACGAGTTGTTTGGCCCAAATTAATTTAAATAGTTGATTCCACTTCTTGGGAGTCTAACTATGATTTTATTTTATGTTTTATTTGAACATTTTTATTTATTTACTATTTCTTTGGGGTGTTACATCCTCCCCCACTTAAGAAAATTTGGTCCCCAAATTTATACATGACGGTGCAGTGCCATAGTTGAGAATAATTCTTGGTGGTTTTTCTTCATTCTTTCATTTGATTCCCAGGTGGTGTTCGTAACTCCTTCCCTACTCACTGGACCTTAACCATAGGTATTGTATGATTCCTTAGTTGTTGCAATTTTCTATCCAATATCTTGATCGGTTTCTCGTCATAAGTTAAGTCCTCTCGAATCTCCAGGTCTTCATGGTGAATCACATGGTCAGCATCAAACACATACCTCCTCAACATGGATATGTGGAAGACGTTGTGAACATTTGATAGTTACACACCTGACCAACCCTTTCAAAAATTTTGAAAGGGCCGATAAATATGGGACTCAACTTACCCTTGATCCCAAATCTTTGAATTCCCCGTGAAGGTGAGACCTTCAAGAAAACATGGTCACCAACTTAAAATTCTAACTCTCTTCTCCTTTTGTCTGCATAACTTTTCTGTCTTGACTTGGCTATCTTCAGACGTTCTCAGGTAACCTAGACCTTCATGACAGTTGCTTCTACTAAGTTGGGTCCAACCCATTGGTTTTCTCCAACCTCGTCTCAGCAAAGAGGTGATCTACAACTCCTACCGTATAAGGTTTCAAACAATGCCATCTTGATACTTTCTTGGTAGCTATTGTTATATGCAAACTCAATTAAAAATAACTGCTCATTCCAGCGTCCCCTAAAATCAATCACACAAGCCTGGAGATTATCTTCTACTATGTGATTTGTTCTTTTAGTTTGTCCATCTGTCTGTGTATGGAAGGCAGTGCTAAAGTTTAACTTGGTACCCAGTGTTGCTTGTAACCCTTTCCAAAAGTATGAGGTGAATCTAGGATCCCGATCAGATATTATAGTAGACGGAACCCCATGCAACATAATCACTTCTTTGACATAGAGTGCAACCAACACATCTACTATCCACATGCTCTTAATTGGCAGGAAATGAGCTGACTTAGTCAATCTGTCTACTATTACCCATATTGCATCCAAACCTCCTCTAATCTTGGGCAATCCCATGATGAAATCCATGCCGATACTATCCCACTTCCATTCTGGAATGTCCAGTGGTAGTAATGCACCGGCCAATCTGAAATGCTCAACCTCGACTTCCTGACATGTTAAACAATGTCCCACAAAGTCGGCCACATCCCTTGCGACGACCCTCATTATACCGGTACGATTATACCAACCCATGTTGGTATAGCGAGCGTCATCACAGTGGGACATTTACCCAACAATGACATTCAGCTGAGATACACGTGAATATAAGAACAGAGTAGCGGAAGTAAAAGAAACACTGTCTTCATTTCATTCATCATCCACATTAACATACATGATTCGACAAACATTTAAGAACTAAAAGTCCACATAATTTAAATAGCTGAAAATCAAATACATAGATGTCCATACTTATACATTCTTCCATGATAATGCTAGTACAATTTCAATTTACATACTATGAAAATCACAAAATGTCACAAGTACTCCAACACTCTAATCTCCGCGCTCGGAGTCGGTCTCCAACGTCTCCTCCACAAGTGTCTCGTCACCAACTACACCTGTACGCCGAAGCAAGTAGTGAGTCTAAAAGACTCCGCAAGTAATTCTACACATACCGTACATGCACATATCATAGTAGGTTCTACATACACATTCACAAGACACAACATGTAGCATGCTTGACATTAAATTTTACAACCTATCATGGTGAATCTACAATTTAAACACATGGACTATGCTTTCAGATTTCCTAAAATAGAATCACCTATCACATGCTTTCTATTCATTCCTCACATAAAAATCTACCTTCAACCAACAAGACATAAGAGCATGAAAGCCATTAACATGAATTTCCGAGCATGCATGAAAGGAAACATACCTAACATGGAATCTACACATTCCTACGCATATACGTAACCATTTTACATGCTTTAAGCTTGCTGGTTTTACATGCTTTAGCAACCATAATCTAACACATGAGAGCTACAACAACGATTAAATCACAACATGTGAACAACCAAGTATGGAAGTTGTTTATATATGCTTAACAATTATCCCTAGCATGGATTCTAGGCATTTTGCATACATAAACATGATCATAACATAGTAAAGCTACTGTTTAAGCATGATTTCAGATTGTCATAACATGGATTACAAACTCACATCCTCACATTTTGGTTTCACATTTTTACACAATTTCAAATTCGCATATTTCACACTTTACACATGCACTTTTACACATTGTTCACATTCACATTTTTCACATGAACACATACACATTTACACATTCACATTTAGTGCCGTGACACATAGTCCAAACCACCAAAGAAGGACACAACACATCACATCACATAGACGCCATCTAGGCAATACAATGGCGACTCTTGGACTGCGCAGACCGGGAGAACAAGTCTCCACCCTAACCAGTGGTACTTGTCCACCTCCAGGATTTCCCCCTAATGCCCTTAGGGTCACAACACATTGAACCTTCTCAGGGGGACTTTTCCTGATACGGTTCCACTGCCCTCTGTGGAAGCAGTGTCACACTTGGCACAATTTACACATTACACGTTTTCCGATTTAAGCACTTAGTTTAGCACATGACACTCACATCTCACTCATTCACTCATTCACACACATGGGGCTCTGTTTTCCTGACATGACACTACAATTACAGAAATTTACACTCAGGGAATTTCACCCTTCAGGTTGAAATAAACAGAATTAAATCATTTTTGCAACGGCATGCATAAATTTTGCATTTCTACATAGAAAATTCATATTGCATCATATACTTGTCCAAATGACCTGAAATTTTAACCACTAGCTGATTTCGGGTTTAGGATCCCACATGCAAATTTTCAGATTTTTCTAACCTAAAACGTAATTACAGAAAATCTAACATCGAATTCACATGCTATCCACAATTCAAGTTAGCATGGAGTTGAACACCAATCACAAATTTAACAACTCACTGTCTGAACCCTAGCATGCATAGAGCCACATGATTTATTCCGAATTTATTGGGCAATACACAATTTACGGAAGATTTATCGTGACCTACGCATGATTTCTATTTCCCAAAACAGAAATTCAATAAATCATACAAGCATGGAAAATTCCAGAAATTCAGAGCACAGACAGGGTTGTACATACATGGTCTAACAAAATTAGGGCAACATGATTTTACCACGGATTATCAGGATAATGGTGGGAACATACACATGAACATTCTTCCACATGCTTTTAAATATGTAAATAAGCTCTACCATCCACAAAATAAGTGTACATTCACATTCCCATCCATCACATTAGCTAGTATACATAGCATATAAGAGATTACATTATATCCTCATCGTGAAACATATCAAAATTAATCATATAGAAGGGCAGAACAGCTTGCTGTTCTGCTCAGATGAACTTAACGGCAAGCTATGGCCGCTAATTAATGTTAACGGCACAATCGCTGGACGCTAAGCATGATCTTAACGACAACAGATGTTCCGTTAAGTTCAGGTCTGTGCAAAACACAGACCCGAGCTCCAAAGATAGGGTGAATTGGGGATCTAGGACACGAGGGAAAATACACAAAATGATAAAACCAACCTAGACACATACAGGGACGTTATGGTAGGGTACTTGCCTCTAGAAAATACACCAAACGGATCTAGGGCTCGGTGAAGCTCTCCTTGGGCTGTCCCAAGAACTCCTAGAAAAGCTTCACTCCGGGTTCTAGGATGAAGATGGCTCCAAGATAAGGTCGGGGAAACCTCCTCCTCCACTCCAGCTAGCTCCTTGCTGCAGTAGATGGCCGGTGCAAGCTTCAGGTAGCCAGATTTAGGGTTTCAAAGGTGAGCTCTTCACACAGATTTTAGGGTTTTCTCTTTTTTTTTTTTCTCTTCTTCCTCTCTTGCAAAGGGGCAAAGAGAAGGGTGTGAGTTGCAAAAATGGCTTTTATATAGCCAAAGACCTCTCACCCACGCAGGAGATGATGTGATACCCCTTTCAGACCGTTGGGGACAGCTCCCCAATGGTTGGGGTAGCTTGCTCCCGGGATTTCCGGCTCTGCAACGCATGCAGGTCAGAGATCTTGACGTCAACATCGGTGGCCTAAGTAAGTTCTGACGTCACACGATATTGACGTTGACAACCCTTAGCGTCCAATAGGTGGACGCCAACTGGCCTTCGGCCAGAAGTCAAAACATGCAGAAACCCATGCACATCATGTATATATACATGTAATATCTATATGGTATTGTGCACACACTACCATCAAGCAATACATACATTATTTATACCTAAATTATACACATACACACTAAGTATACTAATAATACATACATACATACATGCACATAGATATTACACACACGACATGCACAAGCACAATATTCACACATGCACAAAAAATAATGCGACAAAATTCGAGGGCCTTACACCCTCTCCCCTTAAAGAAACTTCGTCCTCGAAGTTAGAACGATACTACTCAAACAAAAGGGGATACTTCTTCCTCATCGCATCCTCAAGCTCCCAAGTAGCCTCCTCTCGCGAGAAGTTCCGCCAGAGAACTTTCACCGACGCAATACTCTTGTTTCGGAGATGTTGAACCTTCCGGTCAAGAATAGCTACTGGTTGCTCGACATACGACAGATCTGGCTGAATCTCCACTGGCTCATGACTAATCACATGAGACGGATCTCGGACATACTTCCTGAGCATCGAAACGTGGAACACAGGATGAACACTAGCCAAAGCTGGGGGTAAGGCTAGCTCATATGCCACGCTGCCCAAACGTCTGAGAATCTCATATGGGCCAATGAACCTAGGGCTCAACTTACTATGCCGACCAAATCTGACGACACCACGAGTAGGCGATATCTTCAAGAAGACATGATCGCCAACCTCAAACTCAAGATCCTTCCTCCTATTGTCGGCATAGCTCTTCTGCCTATCCTGTGCCGCAACAAGCCTCTTCCTGATAAGCTGGACCTTATCCGAAGTCTTCTGAACTAACTCCGGACCGATCAACTGCCTATCACCAGTCTCCTCCCAACATAACGGAGATCTGCAGGGCCTACCATACAACGCCTCGAATGGAGCCATACCAATACTTGCATGAAAGCTGTTGTTGTATGCGAACTCCACTAGAGGTAGATGGCGCTCCCAATCATCCTTCCAATCCAGCACACACGCTCTCAACATATCCTCGAGCGTCTGGATAGTCCTCTCGGACTGTCCATCAGTCTGGGGATGAAACGCCGAACTGAGCTTCAGCTCCGAACCTAAAGCATCCTGAAGACCCTTCCACAACCTCGAAGTAAATCTCGGATCTCGATCCGAAATGATCGACTTCGGCACACCATGCAATCTAATGATACTACTAACATACAATCTAGCTAAACTCTCTACTGACTGCTTCTTCTTCATAGGCAAGAAATGAGCAGTCTTCGAGAATCTATCTACAACTACCCAAATCGAGTCATTGCCCCTTCTAGATCGAGGCAAACCCGAAACAAATCCATAGTGACAGCTTCCCACTTCCACACTGGGATATCCATCCTTGCATAAGGCCAGATGGTCGCTGCCGCTCGGCTTTCACTTGCTGACATACTAACATCTAGACACATAATCCGCAACATCCTTCTTCATGCCGGACCACCAAAATGATCTCTTCAGATCTTGGTACATCTTAGTGTTACCCGGATGAATAGAGAATCGCGATCTATGAGCCTCCGCTAACACATGCTCACGGACATCTACTAAATCAGGGACACAAACACGGTGCTGAAATCTAATCACACCGTCCTCATCACGAGCAATGTCTGCCTTGCCCACTAACTCTAAGAGTCTAGGGTCGGCTCCCTGTTGCTCGATCACTTCATCCAAAACCGAGGACCTAAGAGATAACTGAGCTACAAAAGCCTGGCATAGCGATGGCTCTAACTCAGTCAACGCGCAAGCCGCATCCTCCAACATCTTCCAGTCCTACTGGAGAGATGGTCTCTTTCTACTAAGAGCATCCACTACAACATTCGCCTTTCCAGGGTGATACTGAAGGTCGAAGTCATAGTCCTTCAAGAACTCAATCCATCTCCTCTGCCTCAGGTTTAATTCCTTTTGGGAGAAAAGATACTTAAGCTCTTGTGGTCGGTAAACACCTCAAATCTGACACCATAAAGATAGTGCCTCCAGATCTTTAGTGCATGAACCACTGCTGCGAGCTCCAAGTCATGAGTCGGATAGTTCTTCTCATGCTCCTTCAACTGACGAGAAGCATAAGCCACTACCCTTTCCTGCTGCATGAGCACACAGCCTAAACCAATCCGAGACGCATCCGTGTAGATAGCAAAACCTCTACACCGCTCGGTAAGACTAACACCGGGGCTGTCGTGAGCTTAGTCTTCAATAATTGAAAACTACTCTCACACTTCTCGGACCAAACAAACTTCACTCCCTTTCTGGTAAGCTGAGTCAAAGGGGCGGCGATGGATGAAAATCCCTCAATAAATCGCCGATAGTAACCAGCTAAACCAATAAAACTACGAATCTCCGAAGGGGTCTTGGGAATCTCCCAATCCATAACTGCCTGGACCTTTGCTGGATCCACTGCAACACCAGCACCGGAGATAACATGCCCGAGGAAATGAACCTCGCGCAACCAAAATCGCACTTGCTGAACTTAGCATACAGCTTGTGCTCACGAAGAACCTCTAACACTATCCTCAAATGCTGACGGTGTGTGGCCTCGTCGGAGAGTAAACCAACACATCATCAATAAACACTACGACAAAGCTATCTAGATAAGGCCTAAACACCCTGTTCATGAGATCCATGAACGCTGCAGGGGCATTGGTCAATCCGAAAGGAAGGACCAAAAACTCATAATGTCCATAACGGGTTCTAAACGCTGTCTTGGACACATCCTCACTCCGAATCCTCAACTGATGATAACCAGATCGCAAATCAATCTTAGAAAAGACTGATGCATCTCGCAACTGGTCAAACAAATCATCAATACGAGGTAAGGGATACCTGTTCTTCACAGTCACTTGGTTCAACTTCCTGTAGTCAATGCATAACCTAAGTGACCCGTCTTTCTTCTTGACGAATAATACAGGTGCGCCCCAAGGGGAAACACTAGGGCGAATAAATCCCTTATCAAGCAACTCTTGCAACTGCCTCCTCAACTCGGCTAACTCCGCAGGTGCCATCCGATATGGAGCCTTCGAGATAGGAGAGGTGCCCGGAAGCAACTCTATGGTAAACTCTATCTCTCTATCCGGTGGCAAACCAGACAAATCATCAGGAAAGACGTCTGGAAAATCCTGCACTACCTCAATCTCCGCAAGAGTAGGTGACTCATCAGCCTCTGGCACTAGTACCACGCTGGCAAGAAAAGCGTCACAACCCTTGTTCACCATGCGCATCGCCTTCATGGCAGAGATGACTAACTTTCCCGCCAAGTTCCTTGGCAAGGGATGAGAGAACTCGTCCTCACCAGGAATGCGGAAAACAATCCTCTTCCGGCGACAATCCACTAACGCATAGTGCTCCTCTAGCCAATCCAGACCAAGAATAGCATCATAGTCCTTCATCTTTAGCAAGAAGAAACACCCATCTAGGATTCTATCCTCAATGCACACAGGTAACGACGGAATGCACTTCCTAGTCGATACCGTACCCGCAGGGGTGTGCACAGACAAAGGGACCTCTAAATCCTCAGACTCTATGCCTGACTCTAGGGCTAACTGCCTAGCGAACCACTCGGAAATGAACGAGTGAGTAGCACCCGTATCAAACAAAACCCGAGCGTGCACACCTAAAAGTAAAACCGTACCTTCGGTGACATGCTCCGCCTGCTCGGCGTCCTCGCGAGCTAAAGCAAACACTCGAGCTGGGGCTCGAGGCCTTCCTGGTCTTCTTGTAGCTGGCGCTGCTGCCGCTACCGCTGGGGCTGGCGCTCCGCGCTGGACTCCCTGCTGAAGTCTTGGGCAATCCTTGATCTTGTGGTCGCTGCTTCCGCACTTCAAGCACTTGCCCGTAATCATCCAACATTCAGTACCACCATGTGTCTTCCCACAGTGGGGACACTCTTTCTTCACACCAGGGGAACGTACATAGGGTACCTGAGAACTACCGACTGCCACGGATCGCTGCGGTGTCTGGTACACCGCTTTCTTCTTGTCTTGCCGTTGGAATGTCGCTACTCGCCTCTTCTGCGAAGCTTTCTTTTCTTCCAGGTATTGCTCCATCTCTCCCTCCTACCTACAAGCAGCACTGAGGGCCTCATCCAACGTGCGGTGGTCAAATGCCACGAGTCTCGTCTGCAGTGATGGCTTGAGTCCCATCACGAACTTCTTGTCTTCCTGCGCTCGTCTGCCACGATGTGAGGTGCATATTTAGAGAGTTCAGAAAATCTTGCCTCATATTCCAGTACAGTCATGGAGCCTTGAGCCAAAGATAGGAATTCCTGCTACATCCGATCTTGCACATGCTCGGGGACGAACTTGGCCCGAAAGAGCCTCACGAACTCATCCCAAGCAACATCGATAGCTCCGTCCTCAAACCGGATACGCAGCAATGAAGCCCACCATACATCAGCTCTTTCCTGCAGTACACCGCTCATAAGCACCATCTAAACAAATCTAGCTTAACAAACATACAAGCATATAAACTAAAGCATACCTATAGCATGTAGGTGGCCAATGTAACCTTATCCTCATCTGCACACCTGATGGCTCGGAAGATCTTTTCTATCTCCCTCATCTAGCTTTCAGCCAACAACGGATCGCTCTCCCCCTTAAAAGAGGGTGGCAACATCCTCTTGAATCTTTCCATGGTAGAAGGTCCACCATGGTCCTGAGCTGGTACTTGAGCCTGATACATCACAGCAAACAATACACAATCAACACAATATCACATAATTAAATAAAACAGACTATTAATCCTTTTATTAGTCTAACATGAGCCTCCAACTGAGCCTGGAGTGCTGCCTGGGTATGAGCCTGCGTCTGCATGGCTTGCACCAGACCTTGCATGAATACTCCATAATCCACAGGCGGCGGTGGGGGAAGTACAGGTCCATGCGGTGTCGGGGCCTGCTGCTCCGCCCGCTCGTCACGTCTCGGCTCGTCCTCAAGGGCCGGCGCTCCGCCACGCCTACCTCTCGAAGCCATGGCTGTGATAAATTTCAGCCACCATTAGAGCTAGGTTACTAAGTTTTCTAACCATTTTCTTATCTACTTTTCATTCATTATTAATCAATTTTACACATGTGGACATTCCTATGTAGACTTAGCATGTAATGGGATGATGACTTAGGTATATTCATGTGCAATCTCAACCGGTTTCTCTGATACCAATCTCTGTGATGACCCTCATTATACCGGTACAGTTATACCAACCCACGTCGGTATAGCGAGCGTCATCACAGTGGGACATTTACGCAACAATGACATTCAGCTGAGATACACGTGAATATAAGAACATAGTAGCGGAAGTAAAAGAACCACTGTCTTCATTTCATTCATCATCCACATTTAACATATATGATTCGACAACATTTAAGAACTAAAAGTCCACATAATTTAAATAGCTGAAAATCAAATACATAGATGTCCATACTTATACATTCTTCCATGATAATGCTAGTACAATGTTCAATTTACATACTATGAAAATCACAAAATGTCACAAGTACTCCAACACTCTAATCTCCGCGCTCGGAGTCGGTCTCCAACGTCTCCTCCACAAGTGTCTCGTCACCAACTACACCTGTACGCCGAAGCAAGTAGTGAGTCTAAAAGACTCCGCAAGTAATTCTACACATACCGTACATGCACATATCATAGTGGGTTCTACATACACATTCACAAGACACAACATGTAGCATGCTTGACATTAAATTTTACAACCTATCATGGTGAATCTACAATTTAAACACATGGACTATGCTTTCAGATTTCCTAAAATAGAATCACCTATCACATGCTTTCTATTCATTCTTCACATAAAAATCTACCTTCAACCATCTAAGACATGAAAGCCATTAACATGAATTTCCGAGCATGCATGAAAGGAAACATACCTAACATGGAATCTACACATTCCTACGCATATATGTAACCATTTTACATGCTTTAAGCTTGCTGGTTCTACATGCTTTAGCAACCATAATCTAACACATGAGAGCTACAACAACGATTAAATCACAACATGTGAACAACCAAGTATGGAAGTTGTTTATATATGCTTAACAATTATCCCTAGCATGGATTCTAGGCATTTTGCATACATAAACATGATCATAACATAGTCAAGCTATTGTTTAAGCATGATTTCAGATTGTTATAACATGGACTACAAACTCACATCCTCACATTTTGGTTTCATATTTTTACACAATTTCAAATTCGCATATTTCACACTTTACACATGCACTTTTACACATTGTTCACATTCACATTTTTCACATGAACACATACACATTTACACATTCACATTTAGTTCCGTGACACATAGTCCAAACCACCAAAGAAGGACATAACACATCACATCACATAGACGCCATCTAGGCAATACAATGGCGACTCTTGGACTGCGCAGACCGGGAGAACAAGTCTTCACCCTAACCAGTGGTACTTGTCCACCTCCAGGATTTCCCCCTAATGCCCTTAGGGTCACAACACATTGAACCTTCTCAGGGGACTTTTCCTTGATACGGTTCCACTGCCCTCTGTGGAAGCAGTGTCACACTTGGCACAATTTACACATTACACGTTTTCCGATTTAAGCACTTAGTTTAGCACATGACACTCACATCTCACTCATTCACTCATTCACACACATGGGGCTCTGTTTTCCTGACATGACACTACAATTACAGAAGTTTTACACTCAGGGAATTTCACCCTTCAGGTTGAAATAGACAGAATTAAATCATTTTTGCAACGGCATGCATAAATTTTGCATTTCTACATAGAAAATTCATATTGCATCATATACTTGTCCAAATGACCAGAAATTTTAACCACTAGCTGATTTCCGGTTTAGGATCCCACATACAAATTTTCAGATTTTTATAACCTAAAACGTAATTACAAAAAATCTAACATCGAATTCACATGCTATCCACAATTCAAGTTAGCATGGAGTTGAACACAAATCACAAATTTAACAACTCACTGTCTGAACCCTAGCATGCATAGAGCCACATGATTTATTCCCGAATTTATTGGGTAATACACAATTTACGGAAGATTTATCGTGACCTACGCATGATTTCTATTTCCCAAAACAGAAATTCAATAAATCATACAAGCATGGAAAATTCCAGAAATTTAGAGCACAGACAGGGTTGTAAATACATGGTCTAACAAAATTAGGGCAACATGATTTTACCACGGATTATCAGGATAATGGTGGGAACATACACATGAACATTCTTCCACATGCTTTTAAATATGTAAATAAGCTCTACCATCCACAAAATAATTGTACATTCACATTCCCATCCATCACATTCGCTAGTATAGATAGCATATAAGAGATTACATTATATCCTCATCGTGAAACATATCGAAATTAATCACATAGAAGGCCAGAACAGCTTTCTATTCTGCTCAGATGAACTTAACGGCAAGCTATGGCCGCTAATTAATGTTAACGGCACAATCGCTGGACGCTAAGCATGATCTTAACGCCAACAGATGTTGCCGTTAAGTTCAGGTCTGTGCAAAACACAGACCCGAGCTCCAAAGATAGGGTGAATTGAGGGATCTAGGACACGAGGGAAAATGTACAAAAATGATAAAACCAACCTAGAGACATACAGGGACGTTATGGGTAGGGTACTTGCCTCTAGAAAATACACCAAACGGATCTAGGGCTCGGTGAAGCTCTCCTTGGGCTGTCCCAAGAAGCTCCTAGAAAAGCTTCATTCCGGGTTCTAGGATGAAGATGGCTCCAAGATAAGGTCGGGGAAACCTCCTCCTCCACTCCAACTAGCTCCTTGATGTAGTAGATGGCCGGTGCAAGCTTCATGTAGCTAGATTTAGGGTTGCAAAGGTGAGCTCTTCACACAGATTTCAGAGTTTTCTCTTTTTTTTTTCTGTTCTTCCTCTCTTGCAAAGGGGCAAAGAGAAGGGTGTGAGTTACAAAAATGGCTTTGTATATAGCCAACGACCTCTCACCCATGCAGGAGATGATGTGATACCCCTTTCAGACCGTTGGGGACAGCTCCCCAATGGTTGGGGTAGCTTGCTCCCGGGATTTCCGGCTCTGCTACGCATGCAGGTCAGTGATCTTGACGTCAACATCGGTGGACGCCTAAGTAAGTTCTGACGTCACACGATATTAACATTGACAACCCTTAGCGTCCAATAGGTGGATGCCAACTAGCCCTTCGGCCAGAAGTCAAAATCATGCAGAAACCCATGCACATCATGTATATATACATGTAATATCTATATGGTATTGTGCACACACTACCATCAAGCAATACATACATTATTTATACCTAAATTATACACATACACACATAAGTATACTAATTAATACATACATAGATACATACATACATACACAAGCACAATATTCACACACACGACACAAAAAAAATGCGACGGAAATTCGAGGGCCTTACATCCCTCTTCATATTCGGCCACCAATAAGTCCTTTTTAGGTCTTGATACATTTTTGTTGATCCAGGATGAATAGTATACTTAGACTGATGGGCTTCATTTAGTAGCTTCTTTATGAGGTCCTCATGATCAGGTACGCATGTTCTGCCTTGGAATAGCATTCTTCCATCATGCCTCAGAGAGAAATCCGGTCTTTGCTCTAGCTTCTCTTTAATATCATCTAAGAAAGGATATGTCCCTTACATGTCTTTGATTTCAGTGAGTATGTCAGATTGTACCTTGATATTAGCAACCATCACTTGTTCCTCCATCTCATCCATATCTAAATTTAGACTTGCAAATTGTTCTAGCAACTTCCCTTCTCCTAGCATCATACTAGCTAGCAAAGCTCCTGGCTGTCTACTTAGAGCGTCTGCCACCACATTGGTTTTTTTGGGGAAAAGTCAAAGTCTTTGAGATACTTTAAGCACCTTCTTTGCCTCATGTTGAGTTCCTTCTATGAGAAGAGATGTTTCAAGCTCTTGTGGTCAGAGTAGACCTTAAATTGTTCACCATATATGTAGTGCGTCCATATTTTAAAGTAAATACTACGGTTGCCAATTCCAAGTCATGTACTAGATAATTTGCTTCGTGGGTCCTTAACTGCCTTGAGGCATATGCTATTACCCTTCCTTGTTGCATTAGGACACATCCTAAACCTATTCCAGAAGCATCTGAATAAATTTCAAATCCTCCCCCTTCAGTGGGTAGGGTGAGAACAGGAGCAGAGGTCAGACACTTCTTTAAGCTATTAAAACTCTCCTCGCACTTATCAATCCACACATATGGGTTTTCCTTTCTGGTCAGCTTGGTTAATGGCATTGCGATCTTGGAGAAGTCCTTTATGAATCTTCTGTAATATCCTGCTAATCCCAGAAAACTTATGAACTCTGTGACATTTGTCGGTCTTTCCCACTTCAGTATAGCCTCTACCTTCGATGGGTCCACAGCAATACCATCCTTGGTTACAACATGACCCAAGAAGGATAACTCTCCAAGCCAAAACTCACACTTACTCGATTTGGCATATAGTTTATTGTCCCTCAGAATTTGTAGTGCTATCCTTAAATGCTTTTCATGTTCTTCCTTTGTCTTGGAATAGATCAGTATATCATCAATAAACATCATATCATCAATAAACATCACAATAAATTTATTGAGGTATGGGTGGCATACACTATTCATTGGCTGCATGAAAATTGCAGGAGTATTTGTTAGTCCAAAAGGCATAACTATAAATTCATAATGTCCGTACCTACTTCGGAAGGTTGTCTTGTGTATGTCTTCTTCTTTGATCCTCAATTGATGATAGTCGGATCTGAGATCTATCTTAGAGAAATATTGAGCTTCAGATAGTTGATCAAATAATTCATCAATCCTTGGTAGGGGACATTTATTCTTTATTGTTAATTGGTTCAGCTGTCTGTAGTCTATACATAATCTCATCGACCCATCCTTCTTTTTGATGAAGAGCATAGGTGCACCCCATAGTGATGTGCGTGGTCGGATAAACCCTTTCTCCAGTAGCTCCATCAATTGTTCCTTTAGGTCCTTCAGTTCTGCGGGGGACATTCTATAGGGTGCCCTAGATACTAGTGCTACTCCAGAGATCAACTCGATAGTAAAGTTGACCTCCCGTTCTGGTGGAACACCTGGCAAGTCTTCAGGGAACACATCAACGTACTCATTGACAATAGGTATATCCTCGATCTTGATTTCTTCTTTCTTGGTGACAACGGTAGCTAGGAAGGCTATACACCCTTTCCTTATCATTCTCTTGGATTGTAGAGCAGAGATGATAAATAGTCTTCTGTGATTTCTATCTCCTGAGAACACTAGTTTTGGATGCCGACTAAACGTCACCTTGCTTTTCTTACAATTGACACTTGCCTTATGCTCAGACAACTAGTTTGCCCCTAGTATCACATCATAACCCTCCATGTTCATGCATATTAAATTAGTAGGTAAGTTTCGAGTTCCAATTAACACCTCACTAGATGGAAAGTGATTGCTAAGTTTGGTGCCCAGACCAATAGGGGTTGACATAACTAGTCCAGATTTCACTAGATCGGGTTTTACATGCAAAGTATCAACAAATGTTTGTGATATGAAGGAATGAGTAGCTCTTGTATCAAATAGAACAAATGCAAAACGAGAAAGAATAGTAAGTGTACCTTCAACCACACCTCCTTCCTCTGATGTAGTTGGTTCTTGTATAGCCTACAGCCTACCTTGGCGCTTCTGCCCATCCTGGTGTGTTGCCGGTGCCTGATTAATCATCTATGGATAGTCAGATATCTTGTGGTTCTGGCTTCCGCAGCGTAGGCATCTTCCCAGTGCCTTCCAGCAATCCTCAGACCTGTGACTCGCCTTGTCACAGTGCTTGCACAACTCTTTATTAATGGGGGCCTGTTGCTTACCTCCATCCCTGAACTTCTTCACCGGTTGGTTTTCCGCTTGGCCAATCGGCCTCTTAGTTCCAACCACAGCTTGTGGCCTTTTAGATACCATCCCATGTTCCCTCTTTACCATGTTGTTCTTGATGTTTTCAGCGATAGCTAGAGAATCCTCCAACAGTAGTGCCTTTCTTACCATCTCTAGATAGGTTTCCAGATCCATCGGTCCCAGTTGTGTAATGTACTGAGGCCTTAAACGGCTCATAAATCTCTTGGACTTCAACCACTCGATTTGGACCAACTATGGAGCATAGTGAGCCAATTTGGAGAATTGGGCCTCATATTCCGCCATGGATAGACCCCGTTGTTTCAGATTGGCGAACTCCTTCGCCTTCCTCTCTTGTACTCTGTCTGAGAAGTACTTATTGTTGAAGTACTCCTGGAATTGTGCCCAGGTGACCTGTGCGTCACCCAGAGTAGCCTCAATCGACTCCCACCATGCGCGGGCCTCCCTCTCTAGCTGGTTAGGTAAGTAGCCAAAGTAACCTTATTTCCATCCGTGCATACCATTACACGGAACGCATGTTCCATCTCCTTCAGCCAATGCTCGGCTTCATCTGGTCAGTGCTGCCCCCAAACCTTGGTGGATTCATGCTACGAAAATTTCGGTGGAGATCCCTCTGGTTCTCAGCCCTTCCTTGGGTGGCCTGTAGTAGGGCCTGGGTCAGTGTATTGATTGTTCTTTGCAGGTCTCTTTCACGTCCAGCGGCCATTGCAATCCTTCAAGATAACCACAGCATGATCATTAGACATTAACTTTATTTAAACCCGATTCTAACTAGATGACTTAGCTCGTGTTTCTACCCCAATCTCACTGTTGGTTTTTAACAAGTCAACATATGGGGTTTAGCCTTGTCTCTGATACCAACTATCAAGCCCCAAAATTTAGCAGCGGAATTAAATATCGAGAGCATGAGCAATACAAGTACAATTATCAACAGTCAAGTAATTCAGAGCGACAACTAAATATAACGAAAGATTTGAGACAATAATAATGCCAGCCAAATAATCCTTTATTCATTTCCATCAAATCTAACTTACAACCTCATAATCAAAGCCAAACATAGGGCCCATTATTGAAATCCGAAGTGTATATGACTCAAGAAAGTAAACTAACTATTACATATTCTTTTAACTCTAAACATGATGGATGACGAGCTACGTCGACAGGTACACTTAGAGAAGTTCTTCACTTTTCCCCAGCCCCATCATTCTCTACGGCTTCGTAGTCATCACCTGAAATATTATGGAAAGCACGTGTGAGAGCACTAACGCCCAGTAGGATTTACATCTCATGGTGCGAGCATGCTTTACATGAATTAACAATTTATCAGGCAAGATACTAACATGCAATACTCATGGCAAGACAATCATGATAATAATATGGAACAATTTCCAACGGTATAACAAGTATGAGAACGATTCAATAAACAAAGTCTAATGGAATTTATCATGAGAGAAAGAATGATTAACAATGAGATGGATGATAGTATGATCATTTGTCAAGTAGAAGAGATTCAATAATCTATAGCATGTACAGTGAATATCACAAGTTGAATTCCATAGGATTCTAGTGGACAATGACGTATTGGATTCAATAACGATGACATGTACCATAGATTTGGCCATTTCACTTGTAACAATTCAATCAATCAATCAATCAATCAATAACAATGTGGAAATTACCCAAATCAATCTTGCATTCAATTAGGTGATTACTAGACACCTCAATGGATGATATACTCTCGCGATTATAAGTATTTCGGGTGCTCCTCCCAGGACCAAACTGGGCCCTTATTTGCACAGGCATGGTTATGAACCGAAGTTCCAATAATTTCGGGTAATTCCATTCCATTTCATTTATGGCCAATACGAATTCCAAATAATAGACAGTTATGTACTAAAGATCATGTCAATGATTATAAGGAACAAGGCAAGTGGACATGATCCTGAGTAAATTTTAGCAGCATAACAGCTTAATTACTTTAGTTCAATCTTTACATTTAATGGCTTGGTTTCAATGTAATAAAAATCACTCTCACGAGAAGTAGATGAGAACGAAAGTGCTTTCTATCTTCTGGGAACTTCAATGGTACAAACAACTCGGTCTCCATGAAGGAATCCACAGAGTATGGAGATTTACGGTCCCTAGTCTGAAGATACAAAATGATCGATAGAGAGTTTCCAATCCCCCAACAAAGGCTGCCTATAAGTGCAATGTGTCATGTAGAGCGTGTCTCAATATCACAATCCATCGGTTTAGAACATGATGGAAGGCCATTAACAAGAAGACATGACATGGCATAAGTAATTAAGACTATCACATGATTTTAGTACTTTTAACATGTAACACTTTCAATGGTAATCAAGCTAGAATATGGACGTAGCACATAGCATTCACATGTGTATGAAGTCAAGCAATCATTAAGATCAATTAGAATAGAGATTCATATTCTTATAGTTTTCATGTGAGTTGATGACTTTTAGGCCATTGAACAACTAAATAACATGATAAAACAGTAAGACATACACATGGTTAGCTGAACAACTACTGAAAATAGCCTCGGGTTGGCCTCTTAATAGTGACGGGTTTAGACGTCGCAATTCAAAACACTGTACACAGTCAAAATACGGATATGGGTGAATTCACTAAATCGAGACGGTTTGGTCCGTCGCCTTCATATTGCGACAGGCCTATATGTGTCTATAACATTTAAAACGCGACAGGGTTGTCCGTCGCCCTCATAACACGACAGTCAACGGGTCGCTATGACTCAGAATCACGATGCCTCGATGCATCGCGTTCTTGAGATGTTTTCAAAATCTGCATATAAAAACCTACACGAAAACCAAGTGTCACGCCCCGCCAATTTACTAGCGGAATAAATCGGGGAGACGTGAGCAAAGTACATAGTAGAGAAAAATGTACAATCAGTTGAGTAAATCAGAGCATCTAATGAACAATAATTGAGATAAAAATTTTTATTTCATTATAAAATCTCTAAGACTATTACAACCACTAATTCGGAGCCAATACATAGGGCTCGATGACATCATTACATATGAAGAGAAAATCTAAAGCAATAACTACTAGACTCCAATTGTGCTAGGGTAACTTCGTCATTTGACTCCGGGTCGCTCATCACTCGGATCCTATCCCCTTCGTGTGTACAACGTCATCATCTATCTTACCTGAGACACAATAACAAATAATGAAGGGTGAGCGATAACTCCCAGTAGGACTTAAATCTCGTGAATCAAGCAGGCTTTAAGTAATTAACGCATTTAATGGCAGAGTAACTAACGATAGAGAGAGTCATGTAAAGTCTAGAAAGTAAGAGCACGAGTAATTAGCACATGAAGCAAGTATAGTACAATGAATAAGATCAAGTCACGATAGAAAGCAATAACAACACGATGGCAAATAACGTCAACGTCAAGCAATAGCAAGAAACATGTATAGCAAGGAGAGAAAAAGTAGTTGGCCATATAGAGAGTAAATTGCACTTTGATTGATTTTCTTATCAATCGAAATAGTATAGCACTTTTGATTAACTTTCGTCAATCGAATAATAGTAATGGCACTTTGGTTATCCGTAGATAGCCGAGAGAGAGTATAGCACTTTGTTTGTCAATAGACAACGAGAGAGTATAGCACCTTGTTTGTCAATAGACAATGAGAGAATATAGCACTTTGTTTGATTGTCATAGATTAATCTTGATAGTATGACACTTGGATGTAATGCCAACATCCTGATCATTTAACTCCCGCAGGCAAATGGCACTTTCGGGCACTCTCCCCAGGACCAGATCGGGCCCTATTGCGCTGGCATTGGTTATGTTGTTTATCTTTAGACAATCAATTAATGGCCAATAGAGAGTACCAAGAAATAGACAAGAGTACTAGATGAATAGATGAGATAGTAGAGTGAACGTGAATAGATGAGCGAGTAGAGTATAAACGAGAGCTAGTGGACATTGCACGTAACATGTCGAGTAAATAGGTGATAGTAACAGTTGCACAACACGCGCACATGGTGTTAGCAGTCAGGTGGAACTCACTACCTTTCCACTAGCCATGTTATGCATAGGTCCAGAGGTCTAGCATGATTCAATATAAGAGCGAACTTCTAATAGCCATTTGGATCATGTTGATCCCTAAAGGGTATCATAGGTGTTAGGGTACAACCGGCTCGTCGACCATGTGGAAATCCATGGACAGAGGAGACTTACGGAGGCCTTGAACAAAGACTTACTAGTCCGGCAGAAGGAGTATCCGACAGAGAGTTTGTCCAAGTCAAGAGAGTGTATATATAGAAACAAGTGCTCGACGTTCTACAAGAATTCTAGAATAGTGGAGCGTCGGTATCAGTGTTCCAAAACGTCGCGAGAAACGTACACAAGTATATTTAAGAAAGAGGTAATTTAATGACATAAATTACCAAATATAACATGTTCATACCAATTAAGCCATATTTGGATGGTTCAAAGTGTGTGTGCATGTGAATAAGAGAATCATGGACAAGATAGATCATGTGATTGACTTAAATTAATTACAAATATATTCCATATTTACAACTTCATTTTTCAGTGTTTAACACAGTTAACAAGATATGGGAATAGATGAAAAACAACAAGACTTGCAAAAAGATGTGTTTTCCTACAAAAAAGTCAGATCGCGACACACCCTAATGAGGGTCGCGACAGGGTCAACTGAGATTGCGACGGGGTCTTGTACATGTCGCGACGGGCTTGTCGGTTCGGGTAGGCAGGTCGTGACGGGGTTATGTGAGGGTCGCGACGGGCTCAACAGACCGGGCAGCCGGATCACGATGACCGGTCCTATCGCGATCAGATTGTGACAAAACGCTCTGTCGCGACACCCCTGTGAGCGCGGCCTATCTGGCCGTCACGTTCATAGGGTCTGAGCCCGAGTCTAACAGGGAAAGAACAATTCATTGGGTGGCGGGCCAGACTTACCCTATTTGACACAGGGTGATTCAGAAAATCACAACTAATTGCACAAATGATGAAAAATCATGAAACTAGTTGCGAATTGTTCTAGACATGCATGGGTACTTACAGTAAATAGGAATTGGAAAACAAACAGGGTTTCGACATGCTTTAGTCATGGTATTCATGAAGTACTTAGAACAGTACACAGATGAGATCAACGAATTAATTCGCATGATCGGATGGATGAAAATTAGGGCTTTCAAGGGCAAAAAAAGCCTAACATCCATCAGTTCATACAGTAAAAATCTCATGGCATGAGGACGAGTATGCAAGAAGATATGAATTTAAAAAGAGGGTTCGGGGTCATGAAGTTCACAGAACTTTGAAAATTAAGAACAAAAGATTTGCTTAATGGAAAAATATGAAACCAAAAGGCTTTTGTTTCTGATGAACGAAACATCCTACAGATAAATTTTCATGGTCTATGCTCATGAGAATGCCTACCTTTGGACGATTTCCTCTTCTAGGGCTAGAACTTGAAGAACGGGGTTGATGGCTTGAGAGCTCCTTCTCCCCACGAGTTCTCCTCCTCCTTGGCCTCTCCTCCTAGTCCAGAAACCCTTGGCAACGAGCTAGGGCTGGCCATGGAGGTTTAAGAGAGTATTTATGTCTCTTGTATTTCAAATTCCTAATAGGACTCTAATTCCTATTTAATTTCGGGATTTCCTATTTCTCTGCCCTTTCTAAGCATGAGAACTTCTATTTGGGTTAGGATGGGAGCTACATTCATGGCCAACCTATTGGGGTAGGTTTAGAAATCCAAATCCAACTCAAACTTCTTATTTAATGCATTAAATACCCCTTTTCTATTTAAGTAATATTTTATTTACGAATTTAAGGTATTTTTCTATTATTCCCCTTTTAAAAATCTATATTTTGGCCCACTAATTTCTAATGGGTCCATTTAACAAAGCCCATTACTTATTTTTGTTTAATGTGGTTTAACTTATAAAATTTCCCTTTTAAATTAGAGAATATTAGAGTTTCGAATTTTATTCATGGGCTATGGAAGGTCCATTGTTCTAATTTCTCATGATGGATTATCATTACATATTGTTTGGAGTCTACCCATCATTTTATTTTTAATTATTAATCCACTTGGCTTATATGATAATGGGTTTTCTAATTTATTCCTTAATTACAATAATAAGTCACCTCAATTTCTAAAACTTGGTCCGAATTATTTTTCTAAGCCCAATTTTCTTAATGGGTCGTCATTACATGACGTTGGAAGTCTCTTTGACAGGTTCGTTAAATTTATGGGCGCGTTATCTTTATGTGTTAACAATTTTTCGACTTAGTTTTCTAATTTAGATAATTAGTCACATTGTGACGTACGCTTGACCAATCGGATTTTTCGTTGCACGAGTTTCTTTGTGGAACACTTAGGGATAATATTTGAGGTCGATTTATAATTTTTATGAAATTTTTAGATGTGTTCTTGCACATATGATAATGGTATGTATGTTTCTATTATTCTGTTTTTATTATTTCAAATTTTTAAATACTGAATTTTCCAGGTTGCTACACCAAGGGTGGGAAAATAGGTCGAATCGCGACGGTCTGTCTAGTCACATTCTACATAGGTGCTGAAACCCATGCAACACACAATTTCATGTGTCGGGACGGCCAAGTCAAACACATAAACACGATGAGATGTTCGGTCGCCTTTCAAGTGAACATGACGGTCTAGTACGTCACGTTCATGAGATGAAGAACGCGATGTCTAGAGTGGTTGCGTTCATGGACTTTATCGGAAAACAGTCAAAACGGTGCAGTACCTCATGATTGACGTATAACTTGAAATACAGGGATCTTTGGACAAAACTATGAACATGAAAAGTGTCGAGGACAACGGGTAGAAAAGATCGATGGCTTTGGATTGACCCAATTTGACCTCGGTTTACGTGAAACACAGCATGAACACAAAAAGCTCTAATCAGGCTCAACTCTAAACGCTTAATACGACTAACATGCTTCACGAAAATTGGGCAAAATAGATACATATGAAACTAGACTCGATGCTCTTTCCTATGGCATGTGCTATGCTTAGTTTAAGTCCGAGAACACCTACCTTTGTTTGGTTCTAAGAGAGGTCTTCTACACAGGTTGTACAGAGAACGAGTTGAGGAAGAAGCCTTGGGTCGGGGATGAATTCCTCCTCCTTGGTGCCCCTGCTAGCCTCCTCACGACCTCAGCATAACGGTAACCCTTCTCCAAAAATATTATGATGATTATTTATAGATTTAGGGCTAAATCAAGTCCTAATAGAACTAGGAAAGTTGGGTTGTGGTTCTAGCTTGGCCCCTTCCGAGTATTGGTGATTCCCTTTTCAATCTAGGTAGAATGGCTATTAGGAAACCTCCCATAGTGGTTGTGCACAAAATTAGGTTAGTTTTAGGGTCCATTAACCATATGCTTAACCCTAATTGGCCTTTCTAATTTATGTCCAATTAAACCTACGAATTTTGGGGATTTAATGCCATTGGGTTTTATTCTTTGGTCCAATACGAGTTGTTTGGCCTAAATTAATTTAAATAGTTGATTCCACTTCTTGGGAGTCTAACTATGATTTTATTTTATTTTTTATGTGAAAACTTTTATTCATTTACTATTTTCCTTAATTTTTAATGAATTAAATTTTTTCGGGGTGTTACAACCTCCGTCGACCCGAACTATCGAGCAAGAACACTGACGTCACCTAAAGACTGAGCAGTAATTTTCATGTGTGAGATGTGCAAATGGCCCCCCATGGCTAGGGGTGTAAATGTGTCAGAGTCGGAGTTGAAAATCAAGGTTCGCCATACCGCTCGGATCGATCGTGCCGCATTCTCTATGGTAATGTACCATACTGCTAAGATACAATGGGCAAATGACTTGTGTGAAAAAGAAAAAAAAAATTGTGACTTGATGAATATTTAAAATGAGCAAACTTCAAAAGAAGACTCTCCATCCAAACTCAAGATAGACTCTCCATCTCTTCTCATATATGGACTCTCTCTCTACTCGAGATTGTACTCTCTCTCTCTCTTAAACACATCCTAGTGATGATCAGTCCATCCCCATATAATATTAATTATTATATTTTGGTGATTAACAAAATCCTAACAAGTATTTTCTAAGAAGAAGTAGCTCTAGCACTGGAGGCAGCAGCAGAACCAGTTCTTCAAGTTGAGCAAGAGGCAGCAGCAGTAGAGCCTATGGTCCAAGAATAGCAGGAAGATATCAGGGAACATATTCCAGTGATTTAGGAGGAACAAGTAGCAGCAGCAGCAGCAGAGGTCCAAGGAAATGCAGCAGAGATCAGAGTTGAAGACTTAGTGGTCAGCAGCAGCAGAATTGAGGACATTCCTCCAGAGCACATTGAGCCCGTTGGGCAAATTTCAGAGGTTGTCTCTCCCTCCTCCGTGGTAGCATCAATTCTCAGAAGTGTGTTGGATTCTATCACCAGCACTCAGGGGGAGCAAGAAAGAGTTGTTGAAGAAGTCAGTGCGAGGTTGTGGCATCAGGCCACATTGAGGATGTAGTCTTGGAAGATGCTCCCAGTCAAGGGGAGCAAAGACTTGAATCTGAAGTTGTGGCAGCCGGCCACCATGAAGATGTCTTGATGGAGGATGCTCCTATTGAGGGGAAGCAGTCAATTGCAAAGGAAGTTGCACCTCAAGGGGAGCACACTGCTAGTACCCCTATTGATAATCAGTTTCAAGAAGGAATTGTGGAAAGCACCTCAGATGAAGAGGCAAATGTTGATAATGTGGAGCCCATTGCTAGGGCAAATGACAAAGGGAAAGAAGTAACTCAAGAAATTCCCCATCTTACCAGTAAGCCTCACAAGAAGCTAAGGCAGAAGAAGCTGAAGTTAATATGAAGCCTATTATTGAACGATTGGATGAACAAGGGTCAATACTCTGCTCTGTGCAATCAGATATTGCATCTATCTTAATAAGCCAGAGTACGACAGCTAAGGAGATGGGAATGGTCAGAAACACAATTAGATGGGTGCGAAGTGAGCTTTTTAGCATTAAGGAGTCTATAGCTGCACTTGCAGATTTGGTGAGGGCACAGTCCACAAATGCCCCTCCTACTCCTCCTCCTGCAGCACCTAATAGCAGCTCAGGGCCATCTGGGCCAAGGCAAGAGAATGTTGGGCCGTCAGGGCCATCAGATGTGGCAGAAGATCGGCCATCAGGGTAAATTTCTGAAGAACCAGCAGGGCCATCTGGGCCAACAATTGTTGAAGAGGTATGTGACAGACCAGGGTATTTATGCCCATTAAGGCTCCATATCCAGATCCGCCTCCCGCAAACGGACCGAAGTCTCGCAAGAGATATCTCACACACGTGTCCAGTAAAACTATAAAAGACAAACCACAAGAATATAAGACACAAGAAAGTACATGTGCTCATATCTGTTCACAAATTGTACAACTATCCCATTACATTAATACATGTCCAATTAAAAGAGTACAACTACCTGGGGCATACCCCGAGGGAGCACAGACTCACAGAGACGCTAACTACTACTCAACTGCTGGTGGTACAAGTCTGTCACAACACCGCTACAAGCCAAACACGCAGCAAGCCCTGAAAAGAACTGTAGGGGAGTGAGCCTCAACAAGTCACTGGCTCAGTAAGGACTACCCAAAACAACACTGTAACCACAGACACCTCAACCCCAATGGGTCTCACTGGCAACAACAATAGCCAAACCATTTCATGCTCACATCATTACAATAAATAACAATTAAGCATGCTTATGATAATAAACATAACGTCCTCAGAAGAAAAGTAGGACTACAGGACTAACATAAAATCATTAGTTAGCCCAACTACTAAAGTGCCTAAACCACAGTCTCACTGGCACACTACCACGACAACTGGTTGCCTAAGCTAAAAGCCATACAGGCAAAGTACTGCCCAGACTACAAGCTTTATAGGCAAACCTCAAACATTTGAGTAACAGGACCGCTAACAAAGAGTTGGTCCTTTATACTCCAAACCACACTACATCGGAAACTACACACAAGGTAATGGAACTGGCTACCACGAAGCCAATCCATAACACAATAAAACTATAATTGGAATCATATCCAAGAAGAGTAAAACTCAACAAGTGGAAGGTCTCACACGGCCTCCACGGAACATAGCTTAACTAAACCACAATATGCCTAGGCCATAAGCCTCATCGGCAAATTACCCACAAAGGTAACATAATTAATAATCACAAACTAATCCACAATAAATTATAAACAAAGATTTACCTAAAACAGTTAGGATACAATAAGTGGCAGGTCAAACCACAAGACCTCCTCAACACACAAGTACCCGGAAAGGTTAGTACATAATGTACCACCACAAAACTACAAAGTAACCCTCGAAGGAAAATAGGTACCTACTACTCTGAGGTACCACAACACAAATACCCGATCAAAAGTACAAGTAGGTGATAAACACCATATTGAACCACAATTATATTGTGCCTTCACTTAGACACAACATTACAAGTGAAACCTTAATCGACAAGTCACACAAACCACAACTCAGTCACAGCTGTGCCAACACCAGGGCACACCTCGAACTGGTCAAACCTCGACTACGAGTCACAAACTCACAAACTACGACAAGTAGCAAAGCACGAGTCGGAAGGGAACAACGCCGCCACAACCACAACTGGAGCTAACTAAGCACGAGTCAGAAAGAACGACGCCACCACATGGGAACGGACTACTGGCTGATCAGGCCAATATCCAACCCGGACAACACAACACAAGAACTACCTCTCAGCCTCGCAGTCACGGACGAAAAGTCCAACTGCCGCTCCACTAGGAAGAAGTCAAACAACTGTGGAGACTAACCAACACCACACCTGCAGACACACAGCTGCAGGCCCATGCCTGGCACCTCTAGAGTCTCTGGCCGGAGCACTCTAAAGTGAGGCACTGGAAAACAGGACTAGCTGGGGACCAGTGTCGACTACTGGTGTTCGTACCCCCAACTACGAGCGCGCTACAAGCGACAAAAGAACAAACTCTGGGAAGTCGCTCCCCCACTGCCGTCTTTCCCTCAGCCGGACGTACAACTCAAACTCAGGAGTGAGGATGTCCAGGAAGACGACACAGACCTCAACGGTACAACACAAGTACCGGGACAAAACCCCGAGCACAACAAACACACGTGCCTGGCTCACAAAGAACCTGGGGTACCCGACTAGAGAGGCATTCCGGAATAGGCGCCGGACCACCACACTCGGCTAGCACAAACCATGATACTTACACATATAGCCTTTACTTATAATTCACAATATACAAGTGTTAGGATTAGCTTAACATCGGTCACCGTGTGACTCCAAAGCTATCCCACACCAACACATACCTGAACCACTAACTTGCCTATCATTGGTCATCTCATGACCACCGTGGCAACACACACCACTTACTTCATAAATCCATATAATATTATTCGAAAGACAACAACGGACCAGGGCTAGGTCGGTATGGACCTTCACTGCCCAAACACCACAAAGTCATGGCTAGGCTCACTCAGGAACCTCACTGCCCAGTTACTATGATAAATCATAAGAATTACATTACAACAAAGTGTGTAGTAAACACACACTCAAACCACGTAGACAATACGTGTATATTACACCCTGGATGGTGTACCACACGTCTTCCACGTAAACCATATGCCCAACATATGGACAACGCACTCCAAGAGTGCCACAGGTGCCAACGCACCACACATACCACGTAAAGCGATTACGTACATCACACATCATTCATGTAAAACTTGCCCATTACATGAGCAGTATGCTCCAAGAGCATAACAAGTGCACTGGCTCACACCGGTCATTGCCATGCACACACTAATATTCATAATCAAAAAACCTACGTAAACCACATTGCATGAATACATACACAAGTTGGCGGCAACATCGACTGCCGCTTATAAGAAGTAAACGGCAAGCGATCTAGCCGTTTATATCTTGGCTGGTGAGCTTGGCGACAAGAGATCTTGACGCCAAGTTCTCCGGCCTAAAACCCTGCAGAAACCCTAATCCAGCTCTACAGGTTTTCCAATCGTTTAAACTACAGAAAAACATATAAAAGCAGTTCCTTTAACATACCAGAACCCGAAACAACCCATTACAACATGCTTCATTCGCTAAATTACTCAAACCACCCATTAACCTCACATGGTGCAACTTAATCCGAAAATACAATAAAAATGTTGTTCAAGTGATTAAGTCGTGTTTTAATGTTTCTAACAAGTTAACAGGGCTCGACCCCTACCTCAGAAACGCAATTAAACTCCCGAAGAACCTCGAATCACGCCGAAACCCGAGAAACGTCCCACGAACACCGCGCTCCAATCCGTCATTCTCCGCCCGATCTGCCGCTACCACGAGCACCACGGCCTTCCCACGAGCTCCCGCCGACCGTCAGAACTCACGAAGAAGCTCAAGGGTGAAGGTGGGGGAAGAGGAAGGGAGAAGGAGGAGAAAGAACAGAGCTCGGGTCTGCCATAAAAACACAGGCATGTCGGGTTAACGTCAACCTTTTGGCCGTTTAACCAGACCGCCACAACTAGACGTCCACAAAGCTTGACGCCAAGTTCAACAGTAGACGTCCTCATCGATGGACGCCAACACACTGCTGGTGTCCAGCAAGCTGAACACCAACACGGACCCAAACCAAACCCGGTAAGGATCTAGTAAGAAACACACAACACTAATGGGCCTCACATTGGCCACCAAACCCGCTAAACCTGGATCCACGGGGATCCGGAAAACGCGCGACGTTACAAGGTAGCAGTTCTAGTGCAAGATAATGTTGAAGCCCCACCAGGGCCTGCAGAGGATGTTTCGGGGCCAACTGGGTCAGTGGTTTCCGAGGTTGAAACTTCAAGAGTAGAAGCACCGGCTGTAGCTCCAGAAGCCCATGTTCCTTCTTCTCTTCAAACTCCAGCCCCTCCTTCACCACCATCTTCATCCACAGCTCCTCTAGCACCTATCACCTTCAAACAACCCATGCCTCGCACCATCTCATCTCCAAGACCATTTCGTTCTGAATCCTCCTCATCTCCCACCACCTCCACATCCATTCCTCCACCTTCTTCTATCATTGAAAACCCTCCAGCCTCCTCCTCAGCTGGAGCCTCATCCTCTTCTGGTCCTTCTTCAGCTGGACCATCCATCATACCTCCTCCTACCCATCAGTCATTTCTTCATCCTCCTACTCCTTCCTCCTTTGTTACCTTTATACCTGAAGGTGCACAACTTGAAGGTCCCTTTCTCATAAAATTCGAGGATGAGTTGGAAATTACCACAATCCGCTCAGTTCTGGAAGTTGGTTCTCAAGTCTACAGAACTAGCTCTCCTAGTCCTATTTCTAAAAAGGAAACTCTCCAACACTCTTGCTCTTCCCACCGAACCTAAATTTCCTCCTCTCTGGTTCTCCCTCTCTATTGAGAATCGAAGAAAACCCATCTATTGTGAATATCTCCAAAAATGTGTCCTTGCCACCATTTTTGGTGTTCCTTATCTTAATCTATCTGATCATCTCAATGTTGTTCTTCCCTATTGCCACATCTCCAAAGCTGATCAATCTAAAATCTTCCAAATGGTTGAATGCAAATCTGAAGATCAGTGGGCCAAGGGTCACAAGGCTCTCTATAGGAAGTTTCTACTTGCAATGTCTGATCGGTTTCCACCCCGGGATCACCCACTCACTCTCTCTGAGTGGTTTGTCATTCATCACAAGTCTACCTGGGCACCCTTCATTCAAAAAGAAGTAAATCTCATCCGGTACTTCCAGCTCTTCAATGACTATCGTTATCTCCACAATTTGCCTGAAGATCAGTTGGGTCAATTCCAGGGAGTTGTTGCTTTGCTTAAAGTTGAAAGCCCAGTTAACTGTTCTTTCAAAGTGGATTTCGCTACCCTGAAAATGCCAGAAATTGTGTTTCTCCCCAAACTCCATTCCTTGGTCATGGACTCATCAGTTGGTCCTGTTATCTTTGAGAGATTTGCTCGCGTAATGGGAAGGATCTCAGCTCAGCAGGGTCATCTTCCTTCCTTCCAAAGATTCCTCTTCCGGGAATTTCACCTAGGCCATATCACATCTGAGGTTCTTGCCCCTCTTCTATCTGAAAGTGAAAGGCTCTCGCCCACTGATTGGGAAAAGCATTACAACTAGTCTGTCCTTCAGCTGGCAACTTTGAACAGTTCCTTGTTTAAGGTAGGCAAGCCTTCTCTCTTGGTTGAAGCCTTCTTAGATTTGAATTCCATCAATCTAGTTCAAGAGACATATGCTCAATGGGTAGAGCGGTACAAACGTTTTGTGGCTTTGAAGAAAGATCTCCTGGAGCATCAGATCCACTACCCTATCAAGATCAACCAGTTTCTTCGGTTTGCCAGCTTTGGCTCTTTCCCTACCTACAAGGTCTATCTTGGCAACGATGAATATGGCACCTTTGTAGAAGATCAGCGCCAACTTCATCTCAGAAGAATGCTTCCTGACATGGGGTCGTCTTATTCTATCACTTTTGGGGCTTTTCAAGCCTATTTTGAGGAGCAGGAACGCCAGGCTTTGCCCATTATACAATGGCATGCCTCTCTTCTGTCTCCTGCTCTCTACCTCTATGTACTCCCTCAAGATAAATAGAACAGTTCTTTGATCTCATTTATCTTTTCTCTCTTCTTTCTTTGTCTAAGTGGATATCTTTTTGCTTAATGACAAAAAGGGGGAGAAAAATAAACACTCTGAAATACATATTCACATGCTTTATTTTCTATTTAGAAAATCTATTCATTCAAGCTTATTTCAGCACAATTTATGTTATATCCTGTTATGTTTTGTCATCACCAAAAAGGGGGAGATTGATGATCAGTCCATCCCCATATAATATTAATTATTATATTTTGGTGATTAACAAAATCCTAACAAGTATTTTCTGACAAGTTTATATAAAGCTCGGTTACTGGAAATAAATAGGAAATAAATCGAGCCACATATGTAAGTAATTCTCACCTCATATCATTTAAAGTTCAGAGCATATAATTTTTCTAAGTACACATCGACTTCATTAGTTTCATAACGATTTTCTCATTTCTATCGATTTCATACTCATAAGGATTTGGTAAGTGTCACACCGATTTTGGCCTCACAATGATTTCACAAGTATCGCATCGAATTCGATCTCAGAACGATTCGTTTAGTGAGCGCATCAATTTCGATCTCAGAACAATTCATTAAGTGAGCGCATCGATTTCGATCTCAGAACGATTCGTTAAGTGAGCGCATCAATTTCAATCTCATAATGATTTGATAAATGAGAACAACGATTTGCTCTCACAACGATTCAGTTTCACATCGATTTGGTAAGTGAGAACAACGACTTGGTCTCACAATGATTTGTCTTTCATAACGATTCAATAAGTTACTCATCGATTCGACATGTTACAACAACGACTTGGTCATTATAACGACTCGATAAGTTACACAACGATTTACTTGGTGTAACGATTCGATAAGTCACAACAACGACTTGGTCTGTGTAACGATTCGATAAGGCAGAACAACGATTTGTTTACTATTAAACAACATCGCAACGATTTGGTTATAACGATTCACTTATAACGACTTGCTTATACTCTCATAACGATTTGTCTCTTACATCAACTTGGTTATGACTGTACAACGATTTGTATTCACATCGATCTGTTTATGAATGAATAACAATTTTACATAAACAACGACTTATTCACATAATGATTTCATAAATCATGCTCATAACGATTTTGTGAATCACGTCGATTTGATATTCAAATATGTTGAAAGTCAAAGTCTTCTCACGCGTTTTTTCGATACTCATGCATTTAATGTATCTGTACATCTCACTGGATGATAAATATCTGGATATCTTCCATTCCTATGCTTCTATAGAAAACACCTTTTTAGATAGTAGAAAAGTATTTCCATTATGGTGTATATTCCTACGCCCTGGTTTCTAACGTTGACTAACAAGCCAATAGATAGTCTAGCTGTCCACTGTTTGGTATTTATTATGTGCAAATCCTTGAAAGAACCACTCTCTAACGTTGGTAACAAAGAAGCTGCAGAATATCTGGAAGAATTCTTTCCTTGCGTACATGGATCAGAAAACATTAAATGACTGCTATAAACACCCGGTTCCGACTAATGGGTTGAACTGCATTCCATGTTATCCTAGTTAGCCCCTAGTTGGTCACTCACCTCGAGCCCATCACTAGCCTTGATTGAGCCCATTAACCACTTAGAATTGCCTTGAAACCCGTCCATTATCATTTTGGAGAGTCATTATCCATTTATAACTCTTATCTATTGTGTGATTGGTTGATAAATGCAAAATAATTCGATTTCCTAGTCGTGACATATCGTAGCGCCGCGACTCTAGTCGCGACGGCCCTGGACGCCGCGACAGCCCATGCATAATATCCATGCACGTGGGCTTACTATCGCGACGCCCCGACCCGTCGCGTCTCTAGTCGCGTCCCTACGATACGCCGCGACAATGCTTGAGCGCACCAGACTCCGCAACAACCTCCCATTTATCCTCCTATTGACCCAGCTTTATCCCTAGGAGATATCTCCACCCCTTGGGGCGAGCTTCTGGCCCTACGGACTCTTATGAGGATCCCTTGGACTCTCCCTTGCAATTTTAAGAGGCCATATCTCTCATTTCGAATTTTGACCTATTTTTAAGAGATAATATCACACATTTCTCTCTCATGACTCTATAAAAGAAAGGCACCTCCTCAAGGACGAGGGGAGCCTCATTGTTACCCCGAAGGGCTGTCGAAATTTCTTTTGACAGGTACTTAGCCACGCAGCCACCATTTTCCTCCATTTCCCTCACATCCCTCTCCACCAAAAGCAACTCATTTCATCATCTATGGAGCACGGGATGTGAGAAGGGTGACTTCAGCACTCTCCTGAAGCTTTTGGACGATCCTTCGAGCTGTAACCACGCCAAGGAGTCGCCCTAATGGGGCTCACCCTCTCCCTTTCCCTTTCTCCTTATTTTGCATGCATTTTTCATGTCATTCTTAGATAGAACATATTCAGCACACACCCACGTTTTCCTACACCCAAAGGGGTTTTAAAAACCTCCCAGGTTCGTTCCCTCCATGTTCCCATCCTTTCTTTCTATTTTGGAGTAGATACTATGTTTAACATGTTCTAATAGGGTTTCCTTTTGTTTGTTTTCTTTTGTGGCAGGCATCCAAGCATCATCTACGAGGAGCTCTTGCCTTCCGGCCAGCTGGAAGACGAGAAGAAGGTCCACACTACAACAACTCCCGCACAGGACGATGCGATAAGAAACGCGGCTGGCATCAGCGTCGCGTTATCAGCACTGTCGCGACCGCTAAGGCCCTCGCGACACCAGGTCCGCCTCTCTTTTCTCTCTCCTCTTCCTAGTTAAGTTAGCCGTCTTCATTTTCTATTCATAAGGCAGCTTGCTAGGTGGCGATCACATTCCTTATTTCCATATTATTAGATTTAACATCCTGTTGCGTGTCTTTGGGGTGCACATTCCCCGTGATTACAACTTTTGGCGATCACGGTGGGACCTTCACTGCCACCCTTGTGGATTTTGACTGCTTGCTTACCATGTCTTCTTCTTTGTTTCTCATGTTAGTGCCATGTTTTCTCTTTTCCTTTTGTTCCCTATGTTTTTCGTGTTCGGTTCTTGTCGCGACCTATCGCGGCGACGCGATAAGATCGGGTCGTTTATCGAGGACGCGTTATCAGGTCAGTCTCCTCTTCCTTCTATCTGCCTTGTCTTGTTTCTATCAGATCATGTATCCTTGTGATGTCTCTTTGTATCATATGTCGTCGCGGTTCTGAATGTTAGAATCCTGCTAGGGTCTGGATTTTCTTTTTAGTTTCACTTGTAAGTCCTCGGTTCGAGTCGCGGCGTACCTTGAGGGCGCGAAAAGGTCGCGTCGTGGAAAAGCGTCGCGTCATCAGGTATGCTTTGTATGTTACTATTTTGACTCATGAATCGGTTTATGTGTGCCTCTTGGTCCATGTGGTATTGATTCGATGTTGTTGTGCTTGTTCTCATTTGATAGGGTAGTCTGTTTGAGTTAGCTGAAGATCTCCTGGTGTTTTGGGCCTCTGTTCCTATCGCGGCAGGTCGCCCAGTCGCGATAAGGTCGCGGTGTATACGGCCGCCGCGACTCTGCCCAAGGGCCATTTGGTCGCCCTGTTTGCTTCTCATCTATCACTTGTGCATACATTTCGGGCACCTAGGCCCATTGCATACGCTTTTGAAACCCATTTATTTAGGTTCCCCCTTGGATGAGTGAGTCCTCTCACCTATGAGCACTCGTAGGCTGACTCGGGCCCACCTTCCGAGGACCTCCATAAGACCCCGTGACCGTATGCACATTTCGGTTCACCAGACTGGTTGTACCAATTGCACCCCTTAGTTTGAGCCACCCCTTTGCGTGTGAGTATACCATTCCTTAGCTTCACTGGAGGACTTGAGTCCATACCCATTAAGGTCCACTTGATCGAGTGACATCCTATTAATTAATTCATCTAAAGGTCAGGTTCAAACCTTAAGAAATTTGCGCTTTAAACATGACAACTTGAGTGTTCATCCCTCCTCCTCTCAGTCTTTCTTGCTGTGATTGAGTCTAGTTTTTTGTCCGTGTCCCCCCTTATTAGCCTTGGGGGGGGGGGGGGGGGGGTGTATGCGTCATTGTTTAGGGAGATCGAGTCAATCCCCTTCCTTCTTTGTATCTTATCATAATCCCCTCTTCGACATGGACCAATTTCAAATCCTTGCCGACGATGCTCTTCCCCTCGGGTTGCTCGAGGAGGTGGCCCAACCCTCTCTGGCCATGCTCCCGGGGCATATCCAGCCTCCCTCCATCACTGGGATTCTCTCCCGTCCTGCCTCTCCCCCTGGGGGTGATTACCCCCACTCGCAACTCAGCCAGCTCCTTCCACACCTTACTCCGGACCATGTCCGAGAATTTATAGCTGCCGCCAAGGGGAAACAACCTTTATCTCCCCGGGGTCAGAGTTCAGTCCGACCGGCGGATGCCTCCGCCCATGTCGCTTCAGCACCTCACCTTCCTTCATCAGGGGCAGATCCTACACCCCTCCGCCCTCGGGCCATCCATTTTTCGGAACCAAGCTACCTTCCTCCGCGAGAGGTCCGGCCTCGATCTCCCCCAACTACCTACTATACGTCCGAACCAGCTCCCCTTCTCCGTGAGAGGTCTCACTCATTCGAGCAACCTCGCTCCCTCATTTCTGCGCATCAAGTCCTGTCTCCCTCCGACTTCCTTGCGGAGTGGACGAGCATGAAGAGGGAGCTTCATGACCTCCAGAGGCAAATCAATCCTCGGAAGGTAGCTGACATTGCCCTCCTGTTCTTCCAATACCTCCGAGTGCCACCCCAGTCAGAGCTCCCTGTCTACCGGCGATACACTGGGGTAGGGGACCCTTATGTTCATCTGAAAGACTTTGTCTACGAATCAGCACCACACAAGTATGACCGCCACCTCATGGCATACTTGTTCAGAAAATCCCTAGACGGACCGGCTTTAGAATGGTTCTACTCACTGCCCCCCGAGGAAGCCAAGGATTTCCAAATCGTTCAAGAGAAATTTCTGCAGCAATTCCAAGATCGGGTGGGACCCGAATATTCTTTTGTAGATCTAGTAGCTGAGAAAATGAAGCCAGAAGAGGAGTTTTCCACTTATGCTGACCGGTGGCGTTCTTTGGCCGCCAAGGTCCGCTGCCCCATGCCTAAGGAGGAGAAGGTGAAGTTGTTGATTTCCAATGCCACTCCAACCTACCGAGCTATTTTGGACATGAACGATATTTCTACCATGCACTAGCTATATAGCCGAGCCCGTTTCATCCAGACCCAACTTAAGGACTCGCCTATACACTCTATGTTTGAGACTCCCAACGCCAGTTACACCAAGAAGCCGCAAGGCCCAGTCACCGAGGGAATCCAAACCAATGAACAAGTAGGTGCAGTTAGCAATCCCCAAGGCCCGGTAGGTAGGTCTCCCTACACCCAGCAAGCCCAGCAGCCATGGAACAACAACAACAATAGACAGCCACCTCCCCAAGGACAAAGTTCTCCACAAGATCAGCGCCAGTACTCCCAGGTTCCTCCACCTCAAAATGGCTACGCCCCTAGGAAGCCCAATGGACCCAAAAGAGCCCAATACCCTCCTTTGCCTGAGTCCCTGGCTGACATCTTTGCTGCCCTCATGTCCTTGAATACCCTGAGACTCCCTCCCGAGAAGGCAAACTAGAATATGGCGGCCGATCAAACAAAGTATTGTGTCTACCACCGCCATCCGGGCCATAATGTGTCGGATTGCTTTCAGTTCCAGGACATGATATATGATCTTCATGAGCAAAATCAAATTGACTGGGCAGAGATGAAAAGATTAATCCAGACTCTGAGGGACCAGCAGGGTCAGAGGCAACAACAGCAACAGCAAAGGCGACAGTAGCCGCAGCAGCAACTGCAACAACAGCAACAGCAACAACAGCAGCAATACCAACCCTTCCAACAACAATATCAGCAACAGCAGCTACAACAGCAGCCGCAGCAGCCGGTGAATGACCTAGGCATAATCCGCAACCCCATACCGCAACATCAGCCCGCTCCAAACCCCCAGCCAGCTCCACCACCTCCTCCACTCGCACATGTTAACCCTATCATCCACCATCCACCACCAGAAGCTCAGTGGGCCTTTGATGACAATCATGAAGTGGGCCAGCTTTTGGTTATTTCCCACGTCACACCCACTACCTCTGCGCCTACATCCACCGCACCTCCCTCCTTCACGCCCCACGTTGCTACCATCACCTCGCCATCCTATCCCCCCGTCATGCCATCTATTATCCCTCCACCCAGCAACATCCCTTTCTCCCCTACGCCAACACCCTTACTACCCAACCCTTCTATCCTTGACACTACGACCCCTCCACTCCACCATAATCTTGCCCTCCAGAGCGGGCGAATGTTCCATCGGATGTATCCTAACATATCCATGCCAGGTCAACTGGCCCAACAAACCAACAACCAGCAGCAACAAGATATAGAAGAAATCGATCCAGTTCCGGGGACTCAATATGATATCCTGAAGCATTTGGACCAAACCCCCGCCAAGATTTCCATACAAGAATTAATCAAAAGATCGCAGACTCATCAAGACGCCCTAAGGGCCTTTCTGCAAAGAGTCATGGTCAGTGAAGACATGAACCCGGACAATCTGCCTTCAGTGCTCTCGATTGTGAACAAAGGACCCACTATTACCTTTTCTGATGGTGAATTGGCTGCCCCAGAAGCCTAAAAAATGCCCTTATGTGTGACACTCACCATAAACAAAGTGGCCGTCGATGCAGCTCTAGTGGACACGGGAGCTTCTATCAATGTTTGTCCATTAAGCACCCTTAGAGCATGCAATATATCGGAACGTCAACTGCAGCCCACCCCCACCACAATCGCTGCTTATGATAATTCACGACGTGCCTGCCATGGAGTCATCACATTACAAGCAGAATTGGGGCCGCTAGTCATGTCAGTAGAGTTCTATGTATTGAACATTGATCATACTTAGAAGGCCATCTTAGGGCGCCCATGGATTGAATCATTAGGGGCAGTGCCATCTACATCGCATCAGTGCTTGAAGTTCCCCTTCCAAGGACGAATAAGCAAGGTGAAAAGCGTGGCAACGACACATACAGTAGATGCAGTTGAGAGGTTGCTGCCATCAGTATGGCCATCCAATAAGCCCGTTATTTCTGTGCTTGATGTCAACTATGCTTGGGCCTATACTTTCTCTTCTAACCGCCCAATTTGGTCTCTCCCTGTAATGGCAGCCAGGAGACATGTGAGCACAAACATAAAAGGGTGGGATATCATGTTTAGGTTGGGTTATCAGTCAGGAAAAGGCCTGGGTGCCCATCTCCAAGGGCGAACCAAGACTGTGGCCAGCACTAAGAAATTCACAAAGCATGGCTTGGGATACTCAGAATGGGCTGCTTTCTCATTTCCTTCACAGTCGAACCGTGGCCCACTTACCTAGTCTTTGTATGAACACTTCGTCAGAGGGCCCGTGCAGCCCGGTACAACACTACTACAGAAGCGCTAAAATCAGCTTACCAGTCCTTAGAAGAACAGTGGCCCAATAAGAAGAAGAGAGCCGAGGCAGGTATGGAAGACCCAGATCAGGAAGATTTCATCTCATCAGTCGGTCTGCTGTTTGAAGAACCAGAAGCTGTGGCAGAAGAGTCAAAATTAGAAGACCTTGTTTCTGCGGTCAATCGTATGTTCAGCGAAGAAGACATGCCGCAAGTAGCAGTGTTTTCAACATCAACAACCACCACCAAGCGACAGTTGCTTGGATTTGGTGAGGAAAGTCAGCCAATCAACTCGATCATTTCAGCAAGGGAGCTCTGGTCAGGGTTTTCCCGGCCTCCCATTCATCTTATTTCATCCATACTTGTCTATAATTTTGATGTTATTCCCTTGTCTCCCCCCTTCATTATTCAGCTCTCCCCCAGCGCCGTTGAGGCGTTAATTCGCCCTTCATCCATCTTCACCATTTTCTTTGATGACTCGGTCCTGTCTTTCTCCCGGAGCCATTTAATGTAATGTGATTTCTTTCGTCAATATATATATATATATATATAATATATATATATATATAAAAATCATAAAATCCAAAAAATAGAAAATCCAAAAATATGTGTGTTCCCCCCTATTCGTCTTTTCTCCTCTCTCTTCGGATGGCGATCCTCGTCTTCCTCCTCCCCTTTCTTCGAACGGCGATCTCCGTTCTCTCCTTCCCTATTCATCGGACGGCGATCCCCATCTTTCCACTCTTTTCTCCCTGCTTTATGCCTCCAGCTGTTGATTTCCCCTGCTCCTTTGACGGCGATCCCTGTCATCCCTGCTTTTTCCTCTGCTCCGACGGCGATCCCCGTCATCCCTACTTTTTTCCTCTGCTCCGACGGCGATCACCGTCACCTCGCACTCCTGCTCTCCTGCTTCGACGGTGATCCCCGTCACCCCACACTCCTCCTCTCCTCTCAGGCGGCGATCCCCGCCTTTCTCCTCTTTCTGTGCAACTGTGCCTTCATCTGACTGACCAACATGGTCACATTGAGCATTCTGGGAGAGGGGCCTGTTAGGATCGGATATTCAGTTATGGCAAAGCTAGAAGGGGGGTTGAATAGATTTGCAGCGGAAACTTAAGCAATTTAAAAACTACTTCGGATTAAAAGATCTACTCAATTAAGACCCCTTTGATCTAATGTAATGTGTGTGAACTAATTAACAAGTAGTGTGTAAACGAAATCCCTAGGCATGCATCTAGCGCAACACAATGCAAACCACAAGTCAAACCACAGTGCACAAGGGATTTTTTAGGTGGTTCGGAGATCACACCACGTGACTCCTATGTCCACCCCTCACACAGTGAGGACACACACTCAAGAACTAAGTACAACACACACACGAGCACACCGGCTCAACCACACACACACACGCTAGATCAAGTCCACAAACGATCAGACCCTCTAGCCTTGATCTGACCAACACACCACGCACAGTATGATCTGCACACAACCCTTGTACAGATCACAAATCACACACACATCCACAAACACCACGTACTGATCTCCAATCAGTACACACACACATAGATATATGAAAGTAGAAATAGAGAAGAGTTCTGAGTTGAGGATCAAATCCAATATGTAAGCTCTTCTGTGAGTTCGTCCAGAATACTTCAAGCTTCACGTCGTTGAAGACCACGTGTGATGGAGAAGCTTGACTTGAGGACGAACCAGCTTCAATCCTGCTCGTCGAATGGATCTTCCTTGTTCTGAGCAGAGAGTTGAAGCAGAGCAGCAGAGAAAAACCTCTCTTCTTGGTCTTTGCTTAGGGTTTTGGTGTGGAGGCTGCCTTGCTGCGAAAATACCTCCAAAATGATCGTTATATAAGGGTGTTTAAGTATGGAGAGTCGTGGTAAAAGGAAACACCCAAATATAGATCATATCCCAGCCATAAGATCTTCCCAAAACTCCGTCTGTCGACAGCCGACTTGCTGCTGTCGACAGGTGCTGACAGGTTTGCAAAATCCAGAAGACTGGCCTTCCGGGAAACCATTTTCTGTGTGTATCTGTCGACAGGCAAAAATCATCTGTCGACAGATGCACTATTCATCTGTTGACAGATGCACTATTCATCTGTTGACAGGTAGTTGTTCAAGCAGCTTGTCTTGTTCTTTTGCACTTGGATTTTGTTGCTTGTCTTGTGTACATTCACACCTACATTAAAAGACATTCTAAGTGAGATATAATGAATGCATAGTTAATTAATAAAAGCATTAACATCAATGCATAGTTAATTAATAAAAGCATTAACATCATGTTTCTTTCATGTCTTTGTCATTGCCAATCTTTTTGAACCATTCACATAACATCAATTAGTATTGCTCATCATCAAAAACATTTAAACACTTATTGTAACCCAACATTCTCCCACATGAGAACCCAACATTCTCCCACATGAGAAACCAACATTCTCCCCCTTTTTGATGATGACAAAATTTTCAATTTATGCACAATTGATGTTTCTCCCCCTTTTGACAACATTCAAAAAGATAATGAGTGCACACAAGTAAAAGAATGAAGCAAAGAGCTACTTGAACTCTCAACTGAATTGTGAAAGATATGAGTGGGGAATGAGTGTTCAAATGAGATTGCAAGGTTGAGAATAGGTTGATACCCACTACAAAATGTCATAAACACTAGTATTAAGACACATAAAAATTCTACAATGGTTAAGAGATAATACTCCGGGAATCTCAAGTTATAGCATTTAGAATACATCGTTTAAAAACATATGAAAATGAGATAACCTTTTTGAATAAAACCATTGAATAAAATCATATACCTTAGTGGGTGATGTTCAGTTGGTAAATGAAGGCAATGTCTACATGAACAATTGACAATAGACAACCCATTGTCCTTGATTTAAAAACATGGAGGCTTCACTCTATTTCAAGTATTGAACAGTTTCTTTTATCAAGTGAAAGTGGGAGAAGTGGTAATTAGGATCACTTTCGCCTTTTGGCGTGAAGGTAGACATTTGGGATGCCCGTACCCCCAGTTACTCAGTGTGAATGACCATCATACCATTATGCAGAGATAATGAATAGACTTTTTGATGCGAAGATAGACATTTGTGATGCCCGTGTCCCCGGTTACTCAGTGATGCTCATCATTGCTCTGCCTTTATCCCAATTCACATATTTATTTTTTAATTTTTGACTTTAGAAATAGGTAGCTTTTCTCCTTTTTTTTAAGTTGGAAAATTAAGTTCAAAAGGTTAATTAAGGTCAAAGGCTAATGTAAAGACATTAAGTTCAAAAACCTTCTTACTTGTCAATCCATATAGGAACATGATCATCCACAAGGGAGTTATTCAAGTGAGTTAGGTTAAAATCATTAGATTTGTTCAATGTTTTCTAGATGATACAACCTAGACTCAATCACAAAATATTATTTCAAAATCATTGTGATTAACCATATATCTTTGATACTATGTGAGGATGAAAGGTTATAATGAATATTTATACCCAATTCTCCCCTTGCATCAATAATGGAAACATACTCATGAAGAAAGGATGAGAAAAGATGAAGATTTATGGATGAAGTGAGTATCTGTCGACAGCAAACATGAGCCTGTCGACAGATGCAGACAGTTGTGAAGTTCTGGGTTCACGCAAGGTATGGGATGTCAACAGTTGGGGTGCTGGCTGTCGACAGAGACACACAGACAGAAAATATGAAGTTCGGAACTGTGCCTGGCTGTCGACAGCAGAAGAAGTGGCTGTCGACAGATGCACACAGGGTGCAATTTCTGGGTTCTGTGAAGGCATATCTGTCGACAGGCTGTTTGGGGCTGTCGACAGGGGCTTTGAAACTTCAGCTTTAAGTCTTTGAATTGAGAGTGATTTGAACCATAAGATTGAGGGATAAATACACATTGAATATGAAGGGTATCCCTTATGAATTTCACTCACCTAGCCTTAAGTTACTCCCCCATAATGTGTGCATGTGATGATCCAACATTGAAGCAATTCAATCATGATTTACACATTCATCATAAGCAGTTGCACACAAACAACTCACTCAAAAAAAAAAATTTGACTTACTCCCCCATAATGTTTGCATGATATTGAAATGAGCATTCAAGCAATTCAAACATGTTCTTGTCAAGCAATTTGCACAAAGAAGGTATGAACATGATCAATTGAAGTTTTTGGTCTTTATGCAGTATAAGACTAGTGATACTTGGCGGAGAATATTTCTCACGCATAATGATAGTTTCCAGACAAGCCGGACTTGTCCTTCCACATTTCACCATTTGATATACCAAATAGTCACTACATAAAAGATCCATTTTTCCTCAAATTTATCATGGTTCCAATTTCTAAGAAGCATTGTCATTTGGGGATGGCATCAAAAACACATTTTTCATTGCTCAGATGGAATTAAAAATCCATTTCAATTCTTGCAGTTCAAAATTGAAGTGTTAAAGAGATTTTACCTGAACTATCTTCACTTGGGTTTTCAAATATTTTACCTGAACAGTCTTCAATCATAGTCAAAAAAATATTTACCTTTGTTCTCCATCATTTCTTGCCTTGCACAGCCAATATCATGAATCCATTTACACTGTATGGCTGCAAGACATCTCAGCTTGTTGATCAAGCTTGTTTTGGAACCCACACTTGCTTGGGTCCTGTATTGACATCAATGTTAGGATACAACAATGATTTCAAAATCCAAAGTGATTTCCTTGTTTTAGGATTTTTTGCATGAAAAACAGAGCACTCCTTTTGTCCAGTAATCATGTTCTTGTGTACATGGTATTGTGTATGAGCATGGGGCTTGGGAACATGCACAAGATCATCATCTATTTGCCAACAGTCCTTAGAGATATGACCATGTTTATGACATGTAAAGCATTGGACAGACTTGGCATATTTATGAAAGTGTTGACCTTTATTCCTACAGAATTTGGCATGGTGACCAGGTCTATTGCAATTAAAGCAAATGGTTTGAGCATTTACCTGAAGCTTACCATAGTATGAATGCATTTTCTGGAATTTCTGAGGTCCTCTAGAATACCTTTGATCACCCTTGAGTTGAGAAGAAGGAGGTGGTACCCTTTAGTATCTCTTGGCATGATGTGGAGTTGGAGATTGCCATAAAGCTTTTTAAGCTGATGGAGGGGATGTGGAGACCTTGTAGAGTCATGTTTTCTTTTTCTAATTTTCAATTGAAACAGGATTCTTCCTTTTTGCAACCTTTTTATTCAATTTATTACTTTGTTTTTGAACATTTTCTGAACATGAACTTTAGTAGAGTTTTGACTTTGTTGATAGCCACTTCAAGTTCATATGTCAATTTTTCTTTTTCAACCTTTAATGCAACAATTTCTTTTTCAGAAGTTTGAAGTTGATTTGTCATGACATTCAGACCATTTCTCATTTTGTTCTTTTCAATTTCACTTTGAACAATTTGATTTTCCAAGTCAGCAATTTTCTTCTTAGCATTGTTCCATTCATCATTTAATGGTCTGTCATGATACAAGCTTTCAATCTTCTTTTTCAGATGATTATTTTCCTCAACCAGTTGATTGCATTTTTCTTTTATTTGGTGATTATGAGCCATGTTAGAGATTTGTTTGTTCAATTGATCATTATCAAATTTGAGATTCTCATTATGATCAATCAATTTTTCATTTTCATTTTTCAAATCAACATTTTCAGATTCAACCTGATCATGATCTTCTTTCAATTTAAAACATGATTCCATAGTTTTTTACTTCATTTTCCAATTTTTCATACTCCATTTTCAATTTTTCATTTTCTTCATAGAATGCTTGAGCATTATCAATTATCATTTCATTCTTCTCCAATTTTTCTCTTAGCTTCTTGTTTTGAGCTTTTACCTTCTTAAATTGATTGGATAAGTGTTCATAGCATTCTATCAATTCATCATAGGATATATCATCCTCTGAATCAGAATTAGATATTGATACATCAAATGGGTCTGAATTGGATTTACCTGACCTTTGAGAGTTTCTTGACTTCTCTGACATATGTGATCCTTCAGAGTCGTCTGAACGGGAAGAGCCTCTTGAGCTACCATGAGCCATGCAGTATTTTTCTTCCGTTCCCTTTCTAGACTTGCATATTTTCATAGAGGAGACCTGCATTTTATCAACCTTGTCATCAAACTCAATTATCATAGGTCTATTTATGATGCTTGAGAACTTAGCCATATTTCTGAATATGTTTCAGATGATTAGACCAATCAACAAAATATTGAGTGAGATCAAAAGGCGATCAATTAGTTCAATCAAATCAAGTCAGATCAGAATCAGATTTAAACCCGCTCAACAAAGCAAGAGATTGTTAGAACTCAGAGCGGTTAAGCACACAAAGACAGATCTCCCAAAACACAACCGATGAACAGAAAACCCGCTCTGATACCAATTATTAGGATCAGATATTCGGTTATGGCAAAGCTAGAAGGGGGGGTTGAATAGATTTGCAACGGAAACTTAAGCAATTTAAAAACTACTTCGGATTAAAAGATCTACTCAATTAAGACCCCTTTGATCTGATGTAATGTGTGTGAACTAATTAACAAGTAGTGTGTAAACGAAATCCCTAGGCATGCATCTAGCGCAACACAATGCAAAACACAAGTCAAACCACAGTGCACAAGGGATTTTTTAGGTGGTTCGGAGATCACACCATGTGACTCCTATGTCCACCCCTCACACAGTGAGGACACACTACTCAAGAACTGAGTACAACACACACACGAGCACACCGGCTCAACCACACACACACACGCTAGATCAAGTCCACAAAAGATCAGACCCTCTAGCCTTGATCTGACCAACACACCACGCACACTATGATCTGCACACAACCCTTGTACAGATCACAAATCACACACACATCCACAAACACCACGTACTGATCTCCAATCAGTACACACACACATAGATATATGAAAGTAGAAACAGAGTAGAGTTCTGAGTTGAGGATCAAATCCAATATGTAAGCTCTTCTGTGAGTTCGTCCAGAATACTTCAAGCTTCACGTCGTTAAAGACCACGTGTGATGGAGAAGCTTGACTTGAGGACGAACCAGCTTCAATCCTGCTCGTTGAATGGATCTTCCTTGTTCTGAGCAGAGAGTTGAAGCAGAGCAGCAGAGAAAAACCTCTCTTCTTGGTCTTTGCTTAGGGTTTTGGTGTGGAGGCTGCCTTGCTGCGAAAATACCTCCAAAACGATCTTTATATAAGGGTGTTTAAGTATGGAGAGTCATGGTAAAAGGAAACACCCAAATATAGATCATATCCTAGCCATAAGATCTTCCCAAAACTTCATCTGTCGACAACCGACTTGCTGCTGTCGACAGGTGCTGACAGGTTTGCAAAATCCAGAAGACTGGCCTTCCGGGAAACCATTTTCTGTGTGTATCTGTCGACAGGCGAAAATCATCTGTCGACAGATGCAATATTCATCTGTTGACAAATGCGCTATTCATCTGTTGACAGGTAGTTGTTCCAGCAACTTGTCTTGTTCTTTTGCACTTGGATTTTGTTGCTTGTCTTGTGTACATTCACATCTACATTAAAAGACATTCTAAGTGAGATATAATGAATGCATAGTTAATTAATAAAAGCATTAACATCAATGCATAGTTAATTAATAAAAGCATTAACATCATGTTTCTTTCATGTCTTTGTCATTGCCAATCTTTTTGAACCATTCACATAACATCAATTAGTATTGCTCATCATCAAAAACATTTAAACACTTATTGTAACCCAACATTCTCCTACATGAGAACCCAACATTCTCCCACATGAGAAACCAACAGGGCCTTCTGTTCCCCTGCGTCCCGTTCCTGTGGCCGGCACCCTGAGCTCGGGTGGCCCGCCTCTTCCTCCAGCCCCATCGGAGGACCCTCGCAGCCCTGCCGCACCTTTTTCTGTTCATTCCAATAATCCTCTAGACACTCCTCCAGAATCTCCTGTAAATATTGGGCTTAGTTTAGAATCGGGGGTAGAATCTAGCAAGTCCTCATCCCCATCTAGGAAGAAGAAGGGTAATGGCATACCCCGAAGATATCTGCTTGACTTAGTTCAAAGGTGTGGTGCTCTTCTAGCTGTCAAAGAGTTCGTCCAAGAAGCAGTGGTTTTGAACTTATAGGATTTGGATATAGAGGAAGGGCTAGACGATGGTTTCGGAGTTTATGAAATCATAGCCGAGAGAGACCCATTAGATGAGAATGATTGTGAGATAGAGGATGCTGCTGAAGCGTATGCTAGTGGAATGAGGAGATTCGATGAACCTACCTCAGCAGTCGATGAGCCCACTAAAGAGGTAAGCGTGGGAACTGAAGAGGACCCCAGGCTTTTGACCATAGCTTCCAGCCTCCCTCCCGAAGAAGAAGAAGCACTCATAGAAATGTTGAGGGAGTTTAAGGATTCCTTTGCCTGGTCCTATGATGACATACCCGACATTGACCCTGATTTGGTGGAACATAGGCTGATCTTGAAGCCAGGGGCAGTTGCCGTCAAACAAAAGTTAAGGAGGTTCCTCCCCCACATCGCTTTGAAAATGAAAGAGGAAATTGATAAACTACACAAGGCTAAGTTCATCCATGTAGTCCTCTATCCATTGTGGGTGGCGAACATCGTCCCAGTCATGAAGAAGGACGGAAGGGTGCAAATCTGCATAGACTTCCGGGACCTAAATAAGGCATGTCCTAAAGATGATTTCCCCCTACCTCACTTGGACGTCCTGATTGATAATACTGCAAGGTTCGAAACTCTATCGTTTATGGATGGGTATTCAGGCTACAATCAAATCCGTCTAGCCCCGGAGGATCAAGAGAAAACCTCCTTCACCACCCCATGAGGAACATATTGCTATGTGGTCATGCCGTTTGGATTAAAGAATGCCGACGCCACTTATCAAAGAGCAATGTTAGCTATCTTCCACGATATGATTCATATTGATGTTGAAGTCTACGTGGATGATATTGTGGTGAAGTCTCGGACCAGAAGAGAACACTCCTCCGTGCTTGCCAGGGTGTTTCGCCGCGCACAAGAGTATTAATTGAAGATGAATCCGAAGAAGTGCGTATTTGGGGTTTCCTCGTGAAAATTGCTAGGCTTCATAGTTAGTAAATGGGGGATTCAAATAGACCCTCACAAGGCCAAGGCAATAAATGAAATATCTCCTCCCAAGAACATCTCTGAGCTTCAAGGTTTGATTGGTCGGCTCCAATTCATAAGGAGATTCATATCTCAACACTCCCAAAGATGTCGTCCCTTCTATGAACTGTTAAGAGGAGGAGTCAGCTTTGAGTGGAATATTAAGTGCCAAGAGTCCTTTGATGAGCTCAAGAGTTACCTTATGAATCCTCCCGTGCTTCAGGCGCCCGTCTCTGAGAAACCCTTGATCCTATATTTGTCAACTATTGAGGACTCCCTGGGAGCTGTCCTTGCTCAGCATGATGAATCCGGCAAAGAAAGGGTAGTCTATTACCTATCTAGGCTCTTCAATCCCTCCGAGCTCAAACTCACCACAATGGAGAAAACATGTGCAACGCTAGTTTGGGTGGTGCAGAAATTGAAGTACTACTTCCTAGCTCATAAGGTGAGTTTGATTTCTAGAATGGATCCTATTAGGTATCTCCTTGAGAAGCCAGTCCTCGCCGACAGATTGGCACGCTGGCGAAGCTTCCTCTCCCAATTTGATATTTCCTTCATAGTTCAGAAAGCCATAAAAGGGTATGCCATTGCTGAGCAACTTGCTCACCTTCCCCTTCCCCATAGTGACACGGTTCAAGAGGAATTCCCTAATGAAAACCTGTCACTCATTTCTCACGATCCCTTCTAGTCGCTCCATTTCGATGGGGCTCTCAATTCTAGAGGACGGGGCATAGGAGCTGTCTTGCTCACCACAGAAGGGATCACCATTCCTCTTGCCTATCAGCCTCAATTCCATGCCACCAACAACATCTCCGAGTATGAGGCTCTCCTTGCCGGTCTTAAGCTCGCCTATCTCTTAGGCGCGCGTCATCTCAAGATTATAGGAGACTCTCAGCTCATACTTCGGCAAGTCCTTTCTACCTATCGCACTCGTGACCCTAAACTCAAGCCCTATCAAGATCTGGTCACTCTCCTAGCCAAGCAATTCCGTCAACTCATCTACATTCATACTCCTCGTTCTCAAAATATCCTAGCTGATGCCCTCGCATCCTGGCCTCCTCTCTCTCTTTCCCTCTCAGCCGCAGTGCTAAGACAATCACCGTTCAAAGGTTATAGGCTCCTTCCACTCAAGACCCTTGGTTTGTTAACCTCAGGAGTTATCTAGTTTTTAAAGCCCAGAGGAAAGAAGCGAAGGAGTTATTGCTTGTTGAGCTAGGGGAAATGATGTTAGAAGAAAGGCCGTGGTACCATGAGATTAAGCAATATTGCAGAGACGGTACCTTTCCCGAAGAAGCTGAAGTGGAGGACAGGCGAGCCATTTGTAGAGCGGCGTTAAAGTATACCCTCATTGGTGAAGTTCTTTACAGACGCGCTGTAAATAGAATGCTCCTTAGATGTGTGACAGATGAAGAGGCTCGGAAAGTGATGGAAGGATCCCACTCTGGTGAGTGCGGAGGGCATGTGAATGGTCAAATGTTGGCTAAGAAAATTCTTAGGCAGGGCTACTACTGGCCGACCTTAGAAGAAGACTGTGCCACCTACGTTCGTAGGTGTGTCAAGTGCCAAATCTATGCCAACAAAATCCACACTCCCTCCTCCTCTTTACATCCACTATCCTCCCCTTGGCCTTTCTCCATGTGGGCCTTTGATATCATCAGGCCCCTTGGTGATCCTAATGCTCAGATAAAACAAAAATCTTTCATTATCACTGCCACTGAGTACTTCACCAAGTGGGCCGAAGCTGAAGCATTTGTGGAAATCAAAGGTTCGACCGTGTGCAAATTCATCATGAGGAACATCATCACGCGGTTTCGGAGTGCCAAGCAGCCTCGTCACCGACAATGGACCACAGTTCATATCTCAAGAGCTTCAGGACCTGTGTAAGAAATTCAACATTTCCTTACATCACTCGTCTCCATACTATCCACAAGGCAACGGCCAGGCCGAAGCCACAAACAAAACGCTTTTGAAAATTCTAAAGAAAACTTGTGAGTCTAATAAATTTGCTGATTGGCCAGAAAAGTTAGTTGATGCTCTGTGGGCCTACCACACCTCGTCTGCATGCCCACCGGGCAAACTCCGTTCTCACTTACTTATGGGATGGAGGAGGTATGTCCACACGAGATCCTCATTCCTTCTCTAAGAGTCCAGCTAGACAAGGAACTCAATCCCGATGAACATCGGGAGGCGTTATTGGTACAACTAGAACTCTTAGACGAACGACGTCTAGCTGCGGCCGATCATGTGCTTGCATATCAAAATAGACTCCCAAGGTCTTTTCAAAAGAAAGTGATTGAGCGTAAATTTCAAGAAGGAGACATGGTTTTGAAGCGCATTTTCATAAAACTTGGAGGTCCAAGGTCTAAATTGTCAGCAAACTGAGAAGGGTCGTACGTCGTTAGGGAAGTGTACCCCAGAAACGCATATAGGCTAGTTAATGCCGAAGGTGAGGAGCTCTCTCACCCTTAGAATGGGCTATACCTTAAGCCCCTGTTTGGTATTAGGATAAGAGGGGATATCCATAATCTATCCTTAATCTTATGTTTGGTATCATTAAATTTATGGTGATATCCTAATAATAAATTAGTTTAGGATATCCTTAAAAACAGGGATATCACAGGGGATATGTCATTCCCACTTTTTGTGGGAACGAAGTATCCCCCTTGTATCCTCTCTTTTTTCCCCTCCCCCGCCCCTTTACCCCTCTCACCCCTTCAAGCCCTAGGCCGTGACGCCGTCCGCCTCGTCTCCGCCAGCTCCACATCACCTGCTCGCCGACACCGTCCACCTCATCTCCGGCACCACATCGCCTGCTCCCCGACGCCGTCCGCATCCTCTCCGTCTCTGCACACTTGTCCTTGCTCACCGACGCCGTCCGCCTCCTCTCCGGCTCCACATCGCTTGTCTCTGCTCGCCGACATCATTCGCCACCTCTCCGGCTCCACATCGCTCGTTGACGCCGTCGTCTTTGTCTCTCTGGTGAGTCTTCGCCATCCTCTCACCCCCTTCCTTCTATGTCCCCTTCTGTGTGTTGCGTCGGCGAGAGAGAGGGGAACGCGGGGAGGGAGATGGGGACGGAGCGAGGGGAAGGGAGAGTGGGCTCCGGGAGATAGAAGAAGACAGACAGAGAGAAACGGAGAGGCAAGGGGAAGGCGCGGGGGAAGAGAGAGGGCACGACAGAGGGGGGGAGAGAAAGCAGCCACGGGAGAGGGAGAGAACATATCCAGGTTTCCTTCTACAAGTATATGTTTCTCTATCCATGAACGCGTATTGCCATTTCCTATCACTTGGGTATGCACTGGTTTAACATATCCAGTGATTTTCCAGCTCGTGCTTTGGTAGCTACAGGTTGCAGAACCCATCCTGGTGGAGCCTTCCGAAAGGTGCACCTTCTTCCCCATCCAGGTTCTTCTCTGTTTTTTTTTTCCCTGTATATTCCCCTGTCCGTATGTAATATTGAAACGTACCCAGGATCTTGCCATGTTTAGTTGATTTAGATCTCCCACTATTGCCTGCTCCCAAAAGGTTCCTGTTGGCTTTTGAAGAATTCTTTGATTCTGCAGATCTTATACTTCTAACATTTATGTTTGTTTCGTGAGATCTTGTTCTAAAAATGTTAGATCTCATTTTTGTCCTTGCATATTTCGTCAGTTCCACCTTGATCTCCTTGTTGTGCAGATCCCTGTATATATGTGTCTCCCATGGAATAGTTTTGTGCCTTTATGATCAAGGTGGCAGATCTAGCAATCGAACAAAGGAGAGAGAGGTAACTGGTTTGATCCACATGTTGTTCCTTTCTCCTCCGAGAGCAATAGAATAGAATTTTTACTAGTTGGTGGGATGATAACTGGACAGGAAAAGCTTGTTAAACCTGCTAGCTGGGGAGAAAATCTAGTTGTGGAGTGAAGGCTAAGGGGGCAACAGTCTGTTCTATGATTGTTTTGGCATTAGACTGGATGTATTTGTCACTATCTTCAGCCTTGATTCATCCCATCCCTTTGTGTGCGCCCACTGTGTTTATATCATGAATCTTGTTTCTTCTGCCATTGCCCCCCATTGCCATTGCTTTCTGGTTGGGGTTTGTCTTTTAGGAGACTTTATAATCCAATTCAAATCAGGGCAGAGGGCTCACTTAATTTCTGTACAGACTTATTCCTGGGGGGTGGAAAAGACAAGAGCTAGACGGGTATACTGCTCTTGATGTGAGTGGGTTTTGTCTGCTATTGTGTCTTGTGGGTGCCAAATTATATGGTGTACTATTTGCTACCCAAAATTATACAGATTAAAGAATGGGTGTACCTTTTTCCATAAGAGTGTGGTTTGCTAACTCCTGCCATACATGCTTAATTCTGAACAGAGGGCCGGGTAACTGTTTGTATCTGGGTTTTGTAAACATGGGGCACAGTTTTCTAACTCTTGAAACAATAAGCAGATCTCCCATTTCCCTTGAGCTTAGCTTCCTGTAGTTAACCCTCATATGGTAGCACTTTTTTCTTATTTCTCCTTTCCCTTTATGTTATATGCATGGTTTGTCAAGTATGATATTGCTGCATGCTGAGAGGTTGAATCAAAGCAAACATTGATTTGGTTTTTTTTTAACATGCATGATTTATTAGATATTGTCTTATTTTATTGCACACTTCAGAGGTCATGGATTCATCGAAGACTAGGGTTTCAAATTGGTGTAACGATGCAGATCGTTTTTAGCTGATTTACTTGTTGAACAGCGTGTTAGGCGAGATGGTTTTACTAATGGTACTTTCACAAAGCAAGCATGGAGAACAGTGCATGAGAAGTTCAATCAAGTGTACCATGCAGGGTATACTGTAGCAAATTTAAAAAATCGTCTTAAGAATTTGAAGAGACTATACAGTCTCTATAGGGATTTAAAAAACAGATCCGGTTGGGGTTGGGATGACACAAATCATCTACCAATCCCTGGAACAGCTGATGCGTGGGATGTACTAGTTGCGGTATGTATATTGTTTTCTTACAACATCCTTTTAGAAATAATTCTTAATATTTTTTGATAATATTTTATGTTTACCCCTTTTCAGAGTAAGAAAGACTACACTATATTCGAGGCAAACCATTTCTCATATGGGAACAAATGGACCTTATTTGTTCCAGTAGCATGGCCAATGGAAATCTTGCAAATAGTTTTGTGGCTCAGGAAGATAGTCATCCTCCATCCCAATCTTATCAACAAGATGTTAGTGATGATTATGAGATAGACTTAGATCTGAACACGAGTGAGATGGGTCTAGAGGATGATGCACTAAACTCTATCACTCAACAACCACCTGTACAAACAAATGATGATGCAACTTCACACTCAAAGGACATACCGTGTGCATCTACTAGTAGCCGTAAACGTAAATACAACTCACAAGTCAGTGTTGAAGCCTTTGACAGGTTATTAGAGTTGGGTGAAGAGAGACTCAAACTTACCAGAGAATTAGTGGAGAACCAGCGTAGGACAATACCACCACAAGTTGATGTTGCATTGCAAGAGTTGCTAAAGGTGGAGGGGATACCCCAACATTATCTTTACAAGGCCATTAATCTGTTGAAGGACAAGGATGACAGATGCATCTTTCTTGCTTTACCCAATGAAATGAGACTTGGATGGATATTGTCCCGCCTTGAGTGATTTATGATATCCTTTATTTACTTTCAAAGTCATTATATTGTTGTAGTGATGTTATATGATTATGCTTTGTTCACTTGTTCATTATGCTTTTGCATGCTTTATGTTTTATACTAATGTCATATATTTTTCTTCTACATTATGCATTTATACATGTTTGGTTGTGTAGGTAGACTTGAAATGGCTTCATCTTCTACCACCACTTTTGATTTGGAAATGTTTTTTTTGGAGGAAGAGGAATATTGGGATGAAGTTGAACATACAATATTAGTCCACATGAAAGCACCTAAAACACCTATTTGTAAACAACCAATGCACACAGATCAAGGGAGAGGGCATAGGTGGGTGAATGAGGTTATATCTGGACATGTTGTTCGTTCCTACTCTTGCTTTCGTGTACATCCTACTCTCTTCATTAGGTTAAGGGATGTCTTGGTTCAGAGGGGTGTGCTAGAGGATACAAAGAATATGTCTGCATGTGAGCAATTGGCTATCTTTTTGATAGAGGTAGGCCATGGCATTGGTAATAGAATGTTGAGAGAATGGTTTCAACATTCTGGGGAGACTATAAGTCATCATTTCAATGCCGTTCTCAAGGCAATTTTGTCACTTCGGAATGACTATATGAAATTACCTGACAACGATGTGGGAGTCATGAGAAGATTCATAGTGATCCAAAGTTCTATCCTTTTTTTAAGGTAAGTACTAGTAAATTAAGTAATTACACATATAATACATGAATGTCATCACTATGTAGTAAGAACTAATTAATGTTGTTTTAGAATGCATTAGGTGCAATTGATGGCACACACATACCTGTGAAGGTGGCTAGAGATGAGCAAGGTCCTTGGCGTAGTCATAAAGGCTGGACATCCCAGAATGTAATGGCGTGTGTCAATTTTGACTTGTTATTTTTATATGTTGTCGTTGGATGGGAAGGATCTGCTTCTGATATGAAGGTTTTGACATGGAGCATTGACGATGGTAGTTTTGGTGTTCCTGAAGGTAGGATCAATTTGCATGACTTAATTCTTATTAATATTTCTGTTTACATTTAGTTTTTCCTGAAGGATACTCATATATTGGAATATAGGCAAGTTTTATCTCGTCGACGGTGGCTATGCTAACACTCACCAGTTCTTAGCACCGTATCGTGGATATCGCTACCATCTTTCGACATATGAGATAGGGAGGTCAAGAGTTTCATATCGAGATCGAAAAGATCTTTTCAATCATAGACATGCTCAGTTAAGGAACGTTGTTGAACGAGCATTTGGTGTGTTGAAGGCTAGATTTGCTATACTCACAAAGCAAAGGAATTACCCTATTGAGACACAAGTTAAAATTGACATGGCATGTTTTCTCCTTCACAATTTCATCAAGAGAGAACAGGAAATGATTACATATTGAATGGTGAATCCATATTCCGAAGAGGAATGGTGAATCCGGTGAGTGGAGTTGACCATGATGATGGGGATGAAATTATTCTTCGTGGTACTGACACTATGCGAGGAGAGAGCCTAAGAAGTGGCATTGCAGCTCGCCTTTGGGCTAGGCACAATAGAAGAGGGTAATTCTTTTTTATACTTGTTTCTATACACTTTTTACATTGTTGAATAGAAGGATTTGACATAATTTAATTGCTTGTTTTCTTTGGCATACATACGAGGAGAGCAGGAGGTGGAAAGTAGGTAGTGAATTATGTGTCTCCATTTAGTATGTTGCTTGATGGATGCTCTTTCATTGTGGACGTTTGTTTGGAGATCTTTGCCCTTTTATGTTATTTTCATTTCTGTCTTTGCATCGGATTTTTTTCAAGATGATGGGCATGTTCAATACCCTTTCACGCCTTGGAAAATCTTAATCTTATATCTCTATTTTGTTAATCAGATCCACCCAATGGTCATACTTAGCTCATTTGCTCCCCACGCACAACAGGATTTTGCCAGCCCACATCATTCTACCAAGCTAAACTCAAGTGTAACTTATGTGGTGGTGCCCATGGTGCAATGCTGAGAATGGTGTGTGTGTGCTCTTGTTCACAGAGGAAGAGAGTCTTCTTTCCAAAGCAATGCTGAGTAGGAAAGAGTGGAGGAATGCTAAGTTTGTCTTTTTGACCACATGCGTTCTTCATGCTTATAACATGATCTGCAAGTGAGTTTGCTTGCCACACCATATGCATCTCCCATAGCTTATCACATATTTGTTTATGTTAAACTTAACATCTTTAGATCCCCCCAGGTTTCAGTGTTTTCATGCAGCTTACATGGGAGGTGATTTTATGTGGCCATTTGGGTTGGCATAAAAGAGAGAAAATCAAAGCACAGTGAAATAAAAAAAACCTGTCAACAAGTGTTTATTTACCTTTTTTTAAATATAGAAACCATATTGTTCTGTTCAGATGTACATCAGCTAAAACATCAATGAAATCATGACCCTTTTTTTTTGAAATATTCATTGAAGAGTACTTGGTTGATGTAAAATAGTGATGGTTGATGTAAAATAGTGAAATTTCTCAGTACTCACTGGTTTTAAAATCGGCAAAAATAAACAGCAAAAGAGGAGATTTCCTGGTAAAAATAATTGTATCCTGATTTTAGTTCTGCACAGAAGTTTGCATGGCAGGGGCAGATGCAGGGCATGAAGTTTAAGATTTTTTATTGCAATACTTTTATTGCAGCAGCAAGTCTTTTATTTCAGGTGAAATGAAGGCAGCGAAAGCGGCATTAAGAAGTTGGAATAAATCTGACTTCAGTAATGTCACATAGTATGCAAGTGATGCTGGTGATTAGGTGGAGAGGCAACAGAATTTCTTTGACTCTGACCCATCCAAGTTTAATAGGATAGCCTTACATGCTGCACATGCACATCTTCTTTTGTCATTATTTTTAACTGTTATTTTTTTTTTCTTTGAACTTCTTAACAAATTTTAGATATGACAGATGTGAAGTCATGCGCTACGAAGTTGGTGGATAAAGAACTTCAGTTTTATCATGATGTTTAGATGAGCTCTATATTGATTTTACCTATATTGGTGGACATTATATGTGTTTAGAAATCTTAAGTTGGTTTTTGGATAGAGTATGTTGATGGAAACATTATTTTGGTATTTGGACAGTTTCACCATTGTTGAATAGATAGTGAATGTGAAACATTGGATATTATTTTTGAACAGACGATGAATGTTGAACATTATAATAGATACAAATGATGGATTCCAGCATTCTATTTTTTTTGCCATGTATAAGATAAGTTATGAGTTTTAGTTTATGCACGAATCAAATTATGTTATGTAGAACAAGTTTTTACCATCAAAAATAAGAAAAAAAATTTACTGCATAATATCGTGAAAAGATACTTAAAAAAAAGTGAATGGGATATGCCAAAAAAATTGGAACCGAATCTATACTCTCGCCAGAATTTACAAATTACTTGATATTAAATATATTTAGATATTGTGTTATGTTTGGTTCGTTTATTGCAGGTGAACAAAATTTTGGATCTATTTAAAGAAGTATTTTCTCTTTCAAATCGAACAATAAACTCAAAAGTCCAAATTCAATCCTAAATAATTTGATTTGATACGGTTCAAAGTAAAACTTTTGTTTGACAGTTTCTTAAATATGATACGCATGTTTAATTTTTTGTTGAAGAATTTCATTCAAATAAATGAGCAAGGGTCGGATAATTTGTTTCTTTGATAATAAAAAGTGAAAATAAAAAAAAAATCATAATAAGATGGGGTATATTTGTCATTTCAAACTGTTTATCCCCACTCTTATCCTCATTTGTACCAAACATAGTTTGTGGATATCTTTCTTTTTTATCCTTGATCATACCAAACAATATAAGGATAGACGATGGTACAAGGGATGAGATATCCCTATTCTCAATACTTTTATCCCGATACCAAACAGGGCCTAAAAGATTCTACCCCTGATGTTGATAATAACACAAATTTGCAAAAGAGAATGTTGTTGGCTATGTGCCTCGTTTCCCCTCATTGTGGTGAATGGTCTCTATGTCCGGTCACACACACAACACGGCGACTTAAGGCCAATTCCCCTTTGTTTATGGTGTTTTCATTCAGCCCTCACGTAGGGAACCTGAGGTCGATTCTCTTCTCGCTCGGACAAGGTCCAGGGGCAAAGGGAAAGCTGGCATGTAGACCAGTAAGCGGCGTGTATCATGTGTATAAAGTCTCAAAAAGGGACGATCAATTCAAAGGAAAAGCAAAAAAGGAAATGAAACAAAATAAAAAAAATACTAAAAAAATAGAGGCATGTCAAAGAGTGACAGTATAGTTCTCCGCGGGACGCCCTTGAGCCTTGTCGTATGCATGCCCCCAATTCGAAAAAGAGCAAGGACCTTAAAGTCCCTGGACAACAGACAGATCGCACATGAGACATACCCATTGCAAATCTTATAAGCCAGTAAACCCAACCCCAAGACCAAGTCTTGTCTCATTACTAATCTTTCTATTCTCCCTAGAAGACCAAAGGACTCCTACATCTGGTCTGTGTTAGAACATCAATATTCAAGGGGCAAGAAGCCTTAATGAGTCAAGGATAAATGCACACCGCGTATAGACATTATCCATCAGACAAGGGATGGGGACGAGATCCATGGCCAATTACTCAAAAATGCAAGAAGTGTTGTTATCAAGATCTCAAAAAATCCAAAAAAAAACAAAAAAATCAGATAATTTAAAAATCCAAAGAAATCAAAAAATTTCAAAAATTCAAAAACAATCAAAAATTCCAAAAATCCAAAATCCAAAAAAAAATCAAAAATTTCAAAAAAAATCTAAAAAAATCAAAAATTTCAAAAATCCAAAAAAAAATCAAAATCAAAAATCCAAAAAAAAATAGAAATCTCAAAAGTCAAAAAAATTAGAAGATCCCAAGATCCAAAAAAAAAAAACGTGTGTATATACCGCTTTCCTTTAGCATGCATTGTTTATTTTCCTTTCCACCTATTTAATAAGGCTCAGCCTCTTGACAATTGCGAAGTTAAATTCATGATTATTTAAGCACAAGGGGCTGAGCCAAAGAGCAGATCTAACATGTTCTCCTTTTACTAAGTGTGCAGGGACAGGTAATTCTAAGTGACGTGTAGCGCCGTACTCAATGTTCTCAGCCTCTCTCTCTCTCCCGTGTTCAAATCTCATCTCACACTCGTGTCAATAAGCAAACCACTCATTCCATAAATAATTGACATAAAAAAGGGAGTTCCACTGAGATATGAACAGCATATACAAAAGATGGGGAGGTGGCTCACAAGTCTCCTCAGTGTCCACCGCCACTCTCCCCAGATCCCTCCTGCCGCTCCGGTGGTGGCGGCATCTCGCCGCCACCCCTACCGCTCTGGGCACTCCCATCACCCTGGCGGTGCCTCTCCTCCTCCTCGTTCCTCCGCCGACTGGAGGAACCCGTCAAATACTGTCCTACAGAGCCGCCAGTCACCCTGCTGGCACTCACCCCGCTCCGGCTCCTGCTACGTGAACGACTATGTCGCAGTCATGATCTGCTGCGCACGCCATGCTGCGCCGCAGCGCCGCGCAGACTCGCTCCTTCGTCGCCTCCGCGACCTGTGCCTCGGCTGCCTCGGCCCGGATGCGCAGCTGGTCCCTCTTGCTCAGAGTAGTCTGGACCTCCCCCCGGAGCCGGTCCCTCTCACCCTGGAGATCCATGGCGTGCTCCGTGGTAGGCTGCAAATCTCGCTCCTGCGTCAGAGCAATCAGTCAATAATCAATTGTTAAAAATAATCAATCATATGTTCTATTGTGTTTACCCGCTCCTCTAGGTGCCTCCAGGCCTCCTCAGCCCTCAGCACAGCTCCCGCCAGCTGGGCCTCCAGAAGTGATGGAGAGCCCCCCACACCTCGTGAGGAGGAAGCACCACCTGCTCCGGTGCCCCTCACTCTCTCCAGCTCCCTCCGCTGCGTATAAAAGCAGGTCAAATTCCAAAATTTGCCTAAATTAGATTAAGTGCTGAGGTTGGGCAGGGTACTTACCAGCTCCGCTGTCTGCCTCTGTGTTGCCTCCCGATCTTGCACCGCCGAGTAAAGCAGGGCTCGGAGCGATGCAATCTCACCAGTTATATCCACCTGCAATGCATTGTCAAATCATCAAGCTCAATTCCATAAATCCAAATTCACTAAGTCGTGGTTTAGGAGTTTTACCTGGTGTCGGGTGCTCTTGTACACTTTCCTCCATATTTCAAGGCATACGCCTGGAGGTATGCGTCGTCGGTAGTCGCAGTGGACTTGACTGCCTTTCCCTTGTGCTCCCAGTTGTTGATTTGCTCCTTCGCCCGCTCATGCCAATCGGTAGTGTCGTGGAGTCCTCTAAAACTCCGACCCGGCCTGCGAAAGCGGTCTCGGGCGGGGAACTCCACTGCACTCTGCCGAAGGTCGAGTGAGTGCTGGCAAAGGAACAAGTGAAGAGGTAGCACAAGGTTGAGTGCATGCAACCACACCGACCTACCGAAGTAGGGGCGGGCTTGCACCAACCAGGGCTGTCCCTCATCACCTTCCCCAAGGTATGGCTTCCAAACCACCTGCAAAACAAATCCGATCAGTCACCAAGCAATAAAGTCAAGCAATCAATCAAAAAGAAAGGTTAGGAGTACTTACATCTAGGTAGGGGTAGCCGTCAATAGCTTCCTGCAGACGTTCGAGCTGGTCCCCTAGGTTGCGAGAATCCCGGATAGGATCCTGTTGGCCCTTTTGGTACGACAGCAAGCTAACCTAGAGGGGGGGTGAATAGGTTTTTCTGAAATCTGAAATAGAATCTTAAACACCAGAATTAACACTTGAAGGTTTGGTTAGTTTGTGTGATAAAGAGTAGCAGTGCGGAAGCAAATAAACAATCACACAAATAACACAAGAGATTTATCCTGGTTCGGCCCTTCCCACATGGAAGTCCTACGTCCAGTCCCAGCAACTTCTTCTTGGATTTCACTAACCAAGGGTACAGTCCCCCTTAAGGACACTACAACACCCAGCACCCCAGCTGGTCTTCTTCTCTTTCCCGGGCAAGAAGGCAGCCCACTTCTCTTACAGGTAAAGAAGCCAACCTCCTGGTACAAACCCCAGTGCGGTTCTGCTAGACACTAACCCCTAGCTAGGTTAACAACTGTATACAGTCCTACAGCCGGACAAGGATCTTTCTTAGAAAAGAAAGAACAAAGCTGAGAGTTGGAACAAATAAAAACCAACCAAAAGAACTCTCAGCAAAGACTCTCTCTCCCCAGATTTACAAGATGCACAGAGAGAGAGAGAGAAGAGAGGAGAAGGAGCTTGAATGCTTCAGTGCTTCAGATGCTTGAACACTTCTTCTTGGGCTCAGGCTCTTTCTCTCTTTTCCTTTGAGTGTATGTGGAGTTGAGGTTCTTCCGGATGTACACTCTTGAAAAATCTTCAGGAAAGCTCATACTTCTTCTTCAGCCTTGCTTCATCTTTTATATGAGCAATTTGAATAAATCCGTTGGAGTTCTAGCCGTTGCTCATCTTCTCTTTCTTCTGATAATTTGTGGTCTACGAGGTCTGCAAGCATAGAAAAAAGTGTTTAGATAAAGAGTGTTTCTGTCAAAAGGCTCATACCTTTATGTTTCCTGATGCCACCCAGAAGTGGTAAGTAATCCCCTTTTGTTGGCAGAAAGAAAAGATTTAGAGAGATAAGCAAAAAGATCTCCTGTCAGAAAGATAGAGGATTACGCAAATCAAGAATATTTGACTTTTTCACTAGATGCCAAAAAATATTTTGAAATATAAAATAAATCTATGTTTAAGTGAAATCCATATTTTACAAAGGAATCGATGTGAGAGCAAATCCTTATGAGAGATACAAAGGAATCCATGTGAGAGTTACAAGGAATCCATATGAGAGTTACAAAGGAATCCAGTGAGAGTTACAAAGGAATCCATGTGAGAGTTACAAAGGAATCCTATGAGAGTTACAAAGGAATCCATTGAGTTACAAAGGAGTCTGTTGAGTTACAAAGGAATCTTATGAGTTTCAAGAGTCTGTGTGAGTACAAAGATCCTTATGAGTTTCAAAGGAGTCTGTGTGGTACAAAGGAATCCTTATGAGTACAAAGGAGTCTGTGTGAGTTACAAAGGAATCCTTATGAGTTTCAAAGGAGTCTGTGTGAGTTACAAAGGAATCCTTATGAGTACAAAGGAGTCTGTGTGAGATAAAGGAATCTTATGAGAGTCACTTATCAAAATCGTTATGAGACAAATCGATGTGGGCATTTGAACTGAATGGAATCCATATCTTTATGCAAATCATTATGATAATGTCATAAATTATATTTATAGAAAATCATGATATTTAATTTATTATTAGAAAAATTATGTATTAAATATATTATTAGATAATAATCATAAATTTATATTTATTAGAAAATCATGATATTTAATTTATTATTTAATATTCAATTAATCACTAAATTTTATTTATTAAGAAAAACATGATATTAAATATTTTTAATAATAATTAATTAACATAAATAATTATTATATCACCAAAATAAAAGGGTAAAATATAGAGTGGTTCAACAATCTCCCCCTTTTTGGTGATGACAAAATTTATGAGAATTTTCTGACAAAAATACGTAAAGCATAGAAAATACAGAAAATTCACAGATAATGCATACCATGCATACTCTCCCCCTTTTTGTCACAAACCAAAAAGGAAGGTTCTTACCATTGCATTCTCTCCCCTTTGTGAAAGAAATTTTTACCATTGAGGGGTTCAACAATGATTGACATAAATGAATAACTCCCCCTTAGTCTGTGCTCCCCCTGAATGAGAGACTCCACCTGAATGAAACTTGTAAATAATTGTTAGTAATATTAAAATTTAAAATAATTAATGACTACTCCCTCTTCAGATATGAGATGGATGAAGAGCTGGCAGTCACCAGTGCCTTGAGCATCCTTTGTTCCTGATGCTCCAAGGCCATCCTGCAAATAAACTACTCAGAAGTAGGTACCCAAATCTTTTTGGGTCCTTGATGGTTAGATGCATAAATCCTTTAGGAATCCAAACTAAGTGCTTAGTTGTGCAGGTGTTCACAGTGTGTCCTAGTTTATTGCAATGAGAGCAGCAATGAATATAATTTGTTTTGCAGTTCTTATTGCCTTTGTGATGCATGATTTGAACATAATTTTTAGAAACCTTATTCTTTTGATAAAGCTTGGTTGTTTCAGGTTCCTTTTTTTGAGGCATTTTGGTTTCTTTTACAAATTTTGGTAAAGGATATTTTCCTGAGTTTATTACTTGTTTTCCTTTTTCTGGAGGTGTATAACCAAGCCCTTGTTTGTTATTTCCAGATTTTGATCCGTTTAAGCATAGGGCTAAAGATGTTTTTCCTTTAGTTAATTTTCCAACTGATTCTTTTAAATACAGATTTTCTTTAGTTAGAGTTTTAATTTTTCTTCTAACTCTAATTTTTCATTCTCCTTTTTTTAAATATTCATTCAAAAGATAAATGTTATCTTTACTATCCTTTAATTGTTTTCTAGTTGCTCCAATTCGGATTTAAGATCAGAATTGGTGTTTTCTAAGCAAATAGTGTTGTTTTTCAGATTCTTTAATTCTTTTACAACATTTTATGTTTTTCATATAGTTCATTAAATACTTCTTCTAAGTCTTCAGATTCTGATCCTGAATATGTGCAAGAATCAAAAGATAGTTAGGATGTACCTCATCTAGTCCTACCATGAGGGCTAGATTTACCTGCTCTTTCTCTGATTCTGAGCATGATGATTCTGAGCATGTGGTCTCTTCATTTTCCCAAGCAGCTGCCATGGCTCTTCTTTTAATTTCTTGTGCTGCTTCTTGGGTTTCTCATTTGACCAGTCTTCTTGAGTCTTGGACAATCCGGTCTTAGATGTCCAGGTTTTCTGCATTCATAGCAGACTGGTTCTTTTTCTTTCTCTCTTTCTTTTGAATCCTTCTTGATCCATTTTTCTTCTTCTTGAAAATTTTCTGAAGCTTGGACAGAACTTCATCTACGTCACTATCTTCAGAATCTGCATTTTTGGAGCTAGAAGAAGAAGTGGAAGGAGCAGCTACAACCTTAAGAGCATTAGTACATTTCTTCTTAGATGAGCTTTCAGACAATCGCTCCATATTTATTTCATGTGCCATGAGAGAACCTATTAAATTATCAATTGACAATTTGGTTAAATCATGGGCCTCTTCAATAGCAGTTACTTTAGGTGTCCATGAAATAGTTAAGGACCTAAGTATTTTTCTAACGGTTTCTTCATTGGAAAGAGTTTTACCAAGAGAATTTAAGCCTACTACTATGCTTGAAAATCTATTATACATAGTAGTAATGTTTTCGCTTGGAAGCATTTTAAATTGTTCATATTGTGAAACAAGAATATCTATTCTAGTTTGTTTCACTTTATCCGTTCCTTCATAAGTTATCTGCAGTTTATCCCAAATTTCTTTAGCAGATTTGCATGCAGACACTCTACTAAATTCTCTTTTGGATAAGGCACAACATAAGTAGTTCTTAGCTTTAAAGTTTAAAGATAATTTACTTTTATCAGCAGGTGTAATGGCAGTAGTGCCTTCAATAGGAACAATAACAAATCACCTACCTCAATTACCTGCCACAGATCAAAGTCTGTGCCTCGAATGAAGCATTCCATTCTCATTTTCCATATTGGTAGTCTTCTCCATCAAAGAATGGAGGTCTGGTGACTGATTGACCTTCAGCATATCCTTGAGCTGCCATGGATCTTACTCTAAGATCGTTGGATCTTCGAATGATCAGAGACCCGCTCTGATACCACTTGTTGGCCCTTTTGGTACGGCAGCAAGCTAACCTAGAGGGGGGGTGAATAGGTTTTTCTGAAATCTGAAATAGAATCTTAAACACCAGAATTAACACTTGAAGGTTTGGTTAGTTTAGTGTGATAAAGAGTAGCAGTGCGGAAGCAAATAAACAATCACACAAATAACACAAGAGATTTATCCTGGTTCGGCCCTTCCCACATGGAAGTCCTACGTCCAGTCCCCAAGCAACTTCTTGGGATTTCACTAACCAAGGGTACAGTCCCCCTTAAGGACACTACAACACCCAGCACCCCAGCTGGTCTTCTTCTCTTTCCCGGGCAAGAAGGCAGCCCACTTCTCTTACAGGTAAAGAAGCCAACCTCCTGGTACAAACCCCAGTGCGGTTCTGCTAGACACTAACCCCTAGCTAGGTTAACAACTGTATACAGTCCTACAGCCGGACAAGGATCTTTCTTAGAAAAGAAAGAACAAAGCTGAGAGTTGGAACAAATAAAAACCAACCAAAAGAACTCTCAGCAAAAGACTCTCTCCCCAGATTACAAGATGCACAGAGAGAGAGAGAGAAGAGAGGAGAAGGAGCTTGAATGCTTCAGTGCTTCAGATGCTTGAACACTTCTTCTTGGGCTCAGGCTCTTTCTCTCTTTTCCTTTGAGTGTATGTGGAGTTGAGGTTCTTCCCGGATGTACACTCTTGAAAAATCTTCAGGAAAGCTCATACTTCTTCTTCAGCCTTGCTTCATCTTTTATATGAGCAATTTGAATAAATCCGTTGGAGTTCTAGCCGTTGCTCATCTTCTCTTTCTTCTGATAATTTGTGGTCTACGAGGTCTGCAAGCATAGAAAAAAGTGTTTAGATAAAAGAGTGTTTCTGTCAAAAAGGCTCATACCTTTATGTTTCCTGATGCCACCCAGAAGTGGTAAGTAATCCCTTTTTGTTGGCAGGAAAGAAAAGATTTAGAGAGATAAGCAAAAAGATCTCCTGTCAGAAAGATAGAGGATTACGCAAATCAAGAATATTTGACTTTTTCACTAGATGCCAAAAAATATTTTGAAATATAAATAAATCTATGTTTAAGTGAAATCCATATTTTACAAAGGAATCGATGTGAGAGCAAATCCTTATGAGAGATACAAAGGAATCCATGTGAGAGTTACAAAGGAATCCATATGAGAGTTACAAAGGAATCCATGTGAGAGTTACAAAGGAATCCATGTGAGAGTTACAAAGGAATCCTTATGAGAGTTACAAAGGAATCCATGTGAGTTACAAAGGATCTGTGTGAGTTACAAAGGAATCCTTATGAGTTTCAAAGGAGTCTGTGTGAGTACAAAGGAATCCTTATGAGTTTCAAAGGAGTCTGTGTGAGTTACAAAGGAATCCTTATGAGTACAAAGGAGTCTGTGTGAGTTACAAAGGAATCCTTATGAGTTTCAAGGAGTCTGTGTGAGTACAAAGGAATCCTTATGAGTTACAAAGGAGTCTGTGTGAGTATAAAGGAATCCTTATGAGAGTCACTTATCAAATCGTTATGAGACCAAATCGATGTGGCACTTTGAACTGAAATCCATATATATATGAATGGAATCCATTTATCTGTTTAGTGCAAATCATTATAGAATAATGTCATAAAATTATATTTATTAGAAAATCATGATATTTAATTTATTATTAGAAAATATGGTATTAAATATATTTAATATTCATTAATCACATAAATTTATATTTATTAGAAAATCATGATATTTAATTTATATTAGAAAAATCATGGTATTAAATATATTTAATATTCAATTAATCACATAAATTTATATTTATTAAGAAAAACATGATATTAAATATTTTTAATAATAATTAATTAAACATAAATTTTATTATCACCAAAATAAAAGGGTAAAATATAGGAGTGGTTCAACAATCTCCCCCTTTTTGGTGATGACAAAATTTATGAGAATTTTCTGACAAAAATACGTAAAGCATAGAAAATACAGAAAATTCACAGATAATGCATACCATGCATACTCTCCCCCTTTTTGTCACAAACCAAAAAGGAAGGTTCTTACCATTGCATTCTCTCCCCTTTGTGAAAGAAATTTTACCATTGAGGGGTTCAACATGATTGACATAAATGAATAACTCCCCCTTAGTCTGTGCTCCCCCTGAATGAGAGACTCCACCTGAATGAAACTTGTAAATAATTGTTAGTAATATTAAAATTTAAAAATAAATTAATGACTACTCCCTCTTCAGATATGAGATGGATGAAGAGCTGGCAGTCACCAGTGCCTTGAGCATCCTTTGTTCCTGATGCTCCAAGGCCATCCTGCAAATAAACTACTCAGAAGTAGGTACCCAAATCTTTTTGGGTCCTTGATGATTAGATGCATAAAAATAGCCTTTAGGTATCCAAACTAAGTGCTTAGTTGTGCAGGTGTTCACAGTGTGTCCTAGTTTATTGCAATGAGAGCAGCAATGAATATAATTTGTTTTGCAGTTCTTATTGCCTTTGTGATGCATGATTTGAACATAATTTTTAGAAACCTTATTCTTTTGATAAAGCTTGGTTGTTTTAGGTTCCTTTTTTTTGAGGCATTTTGGTTTCTTTTACAAATTTTGGTAAAGGATATTTTCCTGAGTTTATTACTTGTTTTCCTTTTTCTGGAGGTGTATAACCAAGCCCTTGTTTGTTATTTCCAGATTTTGATCCGTTTAAGCATAGGGCTAAAGATGTTTTTCCTTTAGTTAATTTTCCAACTGATTCTTTTAAATACAGATTTTCTTTAGTTAGAGTTTTTAATTTTTCTTCTAACTCTAATTTTTCATTCTCCTTATTTTTTAAATATTCATTCAAAAGATAAATGTTATCTTTACTATCCTTTAATTGTTTTTCTAGTTGCTCCAATTCGGATTTAAGATCAGAATTGGTGTTTTCTAAGCAAATAGTGTTGTTTTTCAGATTCTTTAATTCTTTTACAACATTTTTATGTTTTTCATATAGTTCATTAAATACTTCTTCTAAGTCTTCAGATTCTGATCCTGAATATGTGCAAGAATCAAAAGATAAGTTAGGATGTACCTCATCTAGTCCTACCATGAGGGCTAGATTTACCTGCTCTTTCTCTGATTCTGAGCATGATGATTCTGAGCATGTGGTCTCTTCATTTTCCCAAGCAGCTGCCATGGCTCTTCTTTTAAATTTCTTGTGCTGCTTCTTGGGTTTCTCAATTTGACCAGTCTTCTTGAGTCTTGGACAATCCGGTCTTAGATGTCCAGGTTTTCTGCATTCATAGCAGACTGGTTCTTTTTCTTTTCTCTCTTTCTTTTGAATCCTTCTTGATCCATTTTTCTTCTTCTTGAAAATTTTCTGAAGCTTGGACAGAACTTCATCTACGTCACTATCTTCAGAATCTGCATTTTTGGAGCTAGAAGAAGAAGTGGAAGGAGCAGCTACAACCTTAAGAGCATTAGTACATTTCTTCTTAGATGAGCTTTCAGACAATCGCTCCATATTTATTTCATGTGCCATGAGAGAACCTATTAAATTATCAATTGACAATTTGGTTAAATCATGGGCCTCTTCAATAGCAGTTACTTTAGGTGTCCATGAAATAGTTAAGGACCTAAGTATTTTTCTAACGGTTTCTTCATTGGAAAGAGTTTTACCAAGAGAATTTAAGCCTACTACTATGCTTGAAAATCTATTATACATAGTAGTAATGTTTTCGCTTGGAAGCATTTTAAATTGTTCATATTGTGAAACAAGAATATCTATTCTAGTTTGTTTCACTTTATCCGTTCCTTCATAAGTTATCTGCAGTTTATCCCAAATTTCTTTAGCAGATTTGCATGCAGACACTCTACTAAATTCTCTTTGGATAAGGCACAACATAAGTAGTTCTTAGCTTTAAAGTTTAAAGATAATTTACTTTTATCAGCAGGTGTAATGGCAGTAGTGCCTTCAATAGGAACAATAACAAAATCACCTACCTCAATTACCTGCCACAGATCAAAGTCTGTGCCTCGAATGAAGCATTCCATTCTCATTTTCCAATATTGGTAGTCTTCTCCATCAAAGAATGGAGGTCTGGTGACTGATTGGCCTTCAGCATATCCTTGAGCTGCCATGGATCTTTGCTCTAAGATCGTTGGATCTTCGAATGATCAGAGACCCGCTCTGATACCACTTGTTGGCCCTTTTGGTACGGCAGCAAGCTAACCTAGAGGGGGGGTGAATAGGTTTTTCTGAAATCTGAAATAGAATCTTAAACACCAGAATTAACACTTGAAGGTTTGGTTAGTTTAGTGTGATAAAGAGTAGCAGTGCGGAAGCAAATAAACAATCACACAAATAACACAAGAGATTTATCCTGGTTCGGCCCTTCCCACATGGAAGTCCTACGTCCAGTCCCCAAGCAACTTCTTGGGATTTCACTAACCAAGGGTACAGTCCCCCTTAAGGACACTACAACACCCAGCACCCCAGCTGGTCTTCTTCTCTTTCCCGGGCAAGAAGGCAGCCCACTTCTCTTACAGGTAAAGAAGCCAACCTCCTGGTACAAACCCCAGTGCGGTTCTGCTAGACACTAACCCCTAGCTAGGTTAACAACTGTATACAGTCCTACAGCCGGACAAGGATCTTTCTTAGAAAAGAAAGAACAAAGCTGAGAGTTGGAACAAATAAAAACCAACCAAAAGAACTCTCAGCAAAAGACTCTCTCCCCCAGATTTACAAGATGCACAGAGAGAGAGAGAAGAGAGGAGAAGGAGCTTGAATGCTTCAGTGCTTCAGATGCTTGAACACTTCTTCTTGGGCTCAGGCTCTTTCTCTCTTTTCCTTTGAGTGTATGTGGAGTTGAGGTTCTTCCCGGATGTACACTCTTGAAAAATCTTCAGGAAAGCTCATACTTCTTCTTCAGCCTTGCTTCATCTTTTATATGAGCAATTTGAATAAATCCGTTGGAGTTCTAGCCGTTGCTCATCTTCTCTTTCTTCTGATAATTGTGGTCTACGAGGTCTGCAAGCATAGAAAAAAGTGTTTAGATAAAAGAGTGTTTCTGTCAAAAAGGCTCATACCTTTATGTTTCCTGATGCCACCCAGAAGTGGTAAGTAATCCCCTTTTTGTTGGCAGGAAAGAAAAGATTTAGAGAGATAAGCAAAAAGATCTCCTGTCAGAAAGATAGAGGATTACGCAAATCAAGAATATTTGACTTTTTCACTAGATGCCAAAAAATATTTTGAAATATAAAATAAATCTATGTTTAAGTGAAATCCATATTTTACAAAGGAATCGATGTGAGAGCAAATCCTTATGAGAGATACAAAGGAATCCATGTGAGAGTTACAAAGGAATCCATATGAGAGTTACAAAGGAATCCATGTGAGAGTTACAAAGGAATCCATGTGAGAGTTACAAAGGAATCCTTATGAGAGTTACAAAGGAATCCATGTGAGTTACAAAGGAGTCTGTGTGAGTTACAAAGGAATCCTTATGAGTTTCAAAGGAGTCTGTGTGAGTACAAAGGAATCCTTATGAGTTTCAAAGGAGTCTGTGTGAGTTACAAAGGAATCCTTATGAGTTACAAAGGAGTCTGTGTGAGTTACAAAGGAATCCTTATGAGTTTCAAAGGAGTCTGTGTGAGTACAAAGGAATCCTTATGAGTTACAAAGGAGTCTGTGTGAGTATAAAGGAATCCTTATGAGAGTCACTTATCAAATCGTTATGAGACCAAATCGATGTGGCACTTTGAACTGAAATCCATATATATATTGAATGGAATCCATTTATCTGTTTAGTGCAAATCATTATAGAATAATGTCATAAAATTATATTTATTAGAAAATCATGATATTTAATTTATTATTAGAAAAATTATGGTATTAAATATATTTAATATTCAATTAATCACATAAATTTATATTTATTAGAAAATCATGATATTTAATTTATAATTAGAAAAATCATGGTATTAAATATATTTAATATTCAATTAATCACATAAATTTATATTTATTAAGAAAAACATGATATTAAATATTTTTAATAATAATTAATTAAATATAAATTTTATTATCACCAAAATAAAATGGTAAATATAAGAGTGGTTCAACAGATCCCAACGGCGTGCTATGGGTAATAGACCCGACCGTGCGAGCTCACCTCTCCCCAGGGCCGGGAGATGAAGGTAAGACCAGACCTACAAGGTGAAAAGCAAGTTAGATGGCAATTTAGAAGGAATTCAATTCAATTCAAAAGGGTCAAAGAGAAGGTGTGTACCTGGAGGAAGGGGAAGAACCCGCTCGTCGAAGTCTGCCACTCCGAGGCACCCAGGCTGTCAAATTGATGTGCTAGGAAGGATGCTCCCCAGGCATACCCCCTACCTCACCTAGGTCAGCCAGCAGAGGCAGGAAGCGGCAGTGGACCGCGTCACCCCTCGTAGCAAATAACAGTCTGCCAAGAAAAAGCACAAGGAAGCGGCGCAAATCCAAATCCGCCTGCGCCCCGGGCTCACTCGCTAGCTCCCTTCGGCTAACCCGAGTCAACCTATCTAAGTACTCCTGGTCACTCTCTCCCGCTACCTTCCCCACATCGAACAACCCGAGGCTCTCTTGGAGGGGTACCTTAGGCACTAGGGAAGACTTGCGCTCTACTGGTAGCTCTAGTAGTCGATGGGCGAGGTCATGGTAGCAAGGATAGGTATACCCACTCACTGGCTGCCCATAGGTCTTGAGCCCGGTGATCCGGCTCACATCCTCGAGGCTGGGGATCATATGTCCCCAAGGGAATGCGAAGGCGGTCGCCTCCGCATCCCACCTGCTCCGCAGAGCCTGAGTGAGGGCCGGATCCGCCCTCATCCTCTCCATCCCCAAGATCTCTCCGAACCCCATCTCCTCTACCCTCTCTCTCTGGAAGGGGGGAAACGCCAGGTATACAGCCAGCACAATCAGCCAAGACACTCAGGCCCTCATCTCACCCTGCAACATTTTCCATTTGTTAAAAAAAAAAACCAATCAGTTTTAATGTTCAGTCGGAGTTGCGGTAGCCATGGCGACCGCGACCCTGTCGCGACGATTCAGGGCACCGCGACCTTATCGCGTCGCCTTCTGAGGCCGCGATACGGTCGCGTCTGCCTGGGCCGCCGTGACAGAGTCGCGACGCCCCACCCTGTCGCGAAACTATGTCACGGCGGGTCGGGCTGACGCGTTACCAGGGTCGGACCGGCCGGAGCCCCCTTTGTTTGATCCTCTTTTTCCATGGGCTTCTTGCCCTACATTCGTCCTCTAGGGGCTCTATTTGCTAATCCTACGCACTCATACAAGGATTTAAGGGTGATTTACTTACCGATTTCATCGCCTTGGCGCGTTTCCTCCGTTCTTCCTCCACGTTCACGATCGGGGCTTCTTCTTCTTCTTCCACCACCATCTCCTCGACGTCCGCCTCCTTCTCAACCGGAGGCACCTCCGTTCGGCGCCGGGAGCTCCGCCGCTCCGCCTGGCGTTTCCTCCACGAGGAGCAAGGGAGCAGGGAGTTGAGGATGCAAGATGGCTCGAGAAGCTTGAGTTTTTGAAAACCCGGAAAGGAGGAAGAAAGGGCCGTTTGTGTTTTGAATTGGTCGGTTCGAGTCGCGTCAGGACGGTGGGCCGCGACAAAGACGCGACAGCTAGGGTGACCGCGACTATGTCACTGCCAGCCACCCCTGACGCGTCATGAAGGCGGTTGCCAGGAGTGTCGCGTCATCAACCGAGCCATCTAAACTTGCAGAAAAAAAAATTCAGTTTTGTTCATTCCAATTCAAATCATTACATTTACTAATCCTTTCTATCAAATACAAATGCTCTAATTCCTTTCCTAACTACCATCTGATTCCTACAATCAAATCAATTAAATTTCAAATGATCCCCGCCGCTGGCTGAATTTTCTTCAAGGCTTCAATGTATTCTTTGATCACGTCATCGTCTTCCTCTACCTAGGCTTGAACAACTCTCCTCGCACATCCTTCCCAATGGACGACGGCGCTACGCATGTCGCGTTCGTCCTGCTCATCACCCCTCTTCCTCTCTTGGATAGGTAGGTAATGCGATAGGATGGGGACCACCGTGCGTGCTGCGCCGCATTGGAGGTAGCACCGGTCTGGGTTGTACGCAACCAATGCTTCATTGCCCAAGAGTCGTAAGGCAAGCCCGGTGCGTTGAGGTAGATGAATCATCTGACCATGCATGAAGCGGGGGCGCGTGTCAAATTCTGCCACGGTCATCCTTTTGAAATAATCGCGCCATGCTTTCCGTCCTTTCAGCTGCGCTGTCTTGCACCACGCCTTGGTGCTCATGCGTAGAGGGCCGCCCACGAAACCCAGTGGATGGTTGAGCATCGTCTTGAACTCTGTGGCCAACTCCTCCATTGCCTGGAACTGAATGTGAACGCCCATCCATAGCTCGAGGGCGATAATGGGGCCGAAGAAGGGACCTCCCGTAGCTGCAGAAGATAGATCGGCATAGAGGAATCCCAAAACAGCCTGTCCAATGCTCATACCTTCTGAGAGGGAGTCCACGATTCTGAGGTTTGCAAAGGAGATAGCCCCGTCCGTCGTGGGGAAAAGGATAACCCCACATATGTAGATCTCAGTCGCTTTGGCAATGGCCCGATAATTGTGTGTTTTGCGCTTGCATTGAGAAATGATCCATTGCGAAATAGGGAGAAGGTGGACATGCATCCCACTTGTCATGGAGTGCAAATCTGTTTTCCTCGTCATGATCTCCGCGAGGATACTCCAAGAGTTGATCGGCTCCATGGTATATGAAACCGCAAGTTCCTCGCCCCGTTGGTACTGTGGGAGGCCGAGCATCACCTCCAACTCCTCCAGAAGGATCGTGGCTTCAAACGTCGGGAAGAGAAACATGTGGGTCTGTGGATGCCACAACTCCGCTAGCGCCGTAATGCTATCCCACACGTGTACGATTTTATCGTACTTCTTAGCGAGAACCAAAATAGTGGCCAAACCCCACTCCTTTAAGTGGCCAATGGAAGCATGGGGAAGCATTTCCAACATAGGGGAGAGCCATGGTAGCTTGGAGAACCTCCTCTGACCAGGCAAAATCTGAAGGGGAGAAGAAGAGGAGAGTTTAAGAACGGGAAAGAACAAAATAGAGCAGAACAAAAGTGCAGAAAGTTTAGAAATTGAGAAAAGCCACTTACTTGGAGATCCGGGCGCATGTAGATGTGCCCCGGGATGTCAGAGAGATGTTGGAGATTGGCATATGACTCCCTAGCAGCCTTTGGACCGGAGTAGGGAGGGATCTCCTCTTGGAAAGCTGAGTAGTTTCTCTTCATGATAGAAAAAAGGGAGAAACAGGGGAATAAACTTGAAAAGAAGGAAGCAGAAGGTTAGCTGCGGGATTAGCCCCTAAATCCTCTTATTTATAGAGTCTTAAGAGGTCCACTCCTACTCTAATCCCGAAACTAGGTGTTAGGATAGCATTAGAAGAGGTGTAGGAGTCCTAGTGTTAGTCTAGGTGTCTTAGGATGAGGATAAACTCCGTTTTCCTGGTCTTTCTGGGTTCGGTCCAAGTCGCGACAGCACGATCTGACGCGATCAGGTCGCGACGGGGTGGGCTGACGCTACTATGTCACGGTCATCTATAGTGTCGCCTTTCTACCCGAGGGTCTATTTTCATGTTTGCACCTTGTGTGTATGTATGTTTGTTTTGTTTGTTTGTTTATAATTGTGAATATATATTGTCAGTTTGTGCTCATTATGTTTGTTTTTTTTATTTCAAAAAAAAACAAATAATAATAATAATAATAATAATAAATCAAAAATTCAGAAAATCAAAAAAGGGGACTTCGTCACAAGTAAGTCAGGTAAGTATTTCTATCCCTACTCCTTGCATTACTATATGGTATTTTACTTATTATATCATTTCAAGGACCAGCTGGTTCTCAATGTGTTCTGGGATTTGAGTTCCCCTTTACCAAAAACAGTGATAATCTAGGTACACATTGTTAATTGTTGGATAGGCCGTTGAGTTGTTTAAGTTCGGGAACGATGGATTCAGGCCTGCACTACGGTTGTAGTTAGTCTCTTGACCGTCCTTATTTGGCTTAACAATATTATCCTTGATGTATTTTCTATTTTCTCCCTTTATTTGCATTTGTTTTGATGATTTCTTTTATTTTAGCCCAGCATGCATCATGTAGGGCTTTGAGTTTTCCTGACTCACTCCTGACTTTTGATGAGCCCTTGTTGAGTGCCCAATCATCCTCCAGTTTCCAAACATGAAATCCAATTCCATTCTGAATCGGAAGGTTTGCCTCCGAGTAAGTTGTTCCCGTCCAGTTTGACAACAATTTCCCTGTCTGGATTCTCTATCAAAATTTTCATCCTATTCCTTTGATCCATTTTGGTTGCGAACCGCTCCCAGGACAGAGTCATGAGTTACCTGCCTGGCACGCACACGTCCCTCCAAGGCGAAACCTACAGGCCAATCGACTAGGGTACCTCTCAATCGAGGGGTTGATCGTCCTCCTCTTTTCTCCTTCTCGTCCAGACTCATTCTTCTTGGCATCCTGCTCGAGCAGCTGACTCAGGGCTTTCACGAAAATTCCTGTTGCCTGTTAGTTAGACCGGGTGTCTCTTTACCTTGGCTCCCGCTCTTCAGTCCACTCCGCGTCATTTCCGCTTCGCTGTCACTTCATGGCATCTTCACTCCACTTCTGCTTCGCTACCCTGCAAAGAGGGATCCAAGGAGGGGCAATCTGTAGACACCCGGTTCCGACTAATGGGTTGAACCGCATTCCATGTTATCCTAGTTAGCCCCTAGTTGGTCACTCACCTCGAGCCCATCACTAGCCTTGATTGAGCCCATTAACCACTTAGAATTGCCTTGAAATCCCGTCCATTATCATTTTGGAGAGTCATTATCCATTTATAACTCTTATCTATTGTGTGATTGGTTGATAAATGCAAAATAATTCGATTTCCTAGTCGCGAAATATCGTAGCGCCGCGACTCTAGTCGCAACGGCCCTGGACGCCGCGACAGCCCATGCATAATATCCATGCACGTGGGCTTACTGTCGCGACGCCCCGACCTGTTGCATCTCTAGTCGTGTCCCTACGATACGCCGCGACAATGCCTGAGCGCACCAGACGCAACAACCTCCCATTTATCCTCCTATAGACCCAGCTTTATCCCTAGGAGATATCTCCACGCCTTGGGGCGAGATTCTGGCCCTACGGACTCTTATGAGGATCCCTTGGACTCTCCCTTGCAATTTTAAGAGGCCATTATCTCTCATTTCGAATTTTGACCTATTTTTAAGAGATAATATCACTCATTTCTCTCTCATGACTCTATAAAAGAAATGCACCTCCTCAAGGACGAGGGGAGCCTCATTGTTACCCCGAAGGGCTGCCGAAATTTCCTTTGACAGATACTTAGCCACGTAGCCACCCTTTTCCTCCATTTCCCTCACATCCCTCTCCACCAAAAGCAACTCATTTCATCATCTATGGAGCACGGGACGTGAGAAGGGCGACTTCAGCACTCTCCTGAAGCTTTTGGACGATCCTTCGAGCTGCAACCATGCCAAGGAGTCGCTCTAATGGGGCTCACCCTCTCCCTTTCCCTTTCTCCTTATTTTGCATGCATTTTTCATGTCATTCTTAGATAGAACATATTCAGCACACAGCCACGTTTTCCTACACCCAAAGGGGTTTTAAAAACCTCCCAGGTTCGTTCCCTCCATGTTCCCATCCTTTCTTTCTATTTTTGAGTAGATACTATGTTTAACATGTTCTAATAGGGTTTCCTTTTGTTTGTTTTCTTTTGTGGAAGGCATCCAAGCATCATCCACAAGGAGCTCTTTCCTTCTGGCCGGCTGGAAGATGAGAAGAAGGTCCACACTACAACAACTCCCACACAAAGAGAACGCGGCGGCAAAGGACGACCTGGCATCATCGTCGCGTTATCAGCACTGTCGCGACCGCTAAGGCCGTCGCGACACCAGGTCGCCTCCCTTTTCTCTCTCCTCTTCCTAGTTAAGTTAGCCGTCTTCATTTTCTATTCATAAGGCAGCTTGCTAGGTGGCGATCACATTCCTTATTTCCATATTATTAGATTTAATATCCTGTTGCGTGTCTTTGGGGTGCACATTCCCCGTGATTACAACTGCAAGCACCCCTGACATACACGTCAAGCCATGCAGTCTAACGAGCATCCAACACAGAGACAACGGATACTTCAACGACTACATTTTTTAAAAAGGATACAAATAGAAGACTGGTGCCTACATGAAGATTATCTCTGGAGAATTCAAAATCCGCAAGCACCATAGAAGAGCTCAAGTCTCACTCCATAGTTTTTCTATAGCTCTTAGCTCTCTGAATTCATAGCTTAGCCTTTGAGAGCCTTTGTGTACTGAGAGAATTCTTCTTTGCAGATCTTTCTCTCTCAGTCTTGCTTCAGATCAAGCATTGTTCTATTAGCTTGATCTAGGGGCTTGTCTTCTCTTTAACACTTTTTTGTGTTGTTCCTCTTCGTGTTGAGAAGAGAAGATCTGTTGGTAACAGGTGGCTGTATTCCCTTCGTATAGAAGGAAGACCTGTGAATCAGGTGCTTTGTACCTCTTCCGGTTGAGAAGAGAAGGTCAGCTGCGGCTGGATGTGTAAGTGTCCTTGAGGGGGACTGTACCATTGGGTAGTGGAATCATGAGTTGTTGCTCAGGGACTGGACGTAGGACTTCTGCAGAGAGGAGGTCCGAACCAGGAAAAAACCTGTGTGCTGTGTGCCTGTCTATTTGTGATTGTTATTTATCCTTTTACTAATGCTAACAATCGATCGTAGTGTATTGTGTTAAATGTTTTTGTGCACAGGTTTAGATAATTGAATTTTAAAGAATCTCATTCACCCCCCCCTCTCTCTGGGCTTGCTAGCTGGGCAACACCTAGGACTCTATAGGATAGGAAAAGACTACCACCATGTGAAGAGACCCCTGGAGGCTCTGCTCACCAACCCCCATCACCCCAAAGCCAGAGAAGAAGTCATTCTCATCGTTACACCCTTTCTCTCTTCCCTTTCTTTTTCATATCCTCCAAAACCATTAGAGATATCACGCCTTCTACAACCTAAAAGGGGCTGATATGTTCATGAGGTCTTCATCAAAGTTGTTCTACTCTTCTTCAGCTTCGTCCTCGAAGTAGAATAACCTCAATTGGTGGTATGTGCCCAAAGTTATAGCAGATTATTCTTCACGTTCTCTCTCATATCATGATCTACATATATAGGATTATCATGCCTTCCACATCTCAAACGAGGGCATATCTTCTCGAGACTTCTTCATGAAAGTTGTTCCCCACGACTTCCTCTACGAGCTCCAACTAGAATTACATCAAATGAAGGTCTGTGCTTAAAGATACAATAGATTATTCTTGACATTCTCTCTCACATTACGATCCAAACTAGCAGTGAGTGCGGCCTCTCTACAGCCTAAACGAGGGTGATCTAGTCTTTGAGCTCTTCATGAAAGTTGTTCATGATATGACCAATGTATTTCATTAGATCAACACCAAGAATTCGAAAACAAAAATAAAACTGTAATGTCTTAAAATTTATAATAAATATTAATATGATGACACTAAGAATCTAAAACAGATAGTAATTTATACGTAAGACATGATCACTTATATAAAATATAATTATCTTTAATTTTAGAATATTATCATATTATTAATATAATTTTGGTATTATCTTTGATTGTGTGCACTTCAACGGGACGATATTTGGTTCCTAAAATAAAGTCAAATCTGAAGTCATCATAATTGCTAGAAAAATGTACTGATTCTAAAAATATAAAATATCGAGAATTATTGATGCATAGATGTTGAGATTAAGTCGACCTAATAATTTTTAAGACAATTTTTACTTGACAAAAATAATTTAAAAAATTAAACTATAATTACTATAATTTGTATCATCTCTTAATTAGCTTAGATTTGAAATTTCATCTCAATTAGACATCATTTAGACCCCTTAAGTGCACATAAGATTTGTCGTGGTACGACGAACCCTCTGTGCACTTCAACGGTACGACATTTGGTTCCGAAAATATAGTCAAATCTGAAGTCATCATAATTACTAAAAAAATATACTGATTCTAAAAATATAAATATCATGAGTTATTGATGCATAGATGTTGAGATTAAGTCGACCTGATGATTTTTGGGATATTTTTTACTTGACAAAAAAATAATTAAAATAAATTTACTATAATTTGTATCATCTCTTAATCAGTTTATGTTTGAAATTTTATCTCAATTAGACACCATTTAGACCCCTTAAATGTATCGGATATGAGAGAGGAATGAAAAAAAATAGATTTAGCAGAGTAGACCATACTAGTCCACGGCGTGGCGCCGCGCCACGCCCGGGTCACTCCTTTGGGGTGACCCGACCGTGCCTGGGCTCGCAAGAGCCCGAGCCCAGGCACGGTATGGTTCGCACGTACCGCGGCGGTTCGGCGAACCATGTTGAAAGCAACAATTTTCAAATTCTTCTCCGATAAGAATTATAAAAAATTATTGGAATCAGAAATGGTTTCTGTATCCAAATTCGTTTCTTCGAATTATCATATTAAAAAATCAGATAGTATTAAATATGAATAGAATTGAAAATTCAGATTTGGAAATTGGATAATCAGATATTCAGATAATATATGCTATATAATCTAATATTTATTATAACGTAAATATATATATATATATTATACTATCAGATTCAAAAATCAAATATCAAATACGAAAATTGTTGTTTCTGTGTCCGATTCCGATAGTTTATCAGATATATAATCCGAATCTGATAGCTTATCAGTGGTTAAATAACTTTTCGAATCTTATAATTTTTATCGGAATCGGATTGAATAATCAAAATTTTAGATTTTTTTTTACAGCCTTACCCACGACCCTATTATACCCCCAGCACCCCGTCCATGATCGCCGACACGTGGCACCAATCAGCCACGTCTCGACACTCTAGGGTTGTTTCGTCATAATTATACGACTACCTTGAGGGGTCACCTAGTGGTACGAATCCCACCCAAATGCCGAAGCCCTCCAAAATGCCAGGGCACCCACTCCCACATGTGGACCCACTCCCTAGTCATGGGCAGTTCGGTACCTCTAACTACTCTTAGGCCAAGCCTTACTACTCTATGCCCGACCTCGAAGTGAGGGCTTATGATAGGTCTCTGGGCATGCCCAACAAGAGCCCCCAAGGGACCCAACACAACAGGAGGGGACCCCCCTCACGGGCACTATAGTCTCCCCTTGAGGGAGGTAAATCCCTATCAGACGTTGGGATTTACCTTCACCTAAGGGAGGCTTCAAAGGAAGTCCAAAGGTCACAGATAAAAAGGCGATGCTGGCTAGGTGTCATCTTCAGTCTCTCTCCTCTCCTCTCTCTCTCTCTCTCTCTCTCTCTACTTAAGCTATTTTTACTTATTCGGATCTCTAATTGATTTGACCATCAGAGTGTCATCTCTGAGACGATCGTGGGACTGGATTTCTTGCAGGTCAAGATAATTTGAGCCGACCAAGAACTTGTTCACCGCCAGTAGACTCTCACCTGGAGCTCATCTCGGGGCCAATGCGATCTCCCACTAGCCGAGCCCGTAAGTCAGATTGCGATTGACTGGATCAATAATCAAGGAATCAAGTTCAACCAGAGAAAAGCTCTGCTTAACTTTTTTGTTCCAGAAAGGATTAGAAGAATGGAATACAAGGAAAAATATCCCATTTAGAAAAATCAAACACGCATAAAGCAGATGCATCCGCTTAACCTTTGATTATACAGAGGCCTCATCTGTTCTTCCCAGAATGACAAAACGAATAAAGAGAAAGAGACTGGCTTTAAACACATACAAACTTCAACCATGCCTAAATTTCCATTTACATGTCTACCAGGTTGCTTTCTATCAGGCCAAGAATAAGATTCAGTAGTTCAAAGCACATCCACAGAATCGTAGTCAACAAAAAGGTTTGAAAGAAAGAATAACTGCTGTGCAGAATTTTCATGCTATGGGGTTGGTCATCAGAGACACCATAGTACAAGTATTATTAAATTAAATATTCATCATATCTTACATGTCTTTCATACCACCAAAAGGGGACTTCCAATGCTGTGAAAGACAAGGACAAGAAAGAACAAAATTCCATCGGTAAAAATGTCTTGTTTAGGCTGTAAACTACGAAAACAAATTTGATACCAAAAATGTTGTTTCTATATCCAAATCTGATAAAAATTATTGGAAAATATCAAAATTGGAGTTTTCTATATTCAAATCTGATAAAAAATTATCAGAAAATATCAAAATCAAAATCAGATACAGAAACACCGTATTTGTTTCTTCGAATTGTCGAAAATCAGATATTATTAAGCATGAACAGATTCAAAAAATTGGATTCAAAATTCAGATTAAAATAGATTCAGATAATATGTAATAAAAATCAGTAATTTAATGTTTCTATATCTGATCTCGATAGCTTATCAAAAATATCATAATCCAAATTCAATTTGATATGGGATGTTAGATACGTTTCCGTATCCTACAATTTATATCAAAATCGGAGCAGATAATCCGATATTTTTTTGCAGCCCTACTTGCTTATACAAGAACGCATCCATGTCTTCCGCTTAAATGTCCAAACAGGTGGCTTTCTGTCAACCTGAGTCCGACCAAGGATAAGATTTATAATTCAACCATATCCATGCTTACATTTCCATGTAAATGTCCGAACAAGCTGCTTTCTGTCAACTCGAGTCAGACCATGGTCAAGGCTCAAGAGCTAAAAATGCATCCATAGAATCTCAGTACACAAAGACGATTAGAAAACAATAATGGAATTGCCAAAAAGAATTTACATTGAATGGCTTGCTCATACATGAATCATCCATGGCCACATTTCCATTTAGTGTCTGAATAGGTTGCTTTTTGTCCACGTGACTGAGACAAAGGATAAGATTCAAGAGCTGGAAGTACATCCATAAAATCTCAGTCAACAAAGAGGCTTGGAAAAAATAATGGAATTGCCAACAAGAATTTACATAAGACGGGTTTCATCATGAGATAGACCATAGTATGGGTTTGAGTAAAACGGATAATAGTTTACATGTCCCTCAACACCACCACAAGGGGACTCCTCACCCTGTGTTTCCCATCTGACCATATCAGCTGTCCAAAAACACTATTCTCGAGCACTCTACCTTGTTCAGGAACCATAGTAACTTGAAATGTCTTCTCTTCACCAATTCTCCCAAACTTGAGGGTGGTTGGTTTGACTGACACCGAGATTCCCATGGGCGGTTCAACCGATACTCTATAGGTGCCTGGTGTTCCAACATTCTTCAAGGTGCGGCTTACACTGATGGGTCTTTTCATGTTGAGGACAGAAATTGAAGGATAGTTAAAGTCCTCAATCTTTATTGGTTCAGATGGGCAAACAAACATTTTATCAGCAAATGCAGACATTTGGGTTGCATTGTAACCAAGGGCACATAAAAAATTCAGATAATCATGAGCATAAATATCAAAAACGAGGCCAGGATCCATTGCACTGTTCACGTGCATATGGCCAGCCCCATAGGCAAAGGGGTTGGCCTTTGCCATGAATGAATCCTTAATGCCCTTTCTTGTGTTGTCCTTAGTCCTAGCTGCACCAGGGAAAAATAAACAAACTAGACCATCAATCTGCTTATTAAGACTAAACAAGGCTACTCATTTGAGTATATTTCATAAGATAAGCAAACTCTTACAAAACATATACTGCTAAACAGTTGTTCACAGTTTAATATAAGACACATCCTTCGTGGGTAAATGCTATGGCTTCAATCAAAACTTTTTTGAAGAGGATGGAGGTCTATGCTCAAAATAAATAGAAAAACTTGCAGCTCTCTAGAGTAGAGAACTTAAACAGTTTACTACCATAACGATATTTCCATGAACACTTGTGAATAGACGAATTAAAACATGACTACCCCTAAGGATCAGCTCTGCTAGAAAACTTCTCTCTTATAGCTCATTGCATCATCAGATTTTATGTTGGGGAACAACTCATGAACTACTTTGCTATCGCTATCATGCTTGAAGACTTGGAAATTTTATTAATATGAAAACAGGCACATCACTTCATGTGATTTTGGTGTAGAATCACAGCAACATATTTTTTCCAGGGTGGACTTCCCTATAAAATGCCTTGCACTCAGCATCTCGTTCATAAAACACTTCTACCAACAAAAGATGTTCAAAAATAGACTCTTCAAATTAGGGGGGTTGTATTATCCAAAATTTCCCACAGTTTTAAAAGTGAAAAGCTGTATAAATATCTTACCAGTAGTCATGATAGCTGATCTAAGGGCTGCAGGACTCCAATGGGGATAAATTGCTCTAAGAAGGCCAACCACACCAGCAACATGAGGGCATGACATTGAGGTACCAGAGAGGATGTTGAAGGCAACATGACGAGAATCAAATGGACTATCAGTTGGCGGTATTCCTTGAGAATAAGCAGCAAGAATATTTACACCAGGTGCAAGAATATCAGGCTGCCAAGAAAGATACAAGTCAAAAAGGAACTAAGAAAACCATATCATGCAAGTATAAATTGTATTATTTTGAAAACCTTGAGGATTTGTGGGGTGACAATATTCGGCCCTCTTGAAGAAAACTGAGCCACCAATGGTGCAGGTTTCAAGCCATAATGTGCTTTTGGTGCACCAATATGACCAAGAGGGAGCCTGATGTAAAACAGATATTAGTCTCATATGGAAGAAATGCAAGAGGATAATCATCTTTCTTAAGCCAACCACTCATTAGCCCTCCTTATTGCAAACATTGATATGAACATAGTCACACGGAACTGCCAATAGGAGAAAAGTAGCCAAATACAATAGTATCTTATATTTACAAAAGGTCATAGGAAAATAAATATAACGAATGTAACAAAAACTTGTGTGGAAGGATGAATGAAATGACAGCAGAGCTGTGTTAAATTATCAGACCAGATACAAAAAGGAAACATAAAACAAGAAGTGTCAGTACCTTCTAGTTCCTTAATGATCAATGAGGTATTATGTCCACCAATAGAACATAAAACTTAGAGGACAAGTACATAGATATATCATATACTACGTGAATCAAATTATGTTTCTCATGATGTGGACAAGCAAATGGACAAGATGAATATTCTCTTCCTTTGACATGATGAATAGACTATTTTTTATATTTTGTTAACCTTGGGTCCATGCCAATGTTTCAGAATGAGTGTACCTGTAGGGAAATATTTGGTGCTGGAAACAGCATTGCAAATTCTTTAAATGCATAGAATGAGACATGAACTTCTTAATGGTAGGTTGATAAGTTGACCAGATAATGCTAAACATGGCCAAGGAAAGGATTCTTCAAGGAAATCAGCCATTAAAACTACAACACTGGTAACATTAACTGAGAGAGAACAAATATTATATACAAGAAAACATGATACAAAGATTCTTTTAAAAAGCTAGCAACTCACTTCTAATTAAATTTCAAACCTTTTTTTTTCATAGGTGCCTACCATATTGCCCAATTCATATTTCAGCCATTATCATTTTTGATCCTCTTTTTCCATCCAGCCATGAACTAATTTTAGTACATGTCCAAAAAATTCGGTAAAAGAACAAAAAGCTATCAGGCAGTGGCAAAATGGAATTGGAAATTCTTCTTCCATCTGATTGAATATTCATATCTAAAGAGTTAATGTCCATAAAGCTTGTTGGTTTAACAACCATAAATGTTGCAGCAAAACTTCCAGATGGCGTCCTCCAAAAGAAATAACCAAGATATTCCATTATGGTTTCATGCATTTTAATAACATTTGACATTTAGAAAGAAAGAAAGAAAGAATGTCCGTAACAAATTACATGGGCAATAATTTCTTCTTACTGAAAGACATTTTCAGAAGGGATGACTGAAACAAAAGACGAAAACTTACTTGGTAGAGTTGAGGTACGAGTAAATAATTCTAGCTCCTGCATAATTGACATGCACAGCAGAAATCGTGTAGGGATCTGCACTAAGATCATCGCCATAGGCAGCATCATTAGCAAGGACCATTCCGACTCCACCAGCCTTAGCTACCTCTTGAGCCTTATCCACTCTGTCGATATCCCCGCGTAGGCATACAACAATCTTTCCCTTTACCTTCTTTGGGTCCAGAGATCCAGGGTAACACAGTTGCCTGGCAATTAAAAGCATAATTAGCAATCTGCCTTTAACCATGACCAAGTTTCGAGATAAGAGGCACGGCTCGATCGATTTCAAGGCCATGCTGAACGGATGGGTGGAGCAACCAGCGAAGGGGGAGGATTATGGTAAATGAAAATGCAAGAATTTCTCAACCAAATTAGCTGGATTTGATGCCAGCAAAATAGTTTTCCACTGAAGATTCTGTGTTGTGCATTTCATAAAGGAGAATGTCGCCATTAACGAACAAGCGTTTTCTTTTCTATTAGAGGATGGAAATACAATGCAGGAAGTATAGTGTTCTATCAAGTTAATTTTTTCGAGAAAACATGAAGATTGTGATAGATAGAGTTACTTACCCTTGAACAGCAGTTGCATTGCGAGCTTTAGCATTTCGAGAATCGATCATCGGGAAGAAGCTCCCAGCGGGCATGCGCCCTGAGGCAAGGCTCCAACCCTAACAAGTAACATCAGAGAAGAATTGAAAAGCAGAGACTAATCAGAGGAGCACAAAGGAGACACCAGAAGTTCAGTAATAATGCCAACAATCTTAATCAACAAGATAAACCATCGGAACCTTAGCATGGACGCCGTTGCCGAGTGAGACGCGGGAAACAAACTCGCGGCCGGCGGTCCCCGCCGCCACCGTGAAGAGCCACGGCGCCCCGTTGCTGACCGTGTAATTATCGGGCCCATCGTTGCCGGCCGAGCAGACAACGGAAATGCCAGTCTCCACCGCGTGGAACGCCCCGACAGCGATGCTGTCGGAAAAGTACTGTCCGTCCGGCCCGCCGCCTAGAGAGACGGAGAGCACATCAACCCCATCGTGGATGGCGGCGTCGAAGCCGGCGAGGATGTCGGCGTCGAAGCAGCCCCGGTCGTCACATACCTTGTAAGCGGCGACACGGGCACCGGGGGAGCCACCCTTGGCGGTGCCATTAGCAATCCCGAAGATGTTGGCGCCGCGGACGAGGGCGCCGCCGGCCGTGGAGAGGGTGTGGGTGCCATGGCCGTCGAAGTCGCGGGGGGAGTCGAACGCGAAGGGACCTCCGGGGTTGCTCTGGCCGAAGTGCCTCGCCCCGATCAGCTTCCTGCGATGCCATTTATTCTAATTATATATATATATATATATTAAATATTCTTATTTAATAAATATATTTTAATTAACTCATTCCATTAACAATTAATTATTTCGATTATCTACTCTGAATCAATCTTTAATGGAATCTTCTACTATACTAGTCGAACCTTTGAAATTGATAATCCAACTAACATGGTGGATATAAGGGCTTATTTAGATACAACTTATGGAAATATCAAATAAGTGTATCATAAATATATTCTTTATAGACATATTTATTGTAAACATATTTTTTATTAATTCATATTTCGAATTGTTTTTAGATATAATTGAGCTTACGTCAAATCTTATTTATAGAAAGAATTTTCATCATGAACCAATTCATGGTAGATTTATGAAAAACGTATTTGTGGAGAGATTTTGAATATATGATAAACTGATTTTTATGTCTCCGAATAAAAATTATAATTAAAAATAAATGTAAATGTGTCTCAAAATAATCTTTAAAAATCTAACTTTATTTATTTATGAGGTCGGGAACAAAGAAATTAAAAGGGAAAATCCCAAACCTATTGCATGTGACTTTATGTTTGGGGTCCGCGATCTCCTCGCAGAATCCCTTCCACCGCGAAGGCACAGGTCCCAAGCCACGGTCGTCGAAACTAGCAGATTCCGGCCACACCCCTACACGCATAAATTAACAAAATTTTAGCTATATGCCATGTGTTTTTGATTGGAAGATGATATATATACATATGCTCGCGCTAGTAGTCGTAATTAAAGCCTGGAAATTATATAGGGGCCGGACATGGCGTAAGGGGAAGAGTATTGATCAGAACCAGTGTCGAGATTTCCGATGATGACGTCCCTGCCGTAGCTTGCCCTTCTCCAAATGGAGTTGTCAGGAACCACACCATCCTTCTCCAACCCAAGGAATTCCCAGGAGTTCACTGTGTGCAGCTTCCTTAGTTTGTTGGGAAATACAGATATGACCTCCGGGCTCTCTGTATACGTCAGATAAAACACATGCAGGGAACAAACTAATTGTTAAGAGCCCATGCGTACACTAAATATATGATTAATAATTACCAGCTAAGCTGAATTAAGGCTTAATGTTGTATCGATCGAAGCACACAATTATATATGAGAGATATCTCACTCGATATTTTTTGCTGTCTCTTCATCCAAGTGTGCGGCAAATCCATTGATACTCTTCGTATATGAGTAGATCATTGCCTCCTGTGCCTTCTCCTTGCTGCATATGTTGTTAATAAGTATAAGAAATTAACATATCTATGGACCAAAACCAACAAGGTTTCAGAACTAATTCACCTGATCCACAAGGAATTGAATAATAACATCTATGATCACTTGCTGATCTGACATGCATGAGAGAAGGACAAGATGAGATAATTTCTTCACCTTCCCAAGAAGGAACCCAGAAACGAGTGATGACTGTCCATAGCTCGTTTCATGTCTTCCATAGAAGCTTCCCTTCCATAAGAATGCCTCCCAAGATACACGACGTAAGACTGCCATATATATAGAAACAAACCCATATTGTCAGAATAACTATATATACGTTTGCGAACCAACCAGTACTCTATGAATAACGTTTGCCTGGTGAATGGATCTAATTACACCCCATTCTTTTAAGTGGCTTCCCATAATTAATATTTAGATCTCGAGAATAACTATAATGCTAATTATAAAGTAAGATCATATATAACTGCGTACATGCATGGCTTAGTTTACTTTGAAGAGAAAGGAAAGGAAGCTGCAGGGAAATGACAAGGGACTTCATGCACTACATGTAATTATCATTCATCATATATAGCGGTGGACAATTGAGATGCATGTATATTTATTGACCAGACAATATTATTCGATCCATCGGTATAACATCTTCTATTAATCCATGCATGTGACTTTAAAAAAAAAAAAGGCTCGGAATAAATACTTACCTCTTGGGCTGCATGGGCCACCGTATGCAACAGTAAGAACAACAGTTGCTGAATCAGAAACGCAGAAAACTTTCTCTGGTAATTCTGATCCATCATGTAATCGTGATCTCCAAATATGTAAGCTACTGTACGTTGAGGAGGAGAAAGAGGTATAAATAGAGATGGAAAAAGGAATACAACTGGACATGATGGGTTCACAAGTTCAGCCTAACAACGCCGGATTGGCACAAGGATAATTTTAGTAGTACTGGTCATGGTCTTTTGTCCTCCGTGAGAACGGCAGGGTTTGTTCGCGAAGCTACAGCCCACACAAGCCATGCATCTTTGCAAGCTGGCGCAAGCCTTGAAGTAAAAATCTGCCAATTCCCAATGACTACTAATTAAAACATTATATATATTTATATATTTAGAGAGAGAGAGAGAGATACGTATGAATGCCCCAAGGATCTTCGTTATATTTCATATGTTTTTCTCTCTTTTAAATTAGCTCGTATAACGAATTATATATATTACGCCGGACATATCTCTACCATTATATATATATAAGGTTTTGGAGTACACAAGAGAACCCATGAAATCTAAGAGGCATATGTGTCGTCATACGAAGAGAATAAGACTTCAATGCGAAGCATAACATGATCTAGAGCGTCATCTGGCCTGCAATATTGAAATACTCTCTCGATCCGGATACCAACTTTTGATTTGTCATTTTAGATTTTTATAGTGCATTGAATGATTTGGCACTTCAACAATTTTAACGAAAATATTAAAATTTGGATGCTATTAACGTTCTTCCAAAAATTTTTGAAGCGTTACGGTGATGTTCGCCGTCTTTGATCACCCCTAACTAAATAAGATAAGATTAACAAGTAAAACATTTGGGGAGCAAATTAAGCAGCACAAATCTCGGCTAGCTAAGGGTCCATTTGATTGGTTGTAAAATATATTTATTAGAAATAAAATTTTCAATAAAAATATTTATAGAAAAATAAAATATAAAATACTCATTTGCTTCCTACGTAAATGATTTTTTTCCCAAAAAAAATTTGGTCGTTATTTTTCAATAGAACATTTTATATTATAAAAATAAGTTTTAAAATATATAAAAAACAAAAAATATGTGTCGGGGCATTCATCACTTGGCGCCAACCATCGGCGACTAGTCATTCGGCACCAGGCTGTAGGGTTCTAACTGTAACGTTGTAGCGTAGCGATCATTCGGATCGAGGTTTATTGGTTTTGGTGGCCAGTGTGTGGCCTTTGGGTTGGTGCTTGGAGTGTTCCGCAGGTTGTTTGGGCTCTGTGGGCCGAGAATTTAGACCCAAAGCACCTACTGGTTCTCTGTCTGTGAACGTGACGGAGGTGAATGTCGCATTCTGACACGATAGTTCAGGACTTCGCGTTCATTTTTACGCTGTTTGGAGTCGTTTGGCTGCATGCCCACCGCGTGGCGCGCGGAGGGCAGCTGGTTGGCGTCAGCGGTGAGAAGGTGACAGTCCATACCGTCGCGTTCTTGTGGCGACAACCAGGTACGTCGCGTTCTTAACTTTGTAGGATTAAGAACTTAGGTCGACCAAACAGAGCTCAGAAAGCTCTGCTCGGCCAGGAGAGGGGTTTTGCTGCTGGTTCTGGGGCGATTTGAGGTTTTGGAGTTGGTTTCGGCGTACTCTCGTCATGAGGACGTGGTACGGAGCGGGGGAAATGTCGAACTATTGTTGTTCTTCGCTTACTTCGTGTAGGTAGAAAGATTCCACCTTGTTTCTCATTGTAGATGGTGTGTTTAGCATGCTTAATCCATGAAATGAGTTATTGATGTTAGATGGCATGCTAGTGTAGCTGTTAGACTGTTTTTAAATGCTTTACATAGGTGTTTACATGGTTTGTGTGGGGTTTTTGGAGATGGAACCTCGGAGTTGGGGCTCTGTCTGTGAAGGCGACGGCCCAAGGTGTCATGTTCAGAACGCGACAGCCCGATTCGTCGTGTTCTTCTTCAGAACGCACCATATCGAGGCATCGCGTTCTGAAGGTGACAGAGCACCCCGTCGCCTTCTAGATTCCAAAGGCTGTAAGCTTGTGCATGGCTACATGATTATCGCATGGTTTTATCTCTTATTCGTAGTATTGGCATATTTGTCAAGGTGGCCGCCAAGGCGTTGTTTGGGGGTCGCCTAAGTGGGCCTGTAATGACCCTCCTTATATCGATATGATTATACCAATCCACATCGATATAAAGGGCATCGTCACAGTGGGAGATGTACCCAACACAATGAAGTAGGTAGAGATGTACATAAATAACAGAAAATAGTATAGTGGAAATAATAGAGAAATCTTATTCCATCATCCTTCACACATTTCACAGTCTATATAGTAGCAAATGTAGATAACAATTGTCCACAATTATACAAGTCTATAATAACAATGTCCACATACTTATGAAAAGTAAACTAAACATGTGGTCTCCGCAAGAACAACTACTCCTTGCGCTCGGAGTCGCTCCTCACTAAGTCCTCCTCTAGCACGGGGACACTTGTCTCACCTGTATGTTAAAGCAAGTATGAGTCTTCCAAAAAGACCCAATAAGCAACCTAAAGGCACATCTTTACACATATCACATACATGCTACTATTTTTAAACAATGAGAGAAATATATGGCACATGATTCATATCAAATATACGAATACACATGAATAACCTATACATGCTTTCCACACATGATAATTAACTTGATTCATGGTACTAATCTCAATTCATATCATGTCATTAATCTAAACAATTAGATCATGGAATTATGCACATAGTAATTAACAATCCTAGCATGATGTCTAACATTTTTCACATGCTTTTATAACACATATCCACAACTTTTGCTTGTTGTTTTAACATAAATAAATCACATTCACATGGTTTCACATCTTTTCACATGCTAACATATTTACACAACACTATCACATGATCACATTGCACATATTCACACTTTTCACACTTTTACACATTAATTATCGTGACACATAGTCTGAACCACCATAAAGAAGGATACACATTCACATGACACATACCCGTCACTTAGGCAATATAGTGACGAATCTTGGTAACTGTGCAGAACCGGGAGAAGCCCTCTCCACCCTAACCAGTGGTACTTGTCCACCTCCAGAATTTCATCCTAATGTCCACAGGATATCACATACACAATGAGCCTTCCCATAGGGATTTTCTACAGTACGGCTCCACTAGCAGTGTCAATTTCGGCACAATTACACGTTATCTCACTTAATCACATGGTTTCATTCACTTATATGCACTATTTAGCCCATTCACATGCACTTTTAATAAAACATACATATCTCAGGTTACACAACTTAATATGACTATTTCATAGTGTCAATTTAATCATAACAGTAACTAAACATGCTGCTAATCACTAAATTTTACAGGATTTAACACACATGCTTAACATGGCTTAAATACCCTTTTAAAATACAAACAATACCTCCAAATATCAAACCAGTATCAAATTTTAATCACAGACTCTATACATGTAATATGTCATATGTCTAATTTTTCATATTTTTTGCAATAGTAAAACTATTTTTAACATTTTAAATAGATTTCATACAAATTTAACAAATATTCACTTTAACATGGTATACAAGAAACAGTCGGTTCTAATAGGTTTAAAACATGCAAACAATAACCCTAAGACCATGAAAATTTTATGTAACTAAAACATGCAGCAAAACTATTCATTCATAATTAAACCCTGTCCATTCATGCATAATTCACCATAACAGAAATTATACTAATTAAAAACATGCTCAAAACTCGACAGACTCTCATGATCTGACCTAAAGACCATACCTGACCAACTATAATTTTTTTACAGCATGCACAGACATCCAAAAATCCAGAAATCATAACACAGGTATGACAAATACAGTTATGTGAAAAATAGAAGAATATGGCGGCAAGGGCCTTGCCGTCAAGGTGGGCTAACGGCACAGGATGCTGCCGTCAACTCAGGAACTTGGCGGCAACAAGGTTGCCGTCAACCTCCCGTCTGCAGAAAGTGCAGACCGAAATCAAATAAAAGAGAGAATTAGGGGTTCCAGGACACGATTAAAATCCATAAAAATACCTAGAACCTAGGGGACATGTCTAGGGATAATACCCCCCAGTTACTTGCCTGGAATAAAATCTATAAATGGTTCAATTTGTCGAAGAAGCCCTCCTCAGCCAAGCTAAGAAGGTGTCTCTTCCAACTCTAAATCCGGTCTTCTTCTTTGCGCAGCTAGTTCTCCAGAGTATGGGATGATTCTTCAACACCAGGAGCTCCTTCCAGTCGAAGAAGATCACCGGGAGAAACCACTCAAACACCGGATCAAGCCTTAGGAAGTTTTGGTTTTTCTCTCAACAAACCCTAGTTTTTCCTCTGAACCAAAGGACTTAATTTGGTCGAAATCACTAGGTTTTATAGGGTTAAGAGTTGGGATACGTCTAGCATTAGGACTCCTAACCGTTGGGACTAAACAGGTTCCGGAGAAAATGCATCCGTTTCAGATCTGGAATCCCAAACATAATCGGAGAATTAAACAACCACTTTGCTGCTGTTAATAGGAAGTAGACGTCAATCGATCTAGACGTCTATATCCCCTGGCCATGCAGTCAACGGCATACAAGTTGTCATCAACCTGTTGTTAATGTCAGGTGATGTTGACGTTAACCAGGGATTTCAGACAGAACTTAAATACATCAAACAAACACATGTGCATAGAAATAAATAAATATACCATATACAGAAAATAAGTAAATATAATATGCACAGAATTAAATAAACGTAATATGAACAAAGTTCGAGGGCCTTACACCCTCTCCCCCCTAAAAGAAAACTTCGTCCTCGAACTTAGAATGAAAATACTAACCAAACAAATGGGGATACTTCTTCTTCATGGCGTTCTCAAGCTCCCATGTGGCCTCCTTCTGTGAGAAATTCCTCCATAACACCTTTATGAATGCAATATTCTTGTTCCTGAGGTGCTGAACCTTCCGGTCTAGGATAGCTACTGGTTGCTCTACATACGACAAGTCTGGCTGAATCTCCACTGGCTCGTGACTAATGACATGCGACGGATCTCTCACGTATCTCCTGAGCATAGACACGTGGGAAACTGGGTGAACACTAGCTAGCACTGGGGGTAAAGCTAGCTCATATGCCACGCTGCCCATCCGCATGAGAATCTCAAATGGGCCAATGAATCTCAGACTCAACTTGCTATGCCTGCCAAACTGGACCACGCCTCGGGTAGGTGAAACCTTTAGAAATACATGCTCGCCAACCTCGAACTCCAAATCCTTCCTCCTATTGTCAGCGTAGCTCTTCTACCTATCCTGTGCCGCAACCAACCTCTACCTGATAAGCTGAATCTTATCCGAAGTCTCCTGCACCAACTCTGGACCAACCAACTGCCTATCACCTGTCTCCTCCCAACACAAAGGAGATCTACAAGGTCGCCCATACAGATCCTCGAATGGAGCCATACTGATGCTCGCCTAAAAACTATTGTTGTAGGCGAACTCCACAAGAGGTAGATGATGCTCCCAATCGCCCTTCTAATCAAGCATGCACACTCTCACATATCCTCGAGCGTCTGAATCATCCTCTCAGACTGGCCATCTGTCTGGGGTGAAACGCCGAACTAAGCTTCAGCTGAGAACCCAAGCCTTCTGAAGACCCTGCCACAGCCTCGATGTAAACCTCGGGTCTCGGTAAGAGATAATAGACTTTGGCACACCATGCAACCTCACAATGCTGGCAACATACAGCCTACCCAAACTCTCCACAGACTGTTTCTTCTTCATGGGTAAGAAATGAGCAGTCTTGGAGAAGTGATCTACAATTACCCAAATTGAGTCATTGCCCTTAGCTGATCTGGGCAAACCCGTCACAAAATCCATGGTGATGCTTCCCACTTCCATACAGGTATCTCTATCTTCTGCATAAGGCCTGATGGTCGCTAATGCTCGACCTTAACCTACTGGCACACTAAACACCTGGACATGAACTCGGCCACATCCTTCTTCATGCCAGACCACCAGAAAGATCTCTTCAAGTCCTGGTACATCTTGGTGTTGCTTGGATGAATGGAGAACTTCGATCTATGAGCTTCTGCAAGTACATGCTCACGAACATCCACAATATCTGGAACACAAACTCGGTATTGAAATCTAATAACAATGTCTTCATCTCGAGCAATGCCTGCCTTGCCCACTATCTTCTGAAGCCTAGGATCAGCTCTCTGCTGCTCGATCACTTCATCTAGAACTGTGGATCGGATAGACAACTGTGCCACAAAATCCTGACACAACTATGGCTCTAACTCAGTCATAGCACATGCCGCATCTTCCAGCATCTTCCAATCCTTCCGAAGCAATGACCTCTTCCTGTTGAGTGCATCTACCACGACATTCCCCTTCCCTAGATGGTACTGAAGCTCGAAGTCGTAGTCCTTGAGAAACTCAATCCACTTTCTCTGCCGCAAATTCAACTCCTTCTGAGAGAAAAGATACCTAGACTCTTATGGTCAGTAAACATCTCGAACTTGACACCATAAAGATAGTGTCTCCAGATCTTCAGTACATGAACTACATCCGCTAACTCCAAATCGTGAGTCGGATAGTTACTCTCATTCTCCTTTAACTGGAGAGAAGCATAGGCAACTACCTTACCATGCTACATCAACACACAACCAAGGCCTATCTGAGAAGCATCAGAGTAGATAGAAAAACCTTCTGCACCACTAGGCAAGATCAACATGGGTGCAGATGTAAGCCTCACCTTCAGCAACTGGAAACTACTCTCGCAATCATCAGACCACACATACTTCACACCCTTCATGGTTAGCTTAGTCAAAGGTGCTGTGATAGAGGTAAAGCCCTCAATAAATCACCTGTAATAACCTGCTAAGCCAAGAAAACTCCTGATCTCCGATGGTGTCCTTCGAGTCTCCCACTCTAACACTGCTTGGACCTTCACCGGATCAACAACAACTCCAACGCCTGAGATAACATGCCCAAGGAAATGAACCTCGCACATCCAGAAGTCGCACTTGCTGAACTTACCATATAGCTTGTGCTCTCAGAGAACCTCCAAAACAATCCTCAGATGCTCACGGTGTGTAGTCTCATTAGGAGAATAGACTAACACATTATCTATGAACACCACAAAAAAGCTATCCAAATATGGCCTAAACACCCTGTTCATGAGATCCATGAACGCTGCAGGGGTGTTAGTCAGACCAAATGGAAGCACAAGAAACTCATAGTGTCCATAAGAGTCCTGAAAGTAGTCTTGGACACATCTTCACCCTTAATCCTCAACTAGTGGTAGCCAGACCGCAGATCTATCTTGGAAAACACCGATGCATTCTGCAACTCATCAAACAAATCATCTATCTGCGGCAAAGGATACCTGTTCTTCACTGTCACCTGGTTGAGCTTCCTGTAATCGATGCACAGCCTGAGTGACCCATCTTTCTTCTTCACGGACAATACAGGTGCGCCCCAAGGTGACACACTAGGGTGAATGAATCCCTTATCCAGCAAATCCTGCAACTGCTTCCTCAGCTCGGCTAACTCCGCAGGTGCCATCCGATATGGAGCCTTAGAGATAGGAGAGGTGCCTGGAAGCTGATAATTGTAAAATTTTTCGTGTTAAATTTCATACATTTAGTTAATTTTAACATCAGCTGTCTATAAATAATGTGCATTTTGATTTTTAATTTTCATTCTATTCGTGTATAATTTTTTTAGCATTTTAGTTAAATTTTTGTGTAGAACACATAATTAGATTTTCATTTATAAAGTCAATACTTTGACTAATAAAAATATTTTCCCTTTTTGCAAGTAAATTGTACATAAATATTTTTTGGTCATATTTTTCATAAACATCTTCTAATCATTCTTGTAAATTTAGTTTGTAAATAATTCAAATTTAAATGAATAAACAACCCCAACCATACCATCATGCCACATACCCCCCCTGACCGTCTCATGAGTCCATTGCGCCTGATTCTCTCTTCACCACCATTGGTCTATTGCGCCATTACTCTCTCTCATCTAACCAAATGTGGCCACGTATACCACTAAAAAATTCTTTACCATTTTGTTTCTTCCCCACCAGGAAGCAGCTGGAAGCCACAGAGGTGTGTGAAGCCTGTGCAGAGAGGTGCTGGAGATGGTGCACAGCGGATTTGGAGCCTATGCGTGCGCGGCTACTGAGGAAGCGGAGCTCTAGCGGATGCCGTGTGAAGTAGCAGAGGCGGCCAGAGGAGTTGGGTGCGGGCTGCTGAGCTAGGCCGTGCGACGGATCTGATGCAAAGGCCGAAGGCGGGAAGGCAATTTGGGTGCTGCACATCCTGTGCGCATCTGCTGGGTGAGAAGGGCGTGGGTGCGCCTGCGGAGCTGTGGAGCTGGGGTGCTGCTGTGACGACCCTCATTATACCGGTACGGTTATACCAACCCACGTCGGTATAGTGAACGTTATCACAGTGGGGCATTTACCCAAACAATAACATACGATTGAGATACACACAAATATAAATACAGAGTAGCGGAAGTAAAAGAACTATGTCTTTCATTCATCTCATCATCCACATTTAACATACAAGATTCATGAAACAATTTAAAGATCTAAAGTCCACTTAATCCACATAAAAGAAGTGCCAAAATAAAATACATAGTTTGTCCACAAATTCCTTAATAGTTCTATTACAATGCCTTGTTACATACAATGGAAGCAAAAATCACTCTACAACTCCATCAAGCTACTCCCCGCACTCGGAGTGGCTCTCCACGGTCTCCTCCAAAGGTGTATCACCTACTAAACCTGTACGCCGAAGCAAGTAATGAGTCTAAAAGACTCAGAAAATAACACCACACATATCATAGCCGGTTTTCATCCCAAGTCATAAGACAAAACATGTAGCATGCTTGACATCAATAAAAGACAACCTATTATGGTAATTCTACCAAAGTAAACGCATGGTTCATGATTTCAGATTTTTCCAAAATAAAACGTCCTATTACATGCTTCCTACTTATTCCATCACATAAAGGTTTTCACCTCCAATTAAGCAAAACATGAGAGCAACCAAACATGGTGTGCTTGCATACATGAAATGAGACCTTCCTATCATGATTTCTACACATTCTTGCACATGCACATTATCGTTTTATACACTATTAGCTTGCTGTTTTGGCATGAATTAGAAGTTCACAACAATTCACATGAGAGCTACAATCTCAATTAACTATATCATGGTGGTGCTTAAACATGGAAACATTTACACATAAGTAAGAAATGCTACTAGCATGGATTCTACGCATTTGTACACATGTAAAGCATTTTCATAACTACGATTAGGTTGCTGTTATGACATAAGTTTAACATTAACATATCATGAATCACCATTTCATCATCTAATACATTAGTTTCACATGGTTGCACAATTTCCTCATTCACATAGTTCACTTTTCCACATTTCACATTTCACATATTCACACTACACAATTTACACATGATCACATTCACATTTCACATTTTCACATTTACACTTTAGTGCCGTGACACATAGTCCAAACCACCGTTAGAAGGACACATACACATCACATACACATAGACGCCACCTAGGCAATACAGTGACGACTCTTAGACTGCGCAGACCGGGAGAACAAGTCTCCACCCTAACCAGTGGTACTTGTCCACCTCCAGGATTTCATCCTAATGCCCTTAGGATCTTAACACATTGAACCTTCTCATGGGGACTTTTCCATGATACGGTTCCACGGCCCTCTATGGAAGCAGTGTCACACTTGGCACAGTCTTACACATTACACATACCGATTTTTTAACACACATATTTACACATGGTGCACACACATCTTTACATTCTCTCATTCCACACATGGCTCTGTTTTCCTAGCACGATACTACAGATGACAGAGATTACACATTTAGTAAGTTGCATAAATCAGGTTGCACGCGCATTTCAAATCATTTTCACAATAGCATGCATTATTCACATATTTTGCATGGAAGTTTCATATTGCATTCTACAGTTGTCCAAACAGCCTGAAAATTTAACCACATGCTGATTACAGGTTATGACCTCACATGCAAATTTCACATTTTTCTGACTCATAATGCAATTACAAAAATTAGATATCAATCCTCATATCATTCGTACTTCAATTTATCATGGCACACCACATGAATATTCAGTTTAACAGTTCGTAGCCCTGATCCCAACATACACAACACCACAGGAAATTTCCCCGGATTTATTACACAACACACATTTACAGGAGATTTACAAGACCTACGCATGTTTTCTAATTCCATTTCAGAAATTTCAGTAAATCATGTGAGCATGGAGAAATTCCCAGAAATTCAAAGCACAAACTGAATCACCCACTCATGGTCTAACAAAATTAGGGCATCCAAATTTCCCACGGATCATTAGAATAGTGGGGGAAACATACATGGCTATTTCTTCCACATGCATTTCAATAAACTAATAAACTCTACCATCCACAAAATATGCAAAATCATTCTCCCACACACCACATTAACTAGGGTACATAGCATATAGGAGTTACATTATATCCTCATCGTGAAAACACATCGAAAATAGTCATACAGAAGGAGAGAACAGTTCACTGTTCTGTCCTGACGAACTTAACGGCATACTCGGGCCGTTAATGGAGCTTAACGGAAACATCGTTGGCCGTTAATGAAGATCTTGACGATAAGGGATCTTGCCGTCAAGTTCAGGTCTCTGCAAGAATGCAGACCCGAGCTCCAAACAGAAGAATGGGGGATCTAGGACATGAGTAAAATGTGTAAAAATAAGAAAACCCTACTAGACACTACATGGACGATGTGTGTAGGTTACTTGCCTCTAAAATACTCCAAAGGATCTAGGGTTCGTAGAAGCTCTCCTTGGGCAGTCCCAAGAAGCCTCCAGAAACGTCTTCCTCTGGGTTCTTGATCAGTCTCCTCAGCAAGCCAAGGTCGGGGAACTCTTCCTCGATGTTCCAGCTACCTCCTTGTTGCAGTAGAACGCCAGGAACACCTTCACACTGATGGATCCGAGCTTGCAAAGTCCAGCTTTTCTCACAGACCAGAACTAGGTTTTCTTCTTCTCCTCTTTGCAAAGAGCCAAAGAGAGCTCTGTGGGTTTGCAAGGGGAGGTTGGTTTAAAGGAGAGGGGTCTCTCCTTTCCGCAGGGGTGATGTGAGGCCTTCACAGCCGTTGGGGACAGCTCCCCAATGGCTGGGTTGCTTGTCCCCAGAAATTTGGGCTCTGCATGCATGCATGTCAGAGATCATAACGTCCATATCAATGGACGTTGACTTAAGCATTGGCGTCCATCGAGGTGGACGCTGACTCAGCATGGCTTCCATCCATGTGGACGCCAATTGGGTCCTTCGGCCAGAACTCAAAACATGCAGAAACCATGCTTAACTATACACATATACATGCCATACATATGCTATCATGTACACACTACCACCATGCATTCATACATTATTTACAACTAATTATACACATGCACACATAAGTAAACTAGTTAATACATACGTAGATATGTACATCTATGCATACACAAACATGAATTATTTACACGAAATAAAATAATGCAACGAAATTCGAGGGCCTTACACCCTCTCCCCCTTAAAGAAACTTCATCCTCGAAGTTTAAACAAAACTACTCAAACAAGCGGGATACTTCTTCTTCATCGCATCCTCAAGCTCCCAAGTAGCCTCCTCTCGCGAGAAGTTCCGCCATAGAACTTTCACCGACGCAATACCCTTGTTCCGGAGATGCTGAACCTTCCGATCAAGAATAGCTACTGGTTGCTCCACATACGACAAATCTGGTTGAATCTCCACTGGCTCATGACTAATCACATGAGATGGATCTCAGACATACTTCCTTAGCATAGAAACGTGGAAAACAGGATGAACACTAGCTAAAGCTAGGGGTAAAGCTAGCTCATATGCCACGCTGCCCAATTGTTTGAGAATCTCATATGGGCCAATGAATCTAGGGCTCAGCTTTCTATGCCTGCCAAATCTGACGACACCACGAGTAGGTGATATCTTCAAGAAGACAGGTTCACCCACCTCGAACTCCAAATCCTTCCTTCTGTTGTCGGCGTAGCTCTTCTGCCTATCTTGCGCCGCAACAAGCCTCTTTCTGATAAGCTGGACCTTATCCGAAGTCTCCTGAACTAACTCCGGACTGATCAGCTGCCTATCACCGGTCTCCTCCCAACATAAAGGAGATATGCAAGGCCTACCATACAACGCCTCAAATGGAGCCATACCAATACTCGCATGAAAGCTGTTGTTGTATGCGAACTCCACTAGAGGTAAATGACGCTCCCAATCATCCTTCCAATCCAGTACACACGCTCTCAACATATCCTCGAGCGTCTGGATAGTCCTCTCGGATTGTCCATCAGTCTGGGGATGAAACGCCGAACTGAGCTTCAGCTCTAAACCTAACGCATGCTGAAGACCCTTCACAACCTCGAAGTAAATCTCGAATCTCGATCCGAAATGATCGACTTCGGCACACCATGCAATCTAACCACACTACTAACATACAATCTAGCTAAGCTCTCAACCGAGCTTCTTCTTCATCGGTAAGAAATGCGCAATCTTCGAGAATCTATCTACAACTACCAAATTGAGTCATTGCCCCTTCTAGATCGAGGCAAACCCGAACAAAGTCCATAGTGACAGCTTCCCACTTCCACACTGGGATCTCCATCCTTTGCATAAGGCCGGATGGTCATGTCGCTCGGCCTTTACTTGCTGGCATACTAAACCGGGATACATAATCGCTACATCCCTCTTCATGCCAGACCACCAAAGGACCTCTTCAAATCCTGGTACATTTTCGTGTTACCCGGATGAATAGAGAATCGCGATCTATGAGCCTCCGCTAACACATGCTCACGGACATCTACCAAATCAGGGACACAAACCGGTGATGGAATCTAATCACACGTCCTCATCACGAGCAATGCCTGCCTTGCCCACTAACTCAAAGAGTCTAGGGTCGGCTTTCTGTTGCTCGATCACCTCATCCAAACCGAGGACCTAAGAGATAACTGAGCTACAAAGCCTGGCATAGCGATGGCTCTAACTCAGTCAACGCGCAAAGCCGCATCCTCCAAACATCTTCCAATCCTGCTGGAGAGATGGCCTCTTTCTACTCAGAGCATCCGCTACGACATTCGCCTTCCCAGGGTGATACTGAAGGTTGAAGTCATAGTCCTTCAAGAACTCAATCCATCTTCTCTGCCTCAGGTTTAATTCCTTTTTGGGAGAAAGATACTTCAAGCTCTTGTGGTCGTAAACACCTCAAATCTGAACATAAAGATAGTGCCTCCAGATCTTAGTGCATGAACCCTGCTGCGAGCTCCAAATCATGAGTCGGATAGTTCTTCTCATGCTCCTTCAACTGACGAGAAGATAAGCCACTATCCTTCCTTGCTGCATTAGCACACAGCCTAAACCAATCCGAGATGCATCGTGTAGATAGCAAAACCCTCTACACGCTCGGTAAGACTAACACCGGAGCTGACGTGAGCTAGTCTTCAACAATTGAAAACTACTCTCACACTTCTCGGACCATACAAACTTCACTCCCTTTCTGGTAGCTGAGTCAATGGGGCGGCGATGGATGAAAATCCCTCAATGAATCGCCGATAGTAACCAGCCAAACCCAGAAAACTACGAATCTCCGAAGGGGTCTTGGAGTCTCCCAATCCATAACTGCCTGGACTTTGCTGGGTCAACTGCAACACCAGCACCGGAGATAACATGCCCGAGGAAATGAAACCTCGCGCAACCAAAAATTGCACTTGCTGAACTTAGCATACAGCTTGTGCTCACGAAGAACCTCTAATACTACCCTCAAATGCTGACGGTGTGTGGGCCTCGTCCGAAGAGAGACAGCACATCATCAATAAACTGTTACCAGTTGACGAGCCCAGAGGGGGGGTGAATGTCTTTAAAATTAATCTAGAAGATACCTGTAACTAAAAACATTCACACAAACGTTCTTCGAAGTAGGTTAGTGACTGTTAGTTTAAATGTCAAAACACACAAAGAAGACAATCACACAACACAAGTTTATCCTGGTTCGGACCTCCTTTCCTTAGGAGTCCACGTCCAGTCCCTGAGCAACAACTCAGGATTTCACTAACTAGGGTACAGTCCCCCTAAGGACGCTACAACACCTAGCTCAGCTGGTCTTCCTTCACACCCGAAGGGATAACACCTGGATACCACACCAGGTCTTCCTTCACAACCGAAGGGAACAACACCCTGGATCCACACCAGGTCTTCCTCACAACGAAGGGACAACACATTGGATACCACGTCTTCCTTCACAACCGAAGGGAACAACACCCTGGATACCACCAGGTTTTCCTTCACAACCGAAGGGAACAACACCCTGGATACCACCAGGTCTTCCTTCACACCCGAAGGGAACAACACAAAGAGAGTGAATGAAATTCAAGCCCCTAGATCAAGCTTTTGATAAGCAAGGATCTGAAGCAACTAGAACTGAGAGCAAAGAGATTTAAACAAGGCACACTCTCAGAACTATACAGGCTCTCTCAAGATTTTCACAAACTAGTGGAGAGCAAAAGAGCAAAAGCTAAGTGGAATGAAGGTTCTTGGCTCTGGACTTTCTTCAGAAGAATTTGAATGCTTGAATGCGTGATCTCTTTTTTTCTGTTCTTCTGACTTGAATTTATATCTTCAATTTGAAATGTAGACGTTGAAGTGTCTGTGTCTCTCTTGAGTAGTCGTTAGACTGAATGACATCTGGAGTCTTGGAAGCTTCCAATCAACAGTCTTTTGATCACTTGAGCACGCAAAGTGATAGATCTTCAGAAATATCCGTTGGCTTCTATTTGTTTAACATTGTACCATGAAGCTAGTTCAGAGGTCTGCACAAATGTCAATCTCAAATAGCAGACAGCTAAGCTGTCTCTGATGTCAGTCACGTCAGTTAGTAGCAATAGACATGAAAATAGTAGTGCAAAATAGCTTAAGTCTAAAGGACGTAATCAGAGTAGGCACGATATGGTCTGCATGCATGCAAAGATATGTTCAGATCTCATAAATGCAAAAGCGTCAGAGAGATGTCTACGTGGACTTTGACTAGTCAACGCTTTTAAGATGAATAAGATATCAAGATATGAAATCGATGACTATATGACTTATGAAATCGTTATGAGTCATAGCAAATCGTTATGTGACAGAAGATATATCATGAACACTTAATGAATCGTTGCACAAAGCAAATTGTTGTGTTTCTGAAGAAATCGATGTGAAATACTTAACAAATCATTATACAAAGCAAGTCGTTGTGAATTCTAAAGAAATCGTTATGAATACTTATCAAGTCGTTATGAACTCTAAAGAAATCGTTATGGTAACTTATGAAGTCGTTACAATAAGCAAGTCGTTGCGAGTTCTAAAGAAATCGTGCGTAACTTATAGAGCGTTATGAAGGCAAGTCGTTACGGTTTCTAAAGAAATCGTTACGGTAACTTATAGAGTCGTTGTGACGAGCAAGTCGTTACGGCTCTAAAGAAATCTTTGCGACAACTTATAGAGTCGTTGCGACAGCAAGTCGTTACGAGCTCTAAAGAAATCGTTACGGTAACTTATAGAGTCGTTGTGACGAGCAAGTCGTTACGGGCTCTAAAGAAATCGTTACGGTAAACTTATAGAGTGTTGTGACATCGACTTGTTTGAAATAACATGACTTTTCAGTCTTATAAGGAAATCGTTGCGATCACTTATAGAATCGTTACGGCATCGTATTTGTTTGAAACAACATGACTTTTCAGCCAGAAAGGAAATCGTTATGATACTTCTATGAAATCGATATGCGTATTAAAGAAATTTTTATGGCCTCAATAGAATAGAAGATCGATATGAACTTAGAAATAATATCTTGAAAAGATTAAGGCTTCAGAGAAGTAATGCATACCTTTATTGGCTTGTTTGACCTTGGTATTTTTCCTGTACTTAAGACTTATGAAATATTCATTAGATATAATTGATAAACTTTTGTTTGGTTTTGTTAATCATCAATATATATATATATATATGTAATATGTAATTAATTAAAATTACATGGGGACAGACTGGTCATCAATCTCCCCTTTTTGGTGATGACAAAATGAACAATAAGTATGGATGAAAATTGAAAAACATATAGATGTTATAGATGTTCCAGACATGCTAATTTTCTCCCCCTTTTTTCATTGAGCAAAAAGACAATCTTCGACAAAGAAAGAAGAGAGAAAGAGAACAGGAGTATACAAAGAAGGTCATTTCATTAACTTTGTGGAGGTACTGGTAAATAGAAGGCAGGAGACAGAAGAGAGGCAAAATGGGAGATGGTTTCCCATGCCTTGCTTCCTGCTCTTCAAAAAGAGTTTTGAAGACTCCAAAGGATACAGAGTAGGAGGGTCCCATGGTGGAAGCCATCCTTTTGAGATGAAGATCTAGGTGCTGATATAGAGAAGGTCAGCATATGCATTCTTGTCCATGTTCATCTTGAGAAATCGACGAGTCCCAAAGCTGGCACAGGTGAGGAATTGGTCCATGGTGACAGGATAATGGTTGTGGTTATCTCTGAGAGCTTTGTGCATAGCCACATACACTTTTATCTTTCCTCCGACCTTGAAGGGGTCATCAACAAGATGAATGGAGTTCATATCTAGGAAAGTAGCTGGAGAAATGGCTAGTTTGCCTTCTCTGGCCTGAACTTCATTGATTTCAAATAGTTGCTGAGCTGACAGGGGGTAGAACTTGGACCATTCAGAAGAAGATGTCAGCCTTTCACATTCAGACAGAATAGGGGCTAGAACTTCAGCACTTACATGCCCTGGTGATATTCCCTAAACAGGAATCTAGAAAAAGCAACAGGCAGCCTTTCTGTACTTTAATTCTGCCCATTACTCTGGCAAAACGTTCAAAGATGATGGATCCTACAGAGGACTCCATAACTAGAAAGTGAATTTGAGGAAGGGCTATCTCTTTAGGTACTTGGAGGGTAGCAAAATCTACCTGAACATCTGAAGTTTGAGAGATATCTGGAGTCAGAGCTGAAATGGCCCTTTTGAACTGACTGAGCTGAACCTCTGAAGTCTATGAATATATCTGTAGTTGTTGAATAGCATGAGGTGCCTGATCATTTTGATTTCCTTTTGAATATAGGGTGCCCAAAGTTCCTATGATAGATCCTGAACCACTCTGATAGGGTCAGAGTGGTCCCTTGGAGGGATCTAGCAGATTTGCAAGAATGAATTTCTTTAGGAGATCCTTGTGACCTTTGCCCCACTGCTCTTCAGATTTGGAGTGGGCAAGAGAGAAGATTTTGGAATTTTTCGGATTTGGAAAGAGAAGTGTAGGGTAGAATGGTGTGCAAATGATCTGTGAGATCAAGAAATGGAAGGTTAATGATGGTTGCAAAAACAACCTTTGAGAGATATTCTCTGTACAGTGAGGGATGTTTGTTGTCCACTGTGAGAAGAAAACCACAAAGGTGGGTATTTGGGTTCAGAGGAGAGGGAGGAAGTAGAAGTAAGCTTCCTCTTCTTGGGGGCAGGACTAGAAGGGTCTGCCCTATGAACATGTTCCCCAACCTTCAACACAGACCTGAGGATCCCTTCCTCAAACTCATCCTTTATTTGTTCCATAAAGGGAGAGTTAAGTTGGGCTCTTTCAGGTATGATAGTGATGAAAGAGGGTGGAGGAGTAGGATGAAGAAAAGAGTGGGAAGTAGTAGGAAGGTCATCAATTGGTCCCAAGGGACCAGAGGAGGAGGAGGGGGAGGATGCTCCAGCTGAGGATGCTGGAGGGGCCTCATGTAAGGAGAAGGAGAAGGAATGGAAGTAGAGGAGGCAAGAGATGAGGTGGACTGAAATGGTGTAGGAGAAGAAATTGTCTAGATTGAGGCTTCTTGAATGTTTGAGGAGCAGGAGGTGCTGTAGGAGCTGAGGGTGGAGTTGGAGGAATAGGTGTGTGAGAGGGAGAAGAGGGAGCTGGGGGCTTGGGTGCCAAGAACTCTTCTGCCTCTATCTGCCACAGACTCACTCTCCAATGGCTCTGATGGCCCTGACCCTTGCTCAGATGGCCCTGTTGGCCCTTCAACCTGATCAGCTGGCCCTGTTGGCCTACCTCTTTTGGTGCTGCTGCTGCTGTTCTGGTGTGCGGCTGCTGCTCTGGGCTGCTGAGCTTGGGAGGAGGAGGAGCTTGAACTCCAACTGCCTTGATAATATCCGAGAGCATGCCTTTCATGCTGCTCATCTCCTTATTAAACCATTTCATAGCATTTCTGATTTGTCCCAATTCTTTGTTGGCTGAAGCTTGGCTTAAAAATATAGAATTTACATCTGACTGGAGAGTACATAATAGCTCACCTTGCACATTCAACCTTTCAATCACTGGTTTCAAATTTATGACAATTTTCTGCTTGACCTGCCTCTCAAAGGTGTATCAGCCAGGAGAGGAACTTCAGAGGCAACTTCTTTTCCTTTCTTCTTGCCTTTTTTGCTGGAGGAGGTTGATCATCATCTGAGCTCGAAGAGCTTGCAATCTCTCTTCTCTGTCATCCAAATTTTGGAATCTCTATGCCTTTCCTCCTGACCATCAACAACTGGAGTTGTTTCTGCTGATAGCTCCCCTCAATAGGAGCATCTTCTTCATTTGATACTTGCTCCCCCTGAATGGGAGCATGTTCATTGGTTCATCAATGTGGCCTGATGCCACAGCCTCTTCTGCAACTCTGCCACTGGTTTCGGGAGCACTAGAGGTGAAAGGAATTTAATCAATAATGTCTGAAAGAATAGATGCAACGACAGTTGAGGGTAGTGGGTCCTCAACTGGAAAAATGTCCTCTGGGAGAATATCCTCATTTCTCCTTTCTGCAAAATTTACAGCTAATTCTTTTGGAAATTCTGAAGCTGGTGCTGATATCCTTTCTTCTTCCACTGCAATTTCAGACTGAACTTCTGCTAAAGAGGGGCATGATGATTCTGCTGCTCCAACTGCTGGAGCTGAAACTGACTCCAATGGCAATTCTGGAGTCAAATCTGCTGATCCCATCTCTTGATGAACAACTGAGGTGTCGTCAATGATGGCTTCGCCTTCAGCAACTGAAGCCTTGAACCATACACCATTTTCCTCAGAGAAGCCACTCTTCTTCAGGTTCCTGGACCTGATTGCTTGGCCCATTTTCTCTACAACTGCCCCAGAAAGATCAACACCGAAGTGTTTGAAGATCTTGGTAAGTAGGTGGGCATAGGGCAGGGACACATTTAACTTGCTCTTGGTGACCCAAATCTGATCTCTGGCAAATTTCATTCTTTCCATCATCACTGTGGCCATATTTATCTCCTATTTTGAATGGCCCAATACATCATGTCTGAGTCGGCCTTTGTGCAAGATGAAAATGTTGCACTTCTGGGAACTAAGATTTGACAAACAATAAAGTGAAGGAGGCGGTTGAAAGCAGTTAGTTGATTTATATCCAGCTTGCCATCCCTTAGCTTGAAGCCCGGCCCTACAATTCCCAAACTTTTCACTTGGGCGTCCACGGTGTGAACCCCACTAAATCCGGAAGTCTTCACATCAAACACATCTTCAGCAACTCAGGGTCTATTCTAATCAGGGTTCCCTTTACTGAAGAGACTAGGGACCCATCTTCCTCTGTTCTCATACACACGAAGAAAGCTTTTACCAAGTCCAGATAACTGACCTCTGAAAAGGTGGAGACTCTTGTCCACTGCATCTGATTGATCAAATCTACCACACTACTCATTCATTTTTCCTCAGATTAGCAACATCGACTTCTTTATTTCCACAGAGCTTCGTCTTCACAAAGGTAAACTCTCCTGCTGCTCAAGAGTGAGAAACTCGGCGCTGTAGCCACCCAAACTGCCGGCGATGACTGGTGCGGCCATGGATTCAGGTGGGAAAGTCTCTGGAGGGTTGAAACGGAAGGGGAGAGAAGGAATCCTCAAGAAATTTTGCGGGAAGGAGGAGGAAGGTTCAAATTTGCAGAGGGTTGAGATATGAGTTGTTAGGGCATCGGCTCATGCGACAGGATGAAAAGGGGAAAAGGTAGACGATGAGATACGAATCGTTCTGCCATTGATTTTATGAATAAATTAATGCGATGTGGAAAGTGAGGCACCAAAAGGCGGTGGAAAACGACAAAAGGTGTTGACTATTCAAACCGACTTCAATGAGAGAGCGGTTACAAAGAATAATTTGAATTTCTTTTGCTTAACGCCATGGAGGGAAAAATACTTAATTCTGAAATTTAATGTGCCATTTGTAAGCAAACTTTTATCACAAATTGCACATGCCTAATTCCTTCTAAGAGATGTGAATCTCTCTTCAGGTAAGGCTTTTGTGAAAATGTCTGCTAATTGGCCATTTGTATCAATAAAGGATATTTCAATATTTCCATTTGCAACATGATCACGAATAAAATGATATCTAACCTCAATATGTTTGGTCCTTGAGTGCTGAACTGGATTCTTGGTGAGATTAATGGCACTGGTGTTGTCACACAGCAGTGGGATGGATTTGATGTTTAATCCGAAATCTTCAAGTTGTTGCTTTATCCATAAGAGTTGTGTACAGCAATTTCCAGCAGCTACGTACTCAGCTTCAGCAGTGGATAGTGCTACTGAATTTTGTTTCTTTGAAGACCAAGATATTAAACATCCTGCAAGAAATTGACAACCACCACTGGTGCTTTTTCTATCTAATTTGCATCCAGCATAGTCAGCATCAGAGTAACCTACTAAGTTAATTTCACATGTTTTGGATACCATAGACCTAAGTCATGAGATCTTGCTAAATATCTAAATATTCTTTTCACCGAAATTAAATGTGATTCTTTAGGATCAGCTTGATATCTAGCACACATGCATACACTAAATAGTATATCTGGTCTACTAGCTGTTAAATAAAGTAGTGAACCAATCATACCTCTGTAGATCTTTTGATCTACTTTCTTACCATCTTGTCATTGTCCATCCTTGTTGATGTGCTCATCGGTGTTGACAGTGGCTTGGTATTTTCGAATCCAATTTCTTTAGAGTTCTTTTGTGTACTTTGCTTGACAGATGTGAGTTCCTTCCTTTCCTTGTTTGATTTGTAATCCAAGGAAGTAATTAAGTTCTCCCATCATGCTCATTTCAAATTCTCCCTGCATCAACTTTTCAAAGTACTTGCAAAGGGATTCATCAGTAGACCCAAAGATAATATCATCTACATAAATTTGGACTAATAGAATGTGTTTGACCTTTGACTTTATGAAAAGGTACTATCTACTTGACCTCTACTGAAACCATGGTTTAAAAGAAAAGAGCTAAGCCTTTCATACCAGGCTCTAGGTGCCTGTTTTAAACCATATAATGCCTTATGAAGTTTGAAAACATGATTGGGAAATTCTGTGTCATCAAAACCGGAGGTTGTTCCACATAAACTTCCTCTTTTATAAAACCATTTAAAAATGCGGATTTAACATCCATTTGAAATAATGTCAAGTTCAAAGCAGATGCATATGCAAGTAATATTCTAATGGCCTCAAGTCTAGCTACAGGTGCATAGGTTTCATCGAAATCTATGCCTTCCTCTTGAGAATAGCCTTGAGCTACCAATCTGGCCTTGTTTCTTAAGATTGCGCCAGTTTCATCCAGTTTATTTCTGAACACCCATTTGGTGCCAATGACTGGATGGTCTGATGGTCTAGGAACAAGTGACCATACTTGGTTTCTCTTGAATTGATTCAATTCATCTTGCATGGCTACTATCCTAGATTCATCAGAAAGAGCTTCATTGACTGTCCTAGGCTCTATTTGAGAATCAAAAGCTAGGTAATCACAAGGAATAACATTACCTCTTGTTCTTACCCCTAAGGATGGATCACCAATAATATTCTCAAGTGGGTGATCTTTCTTGTATCTCCACTCCTTTGGAAGGTTTTCATGAGTAACTTCTTCTTGTTGCAATTCTTCCAGAGGTGGATCATCCTTGTCCTCAATTGATGTATCTTTTAGTTTCTTGGACAGTTCATTGCATCATCATTGTCACTATCTACTTCCTTTCTCAAGGAAGGGTTAGTTTCATCAAAAATAATATGTACAAACTGTTAATCAATAAAGTACTTTGTTAAATACTCTATAGCCTTTGGGTTTAGAGGTGTACCCCATAAAGATGCCTTCATCTATTTGGCATCCAACTTACCAATGTCCCTTTTTCCATTGTTGTGAATGAAGCAAGGACATCCAAAAGTCCTGAAGTGGCTGATCTTTGGCTTCTTCCCTTTGAATAGTTCATATGCAGTCTTCTTCAGGATTGGCCTGATCATTACTCGGTTGTTAATGTAGCTTGCTGTGTTGACTGCTTCAGCCCAAAAATATCTTGGCAAATCATATTCTGAGAGCATAGTTCTTGCCATATCCAATAGGGTTCTATTCTTCCTCTCAGCAATACCATTTTGTTGTGGTGTCCTTGGTGCTGAGAAATTATGCTCAATTCCCTGATCATCATAAAATCTAGCAAACTTTTCATTTTGAAATTCACCACCATGATCTGATCGGATAGACACAATGCTAAACTTCTGATCTTTCTGGACCTTCTTGGTGAAACTAACAAAGTTTTCGAAAGTGTCATCTTTATGCTCTAGAAATGATACCCATGTGAACCTTGAGTAGTCATCAACTATGACAAATCCAAAATTATTTCCTCCAAGACTGGTAGTCCTCATTGGCCCAAATAGATCCATATGACGGAGCTCTAAGGGTTTTGAGGTGGTCACAACCGTCTTTGACTTGAAGGAGCCTTTGGTGTGCTTTCCCTTAGCACAAGGTTTACATATACCATCCAATTTTGTACTAACCTTAGGTAGACCTTCCACAAGATTCTTCTTCAGCAGTTTTCTCATGCCATCTATGCTGCAATGTCCAAGTCGTCTGTGCCATAATTTTGTAGATTATTTATTTATTTGCTGCCAGGCAAACATTCTGAACCTTGAGTTCTTCAAGATAGAGCACATACAAATTCTTTTCTCTATTAGCTTCAAAGATGACTGCTCCATCCTTCAGTATGCTGCACTTCGACTCTTGAAACTTGATCTGATGGCCTCTGTCACACAGCTGACTGATGCTAATGAGATTGTGCTTCAATCCCTTAACTAATAACACATCTTCTATGACTGTTTTTCCTTTGTTATTACAGAGCCACTGCCTATTACTGTTCCTTTCCCATTATCTCCATAAGTGACTGTTCCTTCTTCAGCTTGGAGATGAGAGAATAACTTCTGGTTACCTGACATGTGTCTTGAGCACCCACTATCTAATACCATTTGGATGCTCGAGGGTTAACCTGAAATAAAAACATCAAGCTTTAGGTACCCAAATTCTTTTGGGTCCTGATGGTTAGTATCATGATTTTGCCTTTATTATCCATTTCTTATGTCTTGTTGGGCATGTAGTTATAATATGTCCTAACTTATTGCAGTGACTACAGCAGGATAATTGTTACTTTTTCTATATATTTGAAATCAGCTTTGTATGCTATATCTTGTTCAGGTACAAATTTTGGTGTTGGATATGTTTTAGGATAAACTATGGTTTCTTCATTATCTGGGGGTGTATATCCTAATCCATTTTTCTTCTTACCTGATCTTCTAGCACCTTTTAATATAGAGGAGTTTTTACCATTAGTAAATTTCTCTAGTGTGCTTGATAGTTTATATTTTCTTCATTTAAGTTTTTATTTCTTTTCTTAATTCATCTGTACTTCCTGTTTTCAATTTTGTTATTTGTTCATTCTTAGCTTTTAGGTCTTCACATAACAATTCATTTCTTCTTTTAAGTTCAGTTATTTATTTTTCTAATTCTTCATTTCTGTTTTAATCAGAATTGTTTTCTAAACAGTGTTATTTTTCTTACTTGCTTTTAATAGTTTAGTTACTTCTTTATATTTTCATATAGTTCGTTGAAAGCCTCTTCTAAGCTATCGGAATCTAAATCATTGCATGAATCAAAAGAGGAGTCAGAAGTTACCTTATCTTCAGTATTTGCCATGAAGGCCAAGTTGGCCTTTTCTTCATCACTACAGGAACTTGACTCACTGTCTGAGTCACTACTATTTTCCCATGCTGCTGCCATCGCCTTCTTCTTGTACTTTCTGAACTTCTTGGAACTGTCCTTCTTCCTGAACTCCGACTTCTTTAACTTTGGACACTCAGTTTTAATGTGTCCTGGCTTCTTACATTCATAGCAGACGGGTTCTCCTTTCTTTATTTCTTTTCCATCTGGCTTCTTGAATTCCTTGTTCCTTTTGAAGTGCCTTCTTCCAGATTGGAATTTCTCTCTTAGCCAAAATTCGCTGTAATTTTCTAGATAGCATAGCTTCCTCATTTTCGCTGTCTGCATCACTTTCACTTTCAGCTGAACTTGTTCTGGTGAATCTTCTTCAGCTTTTAAGGCGTTGGAGTGCTTCTTTCTGCTAGAGGACTCTCCTAGCCTTTCCATGTTGATCTCATGGGCCATGAGGGACCCAATGAGCTTTTCTACAGACATTCTCTTCAGGTCTTAGCTTCTTCTATTGCTGTGACCTTTGGGGTCCATGAGGACGGTAAGGATCTAAGTATCTTCCTCACCATGTCTCCCATCTCATAGGTTTTCCCCAGACTAGCTAGTCCATTTGTGATGTCAGTGAACCGGCTGAACATTTGAGTTATGGACTCACTTGACTGCATCTGAAATCTTTCATATTGAGTGACAAGAATGTCGATTCTTGTTTCCTTTACTTTGTCTGTGCCTTCATAAGTAATCCTGAGCTTTTCCCACATTTCCATTGAGGATTTGCAGGCTGAAACTCTGTTGAATTCCTTCTTACTTAGAGCACAGCATAGGATGCTCTTGCTTTGCAATTCAGGGAAATCTTCTTCCTGTCATCATCTGTCCATTGAGCTTTCTCATTTGTGACTAACAGATCACCTTCTTCTACTATGGACCAAATTTGATAGTCGTGCCCTTGTAGAAAGTATTCCATTCTGGTCTTCCAGTAAGGATAATCTTCACCATCGAAGAGAGGGGGTCGGTTGACAGACTGACCTTCAAAGTTACCTTGGGCTGCCATGGATCTTTACTCTTCAGATCGTTGGATCCTTTCTTTGTCGAAGAGACTCGCTCTGATACCACTTGTTGCCCAATTGACGAGCCCAGAGGGGGGGGGGGTGAATGGGTCTTTAAAAATTAATCTAGAAGATACCTGTAACTAAAAACATTCACACAAACGTTCTTCGAAGTAGGTTAGTGACTGTTAGTTTAAATGTCAAACACACAAAGAAGACAATCACACAACACAAGGTTTATCCTGGTTCGGACCTCCTTTCCTTAGGAGTCCTACGTCCAGTCCCTGAGCAACAACTCAGGATTTCACTAACTAGGGTACAGTCCCCTAAGGACGCTACAACACCCAACTCAGCTGGTCTTCCTTCACACCGAAGGGAATACCCGATACCACACCAGTCTTCCTTCACAACCGAAGGGAACAACACCCTGGATACCACACCAGGTCTTCCTTCACAACCGAAGGGAACAACACCCTAGATACCACACCAGGTCTTCCTTCACAACCGAAGGGAACAACACCTGGATACCACCAGGTCTTCCTTCACAACCGAAGGGAACAACACCTGGATACCACCAGGTCTTCCTTCACACCCGAAGGAACAACACAAAGAGAGTGGATGAAATTCAAGCCCCTAGATCAAGCTTTTGATAAGCAAGGATCTGAAGCAACTAGAACTGAGAGCAAAGAGTTTTAAACAAGGCACACTCTCAGAACTATACAAGCTCTCTCAAGATTTTCACAAACTAGTGGAGAGCAAAAGAGCAAAAGCTAAGTGGAATGAAGGTTCTTGGCTCTGGACTTTCTTCAGAAGAATTTGAATGCTTGAATGCGCGATCTCCTTTTTTCTTCTGTTCTTCTGACTTGAATTTATATCTTCAATTTGAAATGTAGACGTTGAAGTGTTCGTTGTCTCTCTTTTGAGTAGTCGTTAGACTGAATGACATCTGGAGTCTTGGAAGCTTCCAGTCAACAGTCTTTTGATCACTTGAGCACGCAAAGAGATAGATCTTCAGAAATATCCATTGGCTTCTATTTGTTTAACGTTGTACCATGAATCTAGTTCAGAGGTCTGCACAAATGTCAATCTCAAATAGCAGACAGCTAAGCTGTCTCTGATGTCAGTCAACGTCAGTAGCAATAGACATGAAATAGTAGTGCAAAATAGCTTAAGTCTAAGGACGTAATCAGAGTAGGTACGATATGGTCTGCATGCATGCAGAGATATGTTCAGATCTCATAAATGCAAAAGCGTCAGAGAGATGTCTACGTGGACTTTGACTAGTCAACAATTTAAAGATGAATAAGATATCAAGATATGAAATCGATGACTATATGACTTATGAAATCGTTATGAGTCATAGCAAATCGTTATGTGACAGAAGATATATCATGAACACTTAATGAATCGTTGCACAAAGCAAATTGTTGTGTTTCTGAAGAAATCAATGTGAAATACTTAACAAATCATTATACAAAGCAAGTCGTTGTGAATTCTAAAGAAATCTTTATGAATACTTATCAAGTCGTTATGAACTCTAAAGAAATCGTTATGATAACTTATGAAGTCGTTACAATAAGCAAGTCGTTGCGCTTTCTAAAGAAATCGTTGCGATAACTTATAGAGTCGTTATGACAGGCAAGTCGTTACGAGTTTCTAAAGAAATCGTTACGGTAACTTATAGAGTCGTTGTGACGAGCAAGTCGTTACGGGCTCTAACAAAATCGTTGCGACAACTTATAGAGTCGTTGCGACAGGCAAGTCGTTACAAGCTCAAAAGAAATCGTTACGGTAACTTATAGAGTCGTTGTGACGAGCAAGTCGTTACGGGCTCTAAAGAAATCGTTACGGTAACTTATAGAGTCGTTGTGACATCGACTTGTTTGAAATAACATGACTTTTCAGTCTTATAAGGAAATCGTTGCGATCACTTATAGAATCGTTACGACATCGATTTGTTTGAAACAACATGACTTTCAGCCAGAAAGGAAATCGTTATGATAATTCTATTGAAATCGATATGCTTATAAAGAAATCGTTATGGCCTTCAATAGAAGTCGATATGGACTTAGAGAAATATCATGTTGAAAAGATTAAGGCTTCAGAGAAGTAATGCATACCTTTATTGGCTTGTTTGACCTTGGTATTTTCCTGTACTTAAGACTTATGAAATATTCATTAGATATAATTGATAAACTTTTGTTTGGTTTTGTTAATCATCAAAATCTATATATATATATATATGTAATTAATTAAAAATTACATGGGGACAGACTGGTCATCATAAACACCACAACAAAGCTATCTAGGTACGGCTAAACACCCTGTTCATGAGATCCATGAACACTGCAGGGGCATTGGTCAATCCGAAAGGAAGAACCAAAAACTCATATGTCCATAACGGGATCTGAATGCCGTCTTAGACACATCCTCACTCCGAATCCTCAACTGATGATACCAGATCGCAAATCAATCTTAGAAAAGACTGATGCATCTTGCAACTGGTCAAACAAATATCAATACGAGGTAAGGGATACCTGTTCTTCACAGTCACTTGGTTCAGCTTTCTGTAGTCAATGCATAACCTAAGTGACCCGTCTTTCTTCTTGACGAATAATACATGTGCGCCCCAAGGGGAAACACTAGGGTGAATAAATCCCTTATCTAGCAACTCTTTCAACTGTCTCCTTAACTCGGCTAACTCCGCAGGTGCCATTCGATATGGAGCCTTTGAGATAGGAGAGGTGCCCGAAAGCAACTCTATGGTAAACTCTATCTCTCTATCCGGTGGCAAACCAGACAAATCATCAAGAAAGACATCTGGAAAGTCCCGCACTACATCAATCTCTGCAAGAGTAGGTGACTCATCAGTCTCTGGTACTAATACCACGTGGCAAGAAAAGCGTCACAACCCTTGTTTACCATACGCATCGCTTTCATGGCAGAGATGACCATCTTTCCCGCCAAGTTCCTTGGCAAGGGATGAGAGAACTCATCCTCACCAGGAATGCAGAAAACAATCCTCTTCCCACGACAATCCACTAACGCATAGGGCTCCTCTAGCCAATCCAGACCAAGAATAGCATCATAGTCCTTCATCTTTAGAAAGAAGAAACACCCATCTAGGATTCTATCCTCAATGCACACAGGTAACGACGGAATGCACTTCCTAGTCGATACTGTACCCGCAGGGGTGTGCACGGACAAAGGGACCTATAAATCCTCAGACTCTATGCCTGACTCTAGGGCTAACTGCCTAGCGAACCGCTCGAAAATGAACGAGTGAGTAGCACCCGTATCAAACAAAACCCGAGCGTGCACACCTAGAAGTAAAACCGTACCTTTGGTGACATGCTCCGCCTGCTCGGCGTCCTCGCGCGCTAAAGCAAACACTCGAGCTAGGGCTCGAGGCCTTCTTGGTCTTCCTGTAGCTGGCGCTGCTGCCGCTACCGCTGCTGGGGCTGGCGCTCCATGCTGAGCTCCCTGCTGAAGTCTTGGGAAATCCTTGATCTTATGGTCACTACTTCCGCACTTCAAGCACTTTCCCGTAATCATCCAACATTCGGAACCACCATGTGTCTTCTCACAGTGGGGACACTCTTTCTTCACACCAGGGGAACGTACAGAGGGTACCTGAGCATTGCCGACTGCTACTGATCGCTGCTATGTCTGGTACACCGCTTTCTTCTTGTCCTGTCGCTGGAACGTAGCTGCAGGCCTCTTCTGCGAAGCCTTCTTCTCTTCAAGGTATTGCTCCATCTCACCCTCCTGTATGCAAGCAGCACTAAGTGCCTCATCCAAGGTGCGATGGTCGAACGCCACTAGCCTCGTCCTCAGTGATGGCTTGAGTCCCATCACAAACTTCTTTGCTTTCCTGCGCTCATCTGTCACGATATGAGGTGCATACTTAGATAGTTCTGCAAACCTTGCCTCATACTCTAGCACGGTCATGGAGCCTTGCGTCAAAGAGAGGAACTCCTGCTCCATCCGATCTTGAATATGCTCGGGGATGAACTTGGCCTGAAAAAGCCTCACGAACTCGTCCCAAGCAACATCAACCGCGCCATCTTCAAACCGGGTACACAGCAATGAAGCCCACCATACATCAGCTCTTTCTTGTAGCACACCGTTCATAAGCACCATCTAAAAAAAATCTAACTTAATAGAACATACAAGCATATAAACTAAAGCATACCTGTAGCATGTAGGTGGCTAATGTGACCTTATCCTCATCTGCACACCTGATGGCTCGGAAGATCTTTTCTATCTCCCTCATCCAGCTTTCTGCCAACAATGGATCGCTCTCCCCCTTGAAAGAGGGTGGTAGCATCCTCTTGAATCTCTCCATGATGGAAGGTCCACCATGGTCCTGAGCTGGAACTTGAGCCTGCTACATCGAACAACAAATAGTACACATTCAACATAACATCATACAATTAAATAAAATAGACTACACTTGCATTAATTATGCTAACCTGGGCCTCCAACTGTGCCTGGAGTGCAGCCTGAGTATGAGCCTGCGTCTGCATGGCTTGCACCAGACCTTGCATGAATACTCCATAATCCACAGGCGGCGGTGGGGGAAGTACAGGACCCTGAGGTGCCGGGGCCTGCTGCTCCGCCCGCTCCTCACGTCTCGGCTCGTCCTCTCGGGCTGGCGCTCCGCCACGCCTACCTCTCGAAGCCATGGCTGCAATGAATTTCAGCCACTATTAGAGCTACGTTAATTTATTTCCTAACCATTTTCTTATCTATTTTTCATTCATTATTAATCAATTCTACACATGTGGACCGTCTATGTAGACTTAGCATGTAATGAAGATGATGATGCATGTATACTTATGTATAATCTCAATCGGTCGCTCTGATACCAATCCCTGTGACGGCCCTCATTATACCGGTACGGTTATACCAACCCACGTCAGTATAGTGAACGTTATCACAGTGGGGCATTTACCCAAACAATAACATACGATTGAGATACACACAAATATAAATACAGAGTAGCGGAAGTAAAAGAACCATGTCTTTCATTAATCTCATCATCCACATTTAACATACAAGATTCATGAAACAATTTAAAGATCTAAAGTCCACTTAATCCACATAAAAGAAGTGCCAAAATAAAATACATAGTTTGTCCACAAATTCCTTAATAGTTCTATTACAATGCCTTGTTACATACAATGGAAGCAAAAATCACTCTACAACTTCGTCAAGCTACTCCCCACGCTCGGAGTCGCTCTCCACGGTCTCCTCCAAAGGTGTATCACCTACTAAACCTGTACGCCGAAGCAAGTAATGAGTCTAAAAGACTCAGCAAATAACACCACACATATCATACATGCACATATCATAGCCGGTTTTCATCCCAAGTCACAAGACAAAACATGTAGCATGCTTGACATCAATAAGAGACAACCTATTATGGTAATTCTACCAAAGTAAACACATGGTTCATGATTTCAGATTTTTCCAAAATAAAACGTCCTATTACATGCTTCCTACTTATTCCATCACATAAAGGTTTTCACCTCCAATTAAGCAAAATATGAGAGCAACCAAACATGGTGTGCTTGCATACATGAAATGAGACCTTCCTATCATGATTTCTACACATTCTTGCACATGCACATTATCATTTTATACACTATTAGCTTGCTGTTTTGGCATGAATTAGAAGTTCACAACAATTCACATGAGAGCTACAATCTCAATTAACTATATCATGGTGGCGCTTAAACATGGAAACATTTACACATAAGTAAGAAATGCTACTAGCATGGATTCTACGCATTTGTACACATGTAAAGCATTTTCATAACTACGATTAGGTTGCTGTTATGACATAAGTTTAACATTAACATATCATGGATCACCATTTCATCATCTAATACATTAGTTTCACATGGTTGCACAATTTCCTCATTCACATAGTTCACTTTTCACACATTTCACATTTACACATATTCACACTACACAATTTACACATGATCACATTCACATTTCACATTTTCACATTTTACACTTTAGTGCCGTGACACATAGTCCAAACCACCATTAGAAGGACACATACACATCACATACACATAGACGCCACCTAGGCAATACAGTGACGACTCTTGGACTGCGCAGACCGGGAGAACAAGTCTCCACCCTAACCAGTGGTACTTGTCCACCTCCAGGATTTCATCCTAATGCCCTTAGGATCTTAACACATTGAACCTTCTCATGGAGAATTTCCATGATACGGTTCCACGGCCCTCTATGGAAGCAGTGTCACACTTGGCACAGTCTTACACATTACACATTCCGATTTTTTTAACACACATATTTACACATGGCGCACACACATCTTTACATTCTCTCATTCACACACATGGCTCTGTTTTCCTAGCATGATACTACAGATGACAGAGATTACACATTCAGTAAGTTGCATAAATGAGGTTGCACGCGCATTTCAAATCATTTTCACAATAGCATGCATTATTCACATATTCTCACATGGAAGTTTCATATTGCATTCTACAGTTGTCCAAACAGCCTGAAAATTTAACCACATGCTGATTACAGGTTTATGACCTCACATGCAAAATTTCACGTTTTTCTGACTCATAATGCAATAACAGAAAATTAGATATCAATCCTCATATCATTCATACTTCAATTTATCATGGCACACCACATGAATATTCAGTTTAATAGTTCGTAGCCCTGAACCCAACATACACAACACCACATGAAATTTCCCCGGATTTATTACACAACACACAATTTACAGGAGATTTTACAAGATCTACGCATGTTTTCTAATTCCATTTCAGAAATTTCAGTAAATCATGTGAGCATGGAGAAATTCTCAGAAATTCAAAGCACAAACTCAATCACCCACTCATGGTCTAACAAAATTAGGGCATCCAAATTTCCCACGGATCATTAGAATAGTGGGGGAAACATACATGGCTATTTCTTCCACATGCATTTCAATAAACTAATAAACTCTACCATCCACAAAATATGTAAAATCATTCTCCACACACCACATTAACTAGGGTACATAACATACATGAGTTACATTATATCCTCATCGCGAAAACACATCAAAAATAGTCATACAGAAGGAGAGAACAGTTCACTGTTCTGTCCTGACGAACTTAACGGCATACTCGGGCCGTTAATAGAGCTTAACGGCAACATCGTTGGCCATTAATGAAGATCTTGATGACAAGGGATCTTGCCGTCAAGTTCAGGTCTCTGCAAGATTGCAGACCCGAGCTCCAAACACAAGAAGAATGGGGGATCTAGGACACGAGGAAAAATGTGTAAAAATAAGAAAACCCTACTAGACACCTACATGGACGATGTGTGTAGGTTACTTGCCCCTAAAAATACTCCAAAGGGATCTAGGGTTCGTAGAAGCTCTCCTTGGGCAGTCCCAAGAAGCCTCCAGAAACATCTTCCTCTGGGTTCTTGATCAGTCTCCTCAGCAAGCCAAGGTCGGGGAACTCTTCCTCGATGTTCCAGCTACCTCCTTGTTGCAGTAGAACACCGGGAACAACTTCACACTGATGGATCCGAGCTTGCAAAGTCCAGCTTTTCTCACAGACCAGAACTAGGTTTTCTTCTTCTCCTCTTTGCAAAGAGCCAAAGAGAGCTCTGGGGTTTGCAAGGGGAGGTTGGTTTAAAGGAGAGGGGTCTCTCCTTTCCCGCAGGGGTGATGTGAGGCCTTCACAGCCATTGGGGATAGCTCCCCAATGGCTAGGGTTGCTTGTCCCCGAAAATTCGGGCTCTGCATGCATGCATGTCAGAGATCTTAACGTCCATATCAATGGACGTTGACTTAAGCATTGCGTCCATCCAGGTGGACGCTGACTCAGCATGGACGTCCATCCATGTGGACGCCAATTGGGTCCTTCGGCCAGAACTCAAAACATGCAGAAACCATGCTTAACTTATACACATATACATGCCATACATATGTTATCATGTACACACTACCACCATGCAATTCATACATTATTTACAACTAATTATACACATGCACACATAAGTATAACTAGTTAATACATACGTAGATATGTACATCTATGCATACACAAACATGAATTATTTACACGAAATAAAATAATGCAATGAAATTCGAGGGCCTTACAGCTGCGCACCTGTTGAGCGTGCGAGAAGCCTACTGAGGTGTGCAGCCGGTGCGTTCGGGGCTTGGGCGTCTGGTGCATGGGTGATGGAGGCTGGCGGCTGACGCATGCCAGGGCAAATGGAGCTCATATGAAGCTTGCTTGCTCAGCTCGTGCATGAGAAAGCAGAGGGCGATGGAGCCTATAAAAGGACCCAAGGTCCTCAGTGCCCGAAGTTCGATTTTTTGGGGTTTTTTTGCTTTTTCCTTTCCTCTGAGTTCAGTATTCTGGGTTGAGCATTTTTTGGGTTTCTTCTTTACTGTAAGGGGTTCGAGATTTCTTTTTTTTTCTTCTATAGATGGTTGGGTTGGGAGACTTCGATCCAGTAACATTTTACATTTCTTTGTGTTCCAGAGGGTGATCCAAGGGCAATTATTGTTCCATTTTTTTTTTGCGTTTATATTGTTCATTTCTACTGTGTTTAGACTTCGATCCAGTCATTTGTTAAATTCTTCCTTTCTTGATCTATTGGTTGGGTAGTGAAAGATTGTTCGGCATCCAGGAGTTCTGCATCCGGGAGGGGTTTGTATTTTTTTTTTTTTTGGGTTTTCTCTTCTTGCTGTTGGATGGGAGGGATTTGAGGCACTCCTTCTTCCTTTCTTTGGTTCTGTGAGAGATTCCAGGGGTTGGGCTGTTAGAGAGATCAGAGTTTGGGATTTCAGATTTCTTCTGCTTCTTCTGCTCTGTGTGAACTTTTGCCATTTCTTCTGTGCTGGAGGGCGATACAGTGGAATTTGAGTTTTTCCATTTCTTCTTCTGTGTGAACTTTTTCCAGTTCTTCTGTGTTGGAGAGTTCGACTGCAATTTTTTTTTCCTTTCTTCTTGTTGTGTTCATCTTGGGGATCCATATTTGAGTCTGGGATTCCAGGAGCTGCTGGGAGATCGTTGGGCTGCGCTTCTTCCTTTCTTCTGGCTGGCATCTGGGAGGAGGACTATCTGTGTGTTGTGGAGCTCCCGGAGGTAGCAGAAAGCAGATAGAATTGGAGAGATCTAAAAGCTGGGTTCTTTTTGCTGACTTTAGATTTCTATGGTGTTCTTATTCTTCCCTTTGGACAGATCCGGAGTTTAACATTGCAGTCTATCTTTCTTTTGTTATTTTCTTACTATTTTTTCAGATTGTGAGGGAGACGAGATCTAGTGTGTATCTCAGTTTTGTTCTGAAATTTATTGCATCTTGTCTTCCTTTTGTTCTTCATCCCTCAGCTGTGAGGGTATAGTGATTTAGAATTCCTATATTTTATATTGTTCTCAGTGCAAATCTCTGGTTGAGTCCCTTTGATTCTTCACTGTCTCATTCTAATCTTTGAGTTGTAATAGAATTGCGATTTTGATTTAGTAATAATAAATTCTGTTTCTGAATTTGCTGTTCAATTCTTGAGCTGTGAGTATAGTTGGTTGATGTTTTTGGACAGCTACTCTTGTTGACCGTTCATCCCCTGAGCTATAGGGGTAAATTGGTTCGTTAATTTCTAGTTAAGCTTTATGTTTACCTATTTGATCCCTTAATTGAGAGGGTACAGTGATACCAAGTTTCTTTAACTCAATTCTGCTTGTTCTTTCATTATGTTTGATCTATCGGAGTTGTGAGGGATCTGATTGGAGTTGTTTATAGAATTGATTTTAATGCAATGTGATTTTGGTGAAAAAGTGTTTGTTAGAGTTGTTTCAAAAACAATTTCGTAAGTTGAACTTTATTCAGTCTCCCTTGGAAATGACCTGTTCTCACCACTTTGCTAGTTCATCTTTACTATTTTAAATCTGTGAGACAGTTTAGAGAAGCTGAGCATATTGACTTGTGCAAGGAACTCTGGACAACGAAAGTGCACAGTCAACAATGTCGCGTTCATCTTGGCGCCGTTGCCGGGGAGGCATTAGAGTTTGATTTAAATCTGTTTTGATTTGATTTCATTTGTATTGGGCTTTTCATTGACTTGTTATTGGGCTTTTTATTTCAGATTTGAACAAGAAGTGGAACATGGAGATTTGGCTTGACTTTTGAGCCCATTGGAGAGGAGACCTTGCGGATTTGTTTTCACATTTGCTTTTAATTCAGAATTTTTGATAGAAGAGTATGAGTGAAACTTGTAGTGAGGATTTCATGTACTCTCTATGCATATACAGAGATTTCTTTCTCGTTGGCATGTAATAATTGGCCTTTTTGTGGTTTGTGTGGTTTGGAATTAGTTTATAGTATCACTTTATATTTTCTTAGTTAAGTTTTATTTCATTTAGTTCAAAAAACCAAATAAAATAAAAAATTTAAAATCTAAATTTTTTTCCAAATCGCTATTTCATGTAAGCCGTTTGTTTTGCAAATTAAAAATTTCATCTTCTTAAGATTAGAATCACTTGTTTTAGGTCATTCATCATTTTAATTCTATTTCTTTTTCTATTTTGAAGAGTGTGGGAGAAAGGTATGACTTCTATCTCTTGTTTCATGCATTAGACTTAGCATTAGAAAACCATTGTTTGAACTTGATTTGTTGCATTTCACATTTGTAAAAGGGACTGCTTAAGGGCATCACCCTTTAGAAAAAAGATAAGGTGAGGGATTTCATCACCCTTTCCTTTGCCCAAAAATCACAAAATTTTTTCACATTCTTGCATTTGCCTAAACTTTTAATAAGAACCAGTAGACTTGGCCCGAGGGTTCATAATTAGATTTGTCCTTTCTTAAATTCAAAACTTCTCTTTAAGTCTGGTGTCTAGGATTAGAGGTTAAAAAGCTTATGCTTAAGTGAGCTAGAGGTTACTTAATTGGGTCCTTGCTAAAGCAAGGGGGGCCTACCTCTACTCCACCTCTTACCTGGCCGGTACAAGAAGAGCTAGAATTGGGTTTAAGCATGTATAAATCTGATTTTGAGAAAAATAACATAGGTCCAAGGAACACTTAGTGCTTAGGTTAATTTGTTTTGAAAGTGTTTGTTTGTTTGTGTTTCTTTATAAAAATTCATCAAAAATCAATACAAACTTAAAAAGTTCAAAAATCATAAATAGAAGGCTTTTCAACTGTGCATGCTCGGTAGACGTTCCCTGAACATAGATTTGGCTCAACCTATAGACGAGATCAAAAGACTCTTTCATAGGATGGCCAACCAAGACCAGAACCAAGTTGCTAGAAATGTAGAGGAGGTCGCACCCAGACAGATGAATGAGTACTTTATTCCTTCTAATTATCAACCTGCTGCTTGCATCAGGCTGGAAATTCCTGCAAATCACTTTGAAATCAAGCCAGGAACCATTCAAATGTTGCCATCCTTCTATGGCAATCCCAATGAAGACCCCTATAAGCATATAGATGAGTTCCTAGAGATTTGTTCCATTGTCAGGATCCAAAATTTCACTGAAAATGCCTTAAGACTGACCCTATTTCCATTCTCTTTGAAAGATAAGGCCAAACATTGGTTAGGAACCATAGGGGGAACCATTAGAACATGGCCAGAAATGCAGCAGGAGTTTTTGAAGAAGTTTTACCCCATTGGCCGTACTAACACCATGAGAAGAGCAATAACTGGATTCTCCCAACACCCGGGAGAGTTAATGCATTAATCGTGGGAGAGATTAAAGGAGTTGCTTAGAAAATGCCCCCATCATGGTCTGTTGAGGTGGAAAATAGTCCAAGCTTTTTATGAAGGTCTGACAAAATCAAATAGGCAGATGGTTGATGTCTCGTGTGGAGGAGCATTCATGACTAAGAGCGAAGATGAGGCATATGATTTGTTTGAAACATTGAGTGAGAATTCTATCAATCATGCCTTACTCCACTCTTATGAGAGGGCACTAGGACCATCAAAGAAGGCAGGGTTGTGAAGAGATGCAGAAATCCCTAAATGGTAATCTAGAACGGCGGTTGAATAGATTACGAACAATTTAAAAGCTTAACGCCCTCTTTTTGCAATAGCACAGACAATTAAGGTGTTAGCAATGATCAGACTATGTGTGGATGTGTGTGAGTGATTGATAGATGGATAAGCAAGTACTCAAACGTGTATTAATGTGTTGTGCCTACCAAACATCTAACGCAAATTCGTGTAAACCACGAGACACGTAGATTTTATGTGGTTCGGAGTACACAACTCGTGTATCCTACATCCACGGGCCACACACACACGCAGAATCACCTGCTTATGAGCTAGTTCACGAACTACAACTCACACACATGTTTATTTGATGTGAACCCACGATCAGATTAACACACACACACGTGTATCAAGCACAACAACTGCTTGAAACACCACACACACACACAAGTATGGAATAGAAAGAACAGGGAAGGGTTTGAGAGTTAAAGAACAAATCCAATAAGCAAACTCTTCCTCTGAACGTCCTCCTGGAGTCCAAGCTTTGACTTTGAGATCAAATGTTGATGTAGATGCTTGAATCCAAGACGTCCAGACTTCACCTTCCGCTGCAAAAGTCTTCCGTTCTTGGTTCTGGGCGGTAGGTTGAAGCAGAGTAGCAGAACAAGGCTTCTTGTGAGAACTCTTTAGGGTTTTTGCTTGGAGGCTACTTATGTACGAGATTTGTTGCAATAGGTTGCTTATATATGAGTGTTAACATATGGAGAGTCGTACTCCATGGAAACACTAAGTTTGGCAACTTGCAAAACTTCCCATAATATGTTTTCCGTTTGTCTGTCGACAGGACTTGCACCTACTGTCGATAGGCGCAGATAACGTATGAAGAACCAGAAGGCTGAAGGCTTTGACTGTGTGCATCTATCGATAGGTGCTCTGTTGCTGTCGACACGTATAGGCCTTCCAGAGTTTTTGATCTTCGGACTGGTTGCATCTGTCGATAGGGGCACTCCTACTGTCGACAGGCAATGCCTTGGCAGAACTAGTGGCTTTCTGACTGGTTGTATCTGTCGACAGGTCCTTGCTTGCTGTCGATAGGTACCTTGTCTTTTGACTTTTACTTGATCTTTCAAGCTTGTTTTTGGCACATGTCTTGCATGGTATATCTCCTACAAAAGTAAACATAATTAGTGAGATATTATGAGCATAAAATCAAGCATTGTACCAAGTTGTTATGATAAGTTATTGTTTGAAGATCTCATGCATTTAAAACTCAATTCACATTGTTTATCACTTGTTTGCATTGTACATCATTGCACATCAATGTTCATCAATGTTCATCATCAAAAACATGTTGTATTGATTAATTAGAATGTGAGCTCAATCTTCTCAACACGAGAACCCAACATTCTCCCCCTTTTTGATGATGACAAAATTAATCAATTAATGCACAATTGAGTTTTCTCCCCCTTTTGACAACATCCAAAAGCACACCATAGACACAAGTAGAATGCACAGAGCAAAGATTTTCATTGATTTTCATGAGTGCATACACATGACATTGGCTGCTAATGAAAGGAAATAAGAAGTAAAGGGAAAGTCATGGCATGATGACCATAGAAAAAGCAAAAGTACATTAAACATGACATGAATAAAATGAAACTTAGACTACAGGACTAGACCCAATCCTAGACAACTAAGCTATCTAAGCATCTTCATCAGCGGGCTGTGAAGGAGCCGGTTGATCAGCATGACACTCAGGAGCAACGTGGTCCAGGCATGAATCTAGAGCTGCAATGCTAGATTCCATTTGGGCTTCCCGTTTGGGTCTGGCCGTCTGCTGTCGACAGGGCCCTTGGTGCCTGTCGACAGGCACATTCAGAAAATGGCCAATTTTGTGATTTTTGGTGATTTTTTGAACTGAAGCTCTGAGCAATGTCTTCCAGGTGTGAGATGAAGGTGTATAAGAGGTGAATCATGTATGTTAACCTACCATATACAAGGATATAATAAACCATATCATTTTCCTCAATGGTTTTAACATAATACCCAAGGAATTTAAGGTTAAAGCATTAAGAAAACACTCACGTAAATAAAGAACAATGCACATGTATAAATGCAATGTAAGACAACACAATCCCCATTTTGTTGATAGGCAAATGATGCATGAAATGATATCTATATGTGAAGACAATCACAAGACCAATGACTTTGGAAATTATGACTCAGTGGAGGCTTCACACTATTTTTTTTTTTTGTTTAATTTAGAAAAACAATGGGAAGAAATGGTACTTAAGAGGACGTCACACCTTTGATGTGAGGATAAACATTACAAGTGCCCATACCCCAGTTACTCAGTGGAAGTTTCTATCATACCGTTGTACAGAGATGATGAGTTAGCCTTTTGATGCGAGGGCAGACATTTGTGATGTCCATCACCCCGATTACTCAGCATGACCCAACATTGCTCTATATTCATCCCAATGTAAAGTTGATTTTCATTATTTATATATATTTTTTGTTTTTCTTGTGAAAGATTTTTCAGAAATAGGTAGCTGTTCTCCAAGTATTGTTGTAAAAGCCATTATCAAGTAGGTGATATGATTACCTATCAATATTAGACATGCACTTTCATGACCAAAAGCTTATCAAGTAAATTGAGACTATGTTTGCCCACAAAGAATTAATGTAGAGGAGTGAGGTGGATATTCTTTAGAGTTATGAAATGTTTCCTAAATGATAGAACCTAAATCCAAACATGAATAGTATGTGAAAATCATAGTGGTATAAAGAATAGCTTAAATACCATTTGTATATAGTGTGTTCAAACATGCATTAACACCTTATAGACACCTTAAATGTTAATCATGAAGTTGCTCACTGAATGGGTGAAGAAATAAGCATGAAGTTTCAAAATTCAGTGTGTCTGTCGACAGGGAGAAAGGGCCTGTCGACAGGAGCACACAGACAGAAGTTGGAGATTTCGGGGAGGCAAAAACTGTGTGCATCTATCGACAGCAGGTAGAGGGCCTGTCGACAGATGTACACAGACAGAAGATTGAGAGTTCTGTCTGGGCTGAGCTGTCGACAGGGCCCTTGTAGCCTGTCAACAGGGACATGTTCAAAGCAGTTTTAAGGGTAGAATGAAGGTCTGAAATGATTAATGGTTGTGAGGGGGTTGAGATGGACAAAAGTTGAACAATTTCCTTCACATTTGCATTCATCTAACCCTAACTTGCTCCCCCATAATGTGTGCCATTTGATACAAAAGGACTCAAGTTCATGAAGATAAATATGCACACAAAGACCAAGCAATTAAGAACACCAAGCATGTAGAAAGACAAACCAACAAGTGTTTTCAACATTTTAAAGAGAGTTTTGAATAGGCAAAATTGTAAAGAAACTAATTCCAAATGTAGAGTACATGTCCCTTTTATGTCACATCACTATGGATACTTGGCGGAGAATATTTCTCACGCATAATGAGAGTTTCCAAACAAGCATGACTTGTTCTTCCACACATCACCATTTGATATACCTCACAGTTAGTGCACACAAGGGACATATGCTTAACATTTGTGTTAAGTTTCATTGCAATTTGCACAACCCCAACTCTCTTCGCAATGTGGTGAATCTATCTTCAGCTAGAGGTTTGGTAAAGATATCAGCCAACTGTTTCTCTGTGGGTATGAAACTGATTTCAATGATCTATTGGCTACCTCATCTCTCAAGAAATGATGACGAATTTCTATGTGTTTTGTCCTGGAATGTTGAATGGGATTCTTTGATAGATTGATTGCACTAGTGTTGTCACATAGGATAGGTGTGCATCCAATATCGATGTTATAGTCACACAACTGACTTTTATCCACAACACTTGTGTTGCACAACTCCCTGCAGCAACATATTCTGCCTCTGTAGTAGAGAGTGCAACCGAGTGTTGCTTCTTGGATGCCCACGAAACCATGCAACCACCAAGCATTTGGCAATAGCCACTAGTGCTTTTCCTGTCAATTTTACAACCAGCGTAGTCTGCATCAGAATAAGAAATCAATTCAAAACTACTACCAGCTGGATACCAAAGACCCAAGGCATGCGTACCTGAGAGATATCTGAAGATTCTCTTGACTGCAATTAAATGGCTTTCCTTTGGACTAGATTGGTATCTAGCACAAAGGCAAACACTGAATTGTATGTCCGGTCTACTTGCAGTAAGATAAAGAGTGAGCCAATCATACCTCGAAATTGTTTGGCATCTACCGGTTTACCTTTCTCATCACTTTCTAGCTTAATGCTTGTGCTCATGGTGTTGAAGCGGGCTTGGCTTGTTCGAACTGAAACCTTTTGAGCAGTTCTTTTACATATTTCTCTTGGTTTATAAAGAATCCATCTTCAAGCTGCTTGACCTGCAAACCAAGAAAAAATTGAAGCTCCCCCATTAAGCTCATCTCAAATTCACTGTGCATGTGTTGTGAAAATTCTTCACACAGTGTGGGATTAGTGGAACCAAAGATAATATCATCCACATAAACTTGAACAACAATTATGTGATTGCGAACTTTCTTTGTAAAGAGAGTTTGGTCCACCTTACCTCTTGAGTAGTTTTTGCTTACTAGATAGGTACTCAGCCTGTCGTACCAAGCTCGGCGTGCCTGTTTCAAACCATAGAGAGCTTTGTGCAATTTAAATACATGGTTTGGTTTATCATGGTCCTCAAAGCCAGGTGGTTGAGAGACATAGTCTTCCTCTTTTATGTAGCCATTCAAGAAAGTAGTTTTGACATCCATTTGAAATAATTTGAACTTGTTTGAACATGCATATGCTAACAAGATCCTAACTGCTTCTAGTCTAGCTACAGGTGCAAAGGATTCTTCAAAGTCTATACCAAATTCCTGATTGTATCCTTTGCAACTAGTCTAGCCTTGTTTCTAACCACCTTACCCTCTTCATTTAGTTTATTCCTAAAGACCCATCTCGTCCCTATGACAGAAATTTCAGGGGTTCTAGGAACTAAACTCCAGACATTATTTCTTTGAAACTGCCCAAGCTCCTCATGCATGGCATCAATCCAAGAATTTTCTTTTAGTGCTTCTTCAACAGTTTTGGGTTCCACTTGAGATACAAAGGCTAAATGATCCTGTTCAACTATTTGATTTACCTGAGACCTAGTTTGAACTGAATCATTTATGTTACCTATGACATTCTCAAGTGGATGAGCTTTAGAGTACCTCACATTAGTGATTGTTGAAGGCCCGGGTTGATCTTGCAATTGAGGAGGATGTTCTGGAGGAGGGGTGGCTGGAGGACTTTCATCTTGAGGTTGTTCTTCTTGTTGTGGATCTTCAGCAGGAACTTCATCATGATTTCTGATCAAACAACCGTCATCTTCATCATCGTACCTGCGAAGAAATCCACTCTTTCCTTTTGAAACTTCTTGAGTTTTTCCTTTTTCTTTTCTTTGAAGTTCCTCAAGTGTTGTCCCTTCCATGTCATCAAACCTGTAGGAATTTACAATGTTAGGCTTGATTTGAGATTCATCAAAAATGACATGTGGAGTTTCTTCCACAGTTCTAGTTTTCAGATTGAACACCCTATATGCTCTAGAATGTTCAGAGTATCCAAGAAAAATACCTTGATCGTTTTGGCTTCAAACTTGTCCAAGTCATTTTTATCATTGTTATGTATAAACACCTTTGAACCAAAAACTTTAAAGTACCCAATGGTGGGTTCTTACCTTTCAGAAGTTCGTAAGGAGTTTTCTTGAATACGGGTCTTACCATGGCTCGGTTAAGGATGTAGCAAGATGGTTTACCGCTTCTGCCCAAAAGGTTCGTGCTAATTGATTCTCGACCAGAAGCGTACGAGCCATCTCCACCAAGGTTCTATTCTTCCTCTCCACAACTCCATTTTGCTCGGGAGTTCTCGGGGAGGAAAACAGGTGGTCTATACCTTGGTTCCTGCAAAATTCGGAGAAGGAATGATTGTCAAATTCTCCCCCGTGATCAGTGCGGATGGAGCAGATTTTATTGACATTCCCATGCTCAATTTTGTTGAAGAATTCTTCAAAAACATTTAATGCTTCATTCTTGTGAGCCAGGAATTTTACCCAAGTGAACCTAGAGAAGTCATCCACAATGACAAAACCATAACGCTTGCCATTGAGACTGAGTGTTCTCGTAGGTCCAAATAGGTCCATGTGCAAGAGTTCATAGGCTTTGGAAGTACTTATCGGTGCCTTTGATTTGAAGGATTTTCGGGTTTGTTTTCCCTGTGCACATGCATCACAAAAATTTTCATTCTTGTTAAAGGAGATTTCAGGAAGACCACTTACCAACTTAAGCCTCATGATCTTGTGCAATACATTGTAACTAGCATGACCGAGCCTACGATGCCACAATGTAAGCTCGTCCTGTTTGTTTGCTACAAGACACAAATTGTTATTTTCTGGATCATCTAAGTCAACCATGTAGATGTTATTCATTCTTTTTCCAGAAAATTTTAGGCTTCCTGTTTCCTTATCAAGAATTTGACATGAATTGGATTCAAAGACAATTTTATGACCTTTACCACACAATTGACTTATGCTAAGCAAATTGTGATGAAGGCCATCAACTAGTAGCACATTGTCTATAGAGTTAGAGGCAAACTTACCAACTTTACCTGAGCCGATGATCTGGCCTTTGTTGTTACCTCCAAAGATCACTTGACCTCCGTCTTTTTCCACGAGCAAACTGAATTTAGCTTTGTCGCCCGTCATATGCCTCGAGCAGCCACTGTCCAGGTACCATTTGTTTTGATTGTGGGCTGCTAGGCATTCCTGCACATGTGGATCAGACGAGAGGTTTTGGTACCCAAATTACTTTGGGTCCCATTGTATCATTCATGCCAAATAACAAATGCTTAGGAATCCAAACTTGATTGATTTTCATTTGATTTGGGCTATTCCAGCATTGTTTTTCAGTGTGCCCAACCTTTTTACATATGTTGCATGATGGTGGTTTTTGAACAACATTGAGCTTTACCTTTGTGGGAGCATGCATTGGCATTTTTCCTTTTTGTTGCCTTGTAAATTTAGCTTTAGGAGTTTGCTGTTTGTCCTGTCTTGAGCTTGTTGCAAATTCCTTAGATTGGACCAGGAACAAACTTGACCATTTTAGATTCTTGTTTCTTTCCCTTGGAAGGATTTTTCTATTCTTTGAAGGGGTTCGTTTGCTTGAACTTGGGCTGGTATCAATGAAGTTTGTTAACAGATTTTTGCCAATTTCTTTGGCTTTACTTTTTGAAACCCAATCCCATGTCTAGCAACATAAACATTTGAACCTAAAATAGCATCCAGATTTTGCTTACTTTTGACAAAACTAGATAAATCTTTTGACTTACCTTTTAAGTCATTTTCAGCTTTTTCCAATTTCTCCTTTAGCTTTTCATGCTCACTATTAAGGCTTTCAAGAGAGTTCATTAAATCATCTCTTTCCTTTTGAACTTCTTGAAATTTAAGTTTCATGCTGTCCAATTCATCACTGTGTGTTTGTTCATCAAGTTTCATCATTTCAATTACCTTATTCAAGGATTCAATTTCATCATGGTTGTTTGACTCATGAACAAGGGAATTGAATTTTTCTTGAGTGCTTTATTTTCAGACTTGAATTCACAGTATTTTTCAAATAGAACAGTGTAAGCTTCTTCCCATTGAATAATAGAGTATGTTTCAAAGAAGAATTTACCTCATTCGAGTCATCACTTCTCGCCATGAGACAGTGGACTTCATCATCTCCGGAGGTAGCTTGGCTGTTCTGGTCGTCATCCTCATCACTCAAGTGGCCACCATTGCCTTGGCCTTCTTGAAGGTGAATTTGTCCTTCTTAAGCTTCTTTTTGAGCTCGGGCATTCTCCTCTCATATGCCCTTGCTTCTTGCACTCATAGCAAACAACTTCAGACTTTTTGTTAGAATCAAACTTGTTAAAAGTCTTTCTTTTGGAAAGGTTTAGAGTTACATGTACCTCTCCTCTTGAACTTCAGAAATTTCTTGAATTGTCTAGTGAGCATAGCCATTTCATCATTGTCACTCTCACTAGACGATTCACTGACTTCACTTTCCTGAATTAATTCCTTTTTGGAAACTGAAGAAGTCCTCCTGGAAGCCTTGAAGGCAAGTGGCTTCCTAGGATTTTCTTCAGTTTCTTTTCTTTTAACATTCAACTCATAAGTCATCAAGGAGCCAATTAATTCATCCACTTTCATTTTTGAGAGGTCTTTGAATCTTCAATGACAGTGGCTTTGGTGTTCCAAGAGGATGGAAGAGACTGAAGTATCTTCCTCACCAAGTCACTCTCCGAGTATTCTTTTTGAGACCTTTCAATCCATTTATGATTATCATGAATCTAGCAAACATGTCTGAAATGGTTTCATCATTATTCATTTTGAACATTTCATATTCTGAAACCAGCATGCTTACCTTTGATTCTCTTACCTCGGACGTACCTTCATAGATGAGCTCAAGCTTGTCCCACATCTCCTTAGCTGAGGTGCATGTGGAGACTCTTGAGTACTCCTTGGGTGGACGGTGCATTGCATCATATTGAGGGTGCTCCAGTTGAGTGTCCCCTTGGCGATCTGGTCCTTAGTCCAGGTATCCTCATCCTGAGGCAATCATATGCTCCTTTTCTGACTATTTTCCAAAGTTCGAAATTTTGTGCTCGTAGAAACACCTGCATTCGATTTTTCCAATACGGATAGTCAGTGCCATCAAAGAAGGGTGGCCTGGTCGCTGAGTGTCCCTCGGCCATATACCCCTTGTTAGATTCCATTTGACCGTGAATCTCCTGATCGTAAGATCAACCAGATAAAGCAGTAAATCGGAGAAACTCGGCTCTGATACCAATTGAAGAGATGCGGAATTCCCTAAATGGTAATCTAGAAGGGGGGTTGAATAGATTACGGACAATTTAAAAGCTTAACGCCCTCTTTTTGCAATAGCACAAACAATTAAGGTGTTAGCAATGATCAGACTATGTGTGGATGTGTGTGAGTGATTGATAGATGGATAAGCAAGTACTCAAACATGTATTAATGTGTCGTGCCTACCAAACATCTAACGCAAATTCGTGCAAACCACGAGACACGTAGATTTTACATGGTTCGGAGTACACAACTCGTGTATCCTAGATCCACGGGCCACACACACACGCAGAATCACCTGGTTATGAGCTAGTTCACGAACTACAACTCACACACGTGTTTATCTGATGTGAACCCATGATTAGATTAATACACACACACGTGTATCAAGCACAACAACCGCTTGAAACACCACACACACACACAAGTATGGAATAGAAAGAATAGGGAAGGGTTTGAGAGTTGAAGAACAAATCCAATAGGCAAACTCTTCCTCTGAACGTCCTCCTGGAGTCCAAGCTTCGACTTTGAGATCAGATGTTGATGTAGATGCTTGAATCCAAGACGTCCAGACTTCACCTTCCGCTGCAAAAGTCTTCCGTTCTTGGTTCTGGGCGGTCGGTTGAAGCAGAGCAGCAGAACAAGGCTTCTTGTGAGAACTCTTTAGGGTTTTTGCTTGGAGGCTGTTTGTGTACGAGATTTGTTGCAAAAGGTTGCTTATATATGAGTGTTAACATATGGAGAGTCGTACTCCATGGAAACACTAAGTTTGGCAACTTGCAAAACTTCCCGTAATATGTTTTCCATTTGTCTGTCGACAGGTCTTGCACCTGCTGTCGATAGGCGCAGATAACTTATGAAGAACCAGAAGGCTGAAGGCTCTGACTGTGTGCATCTGTCGACAGGTGCTCTGTTGCTGTCGACAGGCGCAGGCCTTCCAGAGCTTTTGATCTTCGGACTGGTTGCATCTGTCGACAGGGGCACTCCTGCTGTCGGAAATGCCTTGGCAGAACTGGTGGCTTTCTGACTGGTTGTATCTGTTGACAGGTCCTTGCTTGCTGTCGACAGGTACCTTGTCTTTTGACTTTTACTTGATCTTTCAAGCTTGTTTTTGGCACATGTCTTGCATGGTATATCTCCTACAAAAGTAAACATAATTAGTGAGATATTATGAGCATAAAATCAAGCATTGTACCAAGTTGTTATGACAAGTTATTGTTTGAAGATCTCATGCATTTAAAACTCAATTCACATTGTTTATCACTTGTTTGCATTGTACATCATTGCACATCAATGTTCATCATCAAAAACATGTTGTATTGATTAATTAGAATGTGAGCTCAATCTTCTCAACATGAGAACCCAACAGGTTGTATGAATTAAGAGGGAGAGAAGAGTCAGATTTGAGGGTAGACGATATGTTAGCTAGACTTGACCAGAGATTGGAGCTTGGTTGGAACAAAAATCAATTACTATCTTTGACTGGGAAAGCCACACCCAAACTTTCTCAACTACCTGAAACTTGCGCTATGTGTGCTAGCTCAGCTCATCCTACCAATGCTTGTCCCACTACTTCCCAATTGCCCCCTTTTATTCAAGAACAAGTCCAAGCTGCCCAAGGTTACTGCAAACCCTCCTATGATCCATATTCTAACACATATAACCCTGGTTGGAGAAATCACCCAAACTTTTCTTGGAAAAATCAATCTGAACATGTGTCTCAACCTTCTTTTAAGCAATCCATGTACGGTCAATCCTATCCCAATCAGAATCTGGGATTTGGCTAGTCTTCTTATTCCAAACCTCCACAAATCCAAGGAAATCAAAATTCCAATCAATTTGCTCATACCAATTTCCAGCAACCTTCATATAATCAACCACCACCTCCTCAGCCCAATTGGAAAGATAAAATAAATCAACTCCAAAACATGATGGTGACTCTGTGCCAAACTGTGCAAGAACAACAAAATCAATATCAAAATCAAAACCAAACTTTTCAACAAAATATGGCAAGGATAGAGTCCTAGATTGCTGATGTATGTCAAAGGAGGGAGTCAGGTCAGCTGCCAAGTCAAGCTATAGCAAACCCAAGGAACAACCCTCCCAGATTTTATCAGAATCAGCAATACCATCAAACCCAGGGGTACAGACCACCTGCTCACCAAAATGCAACTCCAACATCAAACACACAACAAGCTTTTGTTCAGAACATTCCAGCACCACAAAATTAGAGTCGACCTATACAACATGACCATCCTCCTGCCCAAGCTAGGGGCCCCCAAGTAGAGAATGCAAAAATTGTGTCTACCTTAAGAAGTGGAAGAATTACAACAAATCCTCACCCACACATGCCAACATTGCATGAGGATAAAGAAAATGAAATTGAAACTTAAATTGAAGAAGAGATTGAAGAAATTGTTGAGAAAGAAAGATCCAAGGAAAAAGAGAAAATGACTGAAGAACCTCTAGACAAAATCAAAATTAATGACGGCCCAAGCTGTTACATTCCAAGAGTCCCTTTTCCTGAAGCTTTAAAGCTAAAATCCAAAAACAAACCAACTGGTAATGAAGAACTCTTGGAACTCTTTAAGCAAGTTCACATCAACATTCCTCTCCTTGATGCCATCAAGCATGTGCCTGCTTATGCCAAATTCCTAAAGGAAATATGTACTCCAAAACGTGAAGTGAGAAATAAAACTGAAACAATCATTCTTCCAGAAATTATGAGTACCATTGTCTTGAACCAACTCCCTAAAAAGCTCAAAGATCCTGACACTCCACTAATTCCTTGCACCATCGGTGGAGTCACTTTTGAAAGTGACCTTCTAGATTTGGGAGCCAGTGTCAATCTCCTACCTTCTGCTATTTTTGAGAAATTCAAATTAGGAGAATTGAAACCCACTTCTGTTGTCCTTCAACTAGCTGATCGTTCTGTCACCACTTCTAAAGGCTTAGTTGAAGATGTCATTGTGAAAATCAATGATTGTTACTTCCCTGCTGATTTCATAATTCTGGATATAAACACTCCTCAAGATTTAACTCAGTCCACCATCATCTTTGGTAGACCTTTTTTGGCCACAACTAGAGCTAACATTGATTGTGCTACCGGGATGATGGATATATCATTTGGGGATAGGTGGGTTAGTATCAATATTTTTAGGGCATCCAGGCACCATGATGAAGGAGAGAGTTGTCTAGTGGTAGACTCCTTGGAAGAATCTTGTGTAGAAGACGCAGTAGACCAACCCTGTGCTCTAGGGTTTGAGGGAGAGGAAGGACAATTTAATTCCTTATTTTAAAATAATTGTAGCCACCTGGATTTTTCGAAAAATAAAAATTTAATAATATAAAAAGAAAACAAATTAAATTTATTAGAAAATCAAATAGAAGAAAATAAATTAAATAGGAAATTAATGGAAAGAGAATTTACTAAAACCCATTAAAAGAAAAGAAGTAATGGGCTTTGTTAAATTGACCCAATAGAATTTAGTGGGCTAAAATAGAGAATCTTTAAAGGAGAATAATGGGAAATTACCCTAAATTTGTAACTAAAATATTACTTAAATAAAATGAGGGTATTTAATGCATTAAAATAAGTGGTTTGAGCTGGATTTGGAATCCTAAACCTACCCCAATTGCTTGGCCACGAAATCCCCTCTCTCCCAACCCAATTAGGAGATCTCTTGCTTAAAAAGGGGAGAGGAAAATAAGAAACTCAGAATTAAATGGGAATTAGACTTAAACTAGGAAAGGGAATGAGGAGAAGCTTAAATACTTCTCTAAAACCCTCATGGCCGGCCCTAGCTCATGCCAAGAGGTTACTGGACTAGGAGGAGAGGCCAAGAGGAGGGGAAATCATGGGGAGAAAGGATCTTTCAAGCTTCTTCCCGAGCTCTTCATCTTCAAACCTAGAAGAGAAAAAATGTGAAAGGTAGGCATTCTCACGAGCATAAACTATGAACATTTATCTATAGGTTGTTCAAATCATCATGAACAAAGTCTTAAAATTTCGTATTTTTCCTGCAACCCAATCCTATGTTATGGATTTTCAAAGTTCTGCACCTTACATGACCCCGAACACCTTTCATACCTCTTGATCTCCATGTTCCCTAAACCTCAAGCCTCAAAATTTTTATTGGAGGTTCTGAGGGTTGTTAGCTTTCTTTCACCCCTGAAAGCCCTAATTTTAGTCCATCCTATCTTGCGAATTAAATCGTTCATCTCTACTGTTCACTGTATCATGTACTTCATGTTTGATGTGAATAAAGCATGTCGAAACCCTATCTATGTCTATATCAATATGCAACTAGTTTCATTATTTTTCATCGACTGTGCTATTTGTTCTTATTTTCTACAGACTCCTGTGTCAAATATGTTAAGTTTGGCCGCAATCCAAAGTCCTGCCTAATTCTTGTCGGACTCAGGCGCAGGCCTTGAGAACGCGACGGCCAGATAGGCCGCGTTCTAGGGTCTGGTCGTGACAGACCGAGACGTCACGTTTTGAACGCGACAGGCCGTGCCGTCGAGATCTATGTGCCTGACCTGACTGACCCGTCGCGTTCCCTTCATGCCTCTGTCGCGATCTCAGCGCCTGTCTTGAACAGCATGTCGCGATCAGTGCAAGCCCTTATCGCGATCTACCCTGAACCCGTCGCGACCCTTACTGGGGTGCGTCGCGTTCATAGGATTTTTGCAGAAAAACCCTTGATTTGCAATGCTCTAGTTGCCTATTGTGCTTATACCCTTTAATCCCAATTATACCCGCAGTAATTTCACTAAATATAAATTGAACATTTATATGTGATTTAAAATACATACATACGACTAATTTCTATCTATGATTTCATGACACATGCACACACATGAACCATCCAAATATGGCTTAATTGGCATGAACATGTTCCATAATTTATCTGGTAATTTATGTAATTAAATTTCCTCATGCTTAATTATACATGTGTACGTTTTCTCGCGATGTTTTGGAACACCGATACTGACGCTCCACTGTTCTAGAATTCCTTTAGAACGTCGAGCGCTTGTTATACTCTATTCGTTCATCTATTCACGTTCTCTCTACTATCTCGTCTATTCATCTAGTGCTCTCATCTATTTCTTGGTACTCTTTATTGGCCATTGACTGATTGTCTAATGATAAACAATATAACCAATGCCTGGCAATATATAAAGGGCCCGATCTGGTCCTGGGATGTGAGCCCGAAAGTGCTAGTGCCCATGGGAGTTAAATGATCTGAGTGTATGGCATTACACTCGAGTTCTATCTATCTTGACTATCTAAATGACAATCAAAAAGTACTATGTTCTCTCATGTCTATCGATAAAAAGTGCTATACTATACTCGTTGTGCTATTGCTGTAATTTGTGTTGTTTGTGCTATGGCCATCTTGCTATTTTGTGCTATACTCGACTCTCATGCTGTCATGCCCCGACGCGGAATATCGGAGCGCGAAGGCAGTTGCAAGAAAAAGGTATAGAGCGAATACTAGACATCAAACCATTGCACATTGAATAATACTAAAGCAAATCTTTCTCATTAATAACTTTTCAAATGTCTAGTTACAACCACTAATATCAGAGCCATTCTATAGGGCCCAATTACATTGCAATAGAAGGAAATAACTAACTACAACTCTATGATAACATAATGACTCAAGGGTACTCCTAGCTTCACTCTTGGTCATTCCCTTCGTCGTGAGTGTATGTGTCATCCTCGGTCTCACATGAGAACACAACATCAAATAACGTAGGGTGAGCGATAACGCCCAATAGGACTTAAATCTTAGGCTCAAGCAGGCTTTAAATAATTAACGTATTTAATGGCAGCGTATCTAAATATAGCAGGCACAAGAGAGTCAAAATATAGCAAGAGATAGCACAACAGGTAACAGGATAGCATAATAGCACGAGATCGAGTATAGTTTCCAAAAATAGCACAAGTATCGAGTATAGCACGAATAGTAGGATGGCCATAGCACAACTAGCACAAGTATAATAATAGCACGATGAGTATAGCACTTGTTTGTCATTCTAGACATCGAGAGAGTATAGGACGTTTTGTGTTTTGATTGTCATATAGATAGTCGAGATAGATAGCACTTGAGTGTAATGCCAAACACTCTGATCATTTAACTCCCATGGGCACTAGCACTTTCGGGCGCACATCCCAGGACCAGATCGGGCCCTTTATATATTGCCAGGCATTGGTTATATTGTATCTTTAGACAATCAGTCAATGGCCAATATAGAGTACCAAGAATAGTTAAGAGCACTAGATGAATAGATGAGATAGTAGAGAGAACGTGAATAGACGAGCGAGTAGAGTATAGATGAGGGCTAGTGGACGTTGCACGTAATGCGACGAGTAAACAGGCGATAGTAACAGTTGCACAACACGTGCACTTGGTGTTGGCAGTCAGGTGGAACTCACGACCCCACCACTGGCCATGTTAAGCACAGGTCCAGAGGTCCGGCGTGACTTAAGACGAGAGTGAACTTCTAATAGCCGTTTGGATCATATCGATCCCTAAATGTGTAATGGGTGTTACGGTACAACCGGCTCGTCGACCATGTGGGAATCCATGATCAGAGGAGACTTATGGAGGCCTTGTGCAAGGGTTCACTAGTCCGGCAAAAGGAATATCTGACGGAGAGTTCACCCAAGCCAAGTAAAGTGTGTATATAAAAACATGTGCTCGACGTTCTAGGGGAATTCTAGAACAGTGGAGCGTCGATATCGGTATATAAACAACTCAAGGAGTGAATACAAGTCCTTTAAAATAGGGCAGTTAATATACTTTATTGCAATAAATTACCAGATACATTATGAGATATTTTATGCCAGATTTCAGCCATATATGGATGGTTCATGTGTGTGCATGTGTAAGAGAAATCATAGATAGAAAAGAAGTCGTGAATATGTAATTTAAAGCATTCAATATGGCTCCATTTTAAAACAGGTGCTTTTACTGCGTGTGTGACTGTTAAAAAGGCTGTGAACGCAACGTACCCATGTAAGGGTCGTGATAGGGTCATGATGAAACGCAACAGGGTCCTGTACGGGTCGCGACAGGGTTGTCTGCTCAGGCGGCTAGAACGCGATGGGGTCTCCTGTCGCGTTCAGAACGTGACAAGAAGAGGCGTCACGACGGGCTTGAGAATGCGACTTGTCGGGCCGTCACGTTCTCAGGTCCGTGGACTGAGTCTGACAGAGTTCTGCTCTGTCTTGGATTGCGGTCCAGAAATATCAGATTTTGATACAGGGTCGTTCAGAAAATCATAACTAATTGTATACACGATGAAAAACCATGAACTAGGGGTAAATGAAACTAGACATGCGAGAGTACTTCCAGTAAAAAGGAATTAGAGAGAGAGCATGGTTTGAACATGGTTTGAGCATGAACAAAAATGAGTAACACAGAACATGATACAGAGAGCAAGATTGATTTAATTCGAGCAACATGCTCAACAAAAATTAGGGCTTTCAGGGGCAAAAGATCCCTAACAACATGAAGTGTCTACATTAAAAATTTCGTAGCATGGGATCAAGTGTACATGGAGATTTGAATTAAACATGACATCTCGGGGTTATCAGGTTTGCAGATCTTCTAAAATCAAGAACAAAAGATTGGCTCGATGAAAAAGAGGGATTCAAAAGGGCTTTTGTTCCTGGTGATTGGAACTACCTACAGACGAGTTTAATTTAATTTTGCTTATGAGAATGCCTACCTTTGACTCGATTTGTCTTCTAGGGTTTAGAACTCCAAGAACGAAGGAAGAAGCTTGATGGATCTTCCTCTCCTCGATTTCTCCTCCTCCTTGGCCTCTTCTCCACATCCAAGAACCCCTTTGCACGAGCTAGGGCCGGCCATGAGGGTTTAAGAGGTGTATTTATATAAATAAAAGTTCCTATTCCTACTACTACTCACATTCCTCTTAATTACGAGATTTCCTAACTCCACCTTTCCTCTCTTGCTTTCCAATCTCTAATTGGGTTAGGATAGTATCTAAATTCATGCTAGACTATATGGAGTAGGTTTAGGAATCGAATTCCAACTCTAATTGCCACTTTTATTGCTTTAATAACCCCTTTCCAATTAGGAGATAATTAAACTCCGAATTTAGGGTATTTTCTTATTATTCTCCCTTTGTAAATTCATATTTTTGACCCAATAAGTTCTAGAGGATCCATTAAGCAAAGCCCATTACTCTCTTCCATTTAATGGGTTGTATTTAATACTCTTTTCATTGAATATCCCTTTAGCTGAGTTTTTAATTTATTATTTAATTTATTATTTTTCTCAAAAATTAGGTTGCTACACATGCTATATTTAGAAAGTTGTGCTATTTCGTCCACGTGCTATCCTGCTATCTTTTACTTGACTCTCTCGCTCTATCATTAGTTACTCTGTCTTTAATACATTAATCATTTAAAGCCTGCTTGACTATTGAAATTTAAGTCCTACTGGGCGTTATCGCTCATCCTATGTTATTTGTCATTGTGTTCTCAGGTGAGACCGAGGATGATCTGTACACTCAAGAGGACGGGAACGACCAGGAGTGACGTCACGAGTACCCTAGTGTCCTAGAAATTATGTTAGAATTTTAGTTTAGTCTTTTACTCTTATTTCAATGTAATTGGGTCCTATAAAATGACTCTGATATTAGTGGTTGTAACTAGACATTTGAAAGTTATTAATGAGAAGAATTATCTTTAGTAATATTCATTGTGCAATGGTTTGATGTCTAGTACTTGCTCTGTACCCGTTTACTTACAATTGCCTCGCGTTTCGATATTCCGCATCGGGGCGTGACAGTTTTGTGGTATCAGAGCCTAGGTTGTTCTTAAGTATAGGATGATCTAGGTTAACCTGCCTCGATTAGAATCAATTACCCTACCTATGTGAGTTGTGGTTAGAGCCATGGGTACCTAGCTAAAATCAACTCACACACGCACGAATTAAATTTCACATCAATATCATGAGAATAAGTTATTTTTGTAGGAACTAGGCAACAAAGATGACTGCTGAACGTGCTCAAATGAGGGGCATGCAACAAACCATCCAAGAACTGACGCGCGCGATTGTGCAAGCTACCCAAGGAGGTGGCAATCGTGGTGCAGGGGACCTGCATCGCAACTTCAGGAGTCTGAACCCACCTAGGTCTAGTGGATCCATGGATCCGGATGAAGCTGAGCACTGGCTCAAAGAGATGGAAAGAATTTTCCGCGTCATGTAATGCGCAGCGGGGGATAAGCTGCTGCTAGCCACATTCCAACTGGAAAAGGATGCCCGCGCTTGGTGGGAGTCTGTTGAAGCGACCAGAGCTCATGGTCAGATCACCTGGACTCAGTTCAAAGAAGCCTTCAATTCCAAATACTTCTCGGAGCGTGTCCAAGAAAGGAAGGCTGCAGAATTTGCTGCTCTTAAACAGCGGAGCTCGACTGTGGCCGAGTATGAAGCCCAGTTTTCAAGACTGGCATGATATGCTGAACACCGGGTGAACACTAAGAGGATGAAGGCTAAGCATTTTCTCAACGGCCTCAAGCCTCAATACATTACTCAACTTGCACCTCTCGACATCTACGCCGAGATGGTGAAGAAAGCACAGCTGTTGGAAGATGCTACGGACTTCATCGACCGTATAAAAGGGAAGTTCGTGAAAAAGGAAATGAGCTCGGGTCAATCATATGCTAAGCCTACCAATGGCAAGAAGTGTCCCTTCAACATCGAGGAGGGATCCAGCCAAGAAAGGAAACTGAAGGTCTTCATACCCAACACTCCAGCCAAGAGCAACTGCAAGTATTGTGACAAGCCAGGTCACACCGCTGACGAGTGCTGGTGAAAAGTCAGCACGTGTCTACACTGCGGGAGTCGCGAGCACCGCATTCCTGAGTGCCCGCTACTGAAAGAGAATGAGAGGCGCCCTAATGCGCCTAAGAAACAGGGAAGACTGCAAGCCATGCATGAAGAGGAACCCGCTATGGACGGTGGCGTGGTAGAAGGTACTCTACAAGTTTTCTCCTTATCAGCATTTGTCTTATTTGATACTGGAGCAACTCATTCATTTATATCTCAACACTTTGCTGATACCCTAACTGCAAAACCTATATCCATGGGCTGTGAGTTCTCTATCACAACGCCACTAGGGGAAATGGAGAAATTGAACAAATACTTTCCATCTGCCGTTGTAATGATCGGAGACCATAACCTAAAGGCCGACCTGGTGTGTATGCCCATGGAAGGCTATGATGTAATTTTGGGAGCCGACTGGTTGTCCGCTTATGGGGCGAGTGTCGACTGTAAGCAAGGGAAGGTTACCTTTAGTGACTTTCCTAAATTGGCATTCTCTGGGATCATACATAAGAGACAGATGTCTCTAATCTCCGCCATAAAAGCTCATAACATGATAAGGAAAGGTTGTATTGCTTTCCTAGCAGCCGTAGTTGTAGAAAAGAAGGGTTCTAAGATAGAAGACATTCACATAGTTCAAGATTACCCCGATGTGTTTCTTGAAGATCTGCCAAGGATTCCCCGGAACGTGATGTCAACTTCGCCATAGAGTTGATCCCTGGAACGGCCCCAGTATCGCGTCAACCGTACCGGATGTCACCTGCTGAGCTAAAGGAGTTGAAGACGCAACTGATGGAGCTACTAGAAAAGGGGTTCATCAGACCAAGTACTTCCCCATGGGGAGCGCCTGTGCTGTTCGTCAAGAAGAAGGATGGATTGATGAGGCTCTGCATCGACTATCGATAACTCAATCAACTCACCATCAAGAACAAGTACCCTTTGCCCAGAGTCGATGAACTGTTTGACCAAATATCTGGAGCTCAATATTTCTCCAAGATCGATCTTCGATCTATCTATCACCAAATGAGGATCAAGGAGGACGATATCTTCAAGACAGCTTTCAGGAGCAGGTATGGGCACTATGAATTCATTGTTATGCTTTTTGGGCTAACCAATGCTCCTGCAGTCTTTATGCAACTCATGAACAACATATATCGGCCCTACCTCGACAAGTTCATGGTCGTCTTTATCGACGACATCCTCATATACTCCAAGACTAAGGAAGAGCATGAAGAACACCTGAAGATAGCACTACAAGTCTTGCGAGACAACAAGCTGTACGTAAATCTAAGCAAGTGCGAATTCTGGCTCGAAGAAGTGTCCTTCTTGGGCCATGTCATCTCTAAAGACGACATCTCCGTTGATCCCTCAAAAGTCGAAGCTATACTCAACTGGGAGAGACCAACCAATGTCACAGAAATCAGAAGTTTCTTGGGGCTGGCTGGCTATTACAGGCGGTTCATCAAGGACTTCTCAAAGATCGCCATTCCTCTCACGTGACTGACACGAAAGGAGAATCCCTACTCCTGGAGTAAAGAGTGTGAGAAAAGTTTCCAAACTCTTAAAGACCATCTTACCTCAGCACCTGTTCTCGCTCTGCCAATAGAGGGAGAAGGTTTTTCTATCTACACCGATGCCTCAAGGATTGGGCTAGGGTGTGTATTGATGCAAAAGGAGAAAGTCATCGCCTACTCTTCTCGAAAACTGAAGACTCATGAAGTCAACTACCCCGTGCATGATCTGGAGTTGGCTGTTGTGGTCTTTGCCTTGAAGATTCGGAGACACTACTTGTATGGAGAGAAATTCACTGTCTACTCAGACCATAAAAGTCTAAAGTATTTATTCTCCTAGAAAGAACTCAACATGAGACAGAGAAGATGGCTAGAATACCTCAAAGATTTTGACTTCAACATTCAATACCATCCAGGCAAGGGAAACGCCGTGGCGGATGCTCTTAGTAGAAAGCCGATGGCATTTGTTTCAAGTCTAGTCCTTGGCGAGATGCAACTACTAGAACAATTCGCAAGGTTAGACTTAAATATTGAACATAGGGATGATCGAGTCTTGGTTGCAAATATCAAGATTCAATCTAACTTTTTGGAAGAGATCAAAGCTCAACAAGATGATGATCCATTCTTAGTCCACATCAAAGAAACTCTAACTTAAAGACCAGACTTCGCTATGATAGAGGATGGAAGGCTTGTCTTTCAAGGAAGGACATGCGTCCCTGACAACGAAGAACTAAAGAGGAAGCTAATGGATGAAGCTCACAAGACAAAGTATACTATTCATCTAGGAGGTACCAAAATGTATCAAGACATGAAAAGAACGTTTTGGTGGCCGAACATGAAAAGAGAGGTAGCTGAACATGCCGCACACTGCCTTACTTGCCAACAAGTAAAAGCAGAACACCTGCGCCCTGCTGGTGTACTCAGACTGCTAGATATACCCGAGTGGAAATGGGACATGGACTTCATCATGGGTTTACCCATGACTTGTGGTGGACTCGACGACATATGGGTTATTGTAGACCGACTAACCAAATCTGCCCACTTCCTAGCCATAAAGAGTAAGTGGTCGGTAGAGGTACAAGCTGCCCTATATGTCAAGGAGATAGTGAGACTACACGGGGTTCCATCATCCATAGTCTCAGATCGAGATCCGAGATTCACATCTCATTTTTGGAAAGGACTACAAGGTGCACTGGGTACTAAACTCAACTTTAGTACCACATTCCATCCACAAACTGATGGGCAAACTGAAAGGACCAACAAAATAGTGGAAGACATGTTGAGAGCTTGCACTATAGACTTCCAAGGATATTGGAACGAGCATCTATCCTTTATTGAGTTCGCCTACAACAATAGTTACCAGACGAGCATCAAGATGGCACCGTTCGAAGCACTCTACGGAAGGAATTGTAGATCTCCTGCATGCTGGAATGAGGTTGGAGAACAGTAATGGCTAGGCCTGGACATGGTGCAACGTACCATAAAGGACATTCAGGTGATTAGAGATCGGCTTAAGACTACTCAGTCCAGACAAAAGAGCTATGCCGACAAAAGAAGGCGAGACATGAAATTTCAAGTCGGTGATCATGTATTCTTAAAGGTGTCACCTACACATGGCATCCAAAGATTTGGAGTGAAAGGAAAGCTCAGTCCTAGATTCATCGGTCCTTTTGAAGTACTCGAAAGGATTGGTGAGGTTGCATACCGACTGGCGTTGTCACCGGATCTGGCATGTGTACACAATGTGTTCCATGTCTCCATGCTTAAGAAATATGTCCATGACCCTACCCACATCATTCGCCAAGAGAAGTTGGTGTTAAACAAAGATGTGACATACGAAGAGAAGCCAGTCAAGATACTGGAACGGAAGGTACAACAGCTCAGGAACTGTCTCATCCACGTGGTTAAAGTCTTATGGAATAACCGCGGAATGGAAGAAGCCACATGGGAACCGGAAGGAATCATCAGACGGAACTACCCCGATCTTTTCGGTAAGACATTTCCTCCCTTACGATCATATGAATTTGGGGACCAAATTCTTTTTAAGAGGGGGAGGATGTAGCAATTTGGATTTTTCAAAAAATAAAAATTTAATAATAAAAAAGAAAACTAATTAAATTTATTAGAAAATCAAATAGAAGAAAATAAATTAAATAGGAAATTAATGGAAAGAGAATTTACTAAAACCCATTAAAAGAAAAGAAGTAATGGGCTTTGTTAAATTGACACAATAAAATTTAGTGGGCTAAAATAGTGAATCTTTAAAGGGGAATAATGAGAAATTACCCTAAATTCGTAACTAAAATATTACATAAATAAAAAGAGGGTATTTAATGCATTAAAATAAGTGGTTTGAGTTGGATTTGGAATCCTAACCTACCCCAATTGCTTGGCCACGAAATCCCCTCTCTCTCAACCCAATTAGGAGATCTCTTGCTTAAAAAGGGAGGGAAAATAGGAAACTCAGAATTAAATGGAATTAGACTTAAAACTAGGAAAGGGCATGGGGAGAAGCTTAAATACTTTAAAACCCTCGTGGCCGGCCCTACCTCATGCCAAGAGGTTGCTGGACCAGGAGGAGAGGCCAAGAGGAGGAGAAATCATGGGGAGAAAGGATTTTCAAGCTTCTTCCCGAGTTCTTCATCTTCAAACCCTAGAAGAGGAAAAATGTGAAAGGTAGGCATTCTCACGAGCATAAACTATGAAAATTTATTTGTAAGTTATTCCAATCATCATGAACAAAGCCCTAAAATTTCGTATTTTTCTTGCAACTCAATCCTGTGTTATGGATTTTCAAAGTTCTACAACTTACATGACCCCGAACACCCTTCATACCTCTTGATCTCCATGTTCCCTAAACCTCAAGCCTCGAAATTTTTATTGGAGGTTCTGAGGGTTGTTAGCTTTCTTTCGCCCCTAGCAGCCCTAATTTTATTCCTTCCTATCTTGCAAATTAAATAATTCATCCCACTATTCACTGTATCATGTACTTCATGTTTGATGCGAATAAAGCATGTCGAAACCCTATATATTGTCAAATTCCTATTTACTGTAAGTACTCATGCATGTCTAGATCAATATGCAACTGGTTTCATTATTTTTCATCGACTGTGCTATTTATTCTTATTTTCTAAAGACTCCTGTGTCAAATATGTTAAGTTCGGCCCGCAATCCAAAGTCCTGCCTGATTCTTGTCGGACTCAGGCGCAGGCCTTGAGAATGTGAAAGCGCGATAGGCCGCGTTCTGGGGTCTAGTCGCGACAGACCGACACGTCACATTCTGAACGCGACAGGCCGTGCCGTCGCGATTTATGTGCCTGACCTGACCGACCCATCGCATTCCCTTCATGCCTCTGTCAGAATCTCAGCTCCTGTCCTGAACAGCCTGTCGCGATCAGTGTAGGCCCTTGTCACGATCCAACCTGAACCCGTTACGACCCTTACTGGGGTGCGTCGCATTCACAGGATTTTTGCAGAAAAACCCCTGATTTGCAATGCTCTAGTTGCCTATTTTGCTTATACCTTTTAATCCCAGTTATACTCATAGTAATTTCACTTAATATAAATTGAACATTTATATGTGATTTAAAATACATACACACGACTAATTTCCATCTATGATTTCATGACACATGCACACACTTGAACCATCCAAATATGGCTTAATTGGCATGAACATGTTACATAATTTATCTGGTAATTTATGTAATTAAATTTCTCATGCTTAATTATACATGTGTATGTTTTCTCGCGATGTTTTGGAACACCGATACCGACGCTCCACTGTTCTAGAATTCCTCTAGAACGTCGAGCACTTGTTTCTATAATTACCCTCTTTCTTGACTGGGACAAACTCTCCGTCGGATATTCCTTCTGCCGGACTAGTGAATCTTTGTTCAAGGCCTCCGTAAGTCTCTTCTGTCCATGGATTCCCACATGGTCGACGAGCCGGTTGTACCCCAACACCTATGTTACCCTTTAGGGATCAATATGATCCAAACGGCTATTAAAAGTTTGCTCTCATCTTGAATCACGCCGGACCTCTGGACCTGTGCTTAACATGGCCAGTGGAAGGGTTGTGAGTTCCACGTGACTGCCTACACCAAGTGCGCGTGTTGTCCAACTGTTACTATCGCCTGTTTACTCGACGTGTTACGTGCAATGACCACTAGCTCTCATCTATACTCTATTCGCTCATCTATTCACGTTCTCTCTACTATCTCGTCTATTCATCTAGTGCTCTCATCTATTTATTGGTACTCTTTATTGGCCATTGACTGATTATCTAAAGATAAACAATATAACCAATGTCTGACAATATATAAAGGGCCGATCTGGTCCTGGGATGTGCGCCCGAAAGTGCTAGTGCCCATAGGAGTTAAATGATCACAGTGTTTGGCATTACACTCGAGTGCTATCTATCTCGACTATCTAAATGACAATAAAAAAGTGCTATGTTTTCTCGTGTCTATCGACAAAAAGTGCTATACTATACTCGTTGTGCTATTGCTGTATTTTGTGCTATTTGTGCTATGGCCATCTTGCTATTTTGTGCTATACTCGACTCTCGTGCTATATTTAGAAAGTTGTGCTATTTCGTCGACGTGCTATCCTGCTATCTTTTACTTGACTCTCTCGCTCTATCATTAGTTACTCTGCCTTTAATACATTAATCATTTAAAACCTGCTTGACTATTGATATTGAAGTCCTACTGGGCGTTATCGCTCACGCTGCGTTATTTGTCGTTGTGTTCTCAGGTGAGACCGAGGATGATCTATACACTTAAGAGGACGGGAATGACCAGGAGTGACGTCACGAGTACCCTAGTGTCCTAGAAATTTTGTTAGAGTTTTAGTTTAGTCTTTTACTCTTATTTCAATGTAATTGGGCCCTATAGAATGGCTATGATATTAGTGGTTGTAACTAGACATTTGAAAGTTATTAATGAGAAGAATTATCTTTAGTAATCTTCATTGTGCAATGGTTTGATGTCTAGTACTTGCTTTGTACCCGTTTACTTGCAACTGCCTCGCATTCCGATATTCCGTGTCGGGGCATGACAATAATGATCCATCATTTCCATTAGAGTGTCCTCCTAAGGTTGAGCTAAAACCACTCCTTGCTAGTTTAAAGTACATCTTTTTAGGAGAGAAAGAGACTTGGCCCATTATAATTGCTAGTGATCTTGAAGAAGGGCAGGAGAAGAAATTGATGGAAGTCTTGAAAGGTCATAGGAAAGCTATAGGTTGGACAATTGATGATTTGAGAGGGATAAGTCCTTCAGTGTGCACACATCGCATATACTTGGAAGAAAATGCTAAAAGTTCAATCGAAATGCAAAGAAGGCTTAACCCCAACATGAAAGAAGTTGTTAAGAAAGAGATTGTCAAATGGCTTGATGCTGGATTCATTTATCCCATCTCTGATAGCAAGTGGGTTAGTCCAATTCAAGTTGTGCCAAAAAAGTCAGGACTAACTGTAATTCAAACTGAAAAGGGTGAGCTCATTCCCACTAGGCTATCTACAGGATGGAGAGTGTGCATTGATTATCGCAAATTGAATGCGATGACCAAGAGAGACCATTTCCCCTTGCCTTTCATTGACCAAATCTTAGAGAAATTGGCAGGCCAAAAATTCTTTTGCTTCCTTGATGGATATTCAGGGTATAACCAAGTGGCTATTCACCCTGAGGACCAAGAAAAGACCACTTTCACATGTCCGTTTGGAACTTTTGCCTTTAGATGCATGCCCTTCGGGCTGTGCAATGCCCCTGCAACTTTTCAACGTTGCATGCTATATCTTCTAGACATGGTTGGAGATTACTTAGAAGTCTTCATGGATGATTTTTCTGTGTTTGTAAGTGACTTTGATTCTTGCCTCGACCATTTGACTGAAGTGCTCAAAAGATGCATTAATGCCAATCTCATCTTAAGTTGGGAAAAGTGCCACTTCATGGTTAAGGAGGGGATTGTCTTAGGACATATTGTCTCAGAGAGAGGGATAGAGGTAGATAAAGCCAAGATAAATCTCATTTTTGAATTGCCTCCTCCCAACTCTGTCAAACAAATTCGATCCTTCCTTGGTCATGCTGGATTCTATAGGAGGTTCATCAAAGACTTTTCCAAAATTGCAAGGCCATTGACTTCTTTGTTAAAAGACACTCCTTTCATTTTTGACAAAGTTTGTAATAAGGCATTTGAGGACATAAAAGACATTTTGACCAGAGCTCCAATTCTACAATCTCCAGACTGGTCATTACCATTTGAGATAATGTGTGATGCTTCAGACTTTGCAATAGGTGCTATTTTGGGTTAGAAAACTGATAAAGGATCTGTAGTGATTTATTATGCAAGCAGAACATTGAATGACACTCAGATTCGATACACAACCACTAAGAAAGAGGTCCTAGCTATTGTCTTTGCCTTAGAGTAGTTCAGATCCTACCTTTTAGGAGCCAAAATCATTGTTTTCACTGACATTGCTGCCTTAAGGCATTTGCTTGCCAAAAAGGATGCCAAGCCTAGGTTGATCAGATGGATCCTATTGTTATAGGAGTTTGATCTGGAAATCATGATAAGAAAGGGTCCAAGAATGTGGTAGCTGACCATTTGTCCAGAATAGTTGCCCGGACTCTATGCCTATTAGAGATGCTTTCCCAGATGAGCACATTTTAGTTGTCTCCAATATTTCATCTCCATGGTATGCACACATTGTGAATTATAAAGTCATTGGACGAGTACCTAGAGATTGGACCAAAAATGAAAGAGAGATTCTTTGCTAGGGACAAGTATTTTATTTGGGAGGACCCGAAGCTATTTTTCATAGGACTAGACCAAGTGATAAGAAGATGTGTCCCTGAGAGTGAGCATCAAAGTGTCCTCAAGTTTTGCCATTCTCTTGCTAGTGGAGGGCATTTTTCAAGAAAGAAGACTGCTGCTAAGGTCTTAGACTCTGGTTTCTATTGGCCTACATTGTTTAAGGATGCCCACCAATTTTGCAAGGCCTGTCCTAGATGTCAAACCATGGGAAACATTTCTAAGAAGGATATGATGCCTCTTAACCCCATTTTGGTAGTAGAAATTTTTGATGTATGGGGAATATACTTTATGGGACCTATTCCATCGTCCTTTGGATACACATACATTTTAGTTGCTGTTGATTATGTGTCCAAATGGATAGAGATCATTGCCACAAAGACCAATGATCATAAGGTGGTCATCAAATTTGTTCAGAAAAACATTTTTTCTAGATTTGGGTGGCCCAAGGCAATCATTAGTGATGGAGGACCACAATTCATTAACACTCAATTTAGGACCCTCCTAAGGAAGTATGGGATCACCTATAAGCTGGCAACACCTTACCATCCGCAAACCAGTAGCCAGGTAGAAGTATCAAACAGGGAGATTAAGAACATTCTTCAGAAGTCGGTTAGGCCTGATAGGAAAGACTGGTCAGAAAGGTAAGATGATGCATTGTGGGCCTACCGAACCGCTTTCAAAACTCCCATTGGAATGTCCCGTTACCGGCTTGTTTTTGGAAAATCTTGTCATCTGCCGGTAGAAACTTGAGCATAGAGCCTATGGGCTATTAAACAGGTAAATCATGATTTAGTCCTAGCTGGTCAACAAAGGACCTACACTGAATGAGCTAGATAGCATAGAAATGAGGCCTATGAAAGTTCCAAGATCTATAAAGCCAAAGCCAAAGCATTCATGATAAACACATTCATAGAAAAACTTTTCAAGTGCATGATAAGGTCTGTTATTTAATTCTAGGCTTTGTTTGTTTCGGGAAAATTGAAGTCCCGATGGGATGGTCCTTACACTGTTGTCAAAGCTTATGATAATGGTGCTGTCATTATTCTTGACCCTAAAACTGGACAATCATTCACTGTTAATGGGCAGAGGTTAAAGCACTTCTTTGAAAGCCCACCTTCCTTGAAAATTGAGTCTACCAAGCTAGCTGAGCCAAATTGAGCCTAATTGTGTCTGGCTGAAGACGATAAACTTAGCGCTCTTGGGAGGCAACCCATGTGTACAGATTTTCTTTATCAGGTAATTATCTGTCTTACTTTCTTTTCCTGTAAATAAATTGGGAAGGGTAGAATAAGCATGCATTCATAGTCCTCACCCTAACCATTGCTTCATTTCTTTCTATTGAGCTTATACATGTGCAAATAAAAAGAAATTTTCACAATGTTTCATCTTTGAATAAAAAATGTCTGGCATTGTGAAAACGCAAGCTATGTGTCTGATCTTTAACCATTAAAATTTTGTAGTTGTCACATACCTTTGCAAGCATCCATGTTAGGTAGCCTCTAGTAAAGGATTACATGTATCCCCTATCTACCTTATGTAAGGATTTATGGCAAGAAGTTTTTATACACACACTACACAACCACTTAGACTAGCTGAACCCAAATGTAGCAAAATTTGTTAAGGCTAGTAGGAGAGAGGTGATTGGTTTTCTCCCTTCCTCTTAAGTGAATTGCGAAGGAAGTGAGGCATGTGATCAAGGAACCTGACTGCCCATCCTTCCTTTAAGAGGAAAGAAAATAAAATAAAAGAAAGGCAAAAGCAAAAAAGATATATATATATATATATATATATATATATATATATATATATATATCCATGAAAAATGCCCCGGATCTGAGTAAAGTGGACTCGATACTCTTGAAAAGTCATGGGTTGTGCAGCATTGTGGATGAAAAAGAAAGAAAGAAAATTTGAGTGCACAAAGTGCAATAAAGGGGCAAAGTCCTCAACTCAGAGAAATATCCTCAAGGAAGTTGGGCAGAATGGAACTGAGAGAAACAACCCAATCTGACTGAGCAAGGATCTTATTCCACAATTTTTTCTTCCCTCGAATTAATCTAATATCAATTACTAGCTGAGGCAGAGAAGCTCCATGAGGGCTGATGAAACTCTTAAGTGAGCTATATTTGTGAACTAATTTTTGCCATAAGCCCTTACAATTAGGATAGACATACCTCTACATTAATCTTTTACATGATAGCTGTTTAGCATGAGACATTGCATCTTCAAGTCTTACATTTGGAATAATTTTTATTGTTAAGGGACTAGCAATATTCAAGTAGGGGGGAGTGATAATTGCAAAATTTTTCAGGTTAAATTTCATACATTTACTTAATTTTAGACATCAGCTGTCTATAAATAACGTGCATTTTAATTTTAATTTTCATTCTATTCATGTATAAATTTTTTAGCATTTTAGTTAAATTTTTGAGTAGAACACATAGTTAGATTTTCATTTAATAAAGTCAATACTTTGACTAATAAAAATATTTTCTCTTTTTGCAAGTAAATTGTACATAAATAATTTTTGGTCATATATTTTCATAAACATCTTTTAATCATTCTTGTAAATATTAGTTTGTAAATAATTCAAATTTAAATGAATAAAAAATCCCAACTAATACCATCATGCCACATACCCCCCCTTCTCATGAGTCCATTGCGCCAGAATTCTCTCTTCACCACCATTGGTCTATTGCGCCATTACTCTCTCTCATCTAACCAAATGTGGCCACGTATACCACTAAAACTAATTCTTTACCATTTCGTTTCTTCCCCACCAGAAAGCAGCTGGAAGCCGCAGAGGTGTGTGAAGCCTGTGCAGAGAGGAGCTGGAGATGGTGCACAACGGATTTGGAGCCCGGGCGTGCGCGGCTACTGAGGAAGCGGAGCTCTGGCGGATGCCGTGCGAAGCAGTAGAGGCAGCCAGAGGAGCTGGGTGCGGGCTGCTGAGCTGGGCCGCATGGCGGATCTGATGCAGAGGCCGAAGGCGGGAAGGCGATTTGGGTGCTGCGCATCCCGTGCGCATCTGCTGGGTGAGAAGGGCATGGGTGTGCCTGCGGAGCTGGGGTGCTGCGCACCTGCTGAGCGTACGAGGAGCCTAATGAGGTGTGCAACCGGTGCGTCCAGGGCTTGGGCGTCTAGTGCGTGGGCGATGGAGGCTGGCGGCTGATGCAGGTCAGGGCAGATGGAGCTCGTGTGAAGCTCGCGTGCTCAACTCGTGCATGAGAAAACAGAGGGCGATGGAGCCTATAAAAGGACCCCAAGGTCCTCAGAGCCGGGAGTTTGATTTTTTTGGGGTTTTTTTAGCTTTTTCCTTTCCTCTGAGTTCAGTATTCTGGGTTGAGCATTTTTTTGGGTTTCTTCTTTATTGTAAGGGGTTCGGGATTTCTTTTCTTTTCTTCTGTAGATGGTTGGGTTGGGAGAGTTTGATCCATTAACATTTTCCATTTCTTTGTGTTCTAGAGGGTGATCCAAGGGCAATTATTGTTCCATTTTTTTGAGTTTATATTGTTCATTTCTGCTGTGTTTGGACTTCGATTCAGTGCATTTGTTCAGTTCTTCATTTCTTGATCTAATGGTTGGGTAGTGAAAGATTGTTCGGCATCCAGGAGTTCGACATTCGGGAGGGGTTTGTATTTTTTTTTTTGGTTTTATCTTCTTGCTGCTGGATGGGAGCAATCAGAGGCGCTCCCTCTTCCTTTCTTTGGTTCTGTGAGAGATTCTAGGGGTTGGGCTGTTAGAGAGATCAGAGTCTGGGATTTTAGATTTCTTCTACTTCTTCTGTTCTATGTAACTTTTGCCATTTTTTCTGTGTTGGAGGGCGATACAGTGGAATTTGAGTTTTTCCATTTCTTCTTCTGTGTGAACTTTTTCCAGTTCTTCTGTGTTGGAGGGTTCGACTGCAAATTGTTTTTTTCCTTTCTTCTTGCTGTGTTCATCTTGGGGATCCAGATTTGAGTTTGGGATTCCAGGAGTTGCTGGGAGATCGTTGGGCTGCGCTTCTTCCTTTCTTCTGGCCGGCGTCTGGGAGGAGGACTATTTGGTGTTGTGGAGCTGCCGGAGGTAGCAGAAAGCAGATAGAATTGGAGAGATCCAAGAGCTAGGTTCTTTTTGCTAACTTCAGATTTCTATGGTGTTCTTATTCTTCCCTTTGGACAGATCCGGAGTTTAACATTGCAGTCTATCTTTCTTTTGTTATTTTCTTACTAATTTTTCAGATTGTGAGGAAGATGAGATCTACTGTGTATCTCAGTTCTGTTCTGAAATTTATTGCATCTTGTCTTCCTTTTGTTCTTCATCCCTCAACTGTGAGGGTACAATGATTTAGAATTCCTATATTTTATATTGTTCTTAGTGCAAATCTCTGGTTGAGTCCCTTTGATTCTTCACTGTCTCATTCTAATCTTTGAGTTGTAATAGAATTGTGATTTTGATTTAGTAATAATAAATTCTATTTCTGAATTTGCTGTTCAATTCTTAAGCTGTGAGTATAGTTGGTTGATGTTTGTGGAGAGCTACTCTTGTTGACCGTTCATCCCCTGAGCTGTAGGGGTAAATTGGTCGTTAATTTTTAGTTAAGCTTTCTGTTTACCTGTTTGATCCCTCAATTGAGAGGGTACAGTGATATCAAGTTTCTTTAACTCAATTCTGCTTGTTCTTTCATTATGTTTGATCTATCGGAGTTGTGAGGGATCTGATTGAAGTTGTTTATAGAATTGATTTTAATGCAATGTGATTTTGGTGAAAAAGTGTTTGTAGAGTTGTTTCAAAAATAGTTTCTTAGTAGAACTTTATTCAGTCTCCCTGTGGAAATGACCTGTTCTCACCACTTTACTAGTTCATCTTTACTATTTTAAATCTGTGAGACAGTTTAGAGAAGATGAGCATATTGACTTGTGCAAGGAACTCTAGACAATGAAAGCGCACAATCAACAATGCCACGTTCAGAAGCAACTCTACAGTGAACTCTATCTCCCTTGCTGGTGGCAATCCAGACAAATCATCAGAGACACACTAGAAACTCTTACACTACCTCAATCTCCTCAAGAGTCGGTGATAGATCAGCCTTTGGAACCAAGACCACACTGGCAAGAAATGCATCACAACCCTTGTTCACCATCTTCATAGCCTTCATGGTGGAGATCACAAACCTTCCCGCTAAGTTCCTTGTAACGGATGTGAGAACTCATCCTCACCAGGAATACGAAAGTAGTCTTATTCCCCCTGCAATCCACGAAGGCATAGTGCTCCTCAGCCAATCCAGACCACGTATGGCATCATAGTCCTTCATCTGAGCAAGTAGAACACCCAAACAAGCCTCGGTCCTTATGCACATAGGTAAGGATGGAATGCACTTCTTGGTCGCTAACTGTACCTACCGTTGGTGCACAGACAAAGGGACTTCTAACTCCTCTGCCTCAACTCCAGACTCCACTGCTAACTGCTTGGCAAAGCGCTCATAAATAAATGAGTGTGTGGCACCCGTATCAAACAACACTCGAGCATGCACACCCATGACTAGAACTGCTGTGACGTTCTCTACCTGCTCTGTGTACTCTCGTGCTAGTGCAAACACTCAGGCTTGGGCTCGGGGCCTTCCTGGTCTCCCTGTCACTGGCGCTACTGCTGCTGCCACTACTGAGGCTGGCCCTCCTCTCTGAACACTCTACTGAAGTCTGGGGCAATCCCGGATCTAGTGCTCAGTGCTGCCACACATGAGACACTTTCCTGCTAGCTTCCAACACTCGGTGCCACCGTGTGTCCTTCCGCAGTGAGGACACGCCTTCTTGTCGCTAGGCCTGAAGCTGGGTGACTGCGGTGCAACCGCCTGCTGACTCAAAGCCGCCACTGGATGCTGGGGTGACTGGTACACTGCCTTCTTCCTGTCCTGCCTCTGGAAAGGTGGCGCTGACCTCTTTCTGAGCTTCCCTCTTCTCTTTCCAGTACTGGTCCATCTCGCTCTCTTGCCTGCACGCTGCGCTGAGAGCCCTCGTCCAAAGCGGTGGTCACAAGCAATGAGCCTCGACCTATGATGGTTTGAGCCCCATCACAAACTTCTTGGCCCTTCCTGCGCTTCATCTCCACTATATGAGGAGCATTTGGAAAGCTCGGCAAACCTGGCCTCATACTCCAAGACCGTCATGGAGCCCTGAGTAGGGAGAGAAACTCCTGCTCCATCTTGTCCTGGATGTGCTCGGGGATGAACTTGGCCAGAAAAAGCCTCGTGAACTTGTCCCAAGTCACCTCAATAGCACCATCCTCGTACCTGGTACATAGTACGGAGGCCAACCAATTCGGCGCTCTCTTGCAAAACACAACCCATAAGCACCATCCAAACAAAACCTTAACCTTACACAAGTACATATACTTTAAGTGCCTATAGCATGTAGGTAGCCAGACTGACTTTATCTTCTTCCACACACCTTATGGCCCGAAAGATCTTCTCCACTTCCCTCATCCAGCTCTATGCCAAGAGGGGGTGACTCTCCCCCTTAAAAGAAAGTGGAGCCATCCTCTTAAACCTGTCCATGATGGATGGACCACCATGGCCATGCTCCTGAGGAACTGGAGCTGGAGCCTGAGCCTGAGACAACAAGCAATACATAAGCAACACATAAACAATCATGCATACAACAAAACAGACTACTCCTATTTAACAACTCTAACCTATGCCTGTAACTGAGCCTACAGTGCCGCCTAAGTCTGCGCTTGGGTCTGCATTGCTTGAACCAGGCCTTGCATGAACACGCCATAATCCACAGGTGGTGGTGAAGTACCGTGGGACCCTGGGGTGCTGGGGCCTGGTGCTCACCCCTCTCCTCACGCCTCTGCTCATCCTCCCTAGCCTGAGCACCATGCCTACCATGGCTCGCCATAGCCTGTAAAACAATTAACTTAGTTAGAATCTAAGTTATTCAGTCCTAACCATTTTCTTAGCCATCTTTAATTCATTATTAGATATTTTCTACATATATGGACTAATTCTATAAAGACTTTGAAATATTGTGCAGATGATGGCATATTCATGTACAATCGCAACCTGTTTCTCTGTAACGACCATCCTTATATCGGTACGATTATACCAATCCACATCGATATAAAGTTGTTGGACTAAATATCCATCGACTCCCTTAGGGAATCGCTGTTACTCTACACTGGCCCGGGATCAGGTGTGTATAGTGACATCGGGTCTGACAACCCATTCCGCCGTAGGGACTAACCGCCCTATGCGAAGCCCCTCAGGCCGACCACAGTGTTGATGTGGGGTTCTGGGTCACCATAAAGGAAATACGGTCCGCCTTCACTATTAGCTCGAGCTTTTAGTGCAACGGTAGGGGTTTGATCTTTCAATTGGTATTAGAGTGAGATTGCGGGTTCGATTACCCCGGGTGTCAGTGGGGGGGAGTTTGTTGGACTAAATATCCATCGGCTCCATTAGGGAATCGTTGTTACTCTACACTGGCCCGGGATCGGGTGTGTATAGTGACATCGGGTCTGACAACCCATCCCGACGCAGGGACTAACTGCCCTGTGCGAAGCCCCTTAGGCCGACCACAGTGTTGATGTGGGGTTCTGGGCCACCATAAAGGAAATACGGTCCACCTTCACTATCAACTCGAGTTTTTGGTGCAACGGTAGAGGCATGATCCAACAAAAGTACCTCGTCACTGTGGGACATGTACCCAACACAACAAAGTAGGTATAGATGTACATAAATAACAGAAAAGAGTACAATGGAAATAAAAGAGAAATCTTATTCCATCATCCTTCACACATTTCACAATCTATATAGTAGCAAATGTAGATAACAATTGTCCACAATTATACAAGTCCATAATAACAATGTCCACATACTAATGAAAAGTAAACTAAACACGTGGTCTCCGCAAGAACAACTACTCCTCACACTCGGAGTCGCTCCTCACTAAGTCCTCCTCTAGCACGGGGACATCTGTCTCACCTGTATGTTAAAGCAAGTATGAGTCTTCCAAAAAGACCCAGTAAGCAACCTAAAGGCACATCCTTACACATATCATATACATGCTATTTTTTTTTAAACAATGAGAGAAATATATGGCACATGATTCATATCAAGTATACGAATACACATGAATAACCTATACATGCTTTCTACACATGATAATTAACTTGATTCATGGTACTAATCTCAATTCATATCATGTCATTAATCTAAACAATTAGATGATGGAATTATGCACATAGTAATTAACAATCCTGTATAATGTCTAACATTTTTCACATGCTTTGATAACACATATCCACATCTTTTGCTTGCTGTTTTAACATAAATAAATCAAATTCACATGGTTTCACATCTTTTCACATGCTAACATATTTACACAACACTATCATATGATCATATTGCACATATTCACACTTTTCACACTTTTACGCATTAATTTCCATGACACATAGTCCGAAACAACATAAAGAATGACACACATTCACATAACACATACCCGTCACCTAGGGAATATAGTGACGAATCTTGGTAACTACACAGAATCGGGAGAAGCCCTCTCCACCCTAACAAGTGGTACTTGTCCACCTCTAGGATTTCATCATGATACCCACAGGATATCATATACATAATGAGCCTTCACATAGGGACTTTTCTACAGTACGGCTCCACAGCCTTCTATGGTAGCAGTGTCAATTTCGACACAATTACACATTATCTCACTTAATCACATGGTTTCATTCACTTATATGCACTATTTAGGCCATTCACATGCACTTGTAATAAAACATACATATCTCAGGTTACAAAACTTAATATGACTGTTTCACAGTGTCAATTTAATCATAACAGTAACTAAACATGCTGTTAATCACTAAATTTTACATGATTTAATTCACACATGCTTAACATGGATTAAATACCCTTTTAAAATACAAACAGTACCTCTGGATATCAAACCAGTATCAAATTTTAATCACAGACTCTATACAAGTAATATGTCATATGTCTAATTTTTTAGATTTTTTCGCAATAGTAAAACTATTTTTAACATTTAAACAGATTTCATGCAAATTTAACAAGACATTCACTTTAACATGGTATACAACAAAACATTCGGTTCTAATAGGTTTAAAACATGCAAACAGTAACCCTAAGACCATGAAAATTTTCTATAACGAAAGCATGCAGCAAAACCATTCATTCAGAATTAAACCTTGTCAATTCATGCATAATTCACCATAACAGAAATTATATTAATTAAAAACATGCTCAGAAATTGGACAGACTCTCATGATTTGACCTAAAGACCATACCTGACCAACTATAATTTTTTTACAGCATGCACAAACATCCAAAAATAAAAAAATCATAACACAGGCACGACAAACACAGTTCTGTGAAAAACATAAGAACTAGGCGGTAAGGGCCTTGCCATCAAGGTGGGCTAATGGCACAGGATGCTGCCGTCAACTCAGGAACTTGGCGGCAACAAGGTTGTCGTCAACCTCCTATCTACAAAATGTGCAGACCGAACTCAAATAAAAGTGAGAATTGGGGGTTCCATGACACAAATTAAAATCCATAAAAATACCTAGAACCTAGGGGACATGTCTAGGGATAATACCCCTCAGTTACTTGCATGGAATAAAATCTCTAAAGGGTTCAATTTGTCAAAGAAGCCCTCCTCAGCCAAGCCAAGAAGGTGTCTTTTCCAACTCTAAATCCGGTCTTCTTGTTTGCACAGATGGTTCTCCGAAGTCGGGGATGATTCTTCAACACCAGGAGCTCCTTCCAGTCGAAGAAGATCACCGGAAGAACCACTCAAACGCCGGATCAAGCCTTAGGAAGTTCTGTTTTTTCTCTCAACAATATTTTTGTTTCTAAATTTTATGTTCAATCTTTTCTGATGTTTCGGTTTAATCCGTGAGCTGTGAAAGTAGTGATTGGGTGATTGTAGAGATCTACTTTTACTGGTTCTTCATCCCTCGAGCTGTGAGGGTACATTGATATCATTTCCCTTTTCATTTCAATTCAGCTTGTTCCTTCATTAAATTTGATCTGTCAAGATTGTGAGGGATTTGTCGGTGCTATTTACATATTAATTCTCATGTAGTGTTATTTTGGTGAAAAGTGTCTGATAGAATTGATCCAAATAAAAGTAGTTTTAATTCAAGCTTTATTCAGCCTCTCCGTGGATGTGACCTATTCTCACCACTTTGCTAGTTCATATTTACTATTTTATGTTTGTGAGATAGTTTAGAGAAGGTGAGTATATTGATTCGTGCACGGAACTCTGGACAACGAAAGTGCACAGTCAAGAATGCCGCGTTCAGCAGCCCACGGATCCGGGGACTAGGAAGGGCTATAATCTACGTCTAACAGGATATGCAACAGAAGTAAACGTCAACTGCTAATCTAGAAGTGTACGTGCGGAAATAGAAAAGAGAGTGAGACCACCACGTACCACTCTAAGTACAGTCCCAACGCACGCACGCTAGTGCAAGTAAAAGGCAGGGGAAGAACAAGTCCCTTAGGGGCATATCCTGAGGGTGACGTACACTGAAAAAGGGGGAGCACTGCTAGCTACGGGGACCCCGACTACCCCCCCATCTCCTCTGCCCAGCACGCGCCCTGCCGCTGCTGAGAAGTCTCACCTGGGAAAAGGAGGGACTACCAATCTCCTACTGGTTCTAAACAGGCAGAAGAATGTAAATATAAATGAATGACAGCAGTTTATATCTTATACCTACAAATAGAAGAGCGGAAGCGAAATTACACTAGCACGGTACGGAAAGTACACACGGTCGGAAACTTCATACGACTGCGCGTCGTGACCACCACACGGCTAGCAAAAATAGACGGAGGGAACTCCGTCTGGACAAGGAACACTAGCTACAGAAGCACTACCACTAGTCAAGGTGAGGTGCGTCCACCGACGTCTTATCCTCGAATCGGGTCCTGACACTCACGTCTCGTCAGAGCGAGGTGAAGGATCGAGGAAAAGGTGTGGATAAGATCTAGAAGGGGGGGATGAATAGATCTATGCCACTTTATGCGGAAGCTTAAGAAATTTAAAAATACTTTTAGAATCAGAGGCAATTTTAACAGTGAAAAACACAGATCTGATGAGATGTTAAGAGAGTTGATAAAATAGATGTGAAAACCAGTTGATTAAGTGAATCTTAAGCGATCCTATGCAAGCATCTAACGGATAATAGAATCAAACCATAGATAGACAAGTGCACAAAGATTTTTAGGTGGTTCAGAAATCACCCATGTGATTCCTACATCCACCCCTCACACCCAGTGAGGATTCACTAAACAACCTGGGTAACACACCTACTAGAACCAGACAACTCCAACACCTGAGTTTACAACTCACACAACTCTAGAGTAAGACTACTCTAGATCCCTGAGCAAGACTGCTCAACAACCACTTGAGTTCGACAACTCAACCGAGCACAATGGCTCACAAATGACTTTGCTAGACACCAACACAAGACATAGATCTTCTAGCAGCAGATCATGTCGAACATGAGAACATTCATGAGAATTATGCAGAAGCACTTGCACAATCTCAAAATGTCTCAGAAGACAGAAGTACAGTAAGAATTGTATGAAAAGACTTTGTTCTTCAATTGTACTCCCTTGTAGAAGTTCAGATTGGGAAGAAGCTTGGATTCTTGAAGTCCCAAACGATGCTCTGCACTTTTTAACTTGGGATCTTCCTTGAAATCTTCTCCAACAGATGCTCTACTTGATCTGCTTCCTTGAGGCGCTTCAAATGCTTCTTCAAGGATCACACTCCAATTCTCACACTTGAATTGATGAGAATTGGTCTTCAGAAGACACCAGGAGAGCAGAGGAGGGAGATGAGCTATTCTAGCCGCCAAGGGAAACTTTCGGGAGGCTCCAAGAGTTCGTTGGGTCTCTTGATGTGATGGATGGCCAATTGGGGCTTTTATACCCAAAAGATTCCAAAGATACCCTTTAGGTACAAGGGCACATGATCCTAGGTTGATACACCATCGCCCTAGGATGACACGTGGCAATCATCCATTTTACGTTGCAATATTTCCGTAGTGTGTCGGCCTGCCCTGGTGGTGGTGTCGACCTCCTGTCCCAATTCTGAAAACAGGCTGTTCTGGGAAATGATCCAGTGTCGACCTGCCCTCATCCTACGTCGACCTGCTGTCCCATTCTTCAAATAGACTGTTCTGGGAGCGAGGTCCAGTGTCGACCTGCCCTCATCCTGCGTCGACCTGCTGTCCCATTCTTCAAACAGACTGTTCTGGGAGCGAGGTCCAGTGTCGACCTGATCCTAATCAGTGTCGACCTGAGTAGTCTAATTCCTGGAATTTGTGACTCGTGTCGACCTGCTTTTTGACTCGTGTCGACACAGTCTCAGCATTTCTTCAGCTTTTTGCCTTTGAGTCTGAGGTATTGTGTCGACACCATTGTGGGGTGTGTCGACACCACCTTTGCAAAAAGTATTTGTACCTGAAAATTAGACACATATATCATTAGTAAAATATTTTATTATGAGTACAATGATAAGTGTGCTTTGAAACATACTTTTTGAATATAAATTTCAGGTGAAATGTGTTTATCATGCTTCAATTAGTTTGCATTAAAATCACATTTGTCATCATCAAAATAAGAGGGGAAATGATATGAAACTACACTCAACCCAACACGAGGTAGGACACAAAGTAACCCAACAGCAACCGCCGTAGTCTGGCCAGACTACGGTCCCATGCCTGGCCTCTCTAAGCGGTTCTGGGGCCGCAAAGAGTGAGACAATGAGAGAAGGACTAGCTAGACTGCGTGGGGAAGAACTCTGAAAACTGACCTCGGTGTCCCAGTCCAACCACGAGAGCTTTGCAAGCGACTCAACGCCACTGTCCTAACCACCATTTTCCCCTAAGCTCCAGAGTCCGCCTGGTGGCTGCCAACTCGAGCACACCCATAGCCCAGAGTACTCCCTCGATAGGCTCCCGAGGATGGGGGTCCCAGGCAACGGTAACACCTCTCTCACGGGACGAGCCCTCAAGTGCCGAGCACCGGGCGAAAGACTAGTGTAGACCGCACTAGGGAACTAGCACAGGTGCCATGGGTACAATAAAAGAACGGAAACGATGAAGACCAAAAACCTGTCTCACGGTTGGGGTCGCGACGTATCGGACCGTCGCGACCTCGTCGCGTCGTATCGGACCGTCGCGACCAGGTCGCGACACCAAAGAGAGTCGCAATCTTGTCGCGACTAGCTAGACCATCGCGACCAGATCGCGACCTCCACGAGCATCGCGATCTCGTCGCGACCGGCCAGGCCGTCGCGACCATATCGTGACCTCCACGAGCGTCGCGTTCACAGACAAAGGGGGTTCCGGAGCAGCCCATCCGGGAACCACCCCAAAAATGGGGAAACAACCACTCAAGGGGTAGGGGATCATGCTCAACATGCTAGAAAGCTAGTAAAGCATCCAAACCACCCATAAAAACCCCACAAACATGGATCTACACTCGAAGGGAAACCTCACTCAACCTCGAGCATGGAGTTCTCACACTCCCAAGCCCCAAACCATTGAGAAACCATGATCTAGAGGGGGAGGAAGCATGCTTAGGGTGAGAGGATCAAGAGTCCCTACCTCCACGTGAAGAACGAACCCGTTGGGGCCTTCTCGTAGGAAAGGACGCCTCCTCCTCGCTCCAAATGGCACGAACACATCCCTTGCACAAGCGGGACGACACCACCTCAGCACAGACACCTCAAGCACTACGATCCACCAAGAAACCGCAAGGGAAACACGAGAGGGAAGGGAGAGGGGAGAAAGAGAGCTGAGAGGGCGAGAGGGGGAAATGGGGAGCGGCCTTGGGTTTTAACCCGACGGCCCCCAGAATGCGATGGAACGACATGTCGCGATAAGACTCTCATCGCGATGCCCTTATGCGTCGCGACCTTATCACGATGGTCGCCTCTGTCGTGTCCCAAAAAAGTGGGTCAAACCTCGAAGACCGAGAATGCGATTGTGATGGGTGACCACGTCGCATTCACGCGCGTGCGCCTGACACCCGACAGAGCTGTTCTGACAGAAAGGACACCGGTCACATCTGTCAGAAGGGCCATCGCGATGCCATCGGACGTCGCAACCAGAACACGACGGCCAAACCGGCGCGACAAGAATGCGACAGCCCTGGTCGTCGCGATCAGAACCCGTCGCGACAGGCCTCCTGTCGCGACCACGTCGCGACTAGGAGCATGTCGCGACCCTAAGGACGGGGCCAAAGGGCCTAAGGGAGCCGAGTCTTACATCCCACCTTCCTTAAGACATTTCTTCCTCGAAATGAAAACAACTCGGTCTCAAACTGGAAAGCAGAGAAAGGGGAGACAGCATACCAATCAATCAAACAAATAGGGGAACTGCTCGGGCATCTCATCCTCGCGCTCCCAGGTGGCCTTGCCACCAACGCGGTTCTCCCAGACGACCTTCACCAGCAGAAACTGCTTCCGGCGCAAATGCTGAACTCTGCGGTCGACAACGCTGACTGGGTACTCTGGCACTGACAAGTCTGGTGCCACCTCAAGCTGCGAGTGGTCCAACACATGTGAAGGATCTGCAACGTACCTCCTGAGCTGTGAAACATGAAACACACTGTGTACACCTGCTAGCTCTGACGGAAGACTCAACCTGTAAGCCACCTCGCCGACCCTCTCGGTAATAGGGAAAGGCCCGACATACCTCGGACTGAGCTTTCCCTTTCTGCCAAACCTCATGACGCCCTTGGTCAGCGAGACCCGCAAGAAAACAAGGTCACCAACACTGAACTGCAACGATCGCCTGCGGACGTCTGCGTAGCTCTTCTGCCTGCTCTGTGCTGCCCAAAGCCTCTGCCTGATCAGACTGACTGTATCTGCACATTGCTGCACTAACTCTGGTCCCAAAAGCTACCTCTCTCCAACCTCGAACTAGTGAAGAGGTGTCCTACACAGGCGACCATACAAAGCCTTGTATGGTGCCATTCCGATGCTCGAGTGATAACTGTTGTTATACACGAACTCTACCATCGGAAGGTGCGACTCCCACGTGCCGCTCCAGTCTAAACAGCACGCTCTCAGCATGTCCTCCAGTGTCTGAATGGTCCGCTCTGACTATCCATCTGTCTGAGGGTGATACGTTGTGCTGAACCTCAACTCTGTACCCAGTGCTCTCTGAAGACTATGCCAAAACTCTGACGTGAACCTCGGATCTCTTTCGGAGACGATTGAAACTGGGATCCTGTGCAACGAAACAACTCTGTCCACGTACAGCCTAGTTAACCTATCCACTGACCATGACATCCTGATCGAAAGAAAATGCACTGCCTTGGTCAAATGATCCACAATCACCCAAATACCATCGTGCCTCTGCGGGGTGCGGGGCAAACCAACCACAAAGTCCATGGTGATGTCGTCCCACTTCCACTCTGGAATGGGCAACGGTTGCAGCTCACCACCAGGATGCTGATGCTCGGCCTTCACCTGCTGACAGGTAAGGCATCGAGCAACAAACTCTGCCACGCCCCTCTTCATCCCTGGCCACCAATAGAACCTCCTCAAGCAATGGTACATCTTGGTGGAGCCAGGATGAACAACATACCTCGATCTGTGAGCCTCTGACAAAACTGCCTGACGAGCCTCCTCAGGAACGTACAAGCGGCCTCTGAATCTGACCTCACTGTCCTCGTCCAGCTGAACATCTGGCATCTGTAAAACGTCTGCCAACTGCGAGTCTACCTGCTATGCCTGCAACACCTGCCTGAACACTGACGGCCGAACTGACAAACTAGATGCCACAGCATGGTCTCTGGTCCTCGACGGAACGAACACTCCTTGGGACAGCTCCTCGAACAACCTCCACTCTCTGACCATCAGCGAACTCAAGCGTACGCGCCTACTCAAAGCATCGGCTATGACGTTAGCCCTTCCTGGGTGATAGGAAAGGGTTAGGTCGTAGTCCTTCAAATACTCCATCCATCGGCGCTGCCTCAAGTTCAGATCCCTCTGGGTGAAGATATACTACAAACTCTGGTGATCGGTGAAGATCTGAAAAGCCTCGCCATACAGGTAGTGCCTCCACAACTTGAGAGTGAACACCACTGCTGCCAGCTCCAAGTCATGGGTAGGGTAGTTCTCCTCGTGCTTCTTGAGCTACCGAGAAGCATAGGCAACGACCCCACCGTGCTGCATCAGCACAGCACCCAAACCTGACCTCGACGCATCGGTATAGACCACAAAACCACCGCTTCCCGACGGCAAGATCAACACTGGCGCTGAAGTCAACCTCGTCTTTAGCTCTTGGAAGCTCTGCTCACAGTCCTCTAACCAAACAAACCTGACATCCTGCCTAGTCAATCTGGTCAACGGTGCCACAATCTTGGCAAAATCCTGAATAAACCTCCGGTAATAACCAGCCAAACCCAGAAAACTGCGGACCTCCGACACCAATGTGGGCTGCTCCCATGAAAACACGGTCTCCACCTTGGCAGGGTCCACTGCCACACCAGAACCCGAGATCACGTGCCCGAGAAAGTGCACCTCCCTTAGCCAAAATTCACACTTGTCGAACTTGGCATAAAGGCGGTGACTCCGCAGGGTCTCTAGCACGATCCTCAGGTGCTCCTCGTGCTCCTCCTCAGAAGCCGAGTAGACCAAAATATCATCAACAAAAACAACCACAAAGCGATCTAGGTACTCACTGAACACCCTATGCATCAGATCCATGAATGCTGCGGGTGCGTTCGTCAGCCCAAATAGCATGATGACGAACTCAAAGTGACCATACTTGGAACGAAAAGTCGTCAAACTGACATCTAACTCTCTGATCCGCATTTGATAGTACTCGGATCTCAAGTCAATCTTCGAGAAAACCCTGGCCGACTGCAACTGGTCAAACAAATCATCGATCCTCGGCAACGGGTACTTGTTCTTCACAGTGACCTGGTTCAATTGCCGATAATCGATGCACAAACAAAGACTGCCATCCTTCTTTTGCACAAACAAAACAGGCGCGCCCCACGGCGAACGACTTGGGCGAATGAAGCCTAGCTCAAGAAGCTCCTGCAACTGGCGCTTCAACTCACGCAGCTCCGCCGGGGCCATCCGGTAAGGTGCCTTAGACAAAGGCATCGTACCGGGCAAAAGCTCAATGGAGAACTCTACCTCCCGCTCAGGTGGCAAACCAGGTAGATCCTCCGGAAAGACGTCAGAGAACTCAGAAACAACCGGCACATCAGAAACTGAAGATCCGCTAGGCTCCAAAGAACAAACTGAAGCAAGGTACGCCACACAACCATCGCGGATCAAATGGCGAGCTCTACATAAGGAAATAAATGGCCGACGGTAGACCAGATACCTCGGAAGTAGAGGACGGGCTCTCTAGGTATCCTAAACCGAACGGTCTTCCGCTGGCAATCAACCACGGCTGAGTGAGCCTCCAACCAGTCCATGCCAAGGATGACGTCAAAGTCACAAAGCTGCAGTGCGTACAACCTGGCCGGCAACTGGTGCCCCTCAACCTCGACTGTCACACCCTCCAGGTAACCAAAAGAATGCATATAGTCACCAGACGAGAGATCAACCATCACATTACACTGCCTCTCAGGAGCGTGACAAGCAAGGGACTCATAGAATTCCTCGGAAGCAAAACACAAAGAAGCACTGGGGTCGACCAAAACACGAGCAGCTCTGCCAAGGATAGGTAGAGTACCTATAACAAGGTTTGACGCCTCTGCCTACTCCCGGGTGAGCGCCATCATGCGACCACAACCACGCCCATGCTGCGGCGCCTACTGGGGCTGCTGCTGCTACTGCTGCGGCGGCTGCTGGGGGTACTGCTGCTGTTGCTGGTACGGCTGGTACTGCTGCGGTTGCGGAAACAGCTGAGCCTGCTGCTGGTACTACCCCCACTGCTGCTGACGCGGTGCCTGCTGCTGAGGAGGGTACTGGTACTAAGGCGGCTGCTGAGCGTACTGAACTGGCTGCTGCTACTGCGGGGCTTGCCCCATGGGGCAATCCCTCCTGAAGTGGCCCAGTAAGCCACAGGTGTAGCAAACTGCCTCCTAACTGCCCTGCTCAGCTCCCTGGACAACGGACTGCTCTGCAAACCTGGACTGGCGCTTCTGCTACCGTCTCCGACCGCCCCCATGAGTAGACAACTTCCTAAACTGTGAGCGAATCCCGACGCTTTCAGAACTGCCCGAGCCAGAGGAAGAGGAAGTCACACTACCGCGGCTACCCACTAGACGCTGGTAAGGCGAGGACCTGGAAGAGGCTCCTCCCTGCTGCTGCTGCTGCTGAGGCTGCCAGGTCTCTCTGTCCAAGGCGGTGGCCTTCGCCACGGCCTCTCCCAAGGTGGTACACATGTGTGCCATCACACCCCACCTCAGGTCTGGTCTCAGTCCTGCTATGAACCTCTCTGCACATGCCTGATCGCTACCTGCGACATGAGGCACATGCCTCAACAACCGGACAAACCTCTGGTGGTACTGCGAAACTGTGAGGTCTCCCTGAACCAACGCGTGGAACTGGTCCTGCCTCTCACGTCGAGCGTAGTCGAGGAAGTACTCGCCGTGGAAGACCTACGAAAACCGCTTCCAAGTGATGTGATCCAACCTCTGCCCCACGGCGAACGACTTGTTCGATTACTTCATCTAGGATAGTGGACCGAATGGACAACTGAGCTATGAAAGCCTGACATAACAATGACTCTAACTCAGTCATCGCACAAGCAACATCCTCCAACATCTTCCAATCCTGCTAGAGTAAAGACCTCTTCTTACAAAGAGCATCCGCTACGACATTCTCCTTTCCAGGATGATACTGAAGGTCGAAGTCATAGTCCTTAAGGAACTCAATCCATCTTCTCTATCGCAGGTTTAATTCCTTTTGGGAGAAAAGATACCTCAAGCTCTTGTGGTCAGTGAACAGCTCAAATCTGACACCATAAAGATAGTGCCTCAAGATCTTTAGTGCATGCACCACTGCCGCAAGCTCCAAATCATTAGTCGGATAGTTACGCTCATGCTCCTTCAATTGACGAGAAGCATACGCCACTACCCTTCCCCGCTGCAACAATACACAGCCTAAACCAATCTGAGACGCATCCGAGTAAATGGCAAAACCCTCATCACCACTCGGCACAACCAATACTGGAGCAGATGTGAGCTTAGCCTTCAATAATTGAAAGCTACTCTCACACTCCTCGGACCAAACAAACTTCACACCCTTCCTAGTTAGCTTTGACAGAGGGGCGGCGATGGATGCAAATCCCTCAATAAATCGTCGATAACAACCTGCTAAACCAAGGAAACTACAAATCTACGATGGGGTCTGTTGGGTTGAATGCAAATTCATATCATTTCCCTCCTATTTTGATGATGACAAGAAGTGTTCTTAAAGCAATTTAATTGAAACATGTCAAAAATATCATACCTGAAATTCATGTTCAAAAAGTATTTTTCAAACCACATTTATCATTTATGGTCATGACAAATCATTTAACTAATGATATATGTGTTCATTTTTCAGGTACAAACATTTTTATGCAAAAGATGAGTCGACACACCCATCAATGGTGTCGACACATCAACACAGATTCAAAGGCAAAATGTGTAAAAATGTTGAGACTGTGTCGACACATGTCAAGAGTGTGTCGACACGAGTGGCAGTTTTTCAGAAATCAAGCCTACCCAGGTCGACACACTCTCAGAGCAGGTCGACACTAGATCCCGTTTCCAGAACAGCCAGTTTGAAGAATTGGGTCAGCAGGTCGACACACTCTCAGAGCAGGTCGACACTAGACCCAGTTCCCAGAACAGCCAGTTTGCAGATTTGGGACAGCAGGTCGACACACTCAAGAGCAGGTCGACACGGGACCCTCTTCCCAGAACAGCCTTCTACATATTCTGGACAGTGTGTCGACACTACCACCAGGGCAGGTCGACACACTACGGAAACTTTTCATCCTAAAAGTTGATGGCTGCCACGTGTCCTTCTAGGGCGATCAGAATCTTCCTAGGAATGCGTGCCCTTGTACCCCAAAAGGGTATCTTTGGAATCCTAAGGATATAAAGTGTCTTTTCGGCCAGCCTTCACAAGTGAGAAGGACCCAACTCTCTCAGAGCCTCCAAGAAGCTCCTGGCGGCCAAGAAGAGCTCGTGTCTCCTTCCCCTGCTCTCCAAGTGCTTCCAGAAGACCAATTCCCACCAATTCAAGGTGTGGGAATTGGAATTTGATTCCTGAAGACTTCTCTGAAGCATTCCAAGGAGGCAGATCCTGTAGAAGACTTCTTGGGTGAAGAATTCGAGGAAGATCCAACTTCTCAGATTGCAGAGCATCGACTTGGACTTCAAGCTTCACAAGTTCCTTCCCAATTCAAGCTTCTACAAGGGAGTACACTGAAGAACGAAGCCTTTCAATACAATTTACCTTTTCTTCTGTTCTTCTGAGATATCTTTTGAGATTATGCAAGTGCTTCTGCATAACTCTCTTTAGAGTTCTCAAACTTCGACTAGATCTGTTGCTAGAGGATCTTAGTCTTAAGTTGGTGTCTAGCAGTTTCAGTGTGAGCATTGTGCTCAGGGTGTTGTGAGCCGTCGAGCTCAGTTTGAGTTGTAAGCTCAGGGTTGGTTTGAGCAGTCTTGCTCTGTGTTTCTAGAGTAGTCTTGCTCTAGAGGTTGTGTGAGTTGTATGCTCTGAAGTGTTGGAGTTGTTAGGCTCCTTTGGGTGTGTAGCCCAGTTGTGTTAGTGAAGCCTCACGGGTTGTGAGGGGTGGATGTAGGAATCACTTGGGTGATTTCCGAACCACCTAAAAAATCCTTGTGCATTTGTCTTCTGTGGTTTGATTGATTCATCCGCTAGATGCTTGCATAGGATCCGTTTTTAATTCACTTAATCAACTTGCTTCACATCTAAGTTTTTCAACTCACTCAAATCTAATCAGATCTGTAGTTTTTCACTGATAACATTGCCTCTGATTCTAAATAGTTTTCAAATTGCTTAAGCTTCCGCAAAAGTGGCTAAGATCTATTCATCCCCCCCCTTCTAGATCTTTTCCACACATTCATTTCGATCCTTCAATTGGTATCAGAGCGGGTTTACATCGATCTGATTTGAACTGAGCAGTTTTTGTTTCTGAGTATTGAGTGTTTGATTGTTTGCTTGGTTGTTTAACTCTTTCTCTGTGCATTTACTTAAGTGTCATGGACTCAAAGGGTTTCATAGCTGAGGGCCATTCCATAAATAGGCCACCATTCTTTAATGGTTTGGACTATTCTTATTGGAAAAACAGAATGCAAGTATTTCTGAGGGCCCAGAACTATGAGATCTGGAAAGTAGTTGAGGTGGGTCCCTATGAGAACCAGGGAGAAGAAGATACCTGGACAAGGGAACAGATAAGGAAAGCTACACTGAATTATAGTGCCATGAACATGATTCAGTGTGCTGTCCATCCCAAGGAGTATTCGAGAATCTCTATGTGCAAATCTGCCAAAGAGATGTGGGATAAACTCGAATTACTCTATGAGGGAACATCTCAGGTCAAGGAGACCAAGGCAAATATTTTAGTTTCAGAATATGAACTTTTCATGATGAAATCTAATGAATCTATTTCTGAAATGTTTGCCAGATTCATGGTGATAGTCAATGGACTCAAGGCTTTGGGTAAGGAGTATACTGATGCAGACTTGGTAAGAAAAATTTTGCGTTCACTTTCTTCAGTTTGGCATACCAAGGCCACTGTTATTGAAGATTCAAAAGATTTGTCCAAAATTTCTTTGGATGAATTGATTGGATCTTTAATGACATATGAAATAAACTTAAAAAGAAATGAAGAACACATCATTAAGACCAAGCCTATGGCACTCAAAGCCTCTTCAAGCAACAAAGATAAAAATCAGGATAAAACAAGTTCTGAAGAATCTGAGTCGAATGAGGATGAGATTGCCCTCATGACCAGACAATTCAGGAAATTTTTGAAATATAGGAAAGGGAAAATGACTGGGAAAAAGAAATTTCCCTCAGGTAAGAAGAATATTTCCTCTTCCAATTTCAATAAGAATCATAAACCTGATGAGAATGTTATCTGTTACAGGTGCAACAAGCCAGGACACATGAAGGAGAGTGTCCTGAGAACAAAAAGGAAAAGCACAAGAGATTCCAGAAATATAAGAAGCCAAAGGCCATGGTAGCCACTTGGTCTGATGAAGACACAAGTGAGGAAGAAGAAGAGAAGAAGTCCTCAAGCTCAGAGAGTGAGGAAGTTTGCTTCATGGCCAACAGCACAGATGGAAAGGTAAATACTTCCTTTGAAGATTATAGTGTTGAAGATTGGCAGGATGTGTATGCAGAATTAGTTGAAAGATATTCTGAAATGAGAAAAGAAAATAAACACATCAAAAAGAAAATTGAAAATCTCTACCATAATCAATCTTCAAACAATAGAATCTGTGAACTGGAATCTGAAGTAACAGACTTGCTTGAAGAAAAAGAGAATCTCCTAAACCTAATTGATGAACTGAAACTTGCCTCTCAAAAGGCCTCCCAAGAATTCAGAAACTTAAATGAAAAGCTGGAAATTGAAAAACAAGAAAAACAACAGAAAATTGAAGAAATTGAAGTTCTTAAAAACCAGCTAAAGGAAAGGGAGGAGGTTATCCAAACCTTCACAAAAGGCCAAGATAACCTAGAGGCATTGCTAGGATCCAACATGACAACCACATCTCATGGATTAGGATTCAACAAGAAGAAACCCCAAAAAGACAAATCTGGTGAGAAAAAGGGAAAAGCACCACTAATTAATTTTGTCAAGGGTCCTAATCTGGAAAACACTGAAATTCAACAAACAGCAAACAAAACCCCAAACAAAACTCAAAACAAATCAAAAACCCAAAAACAAAAGAAGACTATCAGGTCGACACAGTCCCCTGACAGGTCGACACCAGTCACAAGAAGAAGACTTTGTGGCTGTTGTGTCGACACCAGTACAGGAGAGGTCGACCTGCTCAACACCAAAAACCAAAAACAACTCAACCAAAAATTCAAATAAAAATCTGAAAAATAAGAAAAAGGGAAAAGAAATAATCCATGAAAAACCTTGGACCTCCAAGACAACACTTCAAGAAGATTGGATTAATCCTTGGAACCAATGGTATGAAAATCCCTGTTGGTATTATCCTCAATACTCTTATCCAAATTTCTGGATGTACCAACACAATCCATGGATTCCACCTCCTCCTCTGAACTCAAATTTTCAAATGAAAAACTCTCCTCCAACCAAAAACAAAGATCTTGGTGCTTTCATTCCTAAAAGAAAGAACAAACAGAAAAAGGCTGAAAACACCAAAGTAACAAAACAAAAATCTAAAACAAATCAAATTTGGGTGAGAAAGGATTTGATATCTGTGCTAAATCATACTGATGGTCCCAACTCTGTTTGGGTACCAAAATCTTCTCTCCATTGATCTTTGTGCAGGAAGGTCGTGCACCCAACACCAATGTTTGGTTTCTTGATAGTGGGTGTTCACGACACATGACTGGAGATAGAGCCAAATTTTCCTGTCTAATTGAAAAGGAGGGAGGGTCAGTCACCTTTGGAGGTAAAAATAAAGGAAAGATCATTGGATCTGGTAAGGTTGGTCAAACTTCTTCAAACTCAGTAGATAATGTTTTGTTAGTTGATGGACTTGATTATAACTTGCTCAGTATTAGCCAACTATGTGACAAAGGTCACAAAGTTGTGTTTGAATCTGATTTTTGCAAAATAATTGATTCATCAACTGACAAAATCAAATTCTGTGGAAAAAGAGAAAACAATGTCTACATGATCAACCTTAATAAAAACTTTTCTGAAAATCTTTGTTTTGTTGCAAATAAAGATGAAATTGCATGGACTTGGCACAAAAGACTTGGCCATGCAAGTTTCAAAACTTTGAATAAGTTGTTAAGATTGAATCTGGTTAAAGGTCTTCCTGAATCTTTTTCTAGTGTTGAAGGTCAAATTTGTGGGATCTGTGCTAAAGGAAAACAAACTAGGAAATCCTTTAAAGCCTTCAATGAAGTACTCACATCTAAGCCACTAGAACTTCTTCACATGGACCTCTTTGGGCCAACAAGAGTTCTAAGCCTAAGTGGCAAGAGATATGGGTTTGTAATCATTGATGACTTTACTAGATTTACCTGGGTTATTTTTCTATCCCACAAAAGTGATGCATGCCTTGAATTCAGGAATTTCTGTACCACTATCTTAACAACTTATCCATTTAAAATTAAAAACATTTTAACTGATCATGGGGGTGAATTTGATAACACATCCTTTTCTGATCTATGTGCTGAATTGCAAATATTTCACAAGTTTTCTTCACCTAGAACTCCAGAACAAAATGGAGTTGTGGAAAGAAAGAATAGAACTCTTGTGGAAATGGCTAGATCCATGCTCTTAGGGAGTAATCTGCCCAAATCCTTCTGGGCTGAAGCTGTTAACACAGCCAATCACATCCTAAACAGAGCCTTGGTCAGACCAAAGATCAGAAAAACCCCCTATGAATTGTTGAAAAACAAAAAGCCAACTGTTGCTTACTTCAAAACTTTTGGGTGCAAGTGTTTTGTACACAATAACAACAAAGAAAACCTTGACAAGTTTGATGCTAAGAGTCAGGAAGCTATCTTCCTTGGCTATTCAGAAGTGTCAAGGGCTTTCAAAGTGTACATATTGAAAACCAAAACTGTTGAAGAATCACCACATGTTATTTTTGATGAAAATTCCTTTTCCACTAATGATTCTAAATCTTGCAGGGAAAAACAAGACAATGAAGAGGATGACCTCATTGTGGATTCTTCACCAACCGTTGAGGAGATTAACAACATTGAAGAGAACCTGAACAACAACTCACCATCTTCAAGTGGTTCAGGTAATATTGCTCCAGAAGAGGGCACTTCTCAACAGGTAATTTCTGAACCTCGTTTTCTAAGAGATCACCCATTAGACAGTGTAGTTGGCAACTTAAATGATAGAGTTAGGACCAGATCATCCTTCTTGCAAAACATTGAAGAAGACTCACTAGCTCTAATTTCCCAAATTGAACCCAAGTCAATTGATGAAGCCTTATCCAGTTCTGATTGGATTAATGCTATGCATGATGAACTTCATCAATTTGAAAGAAATCAAGTGTGGGAATTAGTGCCTAGACCTAGTGACCAAACTGTGATTGGCACTAGATGGGTTTTCAGAAATAAATTGAATGAAGCTGGTCAAGTAATAAGAAACAAAGCTAGGCTAGTTGCAAAGGGTATAACCAAGAATTTGGAATTGACTTTGAAGAATCTTATGCCCCTGTAGCTAGACTAGAAGCTGTGAGAATTTTCCTTGCTTTTGCATCCTCCATGAAATTCAAAGTCTTTCAAATGGATGTCAAAAGTGCATTTCTAAATGGATATATAAAGGAAAATGTTTTTGTTGAACAACCTCCTGGATTTGAAAATGAAAAATATCCTAACCATGTTTTCAAGCTTAATAAGGCACTCTATGGTCTTAAACAAGCTCCAAGAGCTTGGTATGATCGTTTGAGTTCCTTTTTACTTGAGAAAGGATATTCCAGAGGTAATGTTGATCAAACATTGTTCACAAAAACAGTAAAAAATCAAATAATTGTTGTCCAAATTTATGTTGATGACATAATATTTGGATCAACTAATAAAGGCCTTTGCACTGAATTTTCAAATCAAATGAAGAATGAATTTGAAATGAGCTTAATGGGAGATTTAACATTCTTTTTGGGATTGCAGGTGAACCAAACAACTGAAGGAATCTTCATTAGTCAAACCAAATATGTCAAGGAGCTACTGAAAAGGTTTGACTTTCAGAACCTTAAACACTCAAGCACACCCATTGCAATAAATGCTAAGCTAGAAGAAGACCCATCTGGTAAGTCAGTTGATCCAAAGACCTACAGAGGTATGATTGGCTCTCTGCTCTACCTTACTACTTCTAGACCTGATATTCAGTTTTGTGTGTGCTTATGTGCTAGATTCCAATCTAATCCTAAAGAAAGTCATATGCTTGCTGTGAAAAGAATTTTTAAATATCTTGTTGGAACATGTGACTTAGGAATTTGGTATCCTGCTGGTTGCAAGTTAGAATTGTTTGCCTATTGTGATGCTGATTATGCTGGGTGTAAGTTAGATAGAAAAAGCACAAGTGGCTTGTGTGTATTTCTAGGTGGGTGCCTTATTTCTTGGGCTTCTAAGAAGCAACATTCAGTTGCTCTGTCAACAGCAGAGGCTGAGTATGTTGCTGCAGGTAGATGTGGAACTCAGATTCTCTGGGTGAAACATCAACTTCTTGATTACAACCAAGATTTAGGGTGTGTACCCATCCTATGTGATAACACTAGTGCCATAAATTTGTCTAAAAACCCCATTCAGCACTCCAGAACAAAACACATTGAAATTAGGCATCATTTCTTGAGAGATGAGGTTGCAAAGAAATCTTTTGAACTCCATTTTATTGAAACTGAAAAACAAATTGCAGACATATTCACTAAACCCCTTCCTGAAAACAGATTTTCATCATTAAGGAGAGAACTTGGTCTTTGTAAATGTCCACCTTCTTGATCTCTCTTAAGGTTTGGGTTGAGTGCTATGCATTGTCTAAGGGGGAGTTCTTTGCATTTCATAACTCCTTGCTTCCTCAAGCTACATTGTTCATATCTCTCTCACTTTCAATTCCATTTCCCTTTTTACAATAAATTCTCCACTTCTGATTGTGTTGAAACTTCTTGGTATATCAAATAGTGACTTGGAGAAGGACAGGTTATGCTTGTCTGGACACTTTCACTATGCGTGAGAACATATCTCCGCCAAGTACTAAGAAGTTAATATGCAATAGTTGAGGGGGAGCTTTTATTGTTCAAAGAGAATTTCTTTTCTGATTTCAAAACTTGCACAGTTTTCACTTCCATTTCCTTTTGGCAATGAATTCTTCAACTCTTATTGTATTGAAATCTCTTGGTATATCAAATGGTGACTTGGAGAAGGACAGGTTATGCTTGTCTGGACACTTTCACTATGCGTGAGAGCTTATCTCCGCCAAGTACCAAGAAATGAATATGCAATTGGTGAGGAGAAGTTCTTGTTGTCCAAGAAGAAAATCTCTTTCTGATTTCAAAAATGCATATCTTTATTTTGATGAAAAATGGTTGAAATCATCATCTCAGGGGGAGCTAGAAAATTCACAAGTCATCTTTTTGCAAATTTCAAAACCCTTCTTGCATTTCATCAATTCCTTGCATGATGTCCTCATTCTAAAGTCTAGAGTCACAAAATGAACCTTGAGTGATATATTATTATATTTTTTTAATCAACTTACAACTATGTCTCTCAATCCACAGAAATTCAGATCTCTTCCTAAACTAAATGACAATTTGTGCCTTGAACTTAAAACATTTCCTTGTTTGCAACTGATGACTGGATGTATTTGAATTCTATCTCACAAACTCTCCAAAATCTTGTAAAATCCAACAGAGCAATGGCATCTGTGCTGAGAAACTGCACACCTTCACAATGAATGAAGTGCTATGTATGTCATGAGGCATTATTGCTAACTCTGTTCAAAGGGGATCCAAATTGAAAATAACTTCAAAATTTAAGCAATTATGTGCTATGCTTTTTGATGATGACTGAGTAACTGGAAATATTGGCGTCTACAAAACGTATATTTTCATGTCAAAAGGTCATCATTTACCCCTTTGAGACTTGACAATGATTAAATCTTAAGTATCCAGGGACTATGGTGTGTAAAAAGCACTAGTACTTGAGTGAAAGAGATTTATATCATTTGATAGTTTGTTAAAAGAACAAAAATATGAAATTATTGGAGATTTGTTTAGAAAGAATCATCTTCCTCCTTCATCAAGTTGTTCTTTAAGTTTGTGTTTTACTTTCAACACAACTGTATTTAGTCTAGATGACATCTTTAATTCTTGAAAATTGAGAAACATGGTAGTTTTTGGTTGATTGTTAGATACATTATATCCCTCAATTTATCATTTTGTTGATTCAAGTCTTGGAATGCTAATATCCTGTTGGAAATTGTTTGAAACACTTGAACTGTGATGAATTTTTGCAAAATACAACAAATGAATTTTTAAGCCTCTTAAAAATCCTTGAAATGATAATTCCTCTCATTATTTATCATTATAAAGATGTCCCCAAATTTCTCAAAAATTTCCTCTCAAAGATTCAAATTTCTCTCAAAGGCTGTGTCGACACAATCCTCTCTCGTGTCGACACACAACCCCAGTCAGGTCGACACACCCTTCCTCATGTGTCGACACTGCCTTCTTGCCAGACCCTTTTCAAACCTTTCGGGTTCACCTTAAACCCTTGTTGTTCCTGCGGGGCAGTGTACCACTGCACCTCTTTTGGCATCAGGTCGACCCGACGGCCTCATTTCATTGTTTCCGGCAAGAACACTTCACATTTCTCTCTAGCTCTCATCCTCCTTCCATCATCTCTCCATTCTTCCATTTCCTCTCCAAATTCCACTCCTCTTGCACCATGGTCCGCAAGTTGGGTCCCCGCCGTGGCGCAAGATCAGCGGCCTCTTCAAGGCCAGTTCCGGCAGAGGTTCCAGTTGAACAGATGGAAAGAAGAACAAAGAGGAGAAACGATCCTGCCTCTTCTTCTGCACCTCTGAGGGCTTCCAAGCGTGGCAGGACCTCCACTTCAGGCAGAGGTGGTAATGTTTCAAACCCTAGACCAGAGATTTCGGGCGATTCCTCTGACCATCCTGAGGAATCATCTTCCTCTTCTTCTTCTGAGTCTCAAGAGGATATTCCCTCAGAATCCGTAAGTGCAGCCAAGTTGATTTTGAAGCCAAGAATACTAGACCTTTCAGACATCCAACTAGCAGACTCCCTTCCTGAAATTCAAACCTACTTTTCCTTTCAATCTTGGATACCTTTATTTCTGAATTTCAAGTCTGCTATCCAAGATTAGTTAGAGAGTTCTACAAGAACCTCACTGCACAGACGAAGGGTATGAATCCAAAGTCAAGGGAATAGCCATAGACATGCCAACTGCAGTAGCTGCCTCCATTTTCAAAGTACCAGATGAAGGGGCAGACTACCATGAGTTTGAATTTGATTTACATGAAGCCTACTCCATCTTGACAGGCCTTCCTGCAGATGAATCAGATCCCAAACAGACCTATGTAACCAGGTTCAATGCAAATACCTTTCCACCTGTGTTAAGGGTCATCCACCACATTTTGACCACCATAATTACCCCTCAAGGTGGTGGAAGGGATAGGTTGACAGACATTCAGAGGTTCATCCTCTATTGCATGGTGAAAGACATCAAGATCAACCTCCATGTGATTCTCTATCAAATCATAGCTGAAACAACAAGGACAGACCTAAAGAGATCACTTCCTTATGGAGCACATCTGACCTCAGTGTTCAAGCACTTTGGTGTGCCATTGGAAAATGAAAAATCCCAATCCATTCCCAAGTCAAACATCTACACTTTTAAGAATATCCAGAAGTTTATGGGATTTAGATTGGAGGGAAATCAGATTAGAAGAGGACCTATTGTGGTTGAGGCCCCTCAAGCTCAGGAGGACCAGCCTCAGGTTCAAGGGGATCAGCCCCAAGCACAAGAGGACCAGCCTCCAGCTCAAGGAGACCAAAATAAGGAGGATCAGCCTCCACATCATGAGGGCCAGCCTCAAGTTCAAGAGGAACAAGTTCACTTGCCAGAGGATCAGCCTCTAATGGATGAGGACCAGCCTCATATCCTCCTGAAGGTGGCATTCAGCTTGAAACCCCTATTCCACCTCAGGATGATCCTTCCTCTTCCTTGCCACATACTTTTGAACCTCCACATTTCCCCTCTACATTCCAATCTTCCACTTCTTCTGGTGGGTCCTCAATTCCACCAGAATTGTTCTCTTTCCTCAATGCAAATTTGATACATTGAACTCCACCATTCAAACAATGTCAGACCAATTTGAATTGAGAGTTCAAAGACTAGAGAACACAGTGTCAGCAAAATTTATTGAGCAGAAGGCAGCTTCAGATTATGCAGCTCAGAGATTTAACAGACTTATAGGCACTCTGGGAGATTCCTATATTGAGCTCAAAGAGCATCAAGACAAGTTGGAGAAAGTTCTTCAGGGAATTTTGGCAAATTCCCAAGCAGATGTCTTCAACACCAAGCAAACATTGCATGAGATTTCCAGCACCAGATTGTCATTTGCTCATTTTGTGGATGATTTAGAAAGTATGAGGAACTTCAATGAGCACATTGACAGGCAGATTACAGATTTGACCAAGGAGTTCAAGATAATGCAGAGACCTGGTTGGTCAGCTGGCTCATCATCTTCCTCACAACACAGTGCAGCTGATCTAACCAGACTTCAGGCCACTTTGCTAGAAAATTCAGATCGAATGGAACACTTTTTGAGCACAAAAATGATAACCATTCAAGATCAAATCAAGTCTAGCCTGAACTTCATGGAGAAAAGACTGTCAGACATTGAACTTCTTCTTGCTCCAATTCCTCCTCCTCCTCCATCTTCTACCTAATGTACATTTATTTTGATAATGGCAAAGGGGGAGAAGAATGAATGACTTGAATGTAATATTTTGATGTAATGATCTTTTGAATGAAATGAAATGGTTGTTTTGGCTTCAATGCAAAGTATTGTGATTTGAATGCAAATCTTTGTCTTTGTGTTTGAATACTTGTCCAATTGTTTGACTTGTGTGCACAAAATTTCTAATTTCAAGTAACACTGTATCTCACAAACACATCATCAATTGTTACTGAACAACATCAAAAGGTCCTTGACAAGTATGAACAAAAAGGAAAACAAAAATTTAAACAATAAAAAATTGCTTAAAATCACACTTCATCAAAACCACATTGAAATATGGATTTAATGTTGCCATCATCAAAAAGGGGGAGATTGTTGGGTTGAATGCAAATTCATATCATTTCCCTCCTATTTTGATGATGACAAGAAGTGTTCTTAAAGCAATTTAATTGAAACATGTCAAAAACATCATACCTGAAATTCATGTTCAAAAAGTATTTTTCAAACCACATTTATCATTTATGGTCATGACAAATCATTTAACTAATGATATATGTGTTCATTTTTCAGGTACAAACATTTTTATGCAAAAGATGAGTCGACACACCCATCAATGGTGTCGACACATCAACACAGATTCAAAGGCAAAATGTGTAAAAATGTTGAGACTGTGTCGACACATGTCAAGAGTGTGTCGACACGAGTGGCAGTTTTTCAGAAATCAAGCCTACCCAGGTCGACACACTCTCAGAGCAGGTCGACACTAGATCCCGTTTCCAGAACAGCCAGTTTGAAGAATTGGGTCAGCAGGTCGACACACTCTCAGAGCAGGTCGACACTAGACCCAGTTCCCAGAACAGCCAGTTTGCAGATTTGGGACAGCAGGTCGACACACTCAAGAGCAGGTCGACACGGGACCCTCTTCCCAGAACAGCCTTCTACATATTCTGGACAGTGTGTCGACACTACCACCAGGGCAGGTCGACACACTACGGAAACTTTTCATCCTAAAAGTTGATGGCTGCCACGTGTCCTTCTAGGGCGATCAGAATCTTCCTAGGAATGCGTGCCCTTGTACCCCAAAAGGGTATCTTTGGAATCCTAAGGATATAAAGTGTCTTTTCGGCCAGCCTTCACAAGTGAGAAGGACCCAACTCTCTCAGAGCCTCCAAGAAGCTCCTGGCGGCCAAGAAGAGCTCGTGTCTCCTTCCCCTGCTCTCCAAGTGCTTCCAGAAGACCAATTCCCACCAATTCAAGGTGTGGGAATTGGAATTTGATTCCTGAAGACTTCTCTGAAGCATTCCAAGGAGGCAGATCCTGTAGAAGACTTCTTGGGTGAAGAATTCGAGGAAGATCCAACTTCTCAGATTGCAGAGCATCGACTTGGACTTCAAGCTTCACAAGTTCCTTCCCAATTCAAGCTTCTACAAGGGAGTACACTGAAGAACGAAGCTTTCAATACAATTTACCTTTCTTCTGTTCTTCTGAGATATCTTTTGAGATTATGCAAGTGCTTCTGCATAACTCTCTTTAGAGTTCTCAAACTTCGACTAGATCTGTTGCTAGAGGATCTTAGTCTTAAGTTGGTGTCTAGCAGTTTCAGTGTGAGCATTGTGCTCAGGGTGTTGTGAGCCGTCGAGCTCAGTTTGAGTTGTAAGCTCAGGGTTGGTTTGAGCAGTCTTGCTCTGTGTTTCTAGAGTAGTCTTGCTCTAGAGGTTGTGTGAGTTGTATGCTCTGAAGTGTTGGAGTTTTAGGCTCCTTTGGGTGTGTAGCCCAGTTGTGTTAGTGAAGCCTCACGGGTTGTGAGGGGTGGATGTAGGAATCACTTGGGTGATTTCCGAACCACCTAAAAAATCCTTGTGCATTTGTCTTCTGTGGTTTGATTGATTCATCCGCTAGATGCTTGCATAGGATCCGTTTTTAATTCACTTAATCAACTTGCTTCACATCTAAGTTTTTCAACTCACTCAAATCTAATCAGATCTGTAGTTTTTCACTGATAACATTGCCTCTGATTCTAAATAGTTTTCAAATTGCTTAAGCTTCCGCAAAAGTGGCTAAGATCTATTCATCCCCCCCCTTCTAGATCTTTTCCACACATTCATTTCGATCCTTCAGGGTCCTGGGAATCTCCAATCTAACACAATTTGGACCTTTGCTGGATCAACTGCTACACCAGAACCGTGAGAGACCCATCCCAAGAAATGAACCTCACGTATTTAGAAATCGCACGTGCTAATTAGCATACAACTTGTGCCTGCTAGGAGAATCTAACATACCCTCAATGCTTACAGTTTGGGCCTCAATCCGGAGAATAGACAACACATCATCGATAAACACATACGGCAAAAAACATCTAGATAAGGTCCTAAACACCATGTTCATGAGATCCATGAACAACGCAGGGGGTTGGTTAGACCAAATGGAAGAACTAAAAACTCATATGTCTGAAACGGGTCCTAAAGGCCGCTTGGACACATCCTCACTCCTAATCCTCAATGATGATAGCAGACCGCAAATCAATCTTAGTAGAAAAGGCAGAGCATTCAACAACTGGTCGAATAGATCATCGATCCGCGGTAAGGAAACACTGTTCTTCACCGTCACTTGGTTGAGCTTCCTAATCAATTGCACAACCTAAGTGAACATCCTCTTCTTTACGAATATATAGGTGCACCCCAAGGAGAACACTAGGCGAAGGAATCCCTATCCAGCAAGTCTTGCAACTGCTCCTAACTCCGCTAACTCCGCAGGTGCCATTCGATATGGAGCCTTCGAGATAGGAGAGGTGCTTGGAAGCAACTCTATGGTAAACTCTACTCTCTACCGGTGGCAAACAGACAAATTCATCGGGGAAAAAACATCTGGAAAACTTGCACTACATCAATCTTCGCAAGAGTAAGTGACTCGTCAGCCTTGGTACTAATCCCACGCTGGCAAGAAAAAGTGTCATGGCGAAGATGACAAACTTTCCCGCTAAGTTCATGGCGAAGATGACAAACTCCTCATCTCCTCATGGCGAAGATGACAAACTTTCCCACTAAGTTCCTGGCAATGGATGTGAAAACTCATCCTCACCAGGAATACGAAAACAATCTTCTTCCCCAGACAACCACTAATGCATAGTGACCTCTAGCCAATCCAGACCCATAATGCATCATAGTCCTTCATCTTTAGCAAGAAGAAACACCCATCTAGGACTCTATCCTCAATGCACACAGGTAAGGACGGGATACACTTCCTAGTCGATACCGTTCCCGCATGTGTGTGCACAGACAATGGAACCTCTATCTCTACAGCCTCTACACTAGACTCAGCTAACTGCCTAGCAAATGCTCGGAAATGAACGAGGTGAGTGGCACCTCATATCATAAAACACGAGCATGCACACCCATGAAAAGAACCGTACCTTCGGTGACATGCTCCACCTACTCAGCCTCTCCGAGCTAAGGCAAGCACTCGAGCTGAGCTCGAGGCCTTCTGGTCTTCCTATAGCTGGCGCTGCTGCTGCTCGCTGCTAGGGCTGGCACTCCATGTGGGACTCCCTGTTTAAAGTCTAGGGCAATCAAGAATGATGCTCATTGCTCCCGCACTTCAGACACTTTCCCGCCATCTTCCAGCACTCGGTACCACCATGTGCTTTCCACAATGGGACACTCCTTCTTGCATCTGGGAGATCACTAAGTAACAGCCTGCTTACTGCTAGCTGCCACCGGACGCTGCGGTGTTGGTACGCCACCTTCTTTCTATCTTGCCACTAGAAAGGAGGTGTGCAGATCTCTTCTGCGACGCCTTCTTCTCCTCAAGGTATTCTCCTTCTTTCCCTCTTGCCTACATGCAGTGAAGGGCCTTATCTAAGGTGCGGATCAAAGCTACCAGCCTCGTCGTCAGTGATGGCTAAGGCCCATCTGAAACTTCTTCGCATTTCCTGCGCTCATCAGCCACTATGTGAGGTGCATACTTTGATAACTCTGCAAACCTAGCCTCGTACTCAAGTACGGTCATGGAGCTCTGAGTGGAAGTGAGGAACTCCTGCTTCACTTGTCCTGAATATACTCGGAAGAACTTGGCCGAAAGATCCTCATGAACTCATCCTAAGCAACCTCGACAGCACCGTCCTCAAATTGGGTACGCAGTAACGAGGCCCACCACACATCGCTCTCTCCGCAGCCAACCAACCATAAGCACCAAGCCAAACCCATCTAAACTACTATAATTGAACACATAACAACTAACACATACCTATAGCATATGGGTGGCCAAGCTGACCTTGTCATCTCAGCATACCTAATCGCTCGGAAGATCTTCTCGATCTCCCTCATCCAGCTCTGCTACAACAATGGGTCACTCTCCCCCTTAAAAGAGGGTGGAGCCATCCCTTGATTCGCTCCATGATGCAAGGACCACCATGGTCATGCCCCTGGGGAATTGGAGTTGGAGCCGAGCCTGCTACAACAAACACAAATTACACATATGCAACACATAGCATCATAACAATTATATAGTTAAATAAAACAAACTACTCTATCTAATCTTTCTAACTTGAGGTCCAGCTGAGCTTGGAGTGCAGCCTGGGTATGGGCCTGAGTCTGCATGGCCTGCACCAGACCTTGCACGAATACTCCATAGTCTACTGGTGGTGGTGGAGGAAGAACAAAAGGACCCTGTGGTGGTGGGGGCCTACTGCCTCACCTCTCCTCTCTACTCTCCTCATCCTCACGAGCAGGAACACTATGCCTACCATGAGAAGCCATAGCCTGCAAGATAATTAATCACATTTAGAACTAAGTTAATTCCTAACCACTTTCTTATCTATCTTTCATTCATTATTAATCTTCTACACATGTGGACAAATCTATAAAGACTTAGCATATTATGAAGATGATGGCATTTATTCATGTACAATCTCAACCTCTTTCTCCGATACCACTCTCTATAATGACCCTCCTTATACCAGTACGATTATACCAATCCACATCGGTATAATGAATGCCGTCACAGTGGGACCATGACCCAACGATTACAATAAGTTGAGATGTGTACAATATTGACATAGAACAATGGAAATAAAAGGACTAAATGTATTCTTATTCCATCATCATCGTTAAATATCCACAGTCTGAATAGCATTTAAAGAAAAAGCTAAAGTCCACATAATTACAATTCTAATCAAATACATTGTTCAGATGAGATACATCACTTGTTCATTACATACTTATGAAAAGGAAAAATACAATGATGAGATCTCCACACTAAATGCTACTCCCTCGCTCGGAGTCGCTCCAACTATCTCCTCGGAAGAAGTGGAGACACCTGCAATGTATGCCGAAGTAAGAATGAGTCTAAAGACCCAGCAAGCAATCCATATACATCATCCTTACACACATATGTACATGCTAACATTCAATGGAAGAAATTTACACATGTAGCATGGTTTATACAATTTAAACTACTAAGCATGGAACTTATAGCATTAGAGACACATTACACATGCTTTATTTTACTTACAACAATTAAATATAGAACCTATAACATGCTCTACACAATTTAATTAACATGCTTAAGCAATTCAAAACCCATTCAAATCGTATTACAATGCACACAACCTAAACATGGAAACTACACATAATGTAAGCATCACACACTAGCATGGATTCTATTTTAACTCTCATGAATTTACTACAATACACATACCATTTAGTTGCTGTTTAACATAAATTAACATATCACAATATTTACATTTGTTCACATGCTATCACATTCACATACTCATTTACACATTGCACATTTTCACATTCACTTACACTTATGCACATTTTCACATTTAAATGCCATGACACATAGTCCAAACCACACTAGAAGGACACACATAACACATACACTTATCCATCACCTAGGCAATGTAGTAATGGATCTGGTTAAACTGCGCAGAACCGGGAGAAACACTCTCCACCCTAACCAGTGGAACTTGTCCACCTCCAGGATTTCATCCTATTTGCCCATAGGATTTCACACACTATGAACCTTCCCGTAGGGACTTTACTATGGTACAGTTCCACAGCCCTCTATGGTAGCAGTGTCACCAATGGCACATTTTTACAACATTTCACTTAAACTACCATTTACTTACATGGTTCACAGGCACTAATCATTTTATACTCATGACTTAAGCACACACACATGGTTCTCATTTACTAATTTCAACCTTACTGTTCCAATTGACGAATAATTATAACAAAGATCTAATCATGCTGAAATTTACTGAATCACACCAAATCACATTAAACATACTCACATGGTCATTTTCCTATATTAAATTAAAAATAGTACTACTATTGTCCAAACAATATAAAATGTTTACCACCAACTACCAACAGGTAATCATCACATATACAATTTTAGATTTTTCATAAACATATACAATTTATGATAATTAAACAAGCATTTTGCAGATTTATCAAGAAACTTAACTAAACATGTTTTACATATTACACTTGTTGTATTAGCAGTTCCAGAACCTGTATTCAACCGTCATACATTTACATAAAATTCTGACATTTTAACATGCCAATATATTTCATTGGAATTAAAAATAGGAAAATTCATGCTCATTGTTCTATTTTCAGAATTTGAATAATTTACACAGTAAACAGTAATCACCCAAATCTCATGACGTGACCTGACATATGTATATAACCTACAAATTTTTTTGAAACTCTAATTGAACCCGAATCTATGTAAACATAATTAATAAGGCTAAATCATGCTCAAGTCTCATTCAGAAATTCCAGTAATTAGTACAATATACGAAAATTCACACAATCCCATGGCATGTTTCTATGGTTATACTTGACCACACCAGAATTTTACAGCATATACTTATGTTTAGAAATCCAGAATTAGGTCACAACATCAAAACATGTCTTCTGTCAAAATGATAAACTTGGCGCACAGAGGCTGCCGCCAACATGAGTTAACGACACCAGATGTGGCCAACCTTGGATCTTAACGGCACTAGATGCTGCCATAAGTTCCTGTCTGTGCAAACACAGACTGATGTAGAAAAGGAAGGGGGGTTCCAGGACCGAGGGAAAATCTGTAAAAATTCCTAGGACCTTCTAGACATGGTAGGGACAAAGTGCACAGGTTACTTGCCTCTCAGAAATTGCTAAATGAAATTATTTACCGACGATGCTCTCTCGGCCAGTGCCAAGATGTGCTCCAATCTCTCCTCGATCCGACTTCTGTGTGATGGATAAAGCACGCCAGAGTCGAGGAAGCTTCACAGATGAACCAAGTCCCTTCCAGTCAAAGAAGATCGCCGGAAGGAGCTTCCAAAAGCCAGATTCAGATCTCCAAAGTCTCAGGTTCACACAGAAAGTTATGGTTTTTGACCCAAAACAGCCAAAGGGTCTAATCCGGCAGCAAGAGGGGGTTTTTATAAGCCAATGGGTTTTGGGGTATGGGAAGATAGGGTGCACGACCATGGGAGTCGGTTTCCTAAACAGGGGCCAAAGAAATCGCGGGCGTTTCAGATCTGAATCCGCAACAAATCTGGGAGATAGACGTCCACATACCTGGTCGCCTACCAGGCGTTAACGTCCATCGATCTGGACGTGCCCCCTGTAACTCAATTCATGGACTCCAATTAGTCTTTTGGCCAGAACACAGAATTGCAGAAAACCTTGCTTATACTATGTACATACATGCAAATAATAATGTATAAATTAAATACTAGCTATACAATGTAAATACAAAACATCATTTAACATAACAAACATATATATCATATGTCAACGATACTCAATAATATGTACAAAAATATTACATGCATATACATGGCACTATACACAAGTATCGAATCAACACACGGAAAAAATAAAAGGACAAAATTCAAGGGCCTTACACTAGACTGCAAAGGTATACACAATAAATAGGAATTGGAAATAATCATGGTTCTGACACATTTTGAACAAGATCTTTCACAAAGAACATAGAACAAGATATAGTGATGGAAAAAGGATTAATTCGAGTGGTATACTGAATGGAATTTGAGGAAAATGGTGGCAAATGATTCCTAACAACAAGCAGTATGTCCAGTAAAAATTTCGTAGCATGAGATCAAGTGTACATATGAGATCTAAAATAAATATGAGGGTTCGGGAATGATGATAATAGAACTTCAAAAAATAAATATCTCAAGATAGAGTCGATGAAAATTAGAGAAACTAGAGGGTTGTTCCTGATGATGTTAGGAACATCTACAACCGAGATTAATTAGGTTTAGCTTGTGAGAATGCCTATATCACGCCCCTCTAATTTAGCAGCGAATAAAATCAGGAGAGAGAGACGCGAACAACGAGTATGGTAACGACAATGTGCATACTTTCGCAAACATCAGAGCAATCTGTGAACAATAGTTGAAATAACTCTTTGTTCATTATAAAATCACTAAGACTATGACAACCACTAATTCGAGCCAATACATAGGGCTCAATGACATCATTACATTGAAAAGAAATCTAAAGCAACAACTACTAGACTCCCATTGTGCTAGTGGTAACTTCGTTATTGACTTGGGTCACTCATCACTCTGGTCTTGTCCCATTGGTACGTATAAAGTCATTGTCCGACTACCTGAGACACAATAACACATAACGAAGGGTGAGCGACTAACGCCCAGTAGGACTTATATCTTAAGCTCAAGCATGCTTTAAGTAATTAATGCATTACACGGCAGAGTAACTAATGATAGAGAGAGTCATGTAAAGTCGAGAAAGTAACAGCACAAGTAACATGGTTCAAATAGCAGATGAATCAAGTATAGCACGATGACTAAAGTCAAGTCACGATAGGAAAACGATAATAATAATAGCAAGTAACGATATTGTCCAGAATAGCAAGGACATGTATAGCAAGAAGAGATGATAGTAGCTGGGTCATGTAAAGAGTAAATTGCACTTTGAATGTGATCAAGTCGCGATAGCACATAGTGACTCAAGATAGTGAGTATCAAGTAGAGCGTATAGTGTAAGACATGATAGTGTGTAACGAGATAGCGTGTAAAGATAGCGTGTATGGTTGCACAACGGTGCCCTGGTGGAACACGGCAGTAGTCACTTCTAGGACAGTAGCCGTTTCATGATGGTACATTATGTCTGAACTCCTCAGAACTAATGTTATAACAGTTTGTGATAGCACAATAATATCACAGTACGTCTAAACTCCTCAGACTAATGTACTAGTCAAATGTCTAGCCAAGATAGTATAGTCAGAACCGGTGCAATGCAGAACACCGTCAATAGCCCCTGCAGGTATTTTCGGGTGGCTCTCTGCCCCGGACTAGATTGGAGCCCCTCGGACACTCTCCGTGCCCTGCACAGTATGCATTTGATAGTGTAGAGTCACAAGACCCATATTATAGCGCTAGACAGTCACGAAATAGCACAAACGATAGGAGCCACAACAGCTCAAAGGTAACATGAGAGTGCTAGATGAATAGACGAGAGAGAACGAGATAGTAGAGTGAACGTGAATATGAGTAGACGACGAGTATAGCATAGATGAGATCTTATGGTCATTGCACATGAAACGTCGAGTAACGAGTGATGTAACAGTTGCACAACACGCGCGTAAGGTATTGGCAGTCAGGTGGAACTCACGATCTTTCCGCTGGCCTCGTTATGCACAGGTCCAGAGGTCCGGCGTGATTCAAGATAAGCGAGAGAACAATCTAAGGCCATTTGGATCTTACTGATCTCTAGAGTGTATCATAGGTGTTAGGGTACAACCAGCTCATCGACCATGGGGAATCCATGATCAGAGGAGACGACGGAGGCCTTGCACAAGGATTCACTAGTCCGGCGGAGGAGTATCCGACGGAGAGTTCGTCCAAGTCAAGAGAGTGGTAATTATAAAAATAAGTACTCGACGTTCTAGACGAATTCTAGAATAGTGGAGCGTCGGGATCGGTGTTCCAAAAATCGCAAGAATTGTAAACAAGTACTTCTTAAAATAAGGTAATTAATTGCATTAATTACCAGATATGTTATGTATCATATTCATGCCAATTAAGCTATATTTGGATGGTTCACGTGTGTGCATGTGTCATGAAATCATGGATATGAAAGATCAAGTGATTGACTTTATTATATTAAAAATGCAACCAATACTTACAACTTCATTTTTCTGTAGTTAAGACCGTTAACATGATATGGAAGTTACGGTGGTACATCGAGTCTTGCACAAGATGGGTTTTCTGGCCCAAAAACTGAGATCGCGACGTGGTCTTGCAAGGATCGCGACGGGTCGTCAGATCAGGCAGGCAGAACGCGACAGGGGTACTGTCGCGACCAGAATGAGACAGAGGTACTGTCGCGACCTGACCTCAGAACGCGACATATCGGGCCGTCGCGTTCACAGGGTCTGCGCCTGAGTCCGACCGGATCTGACATGCTCTTGGTTCAGACTTACCATGTTTTGACACAGGGTGATATCATGAAATGCCTATATCTCTCTATATGCTGACCTTTAGACAAAACTCTCAACATAGAAAATGTCAAGGACATCTATCGAAGAACTTTTGTGTTGTGGGCTGGGTCTGAATCCATCTCTAATTGCATGCAATACAGGAAGAAAGTAAAAAAAGCCCTAACATGCATGACTACGTTGCGACTTACATGTTAGGCTTGTAACATGAGATCTACTAATATTTGGATAAAAACGTTTAACATAAACAATGACCAGGACAACTAGTGGAAGAACGTTGATGTTGGGGTTTTAACTAATTCGGTCTTGAACCTTGTGAAAAACATGAAAAACTTAAAGTTAAATGCAACCTGAAACGCATATCCTGCATGACTCTATTACAAAGTTTATAACTCTCTAACTAATGATATTTAAATGAACACTTAACATAAAAGATGACCATGACAACTAGATAAAGAACTTTTATGTTGGAGGCTTGACCTACTTCGGCCTTTAAAATTGGGAAAAACAGGAAGAACTTAAGGCTATCTGCAAACCCGAAAACACAGTATTATGCATGACTCTCTTATGGGGTTCATAACTCTCTAACTAGAAACTTTTAGACAAAACTTTAACATGAAGTTGATCGTGACTACAAGTAGAAGAACTTTGATGTGATGATTTAGTCTAATTCGATCTCAAATCGTATGCATAATAAGAAGAACGGGAAACGCCCTAACTGTGCGCGACTTAGGAGAACGACTAATACACAAAGGATACTCCATGAAAATTAGTAAAACCAGAAGCAAATGAAGCTAGACTCGAAGCTCTACAAGATGGTATTATTTTTCTTTAATCTTGACCCAAGAATGCCTACCTTTGATTGCAAAGAACTCCCTGCAGGTTCCTGGTTCGCTACAGGGCGAGGGGAAGAAGACCACGTTTTCCCCCAGCCTTCTCCTCTCCTCCAGCGCCCAAACATGCTGCACACGACCCCAACTTGATGTCCAACCTTCCCCAAACGTTTTGTGAAGAGTTATTATAGTTTTAGGGTGCTACTTCATGTCCTAATGGGACTAGGAAGAGGGCTGCGAATTTCTGCATTCTAGTTTCCAAAATCTGAGATTCTCTCATCCAAAGGAGGTAGCAAGGTTTAGGAACCACCTCTTAGAGTTGGGTCTGTTTTGACTTACCTTGTATGACTAATTACCCTAATTTAAACCCTAATGTGCCCTTCACAATTATTGCATATTACAGGTACGATTTCTGAGTATTTTTATGTTCCAATTTTATTATTAGGCTAAAAATGATCCATTGTCCCATTTTCATTAATGGGTCACTAATATTAATGTTATAAGTCTCTCCAACCTATTTATTTAATTTATGGTTGGTTATTTTTTCCGTGTTAACAATTTTCCGACTTAGTTCCCTAATTCGGTTAACTTGGTCACGTGTAACGTACACTTGGCCAATCGGATTTTTCGTAGCTCGAATCTCTTCATGAAACTCTTAAGAATATGTTTGAGGTTGATTTATATTTTTTACGGAATTTTCTAATGTGTTTCTCACGTACGATAGTGGTACGTAAGTTTTATCATTTCGATAATACGTAAGTTTTTATTTACTATTTCATACTTGAATTTGTTTATGGGTCATAAGTTGTCCATTGATCCAATTCCTTTTATGGACTATCCCACATATTGTTTGGAGTCTACCCATAATTTTTATTTCAACTGTTAATCCACTTGGCTCATGAAATAATGGATTCTCCAATTTATTCCCTATTTACAATAATAAGTCACATAAATTCTAAATCATGGTCCGAATTATTTTTCTATGCCCAAATTTCTTAATGGGTCATTAGATAATAATTTTTAAGGTATAACTATTTTTTCATAGAATTTTATATGAGTTTCTACTCATGCAATAATGATGTGTATCTTTTACTAGTTTGATTTTTATTAATGGGCAAAATTTTCATTTATCTATATATATATTTTTTTAATTAATAAAATTTCTGGGGTATTACATCCTCCCCCACTTAAAGAGAATTTGGTCCCCAAATTCATATGATATGATACGACTACCAAGTTATTATGGATATTTCATTCCATCATCTCCCCCACTTAGGGTTTTGCTATAAATTAACTAAGGGTGTAATGATGGTACCTTGTCCACCTTCATTGGCATGATTCATATCCACGAAATCTTGTAATTGTCCTTGGCGTGGAGTTTGGTTCCTCTTTGTTGACAATCGATGACTCGATGTTGTTGACTTCCACATCGCAAGCATCTGCCGAATTTCTTCCAACAGTTATCTATCTGATGCCCTGGTTTCTTACAAATTTACAGAATTCCTTACTCTCCACTTTCCTTTCATTCTCTGGCTAACTATTGTATTTCTTCCTTTATTATCATCGGAATGAGTAGCACGTCCCCTTTTTAACACCTTCTTGTTATGGATCTTTTCAAGGAGTTCCATGGCGTCCTCTACTATTGAGCTCTCAATACCATGACTGAATATACTTCAATGTCTAGTGGAGCCAACTTTCCCAAATATAGGTCTCAACCCTTCTAAGAATCTCTTGGCCTTCATCTTCTCCGCACTCACCAAATGTGGTGCATATTGCGCTAGTCTTTCAAATTGCACTTCATAATCTGCTACCGACATCATACGTTGTTTCAAATTGGTGAATTCATTTGCCTTCTTCTCAGAATCCTCTCGGAAAAATATTTGGTGTTGAAGAGTTCTAAAAATTTATCTCACTCTATGTTGATGTTGGTAATTGCCGACTGGCAGCTTCCCACCAGCTCTAGCATCGCGGTCCAACTGGAAGGTTGCCAGAAGGACTTTCTCCTGCTCTGTGAACATTGCATAACCCTAAAGATCCGTTCCATTGCCTTCACCCAATTTTCAGCTTCATCGGGATCTGGAGTTCCATTAAACCTAGGGGGATTATTCGTTGAAAAGTTCCCATATAAGTCTCCTGCCCCATTTCTTGCTCCTGCTTGAATTACGTTGTTAAGGGCTTGAGTAAACCCCTGTAGGGTCTGTTGTAATTCGTGCATAGGTGCATGCTCGCAGCCATCTCCTCTGGTCTCCTGCGAGCAATAATAATTTTGTTAATTTCTTTTAAACTTAGGGTGTTTTGTACATATAGTTAAGCTCCTAGCATACCCCAAGCTTTACCCAATCTCTCACATAGGTATGGTGGTTGTCTTAGACACGGTTATGGCAGTTCACCTAGAACATCCTAGGACCTAAAATATCCTAATAAGGACATCCTAGGCTCTGATACCAACTATCACGCCCCTCCAATTTAGAAGCGGAATAATTGGAGGGAGACGCGAACAACGAGTATGGTAACGACAATTGTGCATACTTTCGCAAACATCAGAGCATCTAGTGAACAATAGTTGGAATAACTCTTTGTTTCATTATAAAATCACTAAGACTATTACAACCACTAATTCGAAGCCAATACATAGGGCTCAATGACATCATTACATTGAAAAGAATCTAAGCAACAACTACTAGACTCCCATTGTGCTAGGGTAACTTCGTTATTTGACTCCGGGTCACTCATCACTCTGGTCTTGTCCCATTGGTACGTATAACGTCATTATCCGACTTACCTGAGACACAATAAAAATAACGAAGGGTGAGCGATAACGCCCAGTAGGACTTATATCTCAAGCTCAAGCATGCTTTAAGTAATTAAGCATTACACGACAAGTAACTAATGATAGAGAGAGTCATGTAAAGTCGAGAAAGTAACAGCACAAGTAACATGGTTCAAATAGCAGATGAATCAAGTATAGCACGATGACAAAGTCAAGTCACGATAGGAAAACGATAATAATAATAGCAAGTAACGATATGTCCAGAATAGAAAGCGACATGTATAGCAAGAAGAGATGATAGTAGCTGGTCATGTAAAGAGTAAATTGCACTTTGAATGTGATCAAGTCGCGATAGCACATAGTACTCAAGATAGCGAGTATCAAGTAGAGCAAGTAGAGTGTATGACATGATAGCGTGTACGAGATAGTGTGTAACAAGATAGCGTGTATGGTTGCACAACGGTGCACTGGTGGAACACGGCAGTAGTCACTTCTGGACAGTAGCCGTTCATGATGGTACATTATGTCTGAACTCCCCTCAGACTAATGTTATAACAGTTTGTGATAGCACAGTAATATCACAGTACGTCTGAACTCCTCAGACTAAAGTATAACAGTCAAATGTCTAGCCAAGATAGTATAGTCAGAACCGGTGCAATGCAGAACACCGTCAATAGCCCCTGCAAGTATTGGGTGGCTCTCTGCCCCCAGGACTAGATTGGAGCCCCTCGGACAGTCTCCGTGCCCTGCCAGTATGCATTTGATACAGTAGAGTCATAAGACCCATATTATAGCGCTAGATAGTCACGAAATAGCACAAACGATAGGAGCCACACAGCTCAATGGGTAACAGAGAGTGCTAGATGAATAGACGAGAGAGACGAGATAGTAGAGTGAACGTGATATGAGTAGACGAGCGAGTAGAGCATAGATGAGATCTTATGGTCATTGCACATGAAACGTCGAGTAACGAGTGAGGTAACAGTTGCACAACACGCGCGTAAGGTATTGGCAGTCAGGTGGAACTCACGATCTTTCCGCTGGCCTCGTTATGCATAGGTCCAGAGGTCCGGCGTGATTCAAGATAAGAGCGAGGAAACAATCTAAGGCCGTTTGGATCTTACTGATCTCTAGAGTGTATCATAGGTGTTAGGGTACAACCAGCTCATCGACCATGTGGGAATCCATGATCAGAGGAGACTGACGGACGCCTTGCACAAGGATTCACTATCCGGTGGAAGGAGTATCCGACGGAGAGTTCGTCCAAGTCAAGAGAGTGTGTAATTATAGAAACAAGTACTCGACGTTCTAGAGGAATTCTAGAACAGTGGAGCGTCAGGATCGGTGTTCCAAAACATCGCAAGAATTGTAAATAAGTACTTCTTAAATAAGGTAATTAACTGCATTAATTACCAGATATGTTATGTATCATATTCATGCCAATTAAGCCATATTGGATGGTTCAACGTGTGTGCATGTGTCATGAAATTATGGATATGAAAGATCAAGTGATTGACTTTTATTATATTAAAATGCAACCAATACTTACAACTTCATTTTTCTGTAATTAAGACCGTTAACATGATATGGAAGTTACGGTGGTACAACGAGTCTTGCACAAGATGGGTTTTATGGCCCAAAAACTGAGATCGCGACGTGGTCTTGCAGGGATCGCGACGGGTCGTCAGATTAGGCAGAAGAACGCGATAGGGGTACTGTCGCGACCAGAACGCGAAGGAGTACTGTCGTGACCTGACTCAGAACGCGACATATCGGGCCGTCGCGTTCACAGGGTCTGCGCCTGAGTCCGACCGGGATCTGACATGCTCTTGGTTCAGACTTACCATGTTTTGACACAGGGGTGATATTCATGAAAAGCCTATATCTCTATATGCGACCTTTAGACAAAACTCTCAACTAGAAAATGTCAAGGACATCTATGGAAGAACTTTTGTGTTGTGGGCTGGGTCTGAATCCGTCTTAATTGCATGCAATACAGGAAGACGTTAAAAAAAGCCCTAAACATGCATGACTTCGTTGCGACTTACATGTTAGGCTTGTAACATTGAGATCTACTGATATTTGGACAAAACATTTAACATAAACAATGACTAGGACAACTAGTGGAAGAACTTTGATGTGGGGTTTTACCTAATTCGGTCTTGAACCTTGTGAAAAACATGAAGAACTTAAAGTTAAATGCAACCTGAAAACGCATATCCTGCATGACTCTATACGAAGTTAATAAAACTCTAACTAATGATATTTAAATGAAACACTTAACATAAAAGATAACCATGACAACTATAATAAAGAACTTTTATTTTGGAGGCTTGACCTACTTCGGCCTTTAAGCTTCGGAAAAACAGGAAGAACTTAAGGCTATCTGCAAAACCGGAAAACACAGTATTATGCATGACTCTCTTACGGGTTCTTAACTCTCTAAACTAGAAACGTTTAGATAAAACTTTCAACATAAAAGTGATCGTGACTACAAGTAGAAGAACTTTGATGTTGATGATTAGTCTAATTCGGTCTCAAATCGTATGCATAAAAGAAGAACGGGAAAGCCTAACTGTGCGCGACTTAGGGAGAACGACTAATACACAAAGGATACTCCATGAAAATTAGTAAAACCAGAAGCAAATGAAGCTAGACTCGAAGCTCTACAAGATGGTTATTTTTCTTTAATATAACCCAAGAATGCCTACCTTTAAATGCAAAGAAATCCTTGCAGGTTCCTGGTTCGCTACAGGGCGAGGTGGAAGAAGACCACGTTTTCCCCAGCTCTCCTCTCCTCCAGCACCCCAAACAGCTGACACGACCCAATGATTTCCAACCTTCCCAAACGTTTTGTGAAGAGTTCTTATAGTTTTAGGGTGTACTTCATGTCCTAATGGGAACTAGGAAAGAGGGGCTGCGAATTCTGCATTCTAGTTTCCAAAATCTGAGATTTCTCTCACCAAAGGAGGTAGCAAAGGTTTAGGAAACCACCTCTTAGAGTTGGGTCTGGTTTTGACTTACCTTGTATGACTAATTACCCTAATTTAAACCCTAATGTGCCCTTCACAATTATTGCATATTTACAGGTACGAATTTCTGAGTATTTTTATGTTCCAATTTATTATTAGGCTAAAAGTGATCCATTGGCCCATTTTCATTAATGGGTCACTAATACATAATGTTATAAGTCTCTCCAACCTATTATTTAATTATGGTTGAGTTATTTTTCCGTGTTAACAATTTTCGACTTAGTTCCCTAATTCTGTTAACTTGGTCACGTGTAACGTACACTTGGCCAATCGGATTTTTCGTGCTCGAATCTCTTCATGAAACTCTAAGAATAATGTTTGAGGTTGATTTTAATTTTTACGGAATTTTCATGTGTTTCTCACGTACGATAGTGGTACGTAAGTTCATATCATTTCGATAATACGTAAGTTATTATTTATTATTTTCATACTTGAATTTGTTCATGGGTCATAAGTGTCCATTGATCCAATTCCTTTTAGGGACTATCCACATATTGTTTGGAGTCTAACCATAATTTCTATTTCAATTGTTAATCCACTTGGCTCATGAAATAAGGATTCTCCATTATTCCCTATTTACAATAATAAGTCAAATAATTCTAATCATGGTCCGAATTATTTTTCTATGCCCAAATTTCTTAATGGGTCATTAGATAATAATTTTTAAGGATAACTATTATTTTCATAGAATTTTTATATGAGTTTCTACTCATACAATAATGATGTGTATCTTTTAACTAGTTTGATTTTTATTAATGTGCAAAAATTTTCATTATCTAATATATATATTTTAATTAATAAAATTTCTGGGGTATTACAGCCTACCTTTGGGTCGATTTGTCTCCTAGGGCTTAGAAACTCGAAGAACAGGTGAGGATCTTGAGCCAAGCCTTCTCCCCACGATTTCTCCCTCCTTTGGCCTCTCCTCCATGTCCAGCAAGCCTTAGCAAAGCATTAGGGTCGGCCATGAAGAGGTTGGGGTGTATTTAAGCCTCTAGTGTTTCCAATTCCTACTACAACTCTAATTCCCATTAAATTCTGAGTTTCCCTATTTCTTCCAACTTCCCAGCTTTCCACCTCCTAATTGGGTTAGGTTGGTTGCAAATTGTACCTAGCCGATTGGGTAGGATTAGGAGTCCAATTCATTAACTATTTTAATGATTAATAGCTCTTTCATTTTAGGAAACATTAAAGATACAAATTAGGGATTTTTCTTTTATTCAACCTTTAAAAATCCTATTTTGGCCTAATAACTTTTATATGATCCATTTAGCAAAGTCCATTACTTCTTTTCTTTATTGGGTTTTATTTAATTCCTTTTTCTTAAATTTTGATGATTTATTTATTTAAATATTGGGTTGCTACATCCTCCCCTTTAAAAGAATTTGGTCTCCAAATTCATATGACCATAATGGAGAGAATGTCTCACCGAAAAGATCTGGGTAGTTTCGCCTGATGATTCCTTCAGGTTCCCATGTGGCTTCCTCTAATCCACGGTTATTCCATAGAACTTTGACCACATGAATCTGACGGTCTTGAGCTGTTGCACCTTCAATTCCAGTATCTTGATTGGCTTCTCTTCATATGTCATGTCCTTGTTCAGCACCAACTTCTCATGGAGAATGACGTGAGTGGGATCGTACACATATTTTCTAAGCATAGAGACATGGAACACATTGTGTACAAATGCCAGGTTTGATGGCAACGCCAGCTGGTAAGCAACCTCACCAACCCTTTCGAGCACTTCAAAAGGACCGATGAATCTAGGACTTAGCTTTCCTTTAACACCAAACCTTTGAATGCCATGGGTAGGAGATACCAAAAGCACATGATTCCTACTTGAAAATTCTAGATCTCTCCTTCTCTTGCCTGTAAGCTATTTTGTCTGACTGAGCAATCTTGAGCGATCCGAATCACCTGATCCCCTGGTTGTATTTTGTACCATGTCCGGGCCTAGCCATTGCTATTCCCCAACTTCGTTCCAGCATGCAAGAGATCTATAGTTTCTCCCATAGAGCGCCTCAAATGGTGCCATTTTATACTCGCCTGGAACTGTTGTTATAGGCGAACTCAATCAAGGATAAGTGGTCATCCAGTAGCCTTGGAAGTCTATAGTGCATGATCTTAACATGTCTTCTACAATCTGATTGGTTCTCTCAGTTTGCCATCAGTCTGCGGGGGAAAGTGGTACTAAAATTGAGCTTTGTACCAAGTGCAGTCTGCAATCCCTTCAGAATGAGATGTGAATCTAGGGTCTCGATCTGAGACATAGATGATGGAACTCCATGCAGTCTCACGATCACTTTGATATATAGAGCGGCTAATACATCCACAGACCACTTACTCTTTATAGGTAGGTGTAGACCCATTTCTGGCCATAAGTCGAGCCAAATTCCTTGTATATCATTGATGCCCCTCGTTGGTCATCATCGCCTAGCTGGCTTTATCTGATCATGGTTTCTATCGTTAGCTCATCACCCTGGTGGGTCTTCCTGGTCACATCAATCAATCTTCATCAGTATCTAGTAGCTCTATGGTTAGGAGTCCAGCGCCTCAAACTGCATGTCAATCTGATACTCATGCAAGGACATCATATACTTTTGTAAGAGCCATATGCTGAAAGTCCATGAAGGCGACAATGACCCTGTCGCTTTATACTTCAGAAGACGACGCCCTTCCTGTTGCGTTCCTCATACCCACATCGACTTGCCTTCAAGCCAGATCGATCATCTTCAGAAGGCGACACCGATACGTGCGTTCTCATTTGGCATTTTAATGCCATTAAAAATCGCCAGAAAATGCTTAAAGGTTCTTCTATGGAAGGCCGTATCGAGGCATCGCTACCTGATGGCGAAAAGGAGCTCGTCAGTTGGGTTTCCATGCAACGTACCACGTTCCTAACCCGATTGGACCCTTGCCTTGAGTGAATAATACAACTTTTAGTTGGTCTAGAGGAGTCTAAATCCTTCGAAACGAAGGAAACCTCCTAGAAGGCCTTTCCGAGTTAATTCCCCCTTGCACGAGTACACTACCCAAATTCAGACTCTTGGCCATATTCTCCTCTCAGCACGTCAGGAAAAATATAGTATAAATATCTTCATAGAGCAGATTAGGGCAAAGGCCGCACTGCTTCTTCCTCTCCCAGAGAGATACGAGTTCTCAGAAGATCCTCAACTCCATATGACCAGGAAGTGCCCTCCGGGTTTTATCCTAATTACCATTCTCTCGCTCCTTTTCATCTTTCACTTGCATTGTATGTTGCCCGGTTGGCTAACCCAGAGGGGGGGTGAATGGGTCTTTAAAAATTTATCTGATAAAAACCTGAACTCAAACAAACATAAAGAGTTCTTGAAAGGGATTAGTAATGGTTAGTAAAAACAACAATCACACAAAGAAGACAATCACACAACACACAGATTTATCCTGGTTCGGATCTCCTCTCCTTAGGAGTCCTACGTCCAGTCCCTGAGCAATCCTCAGGATTTCACTAACTGGGGTACAGTCCCCCTATGGACAAAAACAACCACCCAGCTTAGCTGGTCTTCCTTCACCCCTGAAGGGAACACAACACCCTGGCAACACCAGGTCTTCCTTCACGCACGAAGGGAAAAACACCACCCTGGAAACCACCAGGTCTTCCTTCACACACGAAGGGAATAACACCACCCTGGAAACCACCAGGTCTTCCTTCACACACGAAGGGAATAACACAGGAAAATTCTTGAGAGAAAAAGACTAGCCCCTAGATCAAGCTTTTACAAAACTCAATCTGAAGCTACAAGCACTGAGAGACGAAGATCTACACAAAGTGCACTCTCTCAGAACTAAACTAGCTCTTCCTTAATTTTTCTTCTCACAGCACAGGGAGCTAAGAGCCAAGATCGAAAAGACTGAATTTCTGGCTCTAGAGAAAATTTGAAGACTTGAAAGCTGCAGAGTTCTAGCCGCTCTTCAATATGAATTGAATTTTCTCTTGTTTGTCTTCCGAGCTTCATCTTGTATTTGTATCTCCGATTTGAATGAGGACAAGGAGATGACCGTTGTCTCACAGCTTTGGTGTACGTTAGACTGAAGGTTTTGTGGAAGCTTCCTGTCAACAGTCTTTTGTTCTTTGGAGCACGCAAAGAGATAAGATCTTCTGAGTTTGCTTGTAGTTCCTTCTGTGTCCGTTGTTGTAGGATAGTACATCCTTAAGGTTCTGCAAGGTTGAGCTTTAATGGTAGACAGCTATACTATCTCCAGATGTCAATCAACGTCAAAGCAGATAGACACAAATATAGTAGTAATACTTTATCGTTCTAAAAGATGCATGCAGAGAATACACCAGAATGGAAGATATGTTCTGTGTCCATGCAGAGATACGTTCAGTCTTTATTAAATGCATGGCAGTCAATCAGACGAGATGCGACTTTGACTATTCAACGTAGATTAAATCAAGGAAAAACGTTTAATTAATGGAAACATGACTTATGCAGTCGTTGTGAAAATCTGATAGAATCGTTATGATCAAGTTGCTGTAGACTGATAAGAAGTCGTTATGATAACTTATGAAATCGTTATCACAACCAAGTCGTTCTATAACAGATGATAAAAGAAATCGTTATGAAACATGGCAAGTCGTTGTAACTTTCTAAAGAAATCGTTATGACAACTTACAGAGTCGTTATGACGAGCAAGTCGTTGTAACTTCTGAAGAAATCGTTACGATAACTTACAGAGTCGTTATAATGAGCAAGTCGTTATAACTTCTGAAGAAGTCGTTACGATAACTTACAGAGTCGTTATAATGAGCAAGTCGTTATAACTTCTGAAGAAGTCGTTACGATAACTTACAGAGTCGTTATAATGAGCAAGTCGTTATAACTTCTGAAGAAGTCGTTACGATAACTTACAGAGTCGTTATAATGAGCAAGTCGTTATAACTTCTGAAGAAGTCGTTACGATAACTTACAGAGTCGTTATAATGAGCAAGTCGTTATAACTTCTGAAGAAGTCGTTACGATAACTTACAGAGTCGTTATAATGAGCAAGTCGTTATCTTCTGAGAAAAGATGAATGTAAGACTTACACAAATGCTTGACTTTCTTTGGGTAATTCTGTGCTTATGGCTTCAGGTTAGAGAAAAGATGTATGTAAGACTTACCACAAATGCTTGACTTTCTTTGGGTAATTCCTGTGCTTATGGCTAGATAAACAAGGTTAGAGAAACTTTTGACAGTGTTTTGTTTATCACCAAAATAGGCAAGTAATTAATTTAAAAGTACATGGGGATGGACTGTTCATCAATCTCCCCCTTTTTGGTGATGACAAAACTATGATCAATATTTAAGTAGTACTGAGTATTAAACATGAATTAAAGTACTTGAGTCATGATTCAGGAATGTGTCAGACACAAGTAGGTAATCATTCTCCCCCTTTTTGTCATTAAGCAAAAAGCAAAAGGAAAGAGACAAAGAATAAGAGACAATGAGGAGAAGGAGCACAATCCATTCAATTAAGATTGAGGAGGTACAGGCAAATAATAAGCAGGAGAGAGAAGGGAGGCATAATGAGAAATAGCTTCCCAGGCTTGCTCTTCCTGACGCTTGAAGAATTGCCTAAAGGCACCGCTCTCAATGGAGAAGGATGGTCCCATGATTGGAGCCATCTTGGATAGATAGAGGCTGCGCTGCTTGGTAAGAAACAGGTCATACTCGTCTGGATCCATGGAGGAGCAGGTGATGATTGTTTTACCAAAACTTGCACAGGCAAGAAACTGATCCATGGTGACAGGGTAGAAAATCTGTTTGTCCTTGAGTTCCTGGCGAAGAGCTAAAAACACTTTGTATCTTTCAGCCCAAACGTGGTAGGGATCAAAGACCAGCTGGATTGAATTCATATCCAAGAAGGTTGCAGGAGAGATAGGAGCTTTCCCTTCCCTGGCTTGAGCAGCATTCAGATGTGCTAGCTGCTGAGCAGACAGAGAGTAAAACTTGGACCAATCGGAGGCATTCAGCCTTTCACATTCTGAGAGGAGAGGGGCAAGGACAGCAGAGTTGACAAACCCTCTATGGTATTCCCGGAAAAGAAATCTAGGAAAACCAACCTGAAGGCCTTTCTGAATCTTGATTCTGCCCATAACCCTTGCAAAATGCTCAAAACGATGGAACCAACCGAAGATTCCATAATCAGGAAATGAATCTGAGGCAGGAAAATCTCTTCAGGTAAATTAAGAGTGGCAAAATCTACTCTGATTTCCTCAGACTGCTCAGAGTGGGTTAGGACCTTGATGGCTCTCTTGAACTGGCTGAGCTGAACTTCAGGTAAATTGTTGAGATACCTGTAGTTGTTGAATGTTTGGAAATGCCTGACCAGCTTGATGAGCTTCTGAATGGCAGGAGCCCAGGTGTTCTGGTGGTGAAACTGAAACCACTCAGAAAGGGTCAAGGAGTGATCCCTGGGTGGAAACCTTGCTGCCTTAGCCTGAAGGAAGCGACTGTACAGATCTTTATGAGATTTAGCCCATTGCTCCTCAGTTTTGGAGTGGGCGGAGGAGAAGATTTTGGATTTGTCGGCCTTAGACAGAGGAGTATAGGGAAGAATAACATCTAAATGGTCAGAGAGGTTAAGAAAAGGAAGATTGTGAAGAGTGGCAAAGACAACCTTTTGAAGGTATTCTTTGTACAGAGAGGTATGCTTGTGGGTGACTGTAAGAGAAAACCACAAGGGAGGGTAAAGAGGAGATGTGGAGGAAGAAAGCTTTCGTTTCTTGGAGACAGTACTGGAAGAGTCTGTCTTGGAAAGGTGGTCACCTACCTTTAGCACAGATTTAAGAATGACCTCTTCAAACTCATCCTTGATTTTATCAAGAAAGGGTGAGTCGACTTGGACATCTGTAGGAATAATAGTGATAAAGGAGGGAGGTGCAGGGGGGTTCAGAAATGCATCAGAATTGAGAGATCCTACTTCTGGAAGTGAAGATGTACCAGAAGAGGATGAGGCTCCAGCTGAGGATGCTGGAGGGGCCTCAAATTCTTGAGCAGAGGAAAGATGAGAAGTAGAAGAAACAGGAGAGGATGTGATGGGATGAGGAGGAAAAGGTGTGGGAGAGGAAATGGGCCTGGATCTGGGCTTTTTGAAGGGAGGTGGAGCAGGTGGAGCTGTGGAGTTAGAGGGTGGAGAAGGAGGAATGGGAGTGTTGGTAGAAGTGGGAGCAAGGGGTGGAGGATCTGAAACCACTTCTTCAGGCAAGGGAGGCAACGGATCCAACACTGCCGGCCCTGGTGGCCCTGATTCCATCACAACTGGCCCTGATGGCCTTGAATCTTCAGCTGGCACTGATGGCCCTGACTCTTCAGCTGGCCCTGTGGCCCTGACTCTTCAGCTGGCCCTGTTGGCCCTGACTCTTCAGCTGGGGCTTCTGCTGCTGCTGCTGACTGCCCGGAGGGCTCAGGTACACTTGAGTGAGGCTCCTGAGCTGCTGGAGGAGCAGGAGCTTGAGCTCCAACTGCCTGAAGGATGTCAGATAGCAAATTCTTCATGGTCCCCATTTCCTGATGAAACCATGTCATGGCAGAGCGAATCTGAACCAATTCCTTGCGGGCTGAAGCTTGGCTTAGAAAGATGGAATTCACATCAGTCTGAAGTGAGCAAAGCAGCTCACCCTGAGCATCCAACCTCTCAATCACAGGTTTTAAATTGATGATAATCTTTTGCTTGACCTGTCTTTCAAATGGTGCATCAGCTAAAAGGGGTACTTCAGGAGCTATATCTTTCTCTTTGCCCTTTGTAGCTGGAGGAGGTGGATTATTGTCCTCATCAGAGCTTGATGAACTAGCTGTCTCCCCTTCTCTGGCATCCAAATTTTCAGACTCTCTCTGGTCTTCCTCCTGATCGCTGGTGGCTGGAGGTGCAACATCTGGTGTTCTTGGGATTGCTCCCCCTCAAGTGGAGCATCTTCTGCAACTGCACCAGTCTCCCCCTGACAGGGAGCATCCATTTCCATTGAATTATCCTTAGGATTTTGCTGCTCTTCTTCTACTGGACCGTCTACAAAGATGTGGCCTGATGCCACAGACTGCTCCATAACAGGCAGGATGTCTTCAGGAAGAATGTCCTCAATTCTCCTTTCAACAGGAGGCACAACTGGATCTGCTGTAGCTGGCCTGTCTTCCTCTGCCCTCACTGCTGTTGCTGCCTCTGACTGATTTCTGGCCATAGATGGCCCTTCCTGCTCTGTTTCTACAATGACTGGAACAGAACCTGATTCCAGTGGCAATTCGGGCATCACAGAATCTGCCTCTGACTGGGTTTGAGTAACTGAAGGCTCACCAATGAGACCTTCACCTTCTGCAACTGAAGCCTTGAACCAGACCCCATTGACTACTGAAAAACCGCTCTTCTTTAAGTTTCTGGACCTGATAGCTTGGCCCATCTTCTCCACAACTGCCCCTGAGACATCTACACCGAAGTGTCTGAAGATTCTGGTGAGTAAATGGGCATAGGGAAGGGACACATTCAACTTGCTTTTAGTGTCCCAAATCTGCTCCCTGGCAAATTTCATTCTCTCCATCATCACTGCGGCCATATTGATTTCCTCATTTTTAATGGCCCAGTACATCAGATCGGAGTCAGCCTTAGTGCAAGCGGAGAAGGTTGCACTTCGGGGAACCAAAATCTGACAAACGATAAAGTGAAGGAGGCGGTTGAAGGCACTTAACTGATTGATATCTAGCTTGCCATCCCTCATCTTGAACCCTGGCCCAACAATCCCCAAACCCTTTTCTTGGGTATCTACAGAATGAATTCCACTGAAGCCCGATATGCTTACTCCAAATAGCATCCTAAGCAATTCCTGGTCGATTCTGATTACGGTGCCCTTGACTGAAGAAACGAGGGCCCCATCTTCTTCTGTTCTTAAGCATACAAAGAACGCCTTTACCAGGTCCGGATAACTTACCTCTGAGCAAGTGGTAAGCCCTTTCCACTTCATCTGGTCGATCTTCTCAATGAGGCTGCTCATTCCATTTTTCTGCAGATCTGAAACATCTACTTCCTTGTGACCACAGAGCTTTGTCTTCACAAAGGTGAACGCTCCTCCTGCGCTGGGGAGAGGTATTCGGCGCTGTAGCCACCCACACTTCCGGCAATAGCTGGTGCGGCCATGGATTCAGGTGGGAGAAGGTTTGAAGGGGTGACGAGAAGGGTGATGAGAGGAAACCCTCAAACGATTTCGCGGGAAGGAGATGGAAGCTTCAAATTTGCAGAGGGTAGAGGCAAGAGTCGCTAGGGCATCGGCTCATGCGTCGGGACGAAGGAGGGGAAAAAGTGAATGAGGAAGAGGAATCGTTAACGCATCGATTTAAAGAAAATAAATGCTCCAAAAGGTGAGGCGTCAGAAAACGACAAGCGAGGTTGACCGTCTTGAAAAACTATGACTTATCGGACGGAACGCTTAAACTGAGACTTTTGAATTGATTTTGACACAGAAAGAGAGAGAGAGAGAACCTTCTTAAATTCTGAGAATTTTTATACCAGCTTTAAATGAAGATCTTTTCACAAAATACACATGCCTAACTCCCTTCTAAGAGATGTAAATCTCTCTTCAGGTAAGGCCTTTGTGAAAATATCTGCTAGCTGATTATTTGTATCAATAAACGATATTTCAATATTGCCATTTGCTACATGATCACGAATAAAATGATATCTGACCTCAATATGTTTGGTCCTGGAGTGCTGAATTGGATTTTTGGTGAGGTTGATAGCGCTGGTGTTGTCACATAGCAGAGGAATTTTCTTGACTTTGAGTCCAAAATCCTCAAGTTGTTGCTTTATCCATAAGAGTTGTGTACAGCAACTTCCAGCAGCTACGTACTCGGCTTCAGCTGTAGATAGTGCTACTGAATTTTGTTTCCTTGAGGACCATGAGATTAAACACCCTGCAAGAAATTGACAGCAACCACTGGTGCTTTTTCTATCTACCTTGCATCCAGCATAATCAGCATCAGAATACCCTACTAATTTTACATCACAGGAGTTTGGATACCATAGTCCTAGATCATGAGTCCTGGCTAAGTATCTGAAAATCCTTTTGACAGAAATTAAATGTGATTCTCTAGGGTCGGCTTGATATCTAGCACACATGCATACACTAAATAATATATCAGGTCTACTTGCGGTTAGATAAAGTAATGAACCTATCATACCTCTGTAGATCTTTTGATCTACTTTCTTACCATCCTTGTCATTGTCCAACCTAGTTGATGTACTCATTGGTGTTGACAGTGGCTTGGTGTTTTCAAATCCAAATTTCTTTAGCAGTTCTCTGGTGTACTTTGCTTGACAGATGTGAATTCCTTCCTTTCCTTGTTTGATTTGAAGTCCAAGGAAGTAGTTGAGCTCTCCCATCATACTCATCTCAAATTCCCCCTGCATTAGCTTTTCAAAATACTTGCACAAGGATTCATCAGTAGATCCAAAGATGATGTCATCCACATAAATTTGAACCAACAGTATATTTTTGGCTTTTGTTTTTATAAAAAGAGTGCTATCTACTTGACCTCTATTGAAACCATGTTTTGTGAGAAAAGAACTAAGTCTTTCATACCAGGCTCTAGGTGCTTGTTTTAAACCATATAGAGCCTTATGCAACTTAAAAACATGATTCGGAAAGTCTGTATCATCAAAACCCGGCGGTTGTTCCACATAAACTTCTTCTTTTATAAAACCATTTAGAAATGCAGATTTAACATCCATTTGAAATAACTTTAAATCTAATGCAGAAGCATAAGCTAGTAGCATTCTAATGGCCTCAAGTCTAGCCACTGGTGCATAGGTTTCATCAAAATCTATGCCTTCCTCTTGACAATAGCCTTGAGCCACCAGTCTGGCCTTGTTTCTTAGAATTACACCAGATTCATCCAATTTGTTTCTGAACACCCATTTAGTGCCGATCACAGGATGGTCTGATGGTCTAGGAACAAGTGACCATACTTGGTTTCTCTTGAATTGATTTAATTCATCTTGCATTGCTATTATCCAGGATTCGTCAGTTAGGGCTTCATTGACTGTCTTAGGCTCTAATTGAGAAACAAAGGCGAGGTAATCACAAGGAATCAAGTTACCTCTTGTTCTTACCCCTACCGATGGATCACCAATAATGTTTTCAGGTGGGTGATCTTTCTTGTATCTCCATTCCTTTGGAAGAGATTCATGAGAAATTTCTTCTTGTTGCATTTCTTCCAGAGGCGGATCATCCTTATCTTCAAGTGATGTGTCTTTCAGTTTATTGGACAGTTCATCTGCGTCATCGATATCACTCTCTACTTCCTTTCTCAAGGAGGGATTAGTTTCATCAAAAATAATGTGTACAGACTGTTCAATCAATAAAGTACGTTTATTAAATACTCTATAGCCTTTGGGTTTAGAGGTGTACCCCATGAAGATGCCTTCATCTGATTTGGCATCCAACTTACCAATATCCCTTTTTCCGTTGTTGTGAATAAAGCAAGGACATCCAAAAGTTCTGAAATGGCTGATCTTTGGTTTCTTCCCTTTAAACAGCTCATATGCAGTCTTCTTCAGGATTGGCCTGATCATGACTCTGTTGACAATGTAGCTGGCTGTGTTGACTGCTTCTGCCCAGAAATATCTTGGTAACTCATATTCACAAAGCATAGTTCTTGCCATATCCAAGAGAGTTCGGTTCTTCCGTTCGGCTATACCATTTTGCTGCGGTGTCCTTGGTGCTGAGAAATTGTGCTGAATTCCTTGATCATCACAGAATCTAGCAAACTTTTCATTTTGGAACTCACCACCATGATCAGATCGAATGGATACTATGCTGAACTTCTGATCTTTCTGGATTTTTCTGCTGAAACTAACAAAATTATCAAAAGTGTCATTTTTATGTTCTAAGAAAGATACCCATGTGAATCTTGAGTAGTCATCTACTAAACAAATCCGAAATTCTTTCCTCCAAGACTGGTAGTTCTCATTGGCCCAAATAGATCCATATGTAGGAGCTCTAAGGGTTTTGAGGTGGTCACCACCGTCTTTGACTTGAAGGAACTCTTAGTGTGCTTTCCCTTAGCACAAGGTCTGCAAACACTTTCTAATTTACCATTGATTTTCGGTAGTCCTTCCACAAGGTTTCTCTTTCTGAGCTTGCTCATGCCATCCAAGCTGCAGTGGCCTAACCTTCTGTGCCACAGATCGGTTGATTTGTCTTTGCTGGCTGCCAGACACACATTTTGCTCTTTGAGTTCTTCAAGGTAGAGCACGTACAGATTCTTCTCTCTATTTGCTTCAAAGATGACTGCTCCATCCTTTAGTATGCTGCATTTTGACTCTTGAAATTTGATTTGATGTCCTCTATCACACAGCTGACTAATACTTATGAGGTTGTGCTTTAAACCTTTGACTAACAGTACATCTTCTATGACTGTTTTTCCTTTGCTGTTAACTGATCCACTGCCTACTACAGTTCCTTTTCCATTATCTCCATAAGTGACTGTTCCTTCTTCATCTTGAAGATGGGAGAAAAGCTTCAGGTTTCCTGTCATGTGCCTTGAGCACCCACTATCCAAATACCATTTGGATGCTCGAAGGTTAGCCTGAAATAAAGACATCAAGATTTAGGTACCCAAGTTCCTTTGGGTCCTGATGGGTCAGTATCATTATTTTTACTTTTTATTATCCACTTCTTATGTCTTGTTGGACAGGTGGATTTTAAATGTCCTAGCTTATTACAGTGATTACAACATGATGTTATTGTCACTCTTACTATGTATTTAAAATTCGCTTTATATGCCACATCTTGTTCTGGAGTGAACTTAGGAGTTGGATTTTTCTGGATAGATTATTTCTTCTTCATTTTCTGGCGGTATGTAACCTAAACCTCGTTTATTCTTACCAGATCTTCTAGCACCTTTTAATAATAAGGAATTCTTTCCATTTGTAAACTTTTCTAAGGTGCTTGCTAGTGTATTGTTTTCTTCATTTAATTCATTTACCGTTTTTCTTAAATCATCTGAGCTTTCCTGTTTTTCTAGGTCAATGATTTTTCTGTTCTTGTCTTTTAAGTTTTCACATAATAGTTCATTTCTTCTCTTAAGCTCAATTATTTGTTTTTCTAGTTCTTCATTTTCAGATTTTAAATCTGAGTTGGTATTTTCGAGACATGTGATATTTTTCTTGCTTAGCTTAAGTAGTTTACACACTTCTTTATACTTATCGTAGAGTTCATTAAATGCACTTTCCAAATTATCCGAATCTGAGTCATTACAGGAATCGAAAGAGGAATCAGATGTTACCTTATCCTCGGTATTTGCCATAAGAGCCAGGTTGGCTTCTTCTTCTTCACTGCTGGAGCTTGACTCACTGTCTGAGTCGCTGCTGTTGTCCCATGCAGCTGCCATGGCTTTCTTTTTGAATCTTCTGAACTTCTTGGAGCTGTCCTTCTTCTTGTGATCATTTTTCTTTAGCATTGGACAGTCTGCCTTGATATGTCCAGGTTTCTTGCATTCATAGCAAAGTGGCTCATTCCTCTTCTGATCTTTTCCATCTGGTCTCTTGAGATCTTTGTTTTTCTTGAAGTACCTCCTACCAGACTGGAACTTCTTCTTCTTTGCCAAGATTCTCTGCAATCTTCTTGAGAGCATGGCTTCTTCATCATCACTATCTTTGCTATCTTCACTGTTATCTAAGGATTCTTCTGATGAGTCCCCATTAGCTTTAAGCGCATTTGACTGCTTCTTTCTACTGGAGGATTCTCCTAGTCTTTCCATGTTTATTTCATGGGCCATGAGAGACCCGATGAGTTTTTCTACTGACATTCTCTTAAGATCATTAGCTTCTTCGATAGCTGTGACCTTTGCCGTCCATGAAGATGGCAAGGATCTGAGAATCTTCCTTACCATATCTGCATTCTCATATGACTTTCCTAGACTTGCTAGGCCATTAGTGATGTCAGTAAATCTACTAAACATTTGGGTAATAGACTCACCTGTTTGCATTTGAAATCTTTCATACTGAGTGACAAGAATGTCGATTCTTGTCTCCTTTACTTTGTCTGTACCTTCATATGTAATCCTTAACTTTTCCCACATTTCCATGGAGGATTTGCATGCTGAAACTCTGTTGAACTCCTTCTTGCTTAGAGCACAACATAGAATGCTCTTAGCTTTACAGTTCAAGGAGATTTTCTTTCTATCTTCATCTGTCCATTGTGCTTTCTCATTTGTGACGACCAGATCACCTTCTTCCACTATTGACCAGATTTGATAATCGTGGCCTTGTAGAAAGTATTCCATCCTGGTCTTCCAATACGTATAATCTTCACCATCGAACAAAGGAGGTCTGTTGACAGACTGACCTTCGAAGTGACCTTGGGCTGCCATGGATCTTTACTCTTCAGATCGTTGGATCTTGTTCTTTGTCGAAGAGACTCGCTCTGATACCACTTGTTGCCCGGTTGGCTAACCCAGAGGGGGGGGTGAATGGGTCTTTAAAAATTTATCTGATAAAAACCTGAACTCAAACAAACATAAAGAGTTCTTGAAAGGGATTAGTAATGGTTAGTAGAAACAACAATCACACAAAGAAGACAATCACACAACACACAGATTTATCCTGGTTCGGATCTCCTCTCCTTAGGAGTCCTACGTCCAGTCCCTGAGCAATCCTCAGGATTTCACTAACTAGGGTACAGTCCCCCTATGGACAAAAACAACCACCCAGCTTAGCTGGTCTTCCTTCACCCCTGAAGGGAACACAACACCCTGGCAACACCAGGTCTTCCTTCACGCACGAAGGGAAAAACACCACCCTGGAAACCACCAGGTCTTCCTTCACACACGAAGGGAATAACACCACCCTGGAAACCACCAGGTCTTCCTTCACACACGAAGGGAATAACACAGGAAAATTCTTGAGAGAAAAAGACTAGCCCCTAGATCAAGCTTTTACAAAACTCAATCTGAAGCTACAAGCACTGAGAGACGAAGATCTACACAAAGTGCACTCTCTCAGAACTAAACTAGCTCTTCCTTAATTTTTCTTCTCACAGCACAGGGAGCTAAGAGCCAAGATCGAAAAGACTGAATTTCTGGCTCTAGAGAAAAATTTGAAGACTTGAAAGCTGCAGAGTTCTAGCCGCTCTTCAATATGAATTGAATTTTCTCTCTTGTTTGTCTTCCGAGCTTCATCTTGTATTTGTATCTCCGATTTGAATGAGGACAAGGAGATGACCGTTGTCTCACAGCTTTGGTGTACGTTAGACTGAAGGTTTTGTGGAAGCTTCCTGTCAACAGTCTTTTGTTCTTTGGAGCACGCAAAGAGATAAGATCTTCTGAGTTTGCTTGTAGTTCCTTCTGTGTCCGTTGTTGTAGGATAGTACATCCTTAAGGTTCTGCAAGGTTGAGCTTTAATGGTAGACAGCTATACTATCTCCAGATGTCAATCAACGTCAAAGCAGATAGACACAAATATAGTAGTAATACTTTATCGTTCTAAAAGATGCATGCAGAGAATACACCAGAATGGAAGATATGTTCTGTGTCCATGCAGAGATACGTTCAGTCTTTATTAAATGCATGGCAGTCAATCAGACGAGATGCGACTTTGACTATTCAACGTAGATTAAATCAAGGAAAAACGTTTAATTAAATGGAAACATGACTTATGCAGTCGTTGTGAAAATCTGATAGAATCGTTATGATCAAGTTGCTGTAGACTGATAAGAAGTCGTTATGATAACTTATGAAATCGTTATCACAACCAAGTCGTTCTATAACAGATGATAAAAGAAATCGTTATGAAACATGGCAAGTCGTTGTAACTTTCTAAAGAAATCGTTATGACAACTTACAGAGTCGTTATGACGAGCAAGTCGTTGTAACTTCTGAAGAAATCGTTACGATAACTTACAGAGTCGTTATAATGAGCAAGTCGTTATAACTTCTGAAGAAGTCGTTACGATAACTTACAGAGTCGTTATAATGAGCAAGTCGTTATAACTTCTGAAGAAGTCGTTACGATAACTTACAGAGTCGTTATAATGAGCAAGTCGTTGTAACTTCTGAAGAAGTCGTTACGATAACTTACAGAGTCGTTATAATGAGCAAGTCGTTGTAACCTCTGAAGAAGTCGTTACGATAACTTACAGAGTCGTTATGACGAGCAAGTCGTTATAACTTCTGAAGAAGTCGTTACGATAACTTACAGAGTCGTTATGACGAGCAAGTCGTTATGGCTCTTCTGAGAAAAGATGAATGTAAGACTTACCACAAATGCTTGACTTTCTTTGGGTAATTCCTGTGCTTATGGCTAGATAACAAGGTTAGAGAAAAGATGAATGTAAGACTTACCACAAATGCTTGACTTTCTTTGGGTAATTCCTGTGCTTATGGCTAGATAAACAAGGTTAGAGAAACTTTTGACAGTGTTTTGATTATCACCAAAATAGGCAAGTAATTAATTTAAAAGTACATGGGATGGACTGTTCATCAATGCATGCATGTTAGATCGATTTTATTTCATAGATTTGCATTAGAACACCACACACACCGTTTTTAATCACCCAAAGGGGTTAAAACCCACCCCACGTGAGTTCCTCCCAATTAGTTCATGTTCACTCTTTGTTTTGGGATAGATTCTACACGAAACGAATTTTAATGGGTGTTTTATTATTTTCATGTTATTGGCAGGTGTTAGAAGACAGTAGCACGAGGATCTTGCCCCTTGGCCGGCTGAGGAGCAGGAAGAAGAAACCCACAGTCTTCATCTTCTGGAGCAGAAGGCGACAACAATCTAGTCGCGATCTAAGGAAGGCGACAGTCCGTGCGTCGCGTTCAGAAGACCGGAAGGCGGCACCTCCATCGTCGTGTTCACGTTAAGGCGACGGCGGGCCTGTCGCGTTCATAGGACCAAGTGTAAAACCCGGTTCTAGCTAATAGGTTGAACCATATTTCTTGTCACCTTAGTGGGCCCCTAATTGGTCACTCACCTTGAGCTTATCATTAGCCTTGATTTGAGCCCATTAATAATTCAAATTGCCTTGAAATCCCGCCCATATCACTTTGAGAGAGTCCTTGGCCATCAATAACCCTTATCTTTCATGTGGTTGGCTGATAATTTACATAAAGTTTGATTTTATAGTCGCGACGCATCGTAGCGCCGCGTCTCGGTGTCGCATCGATGAAAGCCGCCGCGACAGCCCATGCACGTAGGCATACTATCGCGACACTCCGCCCTGTCGCGTCTCCACGTCGCGGCCCTACGATACGCCGCGACAGCAGCTGCACATGCAGGCCTCCGCAACCACCTCCTATTTATCCTCTCATGGGTTTATCTTTATCCCTTGGGAATAGCTTAACCCCTTAGGCGGGATTTGGGCCCTAGGGACTCTCTTTGAGGCTCCTAAGGACTCTCTCACACGAATTTTATTGGGATTTATCTCTCACTCCAATTATTATCCACTTTAATGAGTTATTCTCTCTCAAAAATCTATATAAACAAGGCCTTCTCCTGATGGATGGAGAGCCCCATTTTTCACCCCGAAGGGCTGTCGAAATCTACTCTGATCTGGACTTAGCCACGCAGCTCCCCATTTCCTCTCCTTCCCTCACAATCCACCTCATAAAAGCTTACTACTCCTTCATCAACGGAGGGTGGAACGTGTGAATGGCGACTCCAACATTTTCCCGAAGCCATTGCACATTATTTGGGACTGCATCCACGCCAGGGAGTCGCCCTCATGGGGTCATTCCTCTCCCTTCCCATTTTTCTCTATTTCTTCATGCATTTTATGTTATTTCTAGATAGGTTGCATCCTTTCCCATTCCCACATTTTTTTACAATACCCAAGGGGTTTAAAAACCACCCCCAGGTTCGTTCCCACCATGCTCTTCCCTTCCTTTCCGTTTTGAATGGATATTACTCTTAACTCATTCTAATAGGGCTTTTGTTGTTTCTTCTTTATTTTGGCAGGCACCCAAACTATCTTCCACGAGGAGCTCTCATCCTCTGGCCGGCCGGAGGACGGAAAGAAGGTCCCATCCATCATCTCCCGCAAATAAGAGAATGCGACGGAGGTGGACGATGCGACAAGAGACGCGTCCATCATAGCAGACGCGTTATCAGGCTGCCCGCATCAGTCATAATGACCGCGACATCAGGTATTCCTCCGTTCTCTTCCTCCCTTTCCTAGAGTAGTTAGTCCACGTTATTTCTCTTCATTTGGTAACTCTCTAGGTGGCGATCACATCCTATTTTCCATGCTATCATATTTGGTATTCATGTTTGTGTTGAGGGGAGTACAATCCCTGTGATTACACCTCTTAGCGATCACGGTGGGACCTTCAGTGCTACCCTCGTGGATTGAGTTTATCTGCTTGCCATGTCTCCTTCCCTGTTTGTCTTTTAGGGCCCTGTTAGTCTGTTGTTCCATTGTTTCCTATTTTTTTTTTGTCTTTTGGTTCGTGTCGCAGCGTAGCATGGTGACGCAATAGAATCACGTCGCCCGAAGAGGATGCGATAGTAGGTCAGTGTTTTCTTCTCCTATCTACCTTATCCTCCTTCTGTGTGTTCATGTATGCCTATTCCATGCTTCTCTTCCATGTATGTTCGTGTTTTGGATGCTAGAATCCTGCTAGGGTTCGGATTTTTCCTTTTATTTTCATTGTAGGTATTCGGAAACGATCGCGGTATAGCGCAAGGACACGACAAGGTCGTGTCGCGGGGGGGGGGGGGGGGGGGGGCGTCGCGTCCACAGGTACGCTCTGTTTGTTAATGCTTCCATCCATGAATCGGTTTCTGGGTGCTTCCTGATCCATGCTTTATTAATTTAGTGATTTTGTGCTTTTATCATCTGTTAGGATAGTCTGTTTGAGTCTGTGTTTGTGACTTATTTTGTTCTCGGGTTTCTGTTCTTATTGCGGCAGGCCGCCCTGTCGCGATAGTGTCGCGGTGTACCCTGCCGCCGCGACTCCGCCCGAGAGCTTGTAAGTCACCCTGCTTCACCATTTTTGTTACTTGTACATACATTTTTTTTTTTTGGGAACTTAGGCCCTTGCATGCATTATTTGTCCCATTTGTTCAGGTTCCCCCTTGGTTGAGTGAGCCCTCTCCCCTACGAGCACTCGTAGGCTGACTCGGGCCCACCTTCCGAGGACCTCCGTAAGTCCTCGTGACCGTACGCACGTTACGGTTCACCGAGCCGGTTGTACCCGTCATACCCCTTAGTCCGAGCCATCCCTCGCGTGTGAGTGTCCCACCCCTTAGCTGCACCGGAGGACTCGAGTTCTTACCTATTAGGGTCCGTTTGGCCGAGTGATATCCCCTTAATTAATTTATTTAAAGGTCAAGTTCGAACCATAAGAAATTTGTGCATTAATCATGACAACTTGAGTGCTTCGATTCATCCCTCCTCATCTCGGTCTTTCTTGCTGTGCTAGAGTCTAGGCGTTGTCAGTATCACCCCCCTTATTCGTTCTGGGGGTGCATGCGTCATTGTTTAGGGAAATCGAGTCAGTCCCCTCCGATCCTTGTATTCTATCATAATCCCTTGTTCGACATGGACCAATTCCCGGTCCTTGCCGACGATGTCCTACCTATCGGGCTGCTCGAGGAGGTGGACCAACCCCCTGCGGCCGTACTCCCGGGGCATATCCAATCTCCCCTTCTCATCGGGAGTCAATCCCGTCCTCCTTCTCCTCCAAGGGGAGATGACCCCCATTCGCAATTCAGTCAGCTCCTTCCCCATCTTACTCCGGACCAAGTCCGTGAATTTCTAGCCGCTGCCAAGGGGAAGCGACCTCTGTCTCCCCTAGGCCAGAAGTCAGTCCGACCGGCGGATTCCTCTGCCCATATTGCCTCAGCACCCCATCTTCCTTCCTTAGGGGTAGACCCCACACCCCTCCGTCCTCGGGCCATCCATTTCTCGGAACTGAGCTACCCTCCTGCAAGAGAGGTCCGACCTAGATCCCCTCCAACTTCAACATATTATACGGCCGAGCCTGCTCCCCTCCCCCGCGAGAGGTCTCACTCTTTTGAGCAATCTCGCTCCCTTGTTTCTGCACATCATGTTCAAACCCCCTTCGACTTCTTCGCGGAGTGGACAAGCATGAAAAAGGAGCTACATGACCTTAGGAGGCAAATTGATCCTCGCAAGGTAGTCAATATTGCTCTCCCATCATTCCAATACCTCCGGGTACCACCCCAGTCAGAGCTCCCCATTTACCGGCGATACTCTGGGGTAGGGGACCCATATGTTCATTTAAAAGATTTTGTTTATGAATCTGCACCGCACAAGTATGACCGACACCTCATGGCATACTTGTTTATAAATCTTTAGATGGTCTAGCTCTGGAATGGTTTTATTCTTTGCCCTCGGAAGAAGCCGAGGATTTCTAGATTGTTCAAGAGAGGTTTCTACAGCAATTTCAAGATCAGGTCGGACCCGAATACTCTTTTGTAGATCTGGTAGCTGAAAAGATGAAGCCCGAAGAGGAGTTCTCGACTTATGCTGACTGATGACATTCACTGGCCGCCAAGGTCCGTTGCCCCATGCTGGAGGAGGAGAAAGTCAAGTTGTTGATCTCCAATGCAACACCAACCTACCAAGCCATCTTAGCCATGAATGACATCACTACCATGCACCAGCTATATATCCGGGCCCGTTTCATTCAGACCCAACTCAAGGACTTGCCCATACACTCTATGTTTGAGACCTCTAAGTCCCGTTACACCAAGAAGCCTCAAGGCCCAGTCACCGAGGGGATCTAAACCAATGAGCAAGTAGAAGAGATAGATCCGATCCCAGGGACCCAATATGACATTTTGAAACATTTGGATCAAACTCCCGCCAAAATATCCATATTAGAGCTGATCAAAAGGTCACAGACTCACCAAGATGCCCTAAGGGCCTTCCTGCAATGAGTCATGGTCAGTGAAGATATGAACCCCGATAACTTGCCTTCAGTACTTTCTATTGTGAATAGGGGACCCACTATTACCTTTTCTGATGGTGAATTAGCTGCCCCCGAAGCTAGAAAGATGCCTTTGTGTGTAACACTCACTATAAACAAGGTGGCCATTGACGCAGCGCTAGTAGATACGGGGGGTTCCATTAATGTATGCCCATTGAGCACCCTAAGAGCCTGCAACATCTCAGAGCTCCAATTGCAGCCTACCCCCACCACTATAGCTGCCTACGATAATTCACGACGTGCCTGTCATGGGATTGTCACGTTGCAAGCAGAACTGGGGCCACTTGTCATGTCGATTGAATTTTATGTGTTGAACATCGACCACACTTACAAGGCCATCCTGGGGCGCCCGTGGATTGAATCACTAGGGGCAGTACCTTCCACGGCACATCAATGTTTGAAATTCCCCTTCCAAGGGTGAATAGTCAAGGTTAAAAGTGTAGCAACGACTCACACAGTGGAAGTAGTTGAGAGGGTATTACCATCGGTCTGGCCATCGAATAAGCCCATTATCTCAGTGCTTGATGTGAACTACCCATGGGCTTATACTTTCTCTTCTAATCGCCCGATTGGGTCCCCATCAATAGCAGCCGTCAGAAAGGATATGTCCACAAATGCAAAAGGATGGGATATCATGTTCAGACTCGGCTATCAGTCAGGAAAAGGTTTAGGTACTCATCTCCAAGGGAGGACCAAGACAGTGGCTAGCACAAAGAAATTCACAAAACATGGTTTAGGATACTCAGAATGGGCCACGCTCTCATCTTCTTCGCAGTCAGACCAAGGCCCACTCTTCTGGACATTATACGAACATTTTTTCAGAGGGCCGGTGCAGCCTGGGTACAATACTACGGTGGAAGTGGCACCAAATTCAGCATACCAAACCCTGGAAGCACAACGACCCAACAAGAAGAAGAAAGCTGAAACCGATACAGAAGCAACTAATCTTGATGATTTGATTTCATCACTCAGCTTGTTATTTGGGGAACCAGAAGCCAAAAAGAAGAGCCAGAATCAGAGGATCTCAGCTGCTTGCTCAGTGAAGATGACGAGCCACAGTCTCAGGCAGCAGCAACAGCATCAGCAGCCACCACCAAGCGATAGTTGCTTGGATTTGGTGAGAAAGTCAAGATAGTCAGTTCAACAGATCTAACAAAGGAGCTCTGGCCAGGGTTTTCCCGGCCTCCCATCCATTTCATTTCATCCATCTGTGTCTATAATTTTGATTTTATTCCCTTATCTCCACCCCTCATTCTCCAACTCTCCCCCGATGCCCTTGAAGCATTAATCTGCCATTCACCCTTCTACACCATCTTCCTTAATGGCTCGGTCCTGTCCTTTTTCCGAAGCCTTCTAATGTAAGGTAGATCTTTTCATAAAATCACAAAAAATCAAAAAAATCAAAATAAAAAATAAAAATAAAAATAAATAAAAAAAGGATGTGTGTCCCTTCATTCGTCTTTCCCTTCTTTTCTACGGACGGCGATCCCCGTCTTCTCCTTTCCCCTTTCTTCGGACATCGATCTCCGTCTTCTTCTCTTCTCCTTTTCGTCAGACTGCGATCCCTGTCCTCCTTCTTCTCTTCAGCTATCTAGCTCTCACACTCCCCCGACGGCGATCCCGTCACCCTCGCTTTTCCCCTTTGCTTCGACGGCGATCCCCGTCACCCCGCAATCCTTCTCTCCTACTGGCGGTGATCCCCATCACTCCCTTTTCCCCTGGGCGGCGATCCCCGCCCTTTCACCTCCTTCTCCTCAATCTTTGCTTTCGCCTGTTGACCGACATGGTCATTTTGGGCGATCTGGGTGAGGGGCCTTATGTTCCCCTACACCCCAATCCTCCTGCCGGCACCCTGAGCTCGGGTGGCCTGCCCCCTCCTCCAGTCCCATCGGAGGACCATTGCGGCCCTACCGCACCCTTTCCTTTCCTTTTCAATAAATCTCTGGACATTCCTCCAGAACCTTTTGTAAATATCAAATTTGGTCTAGGTTCAGGGGTAGAATCTAGCAAGTCCATGTCCCCGTCTAGGAAGAAGAAGGGTAGTGGCATACCCCATAGATATTTCTTGGACCCATTGCAAAGGTGTGGCGCTCTTCTAGCTGTCGAAGAGTTCGTCCAAGAAGCTGTAGTTCTGAACATAGAGGATTTGCGTAAAGAGGAAGGGCTAGATGATGGATTCGGAGTGTATGAGATCTTAGCCGAAGATGACCCATCAGATGAAAATGATTGCGAGATAGAAGATGCTGCCGAAATGTATGCTAGCAGTATGAGGAGATTTGATGAACCAACCTCGGCAGTAGATGAACCCACCAAAGAGGTAAACGTGGGAACAGAAGAGGATCCAAGGCTCTTGACCATAGCTTCCAGTCTCCCTCCTGAAGAAGAAAAGGCACTCATAGAGATGTTTAGGGAGTTTAAGGATTCCTTTGCCTGGTCCTATGACGACATGCCCAGCATTGACCCCGAATTGGTAGAGCATAGGCTAATCTTGAAGTCAGGGGCAGTTGCTGTTAAGCAAAAGCTAAGGATGTTCCACCCCCACATTGCGTTGAAGATGAAAGAGGAAATAGATAAACTACATAAAACCAAGTTCATCCGTGTAGTCCTCTATCCATTGTGGGTGGCAAACATAGTCCCAATGATGAAGAAAGACGGAAGGGTGCGCATCTGCATAGACTTCCGGGACGTAAATAGGGCATGCCCAAAGGATGATTTCTCGTTACCTCATTTGGATGTCTTAATTGATAACACTGCAGGGTTCGAAACTCTATCATTCATGGATGGGTATTCAGGCTATAATCAAATCCGTCTAGCCCCGGAGGATCAAGAGAAAACTTCCTTCACCACCCCCTGGGGAACATATTGCTATGTGGTCATGCCGTTTGGATTGAAAAATGCCGACGCCACCTATCAAAGGGCAATGTTAGCTATCTTCAACGACATGATTCATATTGATGTTGAGGTATACGTGGATGATATCGTGGTGAAATCTCGGACCAGAAGAGAACACGCCTCCATGCTTGCTAGAGTATTTCGTCGCGCATAAGAATACCAATTGAAGATGAATCAGAAGAAGTGCATATTTGGGGTTTCTTCAGGCAAGCTGTTAGGCTTCATAGTTAGCAAACGAGGGATTCAAATAGACCCGCACAAGGCCAAGGCAATAAATGAAATGCCTCTTCCCAAGAACATATCTGAGCTTCGAGGTTTGATTGATCGGCTTCAGTTTATAAGGAGATTCATATCTCAGCACTCCCAAAGATGCCGTCCCTTCTATGAACTGTTGAAAGGAGGAGTAAATTTTAAATGGAACAATAAATGCTAGGAGGCCTTTGATGAACTCAAGAGTTATCTCATGAATCCGCCCGTGCTTCAGGTGCCTATCCCTGGGAAACCCTTAATCCTATATCTGTCAACTATTGAGGACTCTCTAGGAGCTGTCCTTGCCCAACATGACAAATCTGGCAAAGAAAGGGTAGTCTATTACCTATCTAGGCTCTTTAATCCTTCCGAGCTCAAACTCACCACAATGGAGAAAACATGTGCAGCGCTTGTTTGGGTAGTGCAGAAATTGAAGCACTACTTCCTAGCTTATAAGGTGAGTTTGATTTCTAGGATGGATCCTATTAGGTACCTCCTGGAGAAGCCAATCCTCGCCGACAGATTGGCACGCTGGAAAAGTTTCCTCTCTCAATTAGATATCACCTTTATAGTTCAGAAAGCCATAAAAGGGTATGCCATTGCTGAGCACCTTGCTCACCTTCCCCTCCCTCACAGTGACACGGTTCAAGAGGAATTCCCCGATGAAAATCTTTCACTCGTCTCTCGCGATCCCTTCTGGTCGCTCCATTTTGATGGAGCTCTCAATTCTAGGGGACGGGGCATAGGTGCTGTTTTGCTCACCCTAGAAGGGATCACCATTCCTCTAGCCTATCAGCTCCAATTCTAAGCCACCAACAATATCTCCGAGTATGAGGCTCTCCTTGCTGGTCTTAAGCTCGCCTATCTCTTAGGCGCGCGTCATCTCAAGATCATAGGAGACTCTCAACTCGTCCTTCGGCAGGTCCTTTCTACTTACCGCACGCGTGACCCTAAACTCAAGCCCTATCAAGATCTGGTCACACTCCTAGCCAAGCAATTCCGTCAACTCATCTACATTCATACTCCTCGCTCTCAAAATATCCTGGCCGATGCCCTCGCATCCCTGGCCTCCTCTCTCTCCTTCCCTCTCAGCCGCAGCGCTGAGACAATCACCGTTCAAAGATTAGAGGCTCCCTCCACTCAGGATCCTTGGTTCGTTAACCTTAGGAGCTCTCTAGTTTTGATGGCAGAGAGAAAAGAAGCAAAGGAGTTATTGCTTGTGGAGTTAGGAGAAATGATGGAAGAAGAAAGCCCGTGGTACCATGATATTGAGTAGTATTGCAGAGACGGTACCTTCCCCGAAGAAGCTGAAGCAGAGGACAAGCGAGCCATCCGTAGAGTGGCGTTAAAGTATACCCTTATTGGTGAAGTGCTCTATAGACGCGCTCTAAATGGAATGCTCCTCTGATGTTTGTCGGACGAAGAAGATTGGAAGGTGGTGGAAGGATCCCATTCCAGTGAATGTGGAGGGCATGTCAATAGCCAAATGTTGGCTAAGAAAATTCTTAGGCAGGGCTACTACTGGCCGACCCTAGAAGAAGACTGTGCCACCTACGTTCGTAGGTGTGTCAAATGCCAGATCTATGCCGACAAAATCCATGCTCCATCCTCCTCGTTGCATCCACTATCTTCCCCTTGGCCTTTCTGCATGTGGGCCTTTGATATCATCGGGCCTCTTGGTGACCCCAATGCTCAGGTAAAACAAAAATCTTTCATTCTCACTGCTATTGAGTACTTCACCAAGTGGGCCTAAGCTGAAGCATTTGCAGAAATCAAAGCTTCAACCGTGTGCAAATTCATCATGAGTAACATCATCACGCGGTTCGGAGTGCCAAACAGCCTCGTCACCGATAATGGACCATAGTTCATATCTCAAGAGCTTCAGGATCTCTGTAAGAAATTCAACATTTCCTTGCATCATTCGTCTCTGTACTATCCACAAGGCAACGGCCAGGCCGAAGCCACAAACAAAATGCTTTTGAAAATTCTAAAGAAAACTTGTGAGTCTAGCAAATTTGCTGATTGGCCAGAGAAATTGATTGAGGCTCTGTGGGCCTACTGCACTTTTATCCGCACGCCCACCGAGCAAACTCCGTTCTCACTTACATATGGGATGGAAGTGGTATGTCTACACGAGATTATTATTCCTTTGCTAAGGGTTCAGCTAGACAAGGAACTTAATCCCGATGAGCATCGGGAGGCGTTGCTTACACAGCTTGACTCTTAGACGAACGGCGTCTAGCGGCAACCGATCATGTTCTTTCATATCAAAATAGACTCTCAAGTTTTTTCAAAAGAAAGTGATTGAGCGCAAATTTCAACAAGGAGACATGGTTCTGAAACAAATCTTTATAAAACCTGGAGGTCCAAGGTCCAAATTGACAGCAAACTGGGAAGGGCCGTACGTCGTTAAGGAAGTGTACCCCGGAAACGCGTAGCGAGAGTCGGTATAGCAAGAGTCCTCACAGTGGGACATTTACCCAAACGATACTAACAGCTGAGATACACGCGAATATACAACAGAGTAGCGGAAGTAAAAGACAACTGTCTCCATTCATTCATCATCCACATTTAACATACATGAAGTTTGCAATTAACAATAAAGAACTAAAAGTTCACATAATTTAAATTGCTGAAATAAATACATAATGTCCACACTTATACATCATTTTCATGATATTTCTAATACAATGTTCAAATTACATACTATGGAATGCACAAGTCACAAAGAAACTCCAAAGACTAGCTAATCTCCGCGCTCGGAGTCCGTCTCCACTGTCTCTCCAAAGGTGCCACGTCACCAACTACACCTGTACGCCGAAGCAAGGAGTGAGTCCAAAGACTCAGCAAGAAACACTATCCATAACATACACGTATAAGTCATAGGGGTTTCTACATGCACATTCAAACTTTACAACACATGGCATGCTAATTATTTGAAGGTTTCAACCTATCATGAAAGTTTTACAATTTTATACATGGATCATGCTTTCAGATTTCTAAGAATAAAATTTACCTATCACATGCTCTCTATTCAATTTACTCATGAAACTTTGTCTTTAAAGAACCAGGACATGAGAGCTACCAACATGAACATTGTGCATACATGAAAAGAAAACACGACTAGCATGGATCTTACATGTTTTTAAACACATACATAAACGTTTTCACATGCTTTAAGTTGCTGGTTTCACATGGTTTAATGGCTGTAAACCTACACATGAGAGCTACAATATTGCTTAAAACAATCATGTGAACAACCAATCATGCTACTTGCATACGTGCTCATCAATTATCCCTAACATGGATTCTAGACATTTTTGCACATATAAACATGATGATAACGACATGAATTCACTGATTTCACATGGTTTCAGATTTGTCTCACATGGATTTCAATATCATATCCTCACATTTAGAATTTCACATTTTCTTTACACAAGTTTCCTCTTTCACATGGTTACACTTTGCACATACACATTCACATTGTTCACTTACACATTTACACATGAACACATACACATTACACATTACACATTTTAGGTGCCGTGACACATAGTCCAAACCACCAAAGAAGGACATATACACATCACATTACACATAGACGCCATCTAGGCATTCCAATGGCGACTCTTGGACTGCGCAGACCGGGAGAACAAGTCTCCACCCTAACCAGTGGTACTTGTCCACCTCCAGGATTTCCCCCTAATGCCCTTAGGGTCACTTACACATTGAACTTTCTCAGGGGGACTTTTCCCTGATACAGTTCCACTGCCCTCTGTGGAAGCAATGTCACACTTGGCACAATTTACACATTTACACATTTTACCAATTTTTACACATGGTTTACACATATCACTTTTCATCTCATTCACTTTCTCACTCACATGCACATCTCTGTTTTTCCTAACATGGCACTACAGATTTCAGGAGCTTAACACACAGTAATTTCACCATTCAAGTTAGGTTTAAGCAATATCTAATCACATTACGATAACATTCATAGATTTCTATATTTCACATGGAAAATACATAACTTCTTATATACTGGTCCAAATGACCTGAAATTTTAACCACATGCTATTTTCGGGTTCTAGATCATACACTCAATTTTCAGATTTTTCTGAGCTAAATAGAATTTACAGTAAATAAAACACTTATTTAGCATGCTATTCACAATTTAAGTTAACATGGGGTTTAACACATCATGAAATTTTGCCACTTACTGTTTAAACAGAGGTTACTGTCACATACATGATCTGAGAATACAGAATTTACTCTAAATCATACAATTGTAGATCGATCACCACAAATCATTATTGCATGCCGTTTTATTTACCGAACCGAATTTATTGGCAATTTATATAAGCATGGATAATTCATCAAAAACTGAGTACATGTACACTGATCTACTACTCTTCATGATCAGACAAGACTAAGGCATTCAGACTAATCCTCATCATGAAACATGGATTGGCAAGAATTTCAACATTTCATGCTTACACATTCACGGTATAAAATTTCCTACATTCACCATCACACATCACACTCATCCACACACCACAATTGACAATATACATAGTGTATAGGGTTACCATATATCCTCATCACGGAAACCATACCGAAAATAGTCGATAGGAAGGGCAGAACAGGTCACTGTTCTGTCCAGAGGAACTTGGCGGCAGTCTCTGGCCGCTGACTCAGGGTCAGCGGCATGGTCGATGGACGCCAAGCATGATATCGGCGTCCATTGACCTTGCCGTCAATGCAGGTCTGTGCAGAAACACAGACCCGACCTCTCAAGATTGGGTGAATGTGAGGGTCTAGGACTCGAGGGAAAATGTACAAAAATTGTAAAACCGACCTAGACTCATACGGGACATCATGGTTAGGTCACTTGCCTTTTAAAAATTGCTTCAAAGGATCAAAGTGCTCGGAGAAGCCCTCCTTGGGCAGTCCCAAGAAGGTGCAGAAACGCCTTCTAGATCTTCTTCCTCCGGGCTCCTGGATGATCTCCATAGTAGGGGGATGTCGGGAAAGCCTCCTCCTTTGCTCCAACTATCTTCTTGTCGGAGGAGATGGCCGGATCAAGCTCCAGGGAGTCGGATTCTTGGGTGCAAAAGTGGGGTTTTTCTCAGTTTTCTTCTAGGGTTTTCTTCTCTCTTTTTCTCCTCTTGCAAGGGTGAAGAGAGGGGTGGGAAAGGTAGCTTCGGGTTCAGACTTAAGGAGAAGCCTTTCTCCCACTCTTAGGGTGACTTGACAGCCCTCAGAGCCGTTGGGGACAGCCCCCCAATGGCTGGCTTTCTTGTTTCAGAAGCTTGCAGCTCTGCTGCGCATGCAGGCCAGAGAGATTGGCGTCCATATCGCTGGACGCCAGGATTAGTGTTGGCGTCCATGTCTGGACGCTGACACCACCTCAACGGCCTGGGGTTGACGCCAAGGTGGCCTTCGGCCAGAACTCTAAAATATGCAGAAAACCATGCATACCATGCATATATACATGCAATATGTATAAGGTAGTGTATCCATACTATCACCATTCAATACATGCATTATTTACATCTAATATAAACATATGCACACGTAATTATACTAATCAATACGTACGTAAATATGTATATACATACACAAGCACAAATACACACACAAATACAAATAATGCGACGGAAATTCGAGGGTCTTACACCCTCTCCCCCTTAAAGAAACTTCGTCCTCGAAGTTAGAACGACACTACTCAAACAAAAGGGGATATTTCTTCTTCATCGCATCCTCAAGCTCCCACGTAGCCTCCTCACGTGAGAAGTTCCGCCATAGAACTTTCACCGACGCAATACTCTTGTTCCGGAGATGCTGAACCTTCCGGTCAAGAATGGCTACTGGTTGCTCGACATACGAAAGATCTGGCTGGATCTCCACTGGCTCATGACTAATCACATGAGACGGATCTCGGACATACTTCCTGAGCATAGATACGTGGAATACGGGTGAACGCTAGCCAAAGCTGGGGGTAAAGCTAGCTCATACGCCACGCTGCCCAAACGTCTGAGAATCTCATATGGGCCAATGAATCTAGGGCTTAGCTTGCTATGCCTGCCAAATCTGACAACACCTCGAGTAGGCGATATCTTCAAGAAGACATGATCGCCAACCTCGAACTCCAAATCCTTCTTCTGTTGTCGGCATAACTCTTCTGCCTATCCTGTGCCGCAACAAGCCTTTTCCTGATAAGCTGAATCTTATCCGAAGTTTCCTGAACTAACTCCGGTCCGATCAACTGCCTATCACCAGTCTCCTCCCAACATAAAGGAGATCTGCAGGGCCTACCATACAACGCCTCGAATGGAGCCATACCAATACTAGCATGAAAGCTGTTGTTGTATGCGAACTCCACAAGAGGTAAATGACGCTCCCAATCATCCTTCCAATCCAGAACACACGCTCTCAACATATCCTCGAGCGTCTGGATAGTCCTCTCGGACTGTCCATCGGTCTGGGGATGAAACGCCGAACTGAGCTTAAGCTCCGAACCTAACGCATCCTGAAGACCCTTCCACAATCTCGAAGTAAATCTCGGATCTCGATCCGAAATGATCGACTTCGGCACACCATGCAATCTAATGATACCGCTAACATACAATCTAGCTAAACTCTCTACTGACTGCTTCTTCTTCATAGGCAAGAAATGAGCAGTCTTCGAGAATCTATCTACAACTACCCAAATCGAGTCATTGCCCCTTCTAGATCGAGGCAAACCCGATACGAAGTCCATAGTGACAGCTTCCCACTTCCACACTGGGATATCCATCCTCTGCATAAGGCCGGATGGTCGCTGCCGCTCGGCTTTCACTTGCTGACATACTAGACATCTAGACACATAATCCGCAACATCCTTCTTCATGCCGGACCACCAAAATGATCTCTTCAGGTCTTGATACATCTTAGTGTTACCCGGATGAATAGAGAATCGCGATCTATGAGCCTCCGCTAACACATGCTCACGGACATCTACTACATCAGGGACACAAACACGGTGCTGAAATCTAATCACACCGTCCTCATCACGAGCAATGCCCGCCTTACCCACTAACTCTAACAATCTAGGGTCGGCTTTCTGCTGCTCAATCACCTCATCCAAGACTGAGGATCTAAGGGATAGCTGAGCTACAAAAGCCTGACACAGCGATGGCTCTAACTCGGTCATAGAGCACGCTGCATCCTCCAACATCTTCCAATCCTGCTGGAGCGAAGACCTCTTTCTACTAAGAGCATCTGCTACGACGTTCGCCTTTCCAGGATGATACTGAAGGTCGAAGTCATAGTCCTTCAAGAACTCAATCCATCTCCTCTGCCTCAGGTTTAATTCCTTTTGGGAGAAAAGATACTTCAAGCTCTTGTGGTCGGTAAACACCTCAAATCTGACACCATAAAGATAGTGCCTCCAGATCTTTAGTGCATGAACCACAGCTGCGAGCTCCAAATCATGAGTCGGATAGTTCCTCTCATGCTCCTTCAACTGACGAGAAGCATAAGCCACTACCCTCTCTCGCTGCATGAGTACACAGCCTAAACCAATCTGAGATGCATCCGTATAAATGGCAAAGCCCTCTAGACCACTAGGCAATACCAATACCGGAGCAGAAGTAAGCTTAGCCTTCAATAGCTGAAAGCTACGCTCACATGCCTCAGACCATACGAACTTTCACCTTTCCTGGTCAGCTTTGTCAAAGGGGCGGCGATGGATGAGAAACCCTCAATGAATCGCCGATAATAACCAGCTAACCCAATGAAACTACGAATCTCCGAAGGAGTCTGGGGAATCTCCCAATCCATAACTGCCTGGACCTTTGCTGGATCAACTGCAACACCAGCGCCGGAGAAACATGCCCGAGAAAGTGAACCTCGCGCAACCAGAACTCGCACTTGCTGAACTTCGCATACAGCTTGTGCTCACGGAGAACCTCTAAGACTAACCTCAAATGCTGACGATGTGTGGCCTCATCCGGAGAATAGACCAACACGTCATCAATAAACACAACAACAAAGCTATCTAAATACGGACTAAACACCCGGTTCATGAGATCCATGAACGCTGCAGGGGCGTTGGTCAATCCGAAAGGAAGGACCAAGAACTCATAATGTCCATAACGGGATCTAAATGCCGTCTTGGACACATCCTCACTCCTAATCCGCAACTGATGATAACCAGATCGCAAGTCAATCTTAGAGAAGACTGATGCATCCTGCAACTGGTCAAACAGATCATCAATCCGAGGTAAGGGATACCTGTTCTTCACAGTCACCTGGTTTAGCTTTCTATAATCAATGCACAACCGAAGTGACCCGTCTTTCTTCTTGACGAACAATACAGGTGCGCCCCAAGGGGAAACACTAGGGCGAATAAATCCCTTATCAAGCAACTCCTGCAATTGCTTCCTCAACTCGGCTAATTCTGCAGGGGCCATCCGATATGGGGCCTTCGAGATAGGAGAGGTGCCTGGAAGCAACTCTATAGTGAACTCTATCTCCCTATCCGGTGGCAATCCAGACAAGTCATCGGGAAAGACATCTGGAAAATCCTGCACCACATCGATCTCTGCAAGAGTCAGTGACGAACCAGCATCGGGTACTAGCATAACGCTGGCAAGAAATGCGTCACAACCCTTGTTCACCATGCGCATCGCCTTCATGGCAGAGATGACTAACTTTCCCGCTAAGTTCTTTGGCAAGGGATGAGAGAACTCGTCCTCACCAGGAATGCGGAAAACAATCCTCTTCCGACGACAATCCACTAACGCATAGTGCTCCTCTAGCCAATCCAGACCAAGAATAACATCATAGTCCTTCATCTTTAGCAAGAAGAAACACCCATCTAGGAATCTATCCTCAATGCACACAGGTAACGACGGAATGCACTTCCTAGTCGATACCGTACCCGCAGGGGTGTGCACAGACAAAGGGACCTCTAACTCCTCAGACTCTATGCCTGACTCTAGGGCTAACTGCCTAGCGAACCGCTCGGAAATGAACGAGTGAGTAGCACCCGTATCAAACAAAACCCGAGCGTGCACACCGAAAAGCAAAACCGTACCTTCGGTGACATGCTCCGCCTGCTCGGCGTCCTCGCGAGCTAAAGCAAACACTCGAGCTGGGGCTCGAGGCCTTCCTGGTCTTCCTGTAGCTGGCGCGGCTGCCGCTACTGCTGGTGCTGGCGCTCCACGCTGAGCTCCTTGCTGAAGTCTTGGGCAATCTTTGATCTTGTGGTCGCTGCTCCCACACTTCAAGCATCTACCCGCTACCAACCAACACTCGGAACCACCGTGTGTCTTCCCACAATGGGGACACTCTTTCTTCACACCAGGGGAACGTACAGAAGGTACCTGAGAGTTGCTGACTGTCATTGGTTTCTGCGGTGTCTGGTACACCGTTTTCTTCTTATCCTGCCGCTGGAATGTCGCTGCCGGCCTCTTCTGCGAAGCCTTCTTTTCCTCCAGATATTGCTCCATTTCTCCCTCCTGCCTGCAGGCAGCACTGAGGGCCTCGTCCAGCGTGCGGTGGTCAAACGCCACGAGTCTCGTCCGCAGTGATGGCTTGAGTCCCATCACGAACTTCTTGGTCTTCCTGCGCTCATCCTCTACGATATGCGGTGCATATTTAGAAAGTTCAGAAAACCTTGCCTCGTATTCCAGCACGGTCATGGAGCCTTGCGTCAGGGATAGAAATTCTTGCTCCATTTGTCCTGGATATGCTCTGGGACGAACTTGGCTCGAAAGAGCCTCACGAACGCGTCCCACGTCACGTCTACTGCTCCGTCCTCAAAGCGTGTACGAAGTAGGGAGGACCACCATACATCGGCTCTCTCCTGCAATACACCTTCATAAGCACCAACTAACAAATTCTAACTTGACAAACAACATACAAGCATAAACTAAAACATACCTGTAGCATGTAGGTGGCTAATGTCACCTTATCCTCATCAGGGCACCTGATAGCTCGGAAGATTTTCTCTGTCTCCCTTAACCAGCTTTCTGCCATTAATGGATCACTCTCCCCCTTAAAAGAGGGTGGGGTCATCCTCTTGAATCGCTCCATGATGGATGGTCCACCATGGTCCTGAGCTGGTGCCTGAGCCTGCTACATTAAACAATAACAATACACAATAAACACAATATCATGCAATTTAAATAGCAAACTACTTGTTGTTTCATTATTCTACCTGGGCCTCCAACTGGGCCTGGAGTGCTGCCTGGGTATGAGCCTGCGTCTGCATGGCTTGCACCAGACCTTGCATGAATACTCCGTAGTCCACAGGCGGCGGTGGGGGAAGTACAGGGCCTCGCGGTGCCGGGGCCTGTTGCTCCGCCTGCTCATCACGTCGCGGCTCGTCCTCACGGGCCGACGCTCCACCACGCCTACCTCTCGAAGCCATGGCTGTAATAAAATTTCAGCCACCATTAGAGCTAGGTTACTAAGTTTTCTAACCATTTTCTTATCTATCTTTCACTTTATTAGTGTTTTCTACACATGTGGACATACTTAGCATGCAATGGGGATGATGACTTAGGTATATTCATGTGCAATCTCAACCGGTCGCTCTGATACCAATCTCTGTGACGGCCCTCATTATACCGGTACGGTTATACCAACCCACGTCGGTATAGCGAGAGTCCTCACAGTGGGACATTTACCCAAACGATACTAACAGCTGAGATACACGCGAATATACAACAGAGTAGCGGAAGTAAAAGACAACTGTCTCCATTCATTCATCATCCACATTTAACATACATGAAGTTTGCAATTAACAATAAAGAACTAAAAGTTCACATAATTTAAATTGCTGAAATAAAATACATAATGTCCACACTTATACATCCTTTTCATGATATTTCTAATACAATGTTCAAATTACATACTATGGAATGCACAAGTCACAAAGAAACTCCAAAGACTAGCTAATCTCCGCGCTCGGAGTCCGTCTCCACTGTCTCCTCCAAAGGTGCCACGTCACCAACTACACCTGTACGCCGAAGCAAGGAGTGAGTCCAAAGACTCAGCAAGAAACACTATCCATAACATACACGTATAAGTCATAGGGGTTTCTACATGCACATTCAAACTTTACAACACATGGCATGCTAAGTATTTGAAGGTTTCAACCTATCATGAAAGTTTTACAATTTATACATGGATCATGCTTTCAGATTTCTAAGAATAAAATTTACCTATCACATGCTCTCTATTCAATTTACTCATGAAACTTTGTCTTTAAAGAACCAGGACATGAGAGCTACCAACATGAACATTGTGCATACATGAAAAGAAAACACGACTAGCATGGATCTTACATGTTTTTAAACACATACATAAATTTTCACATGCTTTAAGTTGCTGGTTTCACATGGTTTAATGGCTGTAAACCTACACATGAGAGCTACAATATTGCTTAAAACAAATCATGTGAACAACCAATCATGCTACTTGCATACGTGCTCATCAATTATCCCTAACATGGATTCTAGACATTTTTGCACATATAAACATGATGATAACGACATGAATTCACTGATTTCACATGGTTTCAGATTTGTCTCACATGGATTTCAATATCATATCCTCACATTTAGAATTTCACATTTTCTTTACACAAGTTTCCTCTTTCACATGGTTACACTTTGCACATACACATTCACATTGTTCACTTACACATTTACACATGAACACATACACATTACACATTACACATTTTAGGTGCCGTGACACATAGTCCAAACCACCAAAGAAGGACATATACACATCACATTACACATAGACGCCATCTAGGCATTCCAATGGCGACTCTTGGACTGCGCAGACCGGGAGAACAAGTCTCCACCCTAACCAGTGGTACTTGTCCACCTCCAGGATTTCCCCCTAATGCCCTTAGGGTCACTTACACATTGAACTTTCTCAGGGGGACTTTTCCCTGATACAGTTCCACTGCCCTCTGTGGAAGCAATGTCACACTTGGCACAATTTACACATTTACACATTTTACCAATTTTTACACATGGTTTACACATATCACTTTTCATCTCATTCACTTTCTCACTCACATGCACATCTCTGTTTTTCCTAACATGGCACTACAGATTTCAGGAGCTTAACACACAGTAATTTCACCATTCAAGTTAGGTTTAAGCAATATCCAATCACATTACGATAACATTCATAGATTTCTATATTTCACATGGAAAATACATAACTTCTTATATACTGGTCCAAATGACTTGAAATTTTAACCACATGCTATTTTCGGGTTCTAGATCATACACTCAATTTTCAGATTTTTCTGAGCTAAATAGAATTTACAGTAAATAAAACCTTATTTAGCATGCTATTCACAATTTAAGTTAACATGGGGTTTAACACATCATGAAATTTTGCCACTTACTGTTTAAACAGAGGTTACTGTCACATACATGATCTGAGAATACAGAATTTACTCTAAATCATACAATTGTAGATCGATCACCACAAATCATTCTTGCATGCCGTTTTATTTACCGAACCGAATTTATTGGCAATTTATATAAGCATGGATAATTCATCAAAAACTGAGTACATGTACACTGATCTACTACTCTTCATGATCAGACAAGACTAAGGCATTCAGACTAATCCTCATCATGAAACATGGATTGGCAAGAATTTCAACATTTCATGCTTACACATTCACGGTATAAAATTTCCTACATTCACCATCACATCACACTCATCCACACACCACAATTGACAATATACATAGTGTATAGGGTTACCATATATCCTCATCACGGAAACCATACCGAAAATAGTCGATAGGAAGGGCAGAACAGGTCACTGTTCTGTCCAGAGGAACTTGGCGGCAGTCTCTGGCCGCTGACTCAGGGTCAGCGACATGGTCGATGGACGCCAAGCATGATATCGGCGTCCATTGACCTTGCCGTCAATGCAGGTCTGTGCAGAAACACAGACCCGACCTCTCAAGATTGGGTGAATGTGAGGGTCTAGGACTCGAGGGAAAATGTACAAAAATTGTAAAACCGACCTAGACTCATACGGGAACATCATGGTTAGGTCACTTGCCTTTTAAAAATTGCTTCAAAGGATCAAAGTGCTCGGAGAAGCCCTCCTTGGGCAGTCCCAAGAAGGTGCAGAAACGCCTTCTAGATCTTCTTCCTCCGGGCTCCTGGATGATCTCCACAGCAGGGGGATGTCGGGGAAGCCTCCTCCTTTGCTCCAGCTATCTTCTTGTCGGAGGAGATGGCCGGATCAAGCTCCAGGGAGTCGGATTCTTGGGTGCAAAAGTGGGGTTTTTCTCAGTTTTCTTCTAGGGTTTTCTTCTCTCTTTTTCTCCTCTTGCAAGGGTGAAGAGAGGGGTGGGAAAGGTAGCTCCGGGTTCAGACTAAGGAGAAGCCTTTCTCCCACTCTTAGGGTGACTTGACAGCCCTCAGAGCCGTTGGGGACAGCCCCCCAATGGCTGGCTTTCTTGTTTCAGAAGCTTGCAGCTCTGCTGCGCATGCAGGCCAGAGAGATTGGCGTCCATATCGCTGGACGCCCGGATTAGTGTTGGCGTCCATGTCTGGACGCTGACACCACCTCAACGGCCTGGGGTTGACGCCAAGGTGGCCTTCGGCCAGAACTCTAAAATATGCAGAAATCCATGCATACCATGCTTATATACATGCAATATGTATAAGGTAGTGTATCCATACTATCACCATTCAATACATGCATTATTTACCTCTAATATAAACATATGCACACGTAATTATACTAATCAATACGTACGTAAATATGTATATACATACACAAGCACAAATACACACATGCAAATACGAATAATGCGACGGAAATTCGAGGGCCTTACAATTACAAAGTCATATTCATGTTTATTTAAGCGCAAGGGGCTGAGTCAAAGAGCGTATCTAACCTGTTTTGCTATGTGTGCAGGAACAGGCAATTCTAATGGACACGCAGCATTGTACTCAGTATTCTCCATCTCTCCCATGTTTGAATCCCATTTCACACTCGTGTCAATTGCAAATCATTCATTCATTCCATAAAGATTGACACAAAATAAAATTCCACTAAGTGATGAACAATATGTACAAAAGATGGGAGGTGGCTCGTAAGTCTCCTCACTGACCACCACCACTCTCCCCGGATCCCTCCTGCCGGTCCGGTGGTGGCGCATCTCGCCGCCACCCCTACCGCTCTTGGCACTCGTCTCGCCCCGGCGGCGCCTCTCCTCCTCCTCATTCCTCCGACGATTGGAAGAACCAGCTAGATACTGACCAATAGAGGCGCCCGTCACTCTGCTGACGCTCGCCCCGCTCCTACTCCTGCTGTGTGAATGGCTTATGGCCGTCACTATCTCATGGAGGCTCCGGGACACTGCTTGCTCTGCCTGCAAGTCGGCGCATAATTGGGTCAGCTCCGCTTGATCTGCTGATGGTGTAGTACCCTAGAATTTCCTTGAATTTATTATGTACATTGTTTGTTTACTTCTGCATATTTTGAATGTTGTTCTGTGTAGAACTAGGCGTCAAGATCTTTTGACGTTAAAACTTGTAAGCGGCAACATTGTATGCCGTTTATATGGTGTTAACGACAACAGGTATTGACGTTTAATATTTTTTCTGAATTATTTAATTAGGGGCAAGACTATCAACGACATCATTGATGGATGTTTATATTGGGGGAGACAGCAACCTATGTTGACGTTAAACTGATTTGCCTGTTTTTGAGCTTTCCGTTCTGGATTAAGGAGATCCGCCATTTTGGGAAGGTTTTAATGAGCTGATCCGATGCGTTTAGATCCGAGGGTCAAGATTAGGTTTGGCCTTTGCTTGAGAGGTCTTTATAAGACCAGATCTCGCAGATAGAATGGGTTTTGCTCTGGTTCTGGAAGAGAAAAGAGGGCCGAGGAAGGGATTTTGCAGAGCGATCTGGTGCTGGTTCATGCGGTTCGGAGACTTCTACACCGAGGAGATGCATAGGACTTCATAACCAAAGGTTCATCCAGGCGGAGGAACTACCTCGGAGGAGTTTTGGATCGCTTGAAGATGGAGGGAAGAACTGTCTCCCTGGCGAGACGGGCTTCTTCGAGCTCGGATTCGACGCTCCAACAGGAGGGATTAAGGCAAGTTGCATGGGGGACTAGTTTAGGATATGTTATATTACGTATCTAACATTTTTGTGTATTTTTAAAACATGAAAACAACCTACGGGAAGGGTTAGAAATGCCATTATGTCATGCAGGTTTTCTGTGTTTTCTGTGTCTTAGAACTAGACGTCCAGGGGTATTGCCGTCTATATCCTGTAAACGGCAATATCGACTGCCATTTAGTTCGTCCGAATTTTTATGTATTTTCTGTCTTTACTATATGTAAACGGCGCTATGTGCCGCCATCTATAATTACTTGATGACATCGTATGTGGACGTCTACTACAGTAAACGTCATACCAATTGACGTCAAGTTTAACAGAATCATGTATTTCCAGAAATCTGAGTGAAATTGTTTAAATGTATAATTTATGAATGTATGCATTTCAGCCATGTAATATTAGAGCATGTTATTGTTATATTATGGATTGTCTATTGCTATAATGTACAGGTTATATATATGTATTGATGAACTTGCATAATTACATGGCAACGATGAATGTTAAGTTAGTAAAAGATAAGTACAATGATTTAAAAGAGAGCATGTTGATTGATGTCTAAATTACTGCAATAGATATAATATGTCAGTAATCCCTATTCCATATGAAAATTGTGAGCTTTTCTCAATATTAAACCATGTTAGTTAGTTGAATTAATAGAGTTAATTTCATGAAAAATAGTTGCAGAAATCAGAAAATTATGAAATTTGGCAGGTCAATTGTAATTCCTGATTTCGAATTTCTATTAAAATTTCAGAATTTTCAGACATGTGTACGTTCTGTTATGAATTTCTGAAACAATATATTACACATAGAATTGAATAAAAATGAATGTAAATGCAAGAATGAATATTAGTATCATGGTAGGGATCTGTTGTACAGTAAATAGAATTTCAGAACTGAAAGTGTTGTACTTTGAAATATTGCATTAACACATGTTAAAATAGTATGAAATGAAATGTCACTATATATTATACATGTTAGTGCATACATTATAATAATGATGCCAAAAAGACATTGCTATCTTAGAGATTCCTACAAGGAACTACACCGTAGATGCCCCTATGGTAATGGTTCACTTACATGTAAATAAATAAATCCGTGGGCAACGGATTGAAATTCTTGAGGTAGACTTGTTCTACTGGCCAAGGTGGGAAGGACTTTCCCCGGTTTTGCGCAAATACTATGACTTCATCACCGCATTGCCTAGGTGATAAGTGAATGTTAAATGACAACTGATCTCTAATTTAGTGTGGGCTATGTCTTGGCAACTATATGAAAATGATTACAGGCTACAAGTTATATGTCTACATGCTACATGTTACATGCTACAAGTTACATGTCTATCTGTTCTACATGCTACATGCTACATGTATTATGCCTACATTCCTACATGTGAACTTGTTCAAAGGATTTCATGCTACACGTCAATGTTTTAACATTACTACATGAAAATTTTTATGTAAAAGAATATTGCATGTATAAGTGAGAAATTGATACATGAGAATTGTTGTAGGTCACATGACATCGAATAGATTCCATGAACAAGTGATTCCATGTTACACACAAAACATGTTTTATTTCCATAATAGTTAGAATCACTATGAAATGAATGATTGCCAATGGACTTAGAACTATGTAGTAAGGAAAAGTATATGATATCAATGAATGGAATGCTAATGTACTACCATGTTTTGAACCTAATATACTGCTAATATCTTGAAATGTCTTTCATGTGATTTGCTGGTCTTGTAGACTCATACTTGCCTAACGTTTCAGGAGAGCCAGAGGATACGGAGGAGTTAGTGCAAACTGACTCAGAGCGGGAGGACGTGGAGACTTAGCTTGACATAGAGGGTTTTAGAGTGACTCTTGTATGTGAGGATCTTATGTAATTTCCTTTATGCAACTGGTCATTGAAATGTAATAAACTTTGGACCATTACTATCTTTTATGCATTAGATTTACATTTGAATAAATGCTGATTGCAAGTGTTTAATTCCATATTCTGTCAATTATCATTGGAATTGAATAGTTATTTGTGTATATTTCAACCTGTATTGTAATTGTTGGATTCAGTCCACTGTAATACCTCTATTAGATCCAATGTGAGTTGGTGTAACTGTACTGGGTCTAAAGGGGCGTTTCAGAGATTGGTATCAGAGCGATCCAGGTTGAACATGTACATAAATAGAATATCAGTATTGTATTCATATTTCAAGTCTGCATAAAGAATTAGTCCAAGTTATGTAGAATAATAGGTTATTAAATAGGATGCTTATTTTGCAGCCTATGGCGACTCGAGGACGTAGAGGAGCTGGCCCGGCTCGAGGTGATGAGTCAGCAGGTGATCAGCAGGCTCCAGCACAGCAGGCTCAGGATCAGACTGGTGTACCTTTGCCACCCCCACCACCACCTGTAGACTACGGAGCATTGATGCAAGGATTGGTGCATGCGATGCAGACTCAGGCTCAGACTGCAGCGGCATTGCAGGCGTAGGTTCAGGTCGGTAGTTGCAAGAGTTATTCAAGGTGTTAACTAGAAGAGTTGTTATCTAAGAGATGTTTTGGATTGTAGGCACGGGCACCTGCTCAGGACGCAGTTTTTGGAGGAGTGCCTATGATGGAAAGATTCAGGAGGATGACCCCGCCTTTCTTTAAGGGAGAGAGAGATCCCATTCTTGCGGAGAGTTGGCTTAGAGAGACGGAGAAGATCTTTCGTGCCCTTCGTTGTGCGGAAGAGGAGAGAGTGACCTTAGCTACTTATATGCTGCAGGTAAAGATATATTTTAAGGGGCTTATGAGTATTATTTGGAATATATCTTAGATGTACTTACCTTCTTTTACAGGAGCGTGCCGACGTGTGGTGGTCCTCTGTACTACGCACAGTTTGGATATGGTGCTATGGAGGTTGCATGGACTGAATTCGTCCGCTTGTTCAAGGCGAAGTATATTCCAGAGCACGTGCAGGACCGCATGGAGCAGGAGTTTTTGACGTTGACCCAGGGGTCAATGAGTGTACTTGAGTATGAGGCAAGATTTGCGGAGCTGTCCAAGTATGCGCCTCACATTGTGGCAGATGAGCGGAGGAAGGTAAAGAAATTTGTCATGGGGTTGAAGCCGTCCCTGAGGACGAGACTAGTGGCATTAGGACATCGTTCCATGGAGGAGGCTTTGTCAGCAGCTTGTATGCAGGAGGCAGAGATGGAGGTTTACCTTGAAGAGAAGAGAGCTTCTTTGAAGAGGCCAGCATCAGCTTTCCATCGGCAGGATAAGAAGAAGAAGACCCCAGCTTTTCAGCAGAGAGCAGTGGTTCCAGCGAGAGCAGCGGCACCGACTCCAGGCGGAGGTATAATTGCAGAGAAGCCAGTGTGTACCCAGTGCGGGAAGCGTCATGGAGGCGAGGTGTGTTGGGTGACTTCCGGGAGATGCTTGAGATGTGGTGATAAGAACCACAAGATCAGAGACTGTCCGAAGATGGCGCAGCAGACTGCAGCGGCAGTAGCACCAGCAGTAGCGAGACCGGCACCGAGGGCAGCAGGGAGACCGATGGCTCCGGCTCGAGTGTTCTCCTTGGCGAGAGACGAGGCAGAGTTGGTAGAGCATGTCCCCGAAGGTACAATTTTAATTATGGGAATGCATGCTAGAGTCTTGTTTGATACCGGTGCCACACATAGTTTTGTTTCCGAGAGATTTGCTAAGGTCTTGATAAAGGAGAGTGGTCTAGTTCCGGAAAAGTTGGAGGTTCCCTTATCTGTGCATACTCCAGCAGGAACTATCTTGACCGAGCAGTGTTTTTCGTCGCTTTCTGTGTGCATTGAGGAGCAAGTTTTGCCTGGTAATTTCTATTTGCTGAAGATGAAGGATTATGATGCTATCTTGGGCTTTGATTGGCTCAAGGAGCATTATGCTCTGATGGATTGTCGGCGGAAGCTTATTGTTTTCCGGATTCCTGGAAAGGAGGAGTTTGTTCACCCTTTGCCCAAGATCATGTCGGGCAAGTTTGTGATTTCGGCTTTGAAGGCGACTCAGATGTTGAGCAAGGGTTGTTTCGATTTTCTGGCTAATGTGGTTGTGACTGAGGATTCGAAGAAGGTACCATCTGTCGAGAATATTGAGGTGGTCAGAAATTTCAGCGATGTCTTTCCTGAAGATTTGTTGGGTTTGCCACCTGCAAGGGAGTTAGAGTTTGGCATTGAGCTTGTACCCGGCACGACACCTATTTCCATTGCACCTTATCGCATGGTGCCAGCGGAATTGGCAGAGTTGAGGAAGCAGCTACAGGAATTACTTGATAAGGGCTTCATCCGGCCGAGCGTTTCGCCATGGGGAGCGCCTGTTCTTTTTGTGAAGAAGAAGGATGGATCGATGAGGTTGTGCATAGATTACCGTAAGCTCAACCAAGTAACTGTTAAGAACAAGTACCCTTTACCTCATATTGATGACTTGTTTGATCAGTTGCGAGGAGCTTCTGTATTCTCTAAAATTGATCTTCGTTCTGGCTATCATCAACTCCGAATTAAGCCGGAAGATTATGCTAAGACGGCTTTTAGGACGAGATATGGCCATTATGAGTTCCTTGTCTTACCCTTTGGTTTGACAAATGCTCCCGCAGTTTTTATGGATTTGATGAATAGAGTTTTTTGGCAGTATCTGGATTCCTTTGTAGTAGTCTTTATTGATGATGTGTTGATTTATTCGCCCAATGAGAAGACTCATAGAGAGCATCTGAGGATTGTGTTAGGTGTCCTGAGGGAGCATAAGTTGTATGCTAAGTTCAACAAGTGCAACTTCTAGATGAAAGAAGTCCATTTCTTGGGTCATGTTATATCGGGAGAAGGTGTGTCTGTAGATCCAGCTAAGGTGGAAGCTGTTCTTGATTGGGAAACACCGAGATCTTCAGCTGACATCAGGAGTTTTCTCGGCTTGGCTGGCTACTATAGGAGATTCATCGAAGGGTTTTCTTCTATTGTGGCGACTTTGACGAGGTTGACAAGGAAAGGAGTCAAGTTTGAGTGGTCAGAGGCTTGTGAAAAGGCGTTCCAGGAATTAAAGGCTCGTCTGACCTCAGCGCCAGTGCTTGTTTTGCCCAATGATGTAGATTCTTTCTCTATCTACACAGATGCTTCAAAGATTGGGCTTGGTTGTGTTCTGATGCAGGGTGGCCGAGTTGTGGCGTATGCTTCTAGGCAACTTAAGGAGCATGAGCGCAACTACCTGACCCATGACTTGGAGTTAGCAGCTGTGCTCTATGCTTTGAAAATTTGGAGGCACTATCTATATGGAATTAGATTTGAGCTCTTCTCAGACCACAAGAGTCTCAAATACTTGTTCTCGCAGAAGGAGTTGAATCTGAGGCAGTGGAGGTGGATAGAATTCATGAAAGACTATGATTTTGAACTGTCTTACCATCCAGGTGTGGACGTTTCGTTTCTCCTCCATCTTCGAATGCCGACGATGTGGCCTTCTTTCACGGTGGTTCACGGACGTGCCGCTCCTTCGTTGGCTATGGAGAATGTGCCGGTTGACCCCGTTGACCCCGAGTTGACTGAGGAGAAAACAAAGGAAACCGGTGATATAAGGGAGATAGTTGCGATCGCCAGGGCCTTACCTGTGCCCAAGGGGTTGTTCTGATCATGTTGATGTAGCAGCCTCGCGTCGCGGGTGATTCCAACTTCTCCTCCTTCGGCCGGCCAAAGGAAGAGAGCTCCACGGTCTTCTTCGGATCGTTCCTGCCACAGAACAAGACTCAATTAGACCCTAAATAGTGCAGCAAACGTTCAAAACAAAATGTGGAAGGCCTAAAAGGAGAGTCCCGTACCGGTTGCGGACTTGAGAAGAGGGGTGGCCAAGTGTTATGACCACCCTTCTTCCCTCCGTTTTTGGTTGGGAAACCCCTTTCTAGGTGTGTAGGAAGGTGCCCTACGTGCCTAGAGTGTGTGGAAAAGTGTGTGTGATATGCAAATGACTAAAAGAGAATAGAGAAAGGGAGAGGAATGGAGGTGAGGATCCTCGTTTGATGGTGTTGTAGCTCCTTGCAGGGCTCCTCCAGCTCAGGAAGAAGCCTCCTGAACGTCCCGAAGTGTGAGAGGAAGAAGAGGAAGAGTTGATGAAGCTTGATTGCAATTTCTCTCTCCTCTTTCAAAGCAACATCATGTGGACGTCTAGCCTCTCCTCCCTTTGTTCAGAAGGACCAAGGGGGAGTTATATAGACAGTGAGCTCGGGGTTGAGAGCATTGGATGCTCAAGTGTGAAGAAACACACTTGTACATGTGGCAATCTATGTGTTTAAGCTCCAACCAATGGGTAGAGGCCATGTAGGATTTTTATTGGGTCAAGAGGGTGCCTAGGTGGCCCATATACCCGTTGGGAACGGCTATGTGCATTGCATGGCCGAGACAAGGGCGCTAGTGGGCTGGAATCTCGGGTTAGTTGCGCAGACCTGGTAATCCCTATTGACGTCCAGGGATCAGGCCGCCAACCTCATGCAGACGTCCATCGAGGTGGACGCCAACTTGGGTCAACGTCCAGGGGGATTGCCGCCGACCTGTAGTCGGCGGCCATCGATGCTGCCGTCTACATGGGATCCGAGGCTGGTCAACACATGGTCAAACGAGGCTTAATGGGCCAAATAGCCTTGCGGGAGATGGGCCAAATCTCGCGTCTACAAATGCCCCTCTGAGACGTCCGGTCTTGCAAGAGAGCAGAGCGGACTGAAAGGTTGGTGTCTCGGTAAACAAAGGACGCGGAGATTTAATGGAAGGGCCATCTCTGAGGATAGGAATTCTAGCGAACCAAACGAAACAGACAAGCTAGAAACAAATGACGAATCGTCTGAGAGAAAAATAGGGGTAGGAAAAGGATGATCTACCCGTGTAACTACAACTGCAACCCAATGGCAGGGTCCCTGGCATGGCCGTGTTGGACTTTGACTAGTTTCCGGCGTGTCTGAGTCAAAGGAGTTGTAATATGACGGTTGAATTAGGAGGGTCTCGTAACCGGTGCCGTGGGCTCGCTGGCCTAATCAGGACGTCGGTCCCGAATTTAGGAGGTCACGAAGACAAGGAGTTGGTTGATCTCTCAAAGGATTATCAAAAGATTCTAACTGGAATCACATGCCTGGAAAGCCTGAAATCCGGAATTAAGCTCGCGGCTGGCGAAGGCTCAAATGAACTCAATAAGGCTGGAATGATCATTTGTGAAAAGCACGGTGGGACAAGTAAAGAAGGGGGCAACAAAGACCTGATATCAACCTGGATAGTCATGAAGGATGAACCCAGTAGGCTACCTGAGCTGGGGAGCCATGGAGCAATCATATGATCGAGGAAAATCACCATTTTTTTTTTGAGTGTTAGTAAGAGAATGTTAGCATTGAAGATGCATGCTGGTGTGGGTTGCCTATCTAAAATGCAAGTTAGCACCAGAGGAAAATTCTAAAGGCCATACGAATAACTGAGAGATCGCAAACCCATCATGGTTTTTGGTGAAGGGGAACTCAGGGTTCACGGTCGCCAAGTTATTCGCCTCTGGTGGGGTCCTATGTTAGACATACCTGTGACGCTCAAAGTCGCATGAGCATTCCGAAATTGAAGCGCAGCTTGTGGTTAAGATATCTACAAAACAGCTCGAAGCAAATGGATAATGGCCATATAAAGATTAAGAATTTAAGCATTTCTGGTCAGTCAACGTCCACATCGACGACCATCAGTAATCTTGTTAACGTCCACAGATGTGGTCGCCAACCTGGAACTGACGTCCACCGATCTGGACGCCTACCTGACAGCGGATCAAACCGAAAAAATAGGTGATGAGAGTCCATAAGGACTCTTTCATCTCCTACCTCCGTCCCTCCCTGCTCTTGCTGTGAACCAGAGAGCAAAGAGAAGAGAAGAACAGCAAGATGGCCTCCTCATCAACCGGACGATCTACAGGTGCGAATCCCGAAGTTCTGAGTGAAATTCCGGGACACCTGAGCATGCGTCTAGCCAATGGAGAGGTAAGTGATGATTGTTTCTGCTCTTTCCCGGGCTGAAAACGCCCCAAACAGCACTCTTACAGAACCCCGCCCTCATGCAGGAGATCCCGGCATTCCCAAGCCAAGGCCAGGTACGGGCCTTTTCCTGGCTCGTGAATCTGGTTAACGCGATAACACTGGACATGCGAGGCTTTATCGGAATGTGGCATTTGAACTTCATGGTGGTCCTGGCCAAGAACATGAAAGAGATGTGGTGGGGGTTCGATGCCCTGGGGGCGCTGGTAGAGAGATGGCACCCACACACACACACCTTCGTGTTCCAGGGTTTCGAGGCGAGCGTGTTGTTGGAGGAGGTGGAGCTGTTCTTGGGATGGCAGCGGTGCCTGGAGTATGATGCAGCGACTCCTCTCCTCCCGTGGGAAGAGATTCTTGATGACATCGTGCGAGACAAGAAAGAGGTGCTGCGAATGACGAACAAGGATGGGATCTTCCTGGACCGGCTGGCTTGGTGGCTGATCCAGCATGCCCGGGAAATTGGCGGAGAGAGAGCGACGCGAGGACTGACTCTTTGCCTGGCCGGGGTGTTCCTGTTCCCCACGAGCGGCGACTTCATCCTCTATGAGCATGTTGGGATACTCACTCTGCTATGGCCCGGGCAGTCACTTGCCCCTGCAGTGCTAGCCCACCTGTACAGTTCGCTCACCACCATGAGCCTAGGCGGGCGCACGTGCGGGAGTTTGTTTCTACTCCAGGTATGGATGGAAGCTCATCTAAAGTTTGATTTTGCTGATGCACAACCTACCCCCTTCAGAGTCTTCCTTCGGAGTTCAGTGCACTGCAGTAGGGCATGGTACGAGCCAGAGGATGAGATCAAGTGTGTGACCGCGCACTTGAAGGGCCGAGATGCTTGGAGAGATCACTTAGCATATCTGGGCATGGATGAGTTCATCGTGAGGCCGCTGTTTATGAGGACTATCGAGTTCAAAGCACGGACCAGGGAAGACAGAGATTTATGTCTGATTGGAGCAGATCGGATGGTGGCGTATCAACCACATCGGTGCCACTGTCAGCTTGGGATTCCACGGGGAATTCCCATTTCATTCAACGGCATCGACATGATAGTTACCGGAAGAAATGAGAGGCTGATGAAGAAAGCGATGAAGGTTTAGGCGAGACATACGGCGAGCAGGAAGGTGGGTTTGGCTATTCAGGAGAAACGGGAAGAGATCTTGAAGTATGAGGAATACAATTATAGCATTCTTCCCGTTGCTTGTGGCTATTTCATGGCCCGCAGGGCAAAGTGATGTACTTTTCAGATCTGAATAAGTGTAACACAATTAGATGAATAAAGATTCTTTTGCATTTGTGTTCAATTGACTTGCATTGATTGATGTGTGGAATGGAATGTGGTGAAATGGGGATGAAATGACCTCAAGGATGTTCAAAAGACTGTGCTGGGAGGACTGAGTGCGGAGTAGTTGGCGTCCACATCGATGGCCGCCAACCTCTGGTTAACGTCCAAACTCTGGTCGCCAACCACTGAGACTGACAATCGACGTCCACATCGGTAGCCGTCTAGTTTAAACTAGACGTCCAAACCTAGCCGTCGACAAGACTTCGAGGTCTGACATTGAAAGGACATTGACGTCCAGACCCTAGCCGCTGAAGGTACGTCGGCGGCCAGAGCTTGACGCCAGATAAAGTTAAACGGCCAGAGATTGACGTTAAACCAGTAAACGCCCTTTTTTTGACCCGACGCTTTCTCCCGGGCGCCATTCCATCTTCCCAAGCGTCGGGAGAAGGAAAACCGAACCCAGACCTTCTGCTCACTTTGCTCATGACAACGATGAGAACGAGAGAGAAGCGGACCATCACCCGGGGCCGTCGCCAAACGGAGGAGGAAGAAGAAGAGGTGGAGATGGCTATGGCGGGGGAAGAAGAAGAAGTGGCGGTAGAGGACGTACCGGAGGGGGACGAGACCGAGGGAGGAGATGAGACGGAGGCACCTCGACGACCTCGGGTGAGTACCCTAAAACCTCTGTGTGAGTGTGATTTCATTTGGTGAAAAGAAGGGGAAACAGGGGAAGTGCTGTCGGGTCAGACAGGAATTTGACGGCAACATCGGTTGCCGTCGAGTTCCTCCTGGCGTCCACCCCCTTGACGTCAAGATGATCTTAACGGCAATGGGTTGGACGTCGATACAGGAACTAAACGGCCACCCCATTGATGCCGACTATGAGTAAACGGCAGACCCTTGCCGTCAGTTGACAATCAACGGCAGTCGATGCTGACGTTAATATTTCTGTGTTTTCTGCACGGCAAGGGCCGAATGAGGAGCAGAGCTACTTGGGATCTGTGCTGGGCATGGTACCATGCGCTTCCAGAGGCCCAGCAGGACCAGATAGCGAGGATGGGGCTCAGACATCTACTGTCAGTACGCCCTTTTCACCTAGATGTGCCGTACCTGGAGGCATTGAGGGAGAGATGGGAGGAGGACTGCAAGGCATTCATCATGCCTTGGGGTCACATGATACCCACATTGGACGATGTGGCGTATCTGACGGGGCTACCGGTTCAGGGAGAGCCGGTAGTCGGACTGGAGAGGAGGGACTATCATGACGATATTGCAGAGCTACTGGGGCCAGAGTTCGTGGCTGGGAGGAGGAGACCGATCCGGAGCATCCTGCTCGGATCACTGTCAGAGGCAGTTGGATTGAGGGGGAGGAGGAGAGGACCCCTAGAGTCACTGGATGAGTTTTACGCTGGAGTACGAGGGGCACTCGACCTAGGAGACCGGAGCGAGGAGTGCTCGGTGCGGATTTTCGTCAGCTACCTCTTTGGATGCCTGCTGTTCGCGACGCAGTCATCTCAGATGAACTGCAAGTTCGTGCTGTTGCTGAGGGACTTGGCGCAGGCGGGGAGGTACGCTTGGGGTGCTGCGATGCTGGGACACCTTTTCTCTCTCCTCCCCAGCAGTTCGCAGCGCTCTCAGAGCACTGGGGGCTTCACCCCCTTCCTTCAGGTACGCAATTTTTTCCTTTAAAGCTCAACTTGAATTTCAATTGATTAAATTGCTTGACTGACTGACTTTCTCTTCTTGCAGATCTGGGGGTACACCCGCTTCTCCATGGGGCGCGGGACACTTGTAGAGGGGCGCAAGATGATGGTGCCTCTCATGACGAGGTGGGAGGTGGCCCCGGACCCCAGGGTCACCGACAGGAGGGCAGGGGATGTGCGGGTCGCACTTGACCACTACCCGCATGATCAGGTATGAAACCCTCAACTAGCTTTTGCATTCTTTCAATTACTGCTGCATTTGATGTTACTGACCAGTGTTTTCTCATTCTTCTCAGGTGGTATGGACCCCATATCAAGGGGAGGCGGACGCCTCGCACCCGGCGGTGGCGGCGGGTCGCCCCTTGTTCGACCGCCACCTCCTCTTACTGTGCCTCGGGACATGCGAGGTACTGTACTTGGAGTTGGTGGTACGGACCCTGGGCTGGCACCAGCCGGCCATCGAGGTGCCCTCCCTCGGGAGAGAGGGACACTCACGCCGGCGGTTCTTTGCCGAGGACCGCGACTGGGGGGCAGACCACGGCATCACCGTCACATACTGGCGCGATGGCGGCGAGCAGGTGGTACGAGTGACCGACCTCCAGGACAGCTCGGCTTATATGGAGGACTACCAGGCACGATACGCCGGGCGACTCCGGCTTGACCGACGAGTGGTGAGTGAAACTTCTAACTCTAAGCCTTGGTCGGATCTGAATTTGAATTGATTCTAACCTTGAAGCATTTGGCAGATGTCGGAGTCACAGGCCATCCGCCTCTTGGAGGGGCGACTGGCCGAGCAGGAGGTGGAGCTGACGAGGCTCCGGGCTGAGGTCAGGACATTGGTAAGTAACATTAACCATTGATCTTGAAATTGACATTGATTTGATTTGATTTCTGACCAAGATTTTGTGAATGCAGAGAGGAGAGCTATTGAGAGCGCAGGCGAGCCGGGATGCGGGGGCGAGCTCGTCTGCCCAGCCGGCCGGAGGGGACCTGGCGGTCCGCTTGCAGAGGGCCTTGGACCGAGCGGAGGCGAGGGTCCGGGAGCTTGAGGAGCAGGCTCGAGAGATTGGGGCTCAGGTAAGACACCAAACTAGCACTTTCTTTCAAAGTCTATTGAATGTTCTAACATGCTCGCCCCTTGACATGCAGCGGCAGGGAGGAGATGTGGCTACTCTCCAGGCACATATGGAGAGTCTGCGACTAGAGTTTGAGGCGAGGATTTCCGATCTAGAGGCTGAGGTAAGACACTTCCTTCCTTCTTCTTCTTCTTACACATGTTCGAGACTGATCCTCTTTTGCTTTTGATGGGCAGCGGCAGACCATGGTGACGGCCATGGAGGAGCTGAGGGATGACCGGACCCTCATGAGGGGTCGCCTACTCGAGGCTCGAGAGCGAGAGAGGGAGTCCGAGACGGCTCGAGCACGGATTTCCGCGGATTACGAGATCCTCAAGGACCGGGTGCTGAAGAAGCGCCGGGAGCAGCAGCGGCAGGCCCAGCAGGTGACGCCGGCGAGGACCGGATCGGCGTTCGCCTCCCTTGACGACATTGTGTCGCTAGGGGACCCCTCCGTGGTGCGAGGAGGGGTGCCGAGACCCGAGGCGTCTATGGCTTCCATACCTCTTCTCCCAGACCGGCGTCGGGAGAGGGAGGAGGAGGAGGTGAGCAGCTCTCGTAGGCAGAGGCCTACGGAGGGGGAGCAGAGAGATGAGTGACATTTTTGTACCATCAGGGGTATGCCCCTGTCATGATATGTACACAGACTTGATTATCATAGTGGAATATTGTGGATTTTTTTGTGACTTATGTGTTTGAATGGTTTGCTTCTATTCCTGCATCCTGTATCCACAACACTCAAAGAAACAAGTTAGTGTAGATCTATTTTTAGCCCCTTGCCTACGATATACATTTCTTGAGATCTGGTCAAGGGGCTAATTTCTAATCAAAGATAGGAACATTATAAAATAACCGAAGGGAGATATGCACATGCAAATTTTTTTTTTTTATGTTTTGTTGTTTTCTTGATTTTTTTTTAATAAGAAAATAAGGAGAATGTTAGGATATATACATGGTACCACTAATTTTTTGGATTTTTGATTTTTTCTATTTTTTTGGCTTTTGAAAATAAGGGAAAAATTTTGGAGAGAAAATATGTACAGCGTGAAATATGTACACTAAAAGACTCTCTTTTTTGTTCTTTTGCAATTTTGTTTTTTTTTTTTTTTTGGATTTTTGGACTCTAAGACACATATTCATCACATGTTGTAGTGTAGGGTTTACACGATCTACTTAACCACAGAGGCCAAGAGTGAGGAGGGACGTGCATGAAATTTTTGATGTTGGAAATTGCCCTTAGCCTTCCTGATATTTTCCACTACGGAGGATCTTATGCAATCAACTTGCCCCTAGTGAGAGAAATGGGAAGAAATGTATAGGAAGTCATGTGGGGCTTTTGGTTCAAACTACTTTTTGTTTCCAAACCGACATCTCATATCAAACGGACTTGGTCAACTATTATTTTCAGGAGAATTTTTCATTTCTTATTTCATTTCTGGGGTGGAGGCACGTACTTTTTGCTACCTCCTTGAGTTGGTCAGCCTTTTTCCGGGTACGTACTTTTTGCTACCCTTTTTTGACCTTTTGGCTCTTCTTTTCCCCATTGAGGCTTGATTTGACATCTTGCCCCTTGCTCTTATTAGTTGCCCCGGTTTTATGGTGACCTTGTCCTTTTAAAAGAGAGTGGGTGGTCCCTTACTCGTAGTTTGTTCCACTTCCAGACACGACCGAGTGGGAAAAGAATAGGGGAAACACATTGACCGGATGAGACCGCCCGAGTGTACTTGTGATTTTCTAGCCAAAGGGCAATATCTCAACATCGTGTGGTGTGTGAATAAGTCCTACCTCACTAGTGACCGAGTGGAAAAGTAGAGACCTAAACCCGAACCGCTGACAAGTGATGAACGACTGACCAACTGACTAAGGATAAAACTTCTTGAGGTAGACTGCATTCCAAGGGTGCATCAATTCGACTCCTTCGGCATCCACTAATCTATAAGTATTCCCTGAGTATGCTTCCTTAACAACGAACGGACCCTCCCAATTTCTTGCAATTTGCTCGGGGACCTGGTGCCTTTATGATTTTCCGCTTCAGAACCAATTCACCCACTTCGAATTTTCTTTCTAAGACTCTCTTGGCATAAAAACGTGCAATTCTCTAGCGGTACACCTGAGCGTGGTCAACTGCTATCATTCGCCTTTCATCCAATAGTTCAAGTTGTGCTAATAAAGCTTCCCGACATTGACTGGGGTCAAGTTCGGAATCCAATTGAACTCTCAGTGAAGGGAGTAAGATCTCATATGGGAGTATCGCATCCGATCCGTATGTCAAAGCATAGGGTTTTGCCCCGTGGGAGTACGGACTGAGGTGCGATAAGCCCAGAGAGCTTCAACTAAGCGTTCTGGCCAGTCAGTGTTGTTGTGAGATTTGCACGTTTTCTTGATTATTTTGATAAGAGTTTTATTAGTAGCTTCCGCTTGTCCATTACATTGTGGATAATATGGTGATGAATGATGCAAGTTAATGCCATATTTACCCACATGTCGCGGAGCTCCTGCGAGGTGAACTGTGGTCCATTGTCGGTGACGATGTCCCGAGGCACGCCGAACCTTGCAAGGATGTTGCGCTTGATGAACTTGACAACCGTTGATGCTTTGACTTCTATGAACGCTTCTGCTTCAGCCCACTTTGTGAAGTAGTCTGTGGCGGTCAGAATGAAGGATTTCTTCCGGATTTCTCCAGTTCTATCCGCAAGGGGACCTACCACATCGAATGCCCACATGGCGAAAGGCCATGGAGCAATAAGGGGATGAAGAGAGGAAGAAGGAGCATGAATTGTATCACCGTGTAATTGGCATTTAGCACAGTGACGGACGAAATGGGTGCAATCTTCTTCCATGGTAGGCCAGTAATAGTGTCGTAGCAACTTCTGGGCAATTGCTCTACCATTGATATGGCCACCACATTCACTAGAGTGAGCAGCTTCAACAATGCTTTCAGATTCGATTTCATCAAGGCAACGGAGATAGACCCCATTGAGGGATTTCTTGTAGTGAACGCCACATATGATCTTGTACCGTTCGGAGACACGGCGAATAGCCCGTCTATCGGCAGAAGTGGCGTAATCCGGGAAGGATCCATCTTTGAGGTAGTTCTCGATGTCAAAATACCAGGGATGGCCATCATCGAGGTCAATTTCAGGCTCTTTTGAGAGTGCATTGATTTGATGGGAGGGAGATTGAAGTTGGACAAACCAGGGATCAGTATGAGAAGGGATTCTTAGCCTTTGAACAGAGATGGTTTCGAAGGACCTTTCTAAAGGGATGGGAATGGAAGAGGCCAGAGAGGCGAGGGAATCTGCTAGGATGTTTTGGGCCCTAGGAGTGTGGATAAGGGTGAGCTTCCTAAACTGCCAGATTACCTTTGCTACCAACTCTTGATATGGTTTCAACTTGGGTCCCGGGTTTGGTACTTACTGAGAGATTTCCGGAGTATCAACTGCGAATCTCCAATAATCCTTAATTCCTTGACTCCGAGCAACAACGCCATCTTCAACCCAACTAGGAGAGCCTCATACTCAGCCACATTGTTCGTGGCACGGAAGGTTAATTGGTAGGCGTGCGGGATGACTACCCGTTCCGGTGAGAGGAGGACTGCCCCTATTCCACTCCCTTTGGAATTTAAAGCCCCGTCGAAGTAAAGCAACCATGAAGGCTCACCATCGATGATGGCTCCTAACTCTTCATCGGGAAAGGTTTCGTCGACAGGAGAATACGAAGGTAAGGGTGATGGGCTAGGTGTTCGGCTATGGCATGCCCCTTGATTGACTTCTGGTTGATGTAGGTGATGTCAATTGATTGAGAAAACTTTGCCACCGCATCAACCGCTCCGTTAGGACGGGCTTCTCTAGCAAGAATCGAATTGGATCCATTCGTGCCAGAAGTTTCACTTCATGTGCTAGGAAATAGTGCTTCAACTTCTGGACCACCCAGACGACAGCTGCACATGTTCTTTCCATGGTGGTGTACCTCTTTTCAGCTTCATTGAACAATTTGGATAAGTAGTACACTGCTCTCTCCTTCTTCTCGTCGTCGTATTGGGCTAAAACTGCTCCAGTTGAATCTTCAGTAGTTGATAAATAGAGCAATAAAGGCCGACCGGGACCGGAGGAGCGAGAACAGGGGGATTGAATAGGTAACTCTTCAACTCATCAAAGGCCTTTTGACATTTATCGTTCCAATCAAATTTTGCCTCTCCTTTTAGCATCTCGTAGAAGGGCTTACAACGGATTGAATGCTGGGAAATGAATCTCCTAATGAATTGAAGTATGCCAATCAGCCCTCTAACTTCTCTGATGTTCCTAGGAGGAGGCATTTCGATTATTGCTTTGGCCTTGTTGGGATCAATCTCAATCCCCCTTTTGCTAACTATGAACCCAAGCAATTTCCCCGAAGAGACTCCAAAGACACACTTCTTGGGGTTCATTTTAAGCTTATGCTCTCTAGACCGTTGGAGAACCGCCCGAAGGATGTCAGCATGGTCATGTCGAGTCTTCGATTTCACCAAGACATCGTCCACATAGACCTCTATGTGCACATGCATCATGTCATGAAAAATTGCCATCATTGCCCTTTGATATGTTGCTCCTGCGTTCTTCAATCCGAAGGGCATGACGACGTAACAATAGGTCCCCCAGGGTGTTGTGAAAGAAGTTTTCTCCTGGTCTTCCTCCGCCAGACGGATCTGGTTGTACCCGAGAAACCATCCATGAAAGATAACATTTCAAACCCGACAGTGTTTCCACTAGGACATCTATGTGTGGGAGAGGGAAATCGTCCTTTGGGCAAGCACGATTAAGGTCTCGGAAATCTATACAGATCCTAACCTTACCGTCCTTCTTCATCACAGGGAGATATAGCTACCCAATGTGGATATAACACAACCCTGATGAACTTAGCTTTGTGCAATTTGTCAATCTCCTCTTTGATCTTGAGTGCTAGCTTGGGATGTAGGCTCCTTAGCTTTTGTTTGACGGCGGTTGCGTCGGCTTTAGGACTAACCGGTGTTCGACCAAAGAGGTGTCGAGTCCCGGCATGTCCTCGTAGGACCAAGCAAAACCGTCGGAGAATTCTTTAAGGATAGCTACCAACGCATGCTCTTTCTTCACTCAAGTTGGGCACTGACTAACACTGTCTTCGGGGATTCCTGGTGCCAAGATTGACTTCCTTAGTAGGTTCGTCTGCAGCCGTGGTGGGCTCGTCGAACCTTTTTGTGCCCTCCACATAGGAGCTCACTGGTGTCTTCTTCTTCTTCTGACCAAGATCTCCTAGCCCATCTTTCTCACTGAAATCTAGCAGAGGGACTCCTAGAATGTCATCTACAGAATCACCTTCTTCAAAATCAAAAATGGTTTTACTAAGGCGGGTCCTCAAGAAAATTCGGGACTTGACTCAATTTGGCACACCTCTCGGCCAAGGCCATGACATATCGGGCAGGAACTTGCCTACCCTTATCTTTGCGAATGCATGGTTGAGAGGGAGCAGACTCTCTAATCCTGACTCTAGATTGGACCCTAAACCTGACTCTAAACCAAATCGTAACTAGGATCTAGACTGCTATGTAACAGGACAACTATGTACAAGGGAAGTACCCCCAGAGGGGGTGAGAAACTAACGGGGAGAGAGTCGTACCACTTGGCCGAGCGGAAGAGATTCCAAAGAGGAAGGGTGCTCAATGGAGATCTTGCACTTCAACTTTGATAATCAGCAATTTTTTTTTGGGAATCAGGCCCCAAACATGAGTTGTTGACTCAAGGTAGCCTCGACTGGATGAGTGAGGACAGGGATGGTGGACAGGAATGGAGGGGAAATAGAAGAGAGGATGTGGATGGAAGATTGGAAGCAGGGGGAGATGAGGGTAGAGATGGAGATGGTGAAGAGGGGGAATCAAACCCAAAGCGAGAAGAAGGAGGCCGAAGTCATCACATACTTCTTCTATTCTGCCTTTTCCTCTTCTTTCTCTTCCTCCTCATCTCAGAGCAAGGCAGTTCTTCGATGAGTGGCTCTCTGGTTCCTAACTGGGTGGCCCTTGGACAAAATGTTCATTCAAGGTCCAAGTAAGAGGCCCACGGCGAACGACTTGGGCGAATGAAGCCTAGCTCAGAAGCTCTGCAACTGGCGCTTCAACTCACGCAGCTCCGCCGGGGCCATCCGGTAAGGTGCCTTAGACAAAGGCATCGTACGGGCAAAAAGCTCAATGGAGAACTCTACCTCCCGCTCAGGTGGCAAACCAGGGTAGATCCTCCGGAAAAGACGTCAGAGAACTCAGAAACAACGGCACATCAGAAAACTGAAGATCCGCTAGGCTCCAAAGAACAAACTGAAGCAAGGTACGCCACACAACCATCGCGGATCAAATGCGAGCTCTACAAAGGAAATAAATGGCCGACGGGTAGACCAGATACCTCGGAAGTAGAGGACGGCTCTCTAGGTATCCTAAACCGAACGGTCTTCCGCTGGCAATCAACCACGGCTGAGTGAGCCTCCAACCAGTCCATGCCAAGGATGACGTCAAAGTCACAAAGCTGCAGTGCGTACAACCTGGCCGGCAACTGGTGCCCCTCAACCTCGACTGTCACACCCTCCAGGTAACCAAAAGAATGCATATAGTCACCAGACGAGAGATCAACATCACATTACACTGCCTCTCAGGAGCGTGACAAGCAAGGGACTCATAGAATTCCTCGGAAGCAAAACACAAAGAAGCACTGGGGTCACCAAAACACGAGCAGCTCTGCCAAGGATAGGTAGAGTACCTATAACAAGGTTTGACGCCTCTGCCTACTCCCGGGTGAGCGCCATCATGCGACCACAACCACGCCCATGCTGCGCGCCTACTGGGCTGCTGCTGCTACTGCTGCGGCGGCTGCTGGGGGTACTGCTGCTGTTGCTGGTACGGCTGGTACTGCTGCGGTTGCGGAAACAGCTGAGCCTGCTGCTGGTACTACCCCCACTGCTGCTGACGCGGTGCTGCTGCTGAGGAGGGTACTGGTACTAAGGCGGCTGCTGAGCGTACGGACTGGCTGCTGCTACTGCGGGGCTTGCCCATGGGGCAATCCCTTGAAGTGGCCCAGTAAGCCACAGGTGTAGCAAAACTGCCTCCTAACTGCCCTGCTCAGCTCCCTGGACAACGGACTGCTCTGCAAACCTGGACTGGCGCTTCTGCTACCGTCTCCGACCGCCCCCATGAGTAGACAACTTCCTAAACTGTGAGCGAATCCCGACGCTTTCAGAAACTGCCCGAGCCAGAGGAAGAGGAAGTCACACTAACGCGGCTACCCACTAGACGCTGGTAAGGCGAGGACCTGGAAGAGGCTCCTCTGTGCTGCTGCTGCTGAGGCTGCCAGGTCTCTCTGTCCAAGGCGGTGGCTTCGCCACGGCCTCTCCCAAGGTGGTACACATGTGTGCCATCACACCCCACCTCAGGTCTGGTCTCAGTCTGCTATGAACCTCTCTGCACATGCCTGATCGCTACCTGCGACATGAGGCACATGCCTCAACAACCGGACAAACCTCTGGTGGTAATGCGAAACTGTGAGGTCCCTGAACAACGCGTGGAACTGGTCCCTGCCTCTCACGTCGAGCGTAGTCGAGGAAGTACTCGCCGTGAAGACCTACGAAAACCGCTTCCAAGTGATGTGATCCAACCTCTGCCCCACGGCGAACGACTTGTCGATTACTTCATCTAGGATAGTGGACCGAATGGAAACTGAGCTATGAAAGCCTGACATAACAATGACTCTAACTCAGTCATCGCACAAGCAACATCCTCCAACATCTTCCAATCCTGCTAGAGTAAGACCTCTTCTTACAAAAGAGCATCCGCTACGACATTCTCCTTTCCAGGATGATACTGAAGGTCGAAGTCATAGTCCTTAAGGAACTCAATCCATCTTCTCTATCGCAGTTTAATTCCTTTTGGGGAAAAGATACCTCAAGCTCTTGTGTCAGTGAACAGCTCAAATCTGACACCATAAAGATAGTGCCTCAAGATCTTTAGTGCAGGCACCACTGCCGCAAGCTCCAAACATTAGTCGGATAGTTACGCTCATGCTCCTTCAATGAAGGAGAAGCATACGGCCAACCATTCCCGCTCAACAATCCACAGCCTAAACCAAATCTGGAGACGAATCCGGTAAATGCAAAAAAACCCTCATCACCACTCGGCACAACCAATACTGGAGAGATGTGGCGTAGCCTTCAATAATTGAAGCTACTCTCACACTCCGGACCAAACAAACTTCACACCCTTCTAGTTAGGCTTTGACAGAGGGCGGCGATGGATGGCAATCCCTCAAGAATCGTCGAAACACCGCTAAACCAAGGAAGGAGAAACTACAAATTGACGATGGGGTCTGTTGGGTTGAATGCAAATTCATATCATTTCCCTCCTATTTTGATGATGACAAGAAGTGTTCTTAAAGCAATTTAATTGAAACATGTCAAAAACATCATACCTGAAATTCATGTTCAAAAAGTATTTTTCAAACCACATTTATCATTTATGGTCATGACAAATCATTTAACTAATGATATATGTGTTCATTTTTCAGGTACAAACATTTTTATGCAAAAGATGAGTCGACACACCCATCAATGGTGTCGACACATCAACACAGATTCAAAGGCAAAATGTGTAAAAATGTTGAGACTGTGTCGACACATGTCAAGAGTGTGTCGACACGAGTGGCAGTTTTTCAGAAATCAAGCCTACCCAGGTCGACACACTCTCAGAGCAGGTCGACACTAGATCCCGTTTCCAGAACAGCCAGTTTGAAGAATTGGGTCAGCAGGTCGACACACTCTCAGAGCAGGTCGACACTAGACCCAGTTCCCAGAACAGCCAGTTTGCAGATTTGGGACAGCAGGTCGACACACTCAAGAGCAGGTCGACACGGGACCCTCTTCCCAGAACAGCCTTCTACATATTCTGGACAGTGTGTCGACACTACCACCAGGGCAGGTCGACACACTACGGAAACTTTTCATCCTAAAAGTTGATGGCTGCCACGTGTCCTTCTAGGGCGATCAGAATCTTCCTAGGAATGCGTGCCCTTGTACCCCAAAAGGGTATCTTTGGAATCCTAAGGATATAAAGTGTCTTTTCGGCCAGCCTTCACAAGTGAGAAGGACCCAACTCTCTCAGAGCCTCCAAGAAGCTCCTGGCGGCCAAGAAGAGCTCGTGTCTCCTTCCCCTGCTCTCCAAGTGCTTCCAGAAGACCAATTCCCACCAATTCAAGGTGTGGGAATTGGAATTTGATTCCTGAAGACTTCTCTGAAGCATTCCAAGGAGGCAGATCCTGTAGAAGACTTCTTGGGTGAAGAATTCGAGGAAGATCCAACTTCTCAGATTGCAGAGCATCGACTTGGACTTCAAGCTTCACAAGTTCCTTCCCAATTCAAGCTTCTACAAGGGAGTACACTGAAGAACGAAGCCTTTCAATACAATTTACCTTTTCTTCTGTTCTTCTGAGATATCTTTTGAGATTATGCAAGTGCTTCTGCATAACTCTCTTTAGAGTTCTCAAACTTCGACTAGATCTGTTGCTAGAGGATCTTAGTCTTAAGTTGGTGTCTAGCAGTTTCAGTGTGAGCATTGTGCTCAGGGTGTTGTGAGCCGTCGAGCTCAGTTTGAGTTGTAAGCTCAGGGTTGGTTTGAGCAGTCTTGCTCTGTGTTTCTAGAGTAGTCTTGCTCTAGAGGTTGTGTGAGTTGTATGCTCTGAAGTGTTGGAGTTGTTAGGCTCCTTTGGGTGTGTAGCCCAGTTGTGTTAGTGAAGCCTCACGGGTTGTGAGGGGTGGATGTAGGAATCACTTGGGTGATTTCCGAACCACCTAAAAAATCCTTGTGCATTTGTCTTCTGTGGTTTGATTGATTCATCCGCTAGATGCTTGCATAGGATCCGTTTTTAATTCACTTAATCAACTTGCTTCACATCTAAGTTTTTCAACTCACTCAAATCTAATCAGATCTGTAGTTTTTCACTGATAACATTGCCTCTGATTCTAAATAGTTTTCAAATTGCTTAAGCTTCCGCAAAAGTGGCTAAGATCTATTCATCCCCCCCCCTTCTAGATCTTTTCCACACATTCATTTCGATCCTTCAATTGGTATCAGAGCGGGTTTACATCGATCTGATTTGAACTGAGCAGTTTTTGTTTCTGAGTATTGAGTGTTTGATTGTTTGCTTGTTTGTTTGCTTTAACTCTTTCTCTGTGCATTTACTTAAGTGTCATGGACTCAAAGGGTTTCATAGCTGAGGGCCATTCCATAAATAGGCCACCATTCTTTAATGGTTTGGACTATTCTTATTGGAAAAACAGAATGCAAGTATTTCTGAGGGCCCAGAACTATGAGATCTGGAAAGTAGTTGAGGTGGGTCCCTATGAGAACCAGGGAGAAGAAGATACCTGGACAAGGGAACAGATAAGGAAAGCTACACTGAATTATAGTGCCATGAACATGATTCAGTGTGCTGTCCATCCCAAGGAGTATTCGAGAATCTCTATGTGCAAATCTGCCAAAGAGATGTGGGATAAACTCGAATTACTCTATGAGGGAACATCTCAGGTCAAGGAGACCAAGGCAAATATTTTAGTTTCAGAATATGAACTTTTCATGATGAAATCTAATGAATCTATTTCTGAAATGTTTGCCAGATTCATGGTGATAGTCAATGGACTCAAGGCTTTGGGTAAGGAGTATACTGATGCAGACTTGGTAAGAAAAATTTTGCGTTCACTTTCTTCAGTTTGGCATACCAAGGCCACTGTTATTGAAGATTCAAAAGATTTGTCCAAAATTTCTTTGGATGAATTGATTGGATCTTTAATGACATATGAAATAAACTTAAAAAGAAATGAAGAACACATCATTAAGACCAAGCCTATGGCACTCAAAGCCTCTTCAAGCAACAAAGATAAAAATCAGGATAAAACAAGTTCTGAAGAATCTGAGTCGAATGAGGATGAGATTGCCCTCATGACCAGACAATTCAGGAAATTTTGAAATATAGGAAAGGGAAAATGACTGGGAAAAAGAAATTTCCCTCAGGTAAGAAGAATATTTCCTCTTCCAATTTCAATAAGAATCATAAACCTGATGAGAATGTTATCTGTTACAGGTGCAACAAGCCAGGACACATGAAGGGAGAGTGTCCTGAGAACAAAAAGGAAAAGCACAAGAGATTCCAGAAATATAAGAAGCCAAAGGCCATGGTAGCCACTTGGTCTGATGAAGACACAAGTGAGGAAGAAGAAGAGAAGAAGTCCTCAAGCTCAGAGAGTGAGGAAGTTTGCTTCATGGCCAACAGCACAGATGGAAAGGTAAATACTTCCTTTGAAGATTATAGTGTTGAAGATTGGCAGGATGTGTATGCAGAATTAGTTGAAAGATATTCTGAAATGAGAAAAGAAAATAAACACATCAAAAAGAAAATTGAAAATCTCTACCATAATCAATCTTCAAACAATAGAATCTGTGAACTGGAATCTGAAGTAACAGACTTGCTTGAAGAAAAAGAGAATCTCCTAAACCTAATTGATGAACTGAAACTTGCCTCTCAAAAGGCCTCCCAAGAATTCAGAAACTTAAATGAAAAGCTGGAAATTGAAAAACAAGAAAAACAACAGAAAATTGAAGAAATTGAAGTTCTTAAAAACCAGCTAAAGGAAAGGGAGGAGGTTATCCAAACCTTCACAAAAGGCCAAGATAACCTAGAGGCATTGCTAGGATCCAACATGACAACCACATCTCATGGATTAGGATTCAACAAGAAGAAACCCCAAAAAGACAAATCTGGTGAGAAAAAGGGAAAAGCACCACTAATTAATTTTGTCAAGGGTCCTAATCTGGAAAACACTGAAATTCAACAAACAGCAAACAAAACCCCAAACAAAACTCAAAACAAATCAAAAACCCAAAAACAAAAGAAGACTATCAGGTCGACACAGTCCCCTGACAGGTCGACACCAGTCCACAAGAAGAAGACTTCTGTGGCTGTTGTGTCGACACCAGTACAGGAGAGGTCGACCTGCTCAACACCAAAAACCAAAAACAACTCAACCAAAAATTCAAATAAAAATCTGAAAAATAAGAAAAAGGGAAAAGAAATAATCCATGAAAAACCTTGGACCTCCAAGACAACACTTCAAGAAGATTGGATTAATCCTTGGAACCAATGGTATGAAAATCCCTGTTGGTATTATCCTCAATACTCTTATCCAAATTTCTGGATGTACCAACACAATCCATGGATTCCACCTCCTCCTCTGAACTCAAATTTTCAAATGAAAAACTCTCCTCCAACCAAAAACAAAGATCTTGGTGCTTTCATTCCTAAAAGAAAGAACAAACAGAAAAAGGCTGAAAACACCAAAGTAACAAAACAAAAATCTAAAACAAATCAAATTTGGGTGAGAAAGGATTTGATATCTGTGCTAAATCATACTGATGGTCCCAACTCTGTTTGGGTACCAAAATCTTCTCTCCATTGATCTTTGTGCAGGAAGGTCGTGCACCCAACACCAATGTTTGGTTTCTTGATAGTGGGTGTTCACGACACATGACTGGAGATAGAGCCAAATTTTCCTGTCTAATTGAAAAGGAGGGAGGGTCAGTCACCTTTGGAGGTAAAAATAAAGGAAAGATCATTGGATCTGGTAAGGTTGGTCAAACTTCTTCAAACTCAGTAGATAATGTTTTGTTAGTTGATGGACTTGATTATAACTTGCTCAGTATTAGCCAACTATGTGACAAAGGTCACAAAGTTGTGTTTGAATCTGATTTTTGCAAAATAATTGATTCATCAACTGACAAAATCAAATTCTGTGGAAAAAGAGAAAACAATGTCTACATGATCAACCTTAATAAAAACTTTTCTGAAAATCTTTGTTTTGTTGCAAATAAAGATGAAATTGCATGGACTTGGCACAAAAGACTTGGCCATGCAAGTTTCAGAACTTTGAATAAGTTGTTAAGATTGAATCTGGTTAAAGGTCTTCCTGAATCTTTTTCTAGTGTTGAAGGTCAAATTTGTGGGATCTGTGCTAAAGGAAAACAAACTAGGAAATCCTTTAAAGCCTTCAATGAAGTACTCACATCTAAGCCACTAGAACTTCTTCACATGGACCTCTTTGGGCCAACAAGAGTTCTAAGCCTAAGTGGCAAGAGATATGGGTTTGTAATCATTGATGACTTTACTAGATTTACCTGGGTTATTTTTCTATCCCACAAAAGTGATGCATGCCTTGAATTCAGGAATTTCTGTACCACTATCTTAACAACTTATCCATTTAAAATTAAAAACATTTTAACTGATCATGGGGGTGAATTTGATAACACATCCTTTTCTGATCTATGTGCTGAATTGCAAATATTTCACAAGTTTTCTTCACCTAGAACTCCAGAACAAAATGGAGTTGTGGAAAGAAAGAATAGAACTCTTGTGGAAATGGCTAGATCCATGCTCTTAGGGAGTAATCTGCCCAAATCCTTCTGGGCTGAAGCTGTTAACACAGCCAATCACATCCTAAACAGAGCCTTGGTCAGACCAAAGATCAGAAAAACCCCCTATGAATTGTTGAAAAACAAAAAGCCAACTGTTGCTTACTTCAAAACTTTTGGGTGCAAGTGTTTTGTACACAATAACAACAAAGAAAACCTTGACAAGTTTGATGCTAAGAGTCAGGAAGCTATCTTCCTTGGCTATTCAGAAGTGTCAAGGGCTTTCAAAGTGTACATATTGAAAACCAAAACTGTTGAAGAATCACCACATGTTATTTTTGATGAAAATTCCTTTTCCACTAATGATTCTAAATCTTGCAGGGAAAAACAAGACAATGAAGAGGATGACCTCATTGTGGATTCTTCACCAACCGTTGAGGAGATTAACAACATTGAAGAGAACCTGAACAACAACTCACCATCTTCAAGTGGTTCAGGTAATATTGCTCCAGAAGAGGGCACTTCTCAACAGGTAATTTCTGAACCTCGTTTTCTAAGAGATCACCCATTAGACAGTGTAGTTGGCAACTTAAATGATAGAGTTAGGACCAGATCATCCTTCTTGCAAAACATTGAAGAAGACTCACTAGCTCTAATTTCCCAAATTGAACCCAAGTCAATTGATGAAGCCTTATCCAGTTCTGATTGGATTAATGCTATGCATGATGAACTTCATCAATTTGAAAGAAATCAAGTGTGGGAATTAGTGCCTAGACCTAGTGACCAAACTGTGATTGGCACTAGATGGGTTTTCAGAAATAAATTGAATGAAGCTGGTCAAGTAATAAGAAACAAAGCTAGGCTAGTTGCAAAGGGGTATAACCAAGAATTTGGAATTGACTTTGAAGAATCTTATGCCCCTGTAGCTAGACTAGAAGCTGTGAGAATTTTCCTTGCTTTTGCATCCTCCATGAAATTCAAAGTCTTTCAAATGGATGTCAAAAGTGCATTTCTAAATGGATATATAAAGGAAAATGTTTTTGTTGAACAACCTCCTGGATTTGAAAATGAAAAATATCCTAACCATGTTTTCAAGCTTAATAAGGCACTCTATGGTCTTAAACAAGCTCCAAGAGCTTGGTATGATCGTTTGAGTTCCTTTTTACTTGAGAAAGGATATTCCAGAGGTAATGTTGATCAAACATTGTTCACAAAAACAGTAAAAAATCAAATAATTGTTGTCCAAATTTATGTTGATGACATAATATTTGGATCAACTAATAAAGGCCTTTGCACTGAATTTTCAAATCAAATGAAGAATGAATTTGAAATGAGCTTAATGGGAGATTTAACATTCTTTTTGGGATTGCAGGTGAACCAAACAACTGAAGGAATCTTCATTAGTCAAACCAAATATGTCAAGGAGCTACTGAAAAGGTTTGACTTTCAGAACCTTAAACACTCAAGCACACCCATTGCAATAAATGCTAAGCTAGAAGAAGACCCATCTGGTAAGTCAGTTGATCCAAAGACCTACAGAGGTATGATTGGCTCTCTGCTCTACCTTACTACTTCTAGACCTGATATTCAGTTTTGTGTGTGCTTATGTGCTAGATTCCAATCTAATCCTAAAGAAAGTCATATGCTTGCTGTGAAAAGAATTTTTAAATATCTTGTTGGAACATGTGACTTAGGAATTTGGTATCCTGCTGGTTGCAAGTTAGAATTGTTTGCCTATTGTGATGCTGATTATGCTGGGTGTAAGTTAGATAGAAAAAGCACAAGTGGCTTGTGTGTATTTCTAGGTGGGTGCCTTATTTCTTGGGCTTCTAAGAAGCAACATTCAGTTGCTCTGTCAACAGCAGAGGCTGAGTATGTTGCTGCAGGTAGATGTGGAACTCAGATTCTCTGGGTGAAACATCAACTTCTTGATTACAACCAAGATTTAGGGTGTGTACCCATCCTATGTGATAACACTAGTGCCATAAATTTGTCTAAAAACCCCATTCAGCACTCCAGAACAAAACACATTGAAATTAGGCATCATTTCTTGAGAGATGAGGTTGCAAAGAAATCTTTTGAACTCCATTTTATTGAAACTGAAAAACAAATTGCAGACATATTCACTAAACCCCTTCCTGAAAACAGATTTTCATCATTAAGGAGAGAACTTGGTCTTTGTAAATGTCCACCTTCTTGATCTCTCTTAAGGTTTGGGTTGAGTGCTATGCATTGTCTAAGGGGGAGTTCTTTGCATTTCATAACTCCTTGCTTCCTCAAGCTACATTGTTCATATCTCTCTCACTTTCAATTCCATTTCCCTTTTTACAATAAATTCTCCACTTCTGATTGTGTTGAAACTTCTTGGTATATCAAATAGTGACTTGGAGAAGGACAGGTTATGCTTGTCTGGACACTTTCACTATGCGTGAGAACATATCTCCGCCAAGTACTAAGAAGTTAATATGCAATAGTTGAGGGGGAGCTTTTATTGTTCAAAGAGAATTTCTTTTCTGATTTCAAAACTTGCACAGTTTTCACTTCCATTTCCTTTTGGCAATGAATTCTTCAACTCTTATTGTATTGAAATCTCTTGGTATATCAAATGGTGACTTGGAGAAGGACAGGTTATGCTTGTCTGGACACTTTCACTATGCGTGAGAGCTTATCTCCGCCAAGTACCAAGAAATGAATATGCAATTGGTGAGGAGAAGTTCTTGTTGTCCAAGAAGAAAATCTCTTTCTGATTTCAAAAATGCATATCTTTATTTTGATGAAAAATGGTTGAAATCATCATCTCAGGGGGAGCTAGAAAATTCACAAGTCATCTTTTTGCAAATTTCAAAACCCTTCTTGCATTTCATCAATTCCTTGCATGATGTCCTCATTCTAAAGTCTAGAGTCACAAAATGAACCTTGAGTGATATATTATATTTTTTTAATCAACTTACAACTATGTCTCTCAATCCACAGAAATTCAGATCTCTTCCTAAACTAAATGACAATTTGTGCCTTGAACTTAAAACATTTCCTTGTTTGCAACTGATGACTGGATGTATTTGAATTCTATCTCACAAACTCTCCAAAATCTTGTAAAATCCAACAGAGCAATGGCATCTGTGCTGAGAAACTGCACACCTTCACAATGAATGAAGTGCTATGTATGTCATGAGGCATTATTGCTAACTCTGTTCAAAGGGGATCCAAATTGAAAATAACTTCAAAATTTAAGCAATTATGTGCTATGCTTTTTGATGATGACTGAGTAACTGGAAATATTGGCGTCTACAAAACGTATATTTTCATGTCAAAAGGTCATCATTTACCCCTTTGAGACTTGACAATGATTAAATCTTAAGTATCCAGGGACTATGGTGTGTAAAAAGCACTAGTACTTGAGTGAAAGAGATTTATATCATTTGATAGTTTGTTAAAAGAACAAAAATATGAAAATTATTGGAGATTTGTTTAGAAAGAATCATCTTCCTCCTTCATCAAGTTGTTCTTTAAGTTTGTGTTTTACTTTCAACACAACTGTATTTAGTCTAGATGACATCTTTAATTCTTGAAAATTGAGAAACATGGTAGTTTTTGGTTGATTGTTAGATACATTATATCCCTCAATTTATCATTTTGTTGATTCAAGTCTTGGAATGCTAATATCCTGTTGGAAATTGTTTGAAACACTTGAACTGTGATGAATTTTTGCAAAATACAACAAATGAATTTTTAAGCCTCTTAAAAATCCTTGAAATGATAATTCCTCTCATTATTTATCATTATAAAGATGTCCCCAAATTTCTCAAAAATTTCCTCTCAAAGATTCAAATTTCTCTCAAAGGCTGTGTCGACACAATCCTCTCTCGTGTCGACACACAACCCCAGTCAGGTCGACACACCCTTCCTCATGTGTCGACACTGCCTTCTTGCCAGACCCTTTTCAAACCTTTCGGGTTCACCTTAAACCCTTGTTGTTCCTGCGGGGCAGTGTACCACTGCATCTCTTTTGGCGTCAGGTCGACCCGACGGCCTCATTTCATTGTTTCCGGCAAGAACCTTCAAATTTCTCTCTAGCTCTCATCCTCCTTCCATCATCTCTCCATTCTTCCATTTCCTCTCCAATTCCACTCCTCTTGCACCATGGTCCGCAAGTTGGGTCCCCGCCGTGGCGCAAGATCAGCGGCCTCTTCAAGGCCAGTTCCGGCAGAGGTTCCAGTTGAACAGATGGAAAGAAGAACAAAGAGGAGAAACGATCCTGCCTCTTCTTCTGCACCTCTGAGGGCTTCCAAGCGTGGCAGGACCTCCACTTCAGGCAGAGGTGGTAATGTTTCAAACCCTAGACCAGAGATTTCGGGCGATTCCTCTGACCATCCTGAGGAATCATCTTCCTCTTCTTCTTCTGAGTCTCAAGAGGATATTCCCTCAGAATCCGTAAGTGCAGCCAAGTTGATTTTGAAGCCAAGAATACTAGACCTTTCAGACATCCAACTAGCAGACTCCCTTCCTGAAATTCAAACCTACTTTTCCTTTCAATCTTGGATACCTTTATTTCTGAATTTCAAGTCTGCTATCCAAGATTAGTTAGAGAGTTCTACAAGAACCTCACCTGCACAGACGAAGGGTATGAATCCAAAGTCAAGGGAATAGCCATAGACATGCCAACTGCAGTAGCTGCCTCCATTTTCAAAGTACCAGATGAAGGGGCAGACTACCATGAGTTTGAATTTGATTTACATGAAGCCTACTCCATCTTGACAGGCCTTCCTGCAGATGAATCAGATCCCAAACAGACCTATGTAACCAGGTTCAATGCAAATACCTTTCCACCTGTGTTAAGGGTCATCCACCACATTTTGACCACCATAATTACCCCTCAAGGTGGTGGAAGGGATAGGTTGACAGACATTCAGAGGTTCATCCTCTATTGCATGGTGAAAGACATCAAGATCAACCTCCATGTGATTCTCTATCAAATCATAGCTGAAACAACAAGGACAGACCTAAAGAGATCACTTCCTTATGGAGCACATCTGACCTCAGTGTTCAAGCACTTTGGTGTGCCATTGGAAAATGAAAAATCCCAATCCATTCCCAAGTCAAACATCTACACTTTTAAGAATATCCAGAAGTTTATGGGATTTAGATTGGAGGGAAATCAGATTAGAAGAGGACCAATTGTGGTTGAGGCCCCTCAAGCTCAGGAGGACCAGCCTCAGGTTCAAGGGGATCAGCCCCAAGCACAAGAGGACCAGCCTCCAGCTCAAGGAGACCAAAATCAGGAGGATCAGCCTCCACCTCATGAGGGCCAGCCTCAAGTTCAAGAGGAACAAGTTCACTTGCCAGAGGATCAGCCTCTAATGGATGAGGACCAGCCTCATATCCCTCCTGAAGGTGGCATTCAGCTTGAAACCCCTATTCCACCTCAGGATGATCCTTCCTCTTCCTTGCCACATACTTTTGAACCTCCACATTTCCCCTCTACATTCCAATCTTCCACTTCTTCTGGTGGGTCCTCAATTCCACCAGAATTGTTCTCTTTCCTCAATGCCAAATTTGATACATTGAACTCCACCATTCAAACAATGTCAGACCAATTTGAATTGAGAGTTCAAAGACTAGAGAACACAGTGTCAGCAAAATTTATTGAGCAGAAGGCAGCTTCAGATTATGCAGCTCAGAGATTTAACAGACTTATAGGCACTCTGGGAGATTCCTATATTGAGCTAAAAGAGCATCAAGACAAGTTGGAGAAAGTTCTTCAGGGAATTTTGGCAAATTCCCAAGCAGATGTCTTCAACACCAAGCAAACATTGCATGAGATTTCCAGCACCAGATTGTCATTTGCTCATTTTGTGGATGATTTAGAAAGTATGAGGAACTTCAATGAGCACATTGACAGGCAGATTACAGATTTGACCAAGGAGTTCAAGATAATGCAGAGACCTGGTTGGTCAGCTGGCTCATCATCTTCCTCACAACACAGTGCAGCTGATCTAACCAGACTTCAGGCCACTTTGCTAGAAAATTCAGATCGAATGGAACACTTTTTGAGCACAAAAATGATAACCATTCAAGATCAAATCAAGTCTAGCCTGAACTTCATGGAGAAAAGACTGTCAGACATTGAACTTCTTCTTGCTCCAATTCCTCCTCCTCCTCCATCTTCTACCTAATGTACATTTATTTTGATAATGGCAAAGGGGGAGAAGAATGAATGACTTGAATGTAATATTTTGATGTAATGATCTTTTGAATGAAATGAAATGGTTGTTTTGGCTTCAATGCAAAGTATTGTGATTCTGAATGCAAATCTTTGTCTTTGTGTTTGAATACTTGTCCAATTGTTTGACTTGTGTGCACAAAATTTCTAATTTCAAGTAACACTGTATCTCACAAACACATCATCAATTGTTACTGAACAACATCAAAAGGTCCTTGACAAGTATGAACAAAAAGGAAAACAAAAATTTAAACAATCAAAAATTGCTTAAAATCACACTTCATCAAAACCACATTGAAATATGGATTTAATGTTGCCATCATCAAAAAGGGGGAGATTGTTGGGTTGAATGCAAATTCATATCATTTCCCTCCTATTTTGATGATGACAAGAAGTGTTCTTAAAGCAATTTAATTGAAACATGTCAAAAACATCATACCTGAAATTCATGTTCAAAAAGTATTTTTCAAACCACATTTATCATTTATGGTCATGACAAATCATTTAACTAATGATATATGTGTTCATTTTTCAGGTACAAACATTTTTATGCAAAAGATGAGTCGACACACCCATCAATGGTGTCGACACATCAACACAGATTCAAAGGCAAAATGTGTAAAAATGTTGAGACTGTGTCGACACATGTCAAGAGTGTGTCGACACGAGTGGCAGTTTTTCAGAAATCAAGCCTACCCAGGTCGACACACTCTCAGAGCAGGTCGACACTAGATCCCGTTTCCAGAACAGCCAGTTTGAAGAATTGGGTCAGCAGGTCGACACACTCTCAGAGCAGGTCGACACTAGACCCAGTTCCCAGAACAGCCAGTTTGCAGATTTGGGACAGCAGGTCGACACACTCAAGAGCAGGTCGACACGGGACCCTCTTCCCAGAACAGCCTTCTACATATTCTGGACAGTGTGTCGACACTACCACCAGGGCAGGTCGACACACTACGGAAACTTTTCATCCTAAAAGTTGATGGCTGCCACGTGTCCTTCTAGGGCGATCAGAATCTTCCTAGGAATGCGTGCCCTTGTACCCCAAAAGGGTATCTTTGGAATCCTAAGGATATAAAGTGTCTTTTCGGCCAGCCTTCACAAGTGAGAAGGACCCAACTCTCTCAGAGCCTCCAAGAAGCTCCTGGCGGCCAAGAAGAGCTCGTGTCTCCTTCCCCTGCTCTCCAAGTGCTTCCAGAAGACCAATTCCCACCAATTCAAGGTGTGGGAATTGGAATTTGATTCCTGAAGACTTCTCTGAAGCATTCCAAGGAGGCAGATCCTGTAGAAGACTTCTTGGGTGAAGAATTCGAGGAAGATCCAACTTCTCAGATTGCAGAGCATCGACTTGGACTTCAAGCTTCACAAGTTCCTTCCCAATTCAAGCTTCTACAAGGGAGTACACTGAAGAACGAAGCCTTTCAATACAATTTACCTTTTCTTCTGTTCTTCTGAGATATCTTTTGAGATTATGCAAGTGCTTCTGCATAACTCTCTTTAGAGTTCTCAAACTTCGACTAGATCTGTTGCTAGAGGATCTTAGTCTTAAGTTGGTGTCTAGCAGTTTCAGTGTGAGCATTGTGCTCAGGGTGTTGTGAGCCGTCGAGCTCAGTTTGAGTTGTAAGCTCAGGGTTGGTTTGAGCAGTCTTGCTCTGTGTTTCTAGAGTAGTCTTGCTCTAGAGGTTGTGTGAGTTGTATGCTCTGAAGTGTTGGAGTTGTTAGGCTCCTTTGGGTGTGTAGCCCAGTTGTGTTAGTGAAGCCTCACGGGTTGTGAGGGGTGGATGTAGGAATCACTTGGGTGATTTCCGAACCACCTAAAAAATCCTTGTGCATTTGTCTTCTGTGGTTTGATTGATTCATCCGCTAGATGCTTGCATAGGATCCGTTTTTTAATTCACTTAATCAACTTGCTTCACATCTAAGTTTTTCAACTCACTCAAATCTAATCAGATCTGTAGTTTTTCACTGATAACATTGCCTCTGATTCTAAATAGTTTTCAAATTGCTTAAGCTTCCACAAAAGTGGCTAAGATCTATTCATCCCCCCCCTTCTAGATCTTTTCCTCACATTCATTTCGATCCTTCAGGGTCCTGGGAATCTCCCAATCTAACACAACTTGGACCTTTGCTGGATCAACTGCTACACCAGCACCGGAGATGACATGCCCAAGGAAATGAACCTCACGTATCTAGAAATCGCACTTGCTGAATTTAGCATACAACTTGTGCTCTCGGAGAACTTCTAACACTACCCTCAAATGCTTACAGTGTGTGGCCTCATCCGGAGAATAGACCAACACATCATCGATAAACACTACGGCAAAACTATCTAGATAAGGTCTAAACACCATGTTCATGAGATCCATGAACACTGCAGGGGTGTTGGTTAGACCAAATGGAAGAACTAAAAACTCATAATGTCTGTAACGGGTCCTAAAGGCCGCCTTGGACACATCCTCACTCCTAATCCTCAACTGATGATAGCCAGACCGCAAATCAATCTTAGAAAAGGCCGATGCATTCTACAACTGGTCGAATAGATCATCGATCCGCGGTAAGGGATACCTGTTCTTCACCGTCACTTGGTTGAGCTTCCTATAATCAATGCACAACCTAAGTGAACCATCCTTCTTCTTTACGAATAATATAGGTGCACCCCAAGGAGAAACACTAGGGCGAAGGAATCCCTTATCCAGCAAGTCTTGCAACTGCTTCCTTAACTCCGCTAACTCCGCAGGTGCCATTCGATATGGAGCCTTCGAGATAGGAGAGGTGCTTGGAAGCAACTCTATGGTAAACTCTATCTCTCTAACCGGTGGCAAACCAGACAAATCATCGGGAAAAACATCTGGAAACTCCTGCACTACATCAATCTTCGCAAGAGTAAGTGACTCGTCAGCCTTTGGTACTAATACCACGCTGGCAAGAAAAGTGTCATGGCGAAGATGACAAACTTTCCCGCTAAGTTCATGGCGAAGATGACAAACATTCCTCATCTCCTTCATGGCGAAGATGACAAACTTTCCCACTAAGTTCCTTGGCAATGGATGTGAAAACTCATCCTCACCAGGAATACGAAAAACAATCTTCTTCCCATGACAATCCACTAATGCATAGTGATCCTCTAGCCAATCCAGACCCATAATTGCATCATAGTCCTTCATCTTTAGCAAGAGAAACACCCATCTAGGACTCTATCCTCAATGCACACAGGTAAGGACGGGATACACTTCCTAGTCGATACCGTTCCCGCATGTGTGTGCACAGACAATGGAACCTCTAACTCTACAGCCTCTACACTAGACTCTAAAGCTAACTGCCTAGCAAATTGCTCGGAAATGAACGAGTGAGTGGCACCTATATCAAATAAAACCCGAGCATGCACACCCATGAAAAGAACCGTACCTTCGGTGACATGCTCCACCTACTCAGCATCCTCTCGAGCTAAGGCAAGCACTCGAGCTTGAGCTCGAGGCCTTCCTGGTCTTCCTATAGCTGGCGCTGCTGCTGCTGCCGCTGCTAGGGCTGGCACTCCATGTTGGACTCCCTGTTAAAGTCTAGGGCAATCCCGAATCTGATGCTCATTGCTCCCGCACTTCAGACACTTTCCCGCCATCTTCCAGCACTCGGTACCACCATGTGCCTTTCCACAATGAGGACACTCCTTCTTGCCTCTGGGAGATCACTAAGTAACAGCCTGCTTACTGCTAGCTGCCACAGGACGCTGCGGTGATTGGTACGCCACCTTCTTTCTATCTTGCCACTAGAAAGGAGGTGCAGATCTCTTCTGCGACGCCTTCTTCTCCTCAAGGTACTTCTCCTTCTTTCCCTCTTGCCTACATGCAGTGCTAAGGGCCTTATCTAAGGTGCGATGATCAAATGCTACCAGCCTCGTCGTCAGTGATGGCTTAAGGCCCATCTGAAACTTCTTCGCATTCCTGCGCTCATCAGCCACTATGTGAGGTGCATACTTTGATAGCTCTGCAAACCTAGCCTCGTACCCAAGTACGGTCATGGAGCTCTGAGTGAAAGTGAGGAACTCCTGCTTCATCTTGTCCTGAATATACTCTGGAACGAACTTGGCCTGAAAGATCCTCATGAACTCATCCTAAGCAACCTCGACAGCACCGTCCTCAAATTGGGTACGCAGTAACGAGGCCCACCACACATCGGCTCTCTCCTGCAGCCAACCAACCATAAGCACCAAGCCAACCCATCTAAACTTACTATAATTGAACACATAACAACTAACACATACCTATAGCATATGGGTGGCCAAGCTGACCTTGTCATCCTCAGCATACCTAATCGCTCGGAAGATCTTCTCGATCTCCCTCATCCAGCTCTCTGCTAACAATGGGTCACTCTCCCCCTTAAAAGAGGGTGGAGCCATCCCTTGATTCGCTCCATGATGCAAGGACCACCATGGTCATGCCCCTGGGGAATTGGAGTTGGAGCCTGAGCCTGCTACAACAAACAACATAATTTACACATATGCAACATAGCATCATAACAATTATATAGTTAAATAAAACAAACTACTCTATCTAATCATTTCTAACTTGAGCGTCCAGCTGAGCTTGGAGTGCAGCCTGGGTATGGGCCTGAGTCTGCATGGCCTGCACCAGACCTTGCACGAATACTCCATAGTCTACTGGTGGTGGTGGAGGAAGAACAAAAGGACCCTGTGGTGCTGGGGCCTACTGCTCACTCCTCTCCTCTCTACTCTACTCATCCTCACGAGCAGGAACACTATGCCTACCATGAGAAGCCATAGCCTGCAAGATAATTTAATCACATTTAGAACTAAGTTAATTAATTCCTAACCACTTTCTTATCTATCTTTCATTCATTATTAATCATTTCTACACATGTGGACAAATCTATAAAGACTTAGCATATTATGAAGATGATGGCATTTATTCATGTACAATCTCAACCTCTTTCTCCGATACCACTCTCTATAATGACCCTCCTTATACCAGTACGATTATACCAATCCACATCGGTATAATGAATGCCGTCACAGTGGGACATTGACCCAACGATTACAATAAGTTGAGATGTGTACAAATATTGACATAGAACAATGGAAAAAAATGGACTAAATGTCATTCTTATTCCATCATCATCGTTAAATATCCACAGTCTGAATAGCATTTAAAGAAAAAGCTAAAGTCCACATAATTACAATTCTAAATCAAATTACATTGTTCAGATGAGATACATCACTTGTTCATTACATACTTATGAAAAGGAAAATACAATGATGAGATCTCCACACTAAATGCTACTCCTCTCGCTCGGAGTCGCTCCTAACTATCTCCTCGGAAGAAGTGGAGACACCTGCACATGTATGCCGAAGTAAGAATGAGTCTAAAGACCCAGCAAGCAATCTATATACATCATCCTTACACACATCATATGTACATGCTAACATTCAATGGAAGAAATTTACACATGTAGCATGGTTTATACAGGTTAAACTACTAAGCATGGAACTTATAGCATTAGAGACACATTACACATGCTTTATTTTACTTACAACAATTAAATATAGAACCTATAACATGCTTTCTACACAATTAATTAACATGCTTAAGCATTCAAAACCCATTCAAATCGTATTACAATGCACACAACCTAAACATGGAACTACACATAATGTAAGCATCACACCTAGCATGGATTCTATTTTAACTCTCATGAATTTACTACAATTACACATACCATTTAGTTGCTGTTTTAACATAAATTAAACATAATCACAATATTTACATTTGTTCACATGCTATCACATTCACATACTCATTTACACATTGCACATTTCACAATTCACTTACACTTATGCACATTTTCACATTTAAATGCCATGACACATAGTCCAAACCACCACTAGAAGGACACACATAACACATACACTTATCCATCACCTAGGCAATGTAGTAATGGATCTTGGTTAACTGCGCAGAACCGGGAGAAACACTCTCCACCCTAACCAGTGGAACTTGTCCACCTCCAGGATTTCATCCTATTTGCCCATAGGATTTCACACACTATGAACCTTCCCGTAGGGACTTTACTATGGTACAGTTCCACAGCCCTCTATGGTAGCAGTGTCACCAATGGCACATTTTTAAACACATTTCACTTAAACTACCCATTTACTTACATGGTTCACAGGCACTAATCATTTTATACTCATGCACTTAAGCACACACACATGGGTTCTCATTTACTAATTTCAACCTTACTGTTCCAATTGACGAATAATTATAACAAAGATCTAATCATGCTGAAATTTACTGAATCACACCAAATCACATTAAACATACTCACATGGTCATTTTCCTATATTAAATTAAAAATAGTACTTACTATTGTCCAAACAATATAAAATGTTTACCACCAACTACTAACAGGTTAATCATCACATATACAAATTTTAGATTTTTCATAAACATATACAATTTTATGATAATTAAACAAGCATTTTGCAGATTTATCAAGAAACTTAACTAAACATGTTTTACAGTATTACACTTGTATTTAGCAGTTCCAGAACCTGTATTCACCAGTCATACATTTACATAAAATTTCTGACATTTTAACATGCACAATATATTTCATTTGGAATTAAAAATAGGAAAATTCATGCTCATTGTTCTATTCCAGAATTTGAATAATTTACACAGTAAACAGTAATTCACCCAAATCTCATGACGTGACCTGACATATGTATATAACCTACAAATTTTTTTTGAAACTCTAATTGAACACAATCTATGTAAACAATAATTATAAGGCTAAATCATGCTCAATGTCTCTTTCAGAAATTCCAGTAATTAGTACAATATACGAAAATTCAACACAATCCCATGGCATGTTCTACTGGTATACTTGACCACACAAAGAATTTTACAGCATATACTTATGTTTAGAAATCCAGAATTTAGGTCACACATCAAAACATGTATTCTGTCAAAACTGATAAACTTGGCGGCACAGAGGCTGCCGCCAACATGAGTTAAACGACCCAGATGTGGCCGCCAACCTTGGATCTTAACGGCACTAGATGCTGCCATTAAGTTCCTGTCTGTGCAAACACAGACTAGATGTAGAAAACTGATGAAGGGGGGTTCCAGGACACGAGGGAAAATCTGTAAATTCCTAGGACCTTCTAGACATGGTTAGGGACAAAGTGCACAGGTTTACTTGCCTCTCAGAAATTTGCTAAATGAAATTATTTACCGACATGCCTCCCTCGGCCAGTGCCAAGATGTGCTCCAATCTCTCCTCGATCCGACTTCTGTGTTGATGGATAAGCACGCCAGAGTCGAGGAAGCTTCACAGATGAACCAAGTCCCTTCCAGTCAAAGAAGATCGCCGGAAGGAGCTTCCAAACGCCAGATTCATCTCCAAAGTCTCAGGTTCACACAGAAAGTTATGGTTTTTGACAAAACACCAAAAGGGTCTAATCCGGCAGCAAGAGGGGGGTTTTTATAAGCCAATGGGTTTTGGGGTATGGGAAGATAGGGTGCCCGACCATTGGGAGTCGGTTTCCTAAACAGGGGCCAAAGAAATCGCGGGCGTTTCTAGATCTGAATCCGCAACAAATCTGGGAGATAGACGTCCACATACCTGGTCGCCTACCAGGCGTTAACGTCCATCGATCTGGACGCTGACTACCCTGTAACGTCAATTCATGTTGACTCCAATTAGTCTTTTGGCCAGAACACAGAATTGCAGAAAACCTTGCTTATACTATGTACATACATGCAAATAATGTATAATTAAATACTAGCTATACAATGTAAATACAAACATCATATACATAACAAACATATATATACATATGTACAACGATACTCAAAATAATATGTACAAAATATTTACATGCATATACATGGCACTATACACAAGTATCGAATCAACACACGGAAAAAAAAAAAAGGACAAAATTCAAGGCCTTACACTAGACTTGCAAAGGTATACACAATAAATAGGAATTTGGAAATAATCATGGTTCTGACACATTTTGAACAAGATCTTTCACAAAGAACATAGAACAGATAGTGATGGAAAAGGATTAATTCGGTGGTATACTGAATGGAATTTGAGGAAAATGGTGGCAAATGATTCCTAACAACAAGCAGTATTCCAGTAAAATTTCGTAGCATGAGATCAAGTGTACATAGAGATCTAAAATAAATATGAGGGTTCGGGGACTGATGATAATAGAACTTCAAAAATAAATATCTCAAGATAGAGTCGATGAAAATTAGAGAAACTAGAGGGCTTTTGTTCCTGATGTTAGGAACATCTTACAAACGAGATTAATTAGGTTTAGCTTGTGAGAATGCCTATATCACGCCCCTCTAATTTAGCAGCGGAATAAATCGGAGAGAGACGCGAACAACGAGTATGGTAACGACAATTGTGCATACTTTCGCAAACATCAGAGCATCTAGTGAACAATAGTTGAAATAACTCTTTGTTTCATTATAAAATCACTAAGACTATGACAACCACTAATTCGAAGCCAATACATAGGGCTCAATGACATCATTACATTGAAAAGAAATCTAAAGCAACAACTACTAGACTCCCATTGTGCTAGGGTAACTTCGTTATTTGACTTCGGGTCACTCATCACTCTGGTCTTGTCCCATTGGTACGTATAACCGTCATTGTCCGACTTACCTGAGACACAATAACACAATAACAATAACGAGGGTCGCGTAACGCCCAGTAGACTTATATCTTAAGCTCAAGCATGCTTTAAGTAATTAATGCATTACACGGCAGAGTAACTAATGATAGAGAGAGTCATGTAAAGTCGAGAAAGTAACAGCACAAGTAACATGGTTCAAATAGCAGATGAATCAAGTATAGCACGATGACTAAAGTCAAGTCACGATAGAAAACGATAATAATAATAGCAAGTAACGATATTGTCCAGAATAGCAAGCGACATGTATAGCAAGAAGAGATGATAGTAGCTGGTCATGTAAAGAGTAAATTGCACTTTGAATGTGATCAAGTCGCGATAGCACATAGTGACTCAAGATAGCGAGTATCAAGTAGAGCAAGTAGAGTGTAAGACATGATAGTGTGTAACGAGATAGCGTGTAACAAGATAGCGTGTATGATTGCACAACGTTGCACTAGTGGAACACGACAGTAGTCACTTCTAGGACAGTAGTCGTTTCATGATGTACATTATGTCTGAACTCCTCAGACTAATGTTTAAACAGTTTGTGATAGCACAATAATATCACAGTACGTCTGAACTCCTCAGACTAATGTATAACAGTCAAATGTCTAGCCAAGATAGTATAGTCAGAACCGGTGCAATGCAGAACACCGTCAATAGCCCCTGCAGGTATTTTCGGGTGGCTCTCTGCCCCCAGGACTAGATTGGAGCCCCTCGGACACTCTCCCCGTCCGCCCTGCACGTATGCATTTGATACAGTAGAGTCATAAGACCCATATTATAGCGCTAGACAGTCACGAAATAGCACAAACGATAGGAGCCACACAGCTCAAAGGGTAACATGAAGTGCTAGATGAATAGACGAGAGAGACGAGATAGTAGAGTGAACGTGAATATGAGTAACGAGCGAGTATAGCATAGATGAGATCTTATGGTCATTGCACATGAAACGTCGAGTAACGAGTGATGGTAACAGTTGCACAACACGCGTGTAAGGTATTGGCAGTCAGGTAGAACTCACGATCTTTCCGCTGGCCTCGTTATGCACAGGTCCAGAGGTCCGGCGTGATTCAAGATAAGAGCGAGAGAACAATCTAAGGCCGTTTGGATCTTACTGATCTCTAGAGTGTATCATAGGTGTTAGGGTACAACCAGCTCATCGACCATGTGGGAATCCATGATCAGAGGAGACTGACGGAGGCCTTGCACAGGATTCACTAGTCCGGCGGAAGGAGTATCCGACGGAGAGTTCGTCCAGTCATGAGAGTGTGTAATTATAGAAACATGTACTCGACGTTCTAGACGAATTCTAGAATAGTGGTACAGCGAGTCTTGCACAAGATGTTTTCTGGCCCAAAAACTGAGATCGCGACGTGGTCTTGCAAGGATCGCGACGGGTCGTCAGATCAGGCAGGCAGAACATGACAGGGGTACTGTCGCGACCAGAACGCGACAGAGGTACTGTCGCGACCTGACCTCAGAACGCGACATATCGGGCCGTCGCGTTCACAGGGTCTGCGCCTGAGTCCGACCGGGATCTGACATGCTCTTGGTTCAGACTTACCATGTTTTGACACAGGGGTGATATTCATGAAATGCCTATATCTCTCTATATGCTGACCTTTTGACAAACTCTCAACATAGAAAATGTCAAGGACATCTATCGAAGAACTTTTGTGTTGTGGGCTGGGTCTGAATCCATCTCTAATTGCATGCAATACAGGAAGAACGTAAAAAAGCCCTAAACATGCATGACTACGTTGCGACTTACATGTTAGGCTTGTAACATGAGATCTACTGATATTTGGATAAAACGTTTAACATAAACAATGACCAGGACAATTCGTGGAAGAACTTTGATGTTGGGGTTTTAACCTAATTCGGTCTTGAACCTTGTGAAAAACATGAAGAACTTAAAGTTAAATGCAACCTGAAAACGCAATCCTGCATGACTCTATTATGAAGTTTATAACTCTCTAACTAATGATATTTAAATGAAACACTTACCATAAAAGATGACCATGACAACTAGATAAAGAACTTTTATGTTGGAGGCTTGACCTACTTCGGCCTTTAAGCTTGGCAAAAATAGGAAGAACTTAAGGCTATCTGCAAACCCGAAAACACAGTATTATGCATGGCTCTCTTATGGGGTTCATAACACTCTAACTAGAAACTTTTAGACAAAACTTTTAACATGAAAGTTGATCGTGACTACAAGTAGAAGAACTTTGATGTTGATGATTTAGTCTCATTCGGTGCATAATAAGAAGAACGGGAAACGCCCTAACTGTGCGCGACTTAGGGAGAACGACTAATACACAAAGGATACTCCATGAAAATTAGTAAAACCAGAAGCAAATGAAGCTAGACTCGAAGCTCTACAAGATGGTATTATTTTTCTTTAATATTGACCCAAGAATGCCTACCTTTGAATGCAAAGAACTCCCTGCAGGTTCCTGGTTCGCTACAGGGCGAGGTGGAAGAAGACCACGTTTTCCCCCAGCCTTCTCCTCTCCTCCAGCGCCCGAAACATGCTGCACACGACCCCAACTTGATGTCCAACCTTCCCCAAACGTTTTGTGAAGAGTTCTTATAGTTTTAGGGTGCTACTTCATGTCCTAATAGGACTAGGAAAGAGGGCTGCGAATTTCTGCATTCTAGTTTCCAAAATCTGAGATTTCTCTCATCCAAAGGAGGTAGCAAAGGTTTAGGAAACCACCTCTTAGAGTTGGGTCTGGTTTTGACTTACCTTGTATGACTAATTACCCTAATTTAAACCCTAATGTGCCCTTCACAATTATTGCATATTTACAGGTACGAATTTCTGAGTATTTTTATGTTCCAATTTTATTATTAGGCTAAAAATGATCCATTGGCCCATTTTCATTAATGGGTCACTAATACATAATGTTATAAGTCTCTCCAACCTATTTATTTAGTTTATGGTTGAGTTATTTTTCCGTGTTAACAATTTTCCGACTTAGTTCCCTAATTCGGTTAACTTGGTCACGTGTAACGTACACTTGGCCAATCGGATTTTTCGTTGCTCGAATCTCTTCATGAAACTCTTAAGAATAATGTTTGAGGTTGATTTATAAATTTTACGGAATTTTCTAATGTGTTTCTCACGTACGATAGTGGTACGTAAGTTCTATCATTTCGATAATACGTAAGTTATTTATTTACTATTTTCATACTTGAATTTGTTCATGGGTCATAAGTTGTCCATTGATCCAATTCCTTTTATGGACTATCCCCACATATTGTTTGGAGTCTACCCATAATTTTTATTTCAATTGTTAATCCACTTGGCTCATGAAATAATGGATTCTCCAATTTATTCCCTATTTACAATAATAAGTCACATAAATTCTAAATCATGGTCCGAATTATTTTTCTATGCCCAAATTTCTTAATGGGTCATTAGATAATAATTTTAAGGTATAACTATTATTTTCATAGAATTTTATATGAGTTTCTACTCATGCAATAATGATGTGTATCTTTTAACTAGTTTGATTTTTATTAATGAGCAAAATTTTCATTTATCTATAATATATATATTTTTAATTAATAAAATTTCTGGGGTATTACATCCTCCCCCACTTAAAGAGAATTTGGTCCCCAAATTCATATGATATGATACGACTACCAAGTTATTATGGATATTTCATTCCATCATCTCCCCCACTTAGGGTTTTGCTATAAAATTAACTAAGGGTGTAATGATGGTACCTTGTCCACCTTCATTGGCATGATTCATATCCACGAGAGCTTGTAATCATCCTTGGCGTGGAGTTTGGTTCCTCTTTGTTGGACAATCGATGACTCGATGTTGTTGACTTCCACATCGCAAGCATCTGCCGAATTTCTTCCAACAGTTATCTATCTGATGCCTTGGTTTCTTACAAAATTTACAGAATTCCTTACTCTCCACTTTCCCTTTCATTCTCTGGCTAACTATTGTATTTCTTCCTTTATTATCATCGAATGAGTAGCACGTCCCCTTTTTAACACCTTCTTGTTATGGATCTTTTCAAGGAGTTCCATGGCGTCCTCTACTAATTGAGCTCTCAATACCATGACTGAATATACTTCAATGTCTAGTGGAGCCAAATTTTCCCAAAATATAGGTCTCAACCCTTCTAAGAATCTCTTGGCCTTCATCTTCTCCGTACTCACCAAATGTGGTGCATATTGCGCTAGTCTTTCAAATTGCACTTCATAATCTGCTACCGACATCATACGTTGTTTCAAATTGGCGAATTCATTTGCCTTCTTCTCACGAATCCTCTCGGAAAATATTTGGTGTTGAAGAGTTCTAAAAATTTATCCCACTCTATGTTGATGTTGGGTAATTGCCGACTGGCAGCTTCCCACCAGGCTCTAGCATCGCGGTCCAACTGGAAGGTTGCCAGAAGGACTTTCTCCTGCTCTGAACATTGCATAACCCTAAAGATCCGTTCCATTGCCTTCACCCAATTTTCAGCTTCATCGGGATCTGGAGTTCCATTAAACCTAGGGGGATTTATTCGTTGAAAGTTCCCATATAAGTCTCCTGCCCCATTTCTTGCTCCTGCTTGAATTACGTTGTTAAGGGCTTGAGTAAACCCCTGTAGGGTCTGTTGTAATTCGTACATAGGTGCATGCTCGCCAGCCATCTCCTTGGTCTCCTGCGAGCAATAATAATTTTGTTAATTTCTTTTTAAACTTAGGGTGTTTGTACATATAGTTAAGCTCCTAGCATAACCCCAAGCTTTACCCAATCTCTCACATAGGTATGGTGGTTGTCTTAGACACGGTTATGGCAGTTCACCTAGAACATCCTAGGACCTAAAATATCCTAATAAGGACATCCTAGGCTCTGATACCAACTATCACGCCCCTCCAATTTAGCAGCGGAATAAATCGGAGGGAGACGCGAACAACGAGTATGGTAACGACAATTGTGCATACTTTCGCAAACATCAGAGCATCTAGTGAACAATAGTTGAAATAACTCTTCGTTTCATTATAAAATCACTAAGACTATTACAACCACTAATTCGAAGCCAATACATAGGGCTCAATGACATCATTTGTAAGACCCTCGAATTTCCGTCATATTTTTTTTCGTATTTAGGTGAATGATTGTGCTTATGTATGTATGTACGTATTTACGTAGATATTAAAATAGTATAATTACGTGTATATGTGTTTATATTAAACGTAAATAATGTATATATTGCATGGTGATAGTATGAATATAATACCATGTACATATTGCATGTATAGAAGCTTGGTATGCATGGTTTTCTGCATAATTAGGGTTCTTGCCGAAGGCCCTATTGGCGTCAACCCCTGGCCGCTGAGGTGGTGTCAGCGTCCATCCATGGACGCCAACACTCACTCTGGCGTCCAGCGATATGGACGCCAACTTCTCTGACCTGCATGCGTTGCAGAGCCAGAAAACCCGGGAGCAAGGCATGGCCACCATTGGGGGATGTCCCCCAACGGCTCTCAGGCTGTCTAATCAGTATGGTGAGTGGGTGAGGGGCTCTCCTAAGTCCTGAACCCGGATTTGGCCTCTCCCCACTTCTCATTTCACCTTTGCAAGAGGAGAGAAGAGGAGAGAAAACCCTAGAGCATTCTGTGAGAAAACCCCACTTTAGAACCCTCAAATCCGACCCCTTGAAGCTGGATTTGGAGATCTTTTGCATCAAGGAGGGAGCTGAAGCAAAGGGAAGGCTTCCCCATCATCCCCTCGGCGTGGAGATCACCCAGGAGCTCGGAGGAAGGCGTTCTTGAAGACACTTCTGCAACTTCTTGGAACTGCCCAAGGAGGTCTTCTTCGAGCCATAAACCTCTTGGAGGATTTTTAAAGAGGCAAGTGACCTATCTATGGTGTCCCCGTATGAGTCTAGGTGGTTTTTGTGATTTTTAAGGATTTTTCCTCGAGTCCTAGACCCTCCAATTCACCCAAGTTTCAGAGCTCGGGTCTATGTTTTCTGCACAGACCTGGTTAGACGGCAAGGTCCCTGGACGTCCAGTTTATGCTTTGCGTCCATCGACCATGCCGCTGACTCTGAGTCAGCGGCCAGAGACCGCCGTCTAGTTCTTCAGGACAGAACAGTGAGCTGTTCTGTCCCTCTTATATGTTAATTTCGTTATGATTTCCGAGATGAGGATATATGGTATACCTATACGCTACGTATGTTATCATTGTGGTGTGTGGATGAGTGTGGTATGGGTGATGGTGAATGTGGACAATGGTGTCTTTAAACTTATGAGCATGACTTGTAGATAATTTTGCAAACCCATGTTCCATGACTAGGATTAGTTGAATGCCTTGATTTTGGTCTAATTATGAAGATTGTGGGTCAGCATGTGGTTTGCCAATTTAGATAACTTATCCATGCTTGTGCAATTTGTTAATAGTTTCGGTTCGATAAAATAGGAGTGTATAAAAAAAATGATTCGTAGTGTTAAATCCATAGATGTATGAATTAGGGAAATTCTGTACTCTAAATTCATGCATATATTGGTAGCTTATGTTAAACAGCAAGTGGTAAGTTGCATGATGTGTAAATTCCATGTTAATGTAAATTGCGAATAACACGCTAATTAGGTGTTTGATTTTCTGTAAATCCTATTTAGCTCAGAAAAATCTGAAAAAATGAGGGTATGATTTTGAACCTGAAAACAACATGTGGTTAAAATTTCAGGTTAATTGGAACAGTAAATAAAAAGTTCTGTATTTTCATGTGAATTGTGAATAATTCGTACATATGATCGTAATGTGATTTTATTTTGTTTAAACCAGCATGATTAGTGTGTTTACTGTGTGTTAAACCTTGAAACTCTATAGTACCATGTTAGTAAAAACAGAGGTGTTCATGTGAGTGAGAAAGTGAATGTGATGGAAAGTGTAAAGTGTGAAAACCATGTGTAAAACGGTAAATGTGTAAAAGTGTAAACTATGCCAATGTGATACTGCTTCCGAGAAGGCAGTGGAGCTGTATCAGGGAAAAGTCCCCCTGAGAAAGTTCATTGTGTTAAGTGACCCTAAGGGCATTAGGGGGAAATCCTGGAGGTGGACAAGTACCACTGGTTAGGGTGGAGACTTGTTCTCCCGGTCTGCGCAGTCCAAGAGTCACCATTGAATTGCCTAGATGGTGTCTATGTGTTATGTGATGTGAATGTGTCCTTCTTTGGTGGTTTGGACTATGTGTCACGGCACCTAAAAATATGTGTAAAGTGTAATGTGTAAAGTGTATGTGACCATGTGTAAATGTGTAAGTGACATGTGAATGTGTATGTGTAAAGTGGATCATGTGAAAGAGGAAACTAGTGTAAAGAAAAATGTGAAATCCTAGATATGTAAATGTGTTATTGAAACCCATGTGAGACTAAATCTGAAACCATGTGAATTCAGAAAATGTATGTTATCATACTCATGTTTATGTGTGCAAAAGTGTTTAGAATCCATGATAGGAACAACAAATGAGTATGTGAGTACAATGGCATGATGGATTGTTCATGTGTTATGTTTAAGCAACGTTGTAGCTTTCATGTGTAGGGTTATAGTCATTGAACCATGTAAAAATCAGCAACCTAAAGCATGATAAAAAGTTATGTATGTACTTAAGAACATGTGGAATCCATGCTAATTACGTTCCCCGTTCATGTATGTAAATTGTCCATGTCAATAGCTCTCACGTTTTGATTAAAGTCTCATGATGAATTGAATAGAGACCATGTGATAGGTGAATGTTACTTTTGAAATCTGAAAGCATGAGTTATGTATAAAATTGTAGAACCTTCATGATAGGTTGAAAACTTGAATGGACTAGCATGCTATGTATTGTTAATTGAATGTGCATGTGGAAACCACTAGGACTTATACGTGTATATCATGCATAGTGTTACTTGCTGAGTCCCTGGACTCACTCCTTGCTTTGGCGTACAGGTGTAGTTGGTGACACGACACCGTTGGAGGAGACGGTGGAGACGGACTCCGAGCGCGGAGACTAGTTAGTTGGAGCTTCTTTGTGATTGTGTACTTCGTAGTATGTACTTGAACATTGTATTAGAATTATCATGAAAAGAATGTAATATGTGGACATTTTGTATTTAAGTAGCAGCAATTTAATTTATGTGGACTTAGTTCCTTTTTGCAAATTGTAAACTGCATGTATGTTTAATGTGGATGATGAATGAATGGAGATAGTTCTCTTTTACTTCCGCTACTCTGTTATTTATATTCGCGTGTATCTTAGCTGTTTGTATCGTTGGGTAAATGTCCCACTGTGACTGGTAGCGCTCGCTATACCGACGTGGGTTGGTATAACCGTACCGGTGTAACGAGGGCCGTCACATCATTACATTGAAAAGAAATCTAAAGCAACAACTACTAGACTCCCATTGTGCTAGGGTAACTTCGTTATTTGACTTCGGGTCACTCATCACTCTGGTCTTGTCCCATTGGTACGTATAACGTCATTGTCCGACTTACCTGAGACACAATAACAATAACGAAGGGTGAGCGATAACGCCCAGTAGGACTTAATATCTCAAGCTCAAGCATGCTTTAAGTAATTAATGCATTACACGGCAGAGTAACTAATGATAGAGAGAGTCATGTAAAGTCGAGAAAGTAACTGCACAAGTAACATGGTTCAAATAGCAGATGAATCAAGTATAGCACGATGACAAAAGTCAAGTCACGATAGAAAACGATAACAATAATAGCAAGTAACGATATTGTCCAGAATAGCAAGCGACATGTATAGCAAGAAGAGATGATAGTAGTGGTCATGTAAAGAGTAAATTGCACTTTGAATGTGATCAAGTCGCGATAGCACATAGTGACTCAAGATAGCGAGTATCAAGTAGAGCAAGTAGAGTGTATGACATGATAGCGTGTAACGAGATAGCGTGTAACAAGATAGCGTGTATGGTTGCACAACGGTGCACTGGTGGAACATGGCAGTAGTCACTTCTAGGACAGTAGCCGTTTCATGATGGTACATTATGTCTGAACTCCTCAGACTAATGTTATAACAGTTTGTGATAGCACAGTAATATCACAGTACGTCTGAACTCCTCAGACTAATGTATAACAGTCAAATGTCTAGCCAAGATAGTATAGTCAGAACCGGTGCAATGCAGAACACCGTCAATAGCCCCTGCAGGTATTTTTGGGTGGCTCTCTGCCCCAGGACTAGATTGGAGCCCCTCGGACACTCTCCGTGCCCTGCACAGTATGCATTTGATACAGTAGAGTCATAAGACCCATATTATAGCGCTAGATAGTCACGAAATAGCACAAACGATAGGAGCCACACAGCTCAATGGGTAACAAGAGAGTGCTAGATGAATAGACGAGAGAGACGAGATAGTAGAGTGAACGTGAATATGAGTAGACGAGCGAGTATAGCATAGATGAGATCTTATGGTCATTGCACATGAAACGTCGAGTAACGAGTGATGGTAACAGTTGCACAACACGCGCGTAAGGTATTGGCAGTCAGGTGGAACTCACGATCTTTCCGCTGGCCTCGTTATGCACAGGTCCAGAGGTCCGGCGTGATTCAAGATAAGAGCGAGAGAACAATCTAAGGCCGTTTGGATCTTACTGATCTCTAGAGTGTATCATAGGTGTTAGGGTACAACCAGCTCGTCGACCATGTGGGAATCCATGATCAGAGGAGACTGACGGAGGCCTTGCACAAGGATTCACTAGTCCGGCGGAAGGAGTATCCGACGGAGAGTTCGTCCAAGTCAAGAGAGTGTGTAATTATAGAAACAAGTACTCGACGTTCTAGAGGAATTCTAGAACAGTGGAGCGTCGGGATCGGTGTTCCAAAACATCGCACGAATTGTAAAAAGTACTTCTTAAAATAAGGTAATTAATTGCATTAATTACCAGATATGTTATGTATCATATTCATACCAATTAAGCCATATTTGGATGGTTCAACGTGTGTGCATGTGTCATGAAATCATGGATATGAAAGATCAAGTGATTGACTTTTATTATATTAAAATGCAACCAATACTTACAACTTCATTTTTCTGTAATTAAGACCGTTAACATGATATGGAAGTTACGGTGGTACAACGAGACTTGCACAAGATGGGTTTTCTGGCCCAAAACTGAGATCGCGACGTGGTCTTGCAAGGATCGCGACGGGTCGTCAGATCAGGCAGGCAGAACGCGACAGGGGTACTGTCGCGACCAGAACGCGACAGAGGTACTGTCGCGACCCGACCTCAGAACGCGACATATCGGGCCGTCGCGTTCACAGGGTCTGCGCCTGAGTCCGACCGGGATCTGACATGCTCTTGGTTCAGACTTACCATGTTTTGACACAGGGTGATATTCATGAATGCCTATATCTCTCTATATGCTGACCTTTAGACAAAACTCTCAACATAGAAAATGTCAAGGACATCTATTGGAAGAACTTTTGTGTTGTGGGCTGGGTCTGAATCCGTCTCTAATTGCATGCAATACAGGAAGAACGTAAAAAAGCCCTAAACATGCATGACTTCGTTGCGACTTACATGTTAGGCTTGTAACATGAGATCTACTGATATTTGGACAAAACGTTTAACATAAACAATGACCAGGACAACTAGTGGAAGAACTTTGATGTTGGGGTTTTAACCTAATTCGGTCTTGAACCTTGTGAAAAACATGAAGAACTTAAAGTTAAATGCAACCTGAAAACGCAGTATCCTGCATGACTCTATTACGAAGTTTATAACTCTCTAACTAATGATATTTAAATGAAACACTTAACATAAAAGATGACCATGACAACTAGATAAAGAACTTTTATGTTGGAGGCTTGACCTACTTCGGCCTTTAAGCTTGTGCAAAACAGGAAGAACTTAAGGCTATCTGCAAACCCGAAACACAGTATTATGCATGACTCTCTTACGGGGTTCATAACTCTCTAACTAGAAACTTTTAGACAAAACTTTCAACATGAAAGTTGATCGTGACTACAAGTAGAAGAACTTTTATGTTGATGATTTAGTCTAATTCGGTCTCAAATCGTATGCATAATAAGAAGAACGGGAAAAGCCCTAACTGTGCGCGACTTAGGGAGAACGACTAATACACAAAGGATACTCCATGAAAATTAGTAAAATCAGAAGCAAATGAAGCTAGACTCGAAGCTCTACAAGATGGTATTATTTTTCTTTAATCTTGACCCAAGAATGCCTACCTTTGAATGCAAAGAACTCCCTGCAGGTTCCTGGTTCGCTACAGGGCGAGGTGGAAGAAGACCACGTTTTCCCCCAGCCTTCTCCTCTCCTCCAGCGCCCCAAACTTGCTGCACACGACCCCAACTTGATGTCCAACCTTCCCCAAACGTTTTGTGAAGAGTTCTTATAGTTTTAGGGTGCTACTTCATGTCCTAATGGGACTAGGAAAGAGGGCTGCGAATTTCTGCATTCTAGTTTCCAAAATCTGAGATTCTCTCACCCAAAGGAGGTAGCAAAGGTTTAGGAAACCACCTCTTAGAGTTGGGTATGGTTTTGACTTACCTTGTATGACTAATTACCCTAATTTAAACCCTAATGTGCCCTTCACAATTATTGCATATTTACAGGTACGAATTTCTGAGTATTTTTATGTTCCAATTTTATTATTAGGCTAAAAGTGATCCATTGGCCCATTTTCATTAATGGGTCACTAATACATAATGTTATAAGTCTCTCCAACCTATTTATTTAATTTATGGTTGGGTTATTTTTCCGTGTTAACAATTTTCCGACTTAGTTCCCTAATTCGGTTAACTTGGTCACGTGTAACGTACACTTGGCCAATCGGATTTTTCGTTGCTCGAATCTCTTCATGAAACTCTTAAGAATAATGTTTGAGGTTGATTTATAATTTTTACAGAATTTTCTAATGTGTTTTCTCACGTACGATAGTGGTACGTAAGTTCTATCATTTCGATAATACGTAAGTTATTTATTTACTATTTTCATACTTGAATTTGTTCATGGGTCATAAGTTGTCCATTGATCCAATTCCTTTTATGGACTATCCCCACATATTGTTTGGAGTCTACCCATAATTTTTATTTCAATTGTTAATCCACTTGGCTCATGAAATAATGGATTCTCCAATTTATTCCCTATTTACAATAATAAGTCACATAAATTCTAAATCATGGTCCGAATTATTTTTCTATGCCCAAATTTCTTAATGGGTCATTAGATAATAATTTTTAAGGTATAACTATTATTTTCATAGATTTTTATATGAGTTTCTACTCATACAATAATGATGTGTATCTTTTAACTAGTTTGATTTTTATTAATGGGCAAAATTTTCATTTATCTATAATATATATATTTTTAATTAATAAAATTTCTGGGGTATTACAGCCTACCTTTGGGTCGATTTGTCTCCTAGGGCTTAGAACTCGAAGAACAGGTGATGGATCTTGAGCAAGCCTTCTCCCCACGATTTCTCCCTTCCTTTGGCCTCTCCTCCATGTCCAGCAAGCCTTAGCAACGCATTAGGGTCGGACATGAAGAGGTTGGGGTGTATTTAAGCCTCTAGTGTTTCCAATTCCTACTACAACTCTAATTCCCATTAAATTCTGAGTTTCCCTATTTCTTCCAACCTTCCCAGCTTTCCACCTCCTAATTGGGTTAGGTTGGGTTGCAAATTCGTACCTAGCCGATTTGGGTAGGGTTAGGAGTCCAATTCATTAACTATTTTAATGATTTAATAGCTCTTTTCATTTTAGGAAACATTAAAGATACGAATTTAGGGTATTTTTCTTTTATTCAACCTTTAAAAATCCCTATTTTGGCCTAATAACTTTTATATGATCCATTTAGCAAAGTCCATTACTTCTTTTTCTTTATTGGGTTTTAATTAATTCTTTTTTCTTTAAATTTTTGATTTATTTATTTATTTAAATATTGGGTTGCTACATCCTCCCCCTTTTAAAAGAATTTGGTCTCCAAATTCATATGACCATAATGGAGAGAATGTCTCACCGAAAAGATCTGGGTAGTTTCGCCTGATGATTCCTTCAGGTTCCCATGTGGCTTCCTCTAATCCACGGTTATTCCATAGAACTTTGACCACATGAATCTGACGGTTCTTGAGCTGTTGCACCTTCAATTCCAGTATCTTGATTGGCTTCTCTTCATATGTCATGTCCTTGTTCAGCACCAACTTCTCATGGAGAATGACGTGAGTGGGATCGTACACATATTTCTAAGCATAGAGACATGGAACACATTGTGTACAAATGCCAGGTTGGTGGCAACGCCAGCTGGTAAGCAACCTCACCAACCCTTTCGAGCACTTCAAAAGGACCGATGAATCTAGGACATAGCTTTCCTTTAACACCAAACCTTTGAATGCCATGGGTAGGAGATACCTTCAAAAGCACATGATGTCCTACTTGAAATTCTAGATCTCTCCTTCTCTTGCCTGTATAGCTCTTTTGTCTGGACTGAGCAATCTTGAGCCGATCTCGAATCACCTGTATATCCCTGGTTGTATTTTGTACCATGTCCGGGCCTAGCCATTGCTATTCCCCAACTTCGTTCTAGCATGCAGGAGATCTATAGTTTCTCCCATAGAGCGCCTCAAATGGTGCCATTTTTATACTCGCCTGGTAACTGTTGTTATAGGCGAACTCAATCAAGGATAAGTGGTCATTCCAGTAGCCTTGGAAGTCTATAGTGCATGATCTTAACATGTCTTCTACAATCTGATTGGTTCTCTCAGTTTGCCCATCAGTCTGCGGGTGAAATGTGGTACTAAAATTGAGCTTTGTACCAAGTGCAGTCTGCAATCCCTTTCAGAAATGAGATGTGAATCTAGGGTCTCGATCTGAGACGATAGATGATGAAACTCCATGCAGTCTCACGATCACTTTGATATATAGAGCGGCTAATACATCCACAGACCACTTACTCTTTATAGGTAGGTGTAGATACCCATTTCTGGCCCATAAGTCGAGCCAAATTCCTTGTTATATCATTGATGCCCCTCGTTGGCTCATCATCGCCTAGCTGGCTTTATCCGATCATGGTTTCCTTTCGTTAGCTCATCACCCTGGTGGGTTCTTCCTGGTCACATTAATCAATCTTCATCAGTATCTAGTAGCTCTCTGAGTTAGGAGTCCAGCGCCTCAAACTGCATGTCAATCCGATACTCATGCAAGGACATCATATACTTTTGTAAGAGCCATATGCTGAAAGTCCATGAAGGCGACAATGACCCTGTCGCTTTATACTTCAGAAGATGACGCCCTTCCTGTTGCGTTCCTCATACCCACATCGACTTACCTTCAAGCCAGAATCGATCATCTTTAGAAGGCGACACCTCGATACGTCGCGTTCTCATTTGGCATTTTAATGCCATGAAAAATCGCCAGAAAATGCTTAAAAGGTTTCCTTCTATGGAAGGCGACGTATCGAGGCATCGCTACCTGATGGCGACAAGGAGCTCGTCGCGTTCTGGTTTCCATGCAACGTACCCTTTCCTAACCCGACTTGGACCCTTGCTATTGATGAATAATACAACTTTTAGTTGGTCTAGAGGCGTCTAAATCCTTCGAAATTCGGAGGAAACCCTCCTTAGAAGGTCCTTTCCGAGTTCTGATTCCCCTTGCCCGAGTACACCTACCCAAATTCAGACTCTTGCCCATTATTCTCCTCTCAGCCCGTTCAGGAATAATATGGTATAAATCTCTTCATAGAGCATCGTTTAGGGCAAGGCCGACATCTGCTTCTTCCTCTCCCAGAGAGCTACGAGTTCTCAGAAGATCTCTCAGCCTCCATACGACCAGGAAGTGCCCCCCAGGGTGTTTTCTCCTCATCTACACATTCTCTCTCTCCTTTTTCATCCTTTTTCACTTCATGCATGCATGTTAGATCGATTTATTTTCGTATATTTGCATTAGAACACCACACACACACCGTTTTTAATCACCCAAAGGGGTTAAAACCCACCCCACGTGAGTTCCTCCCAATTAGTTCATGTTCACTCTTTGTTTTGGGATAGATTCTACACGAAACGAATTTTTAATGGGTGTTTTATTATTTTCATGTTATTGGTAGGTGTTAGAAGACAGTAGCACGAGGCTCTTGCCCCTTGGCCGGCTGAGGAGCAGGAAGAAAGAAACCCACAGTCTTCATCTTCTGGAGCAGAAGGCGACAACAATCTAGTCGCGATCTAAGGAAGGCGACAGTCCGTGCGTCGCGTTCAGAAGACCGGAAGGCGGCACCTCCATCGTCGTGTTCACGTTAAGGCGACGGCGGGCCTGTCGCGTTCATAGGACCAAGTGTAGAAACCCGGTTCTAGCTAATAGGTTGAACCATATTTCTTGTCACCTTAGTGGGCCCCTAATTGGTCACTCGCCTTGAGCTCATCATTAGCCTTGATTTGAGCCCATTAATAATTCAAATTGCCTTGAAATCCTGCCCATATCACTTTGAGAGAGTCCTTGGCCATCAATAACCCTTATCTTTCATGTGGTTGGCTGATAATTCACATAAAGTTTGATTTTTAGTCGCGACGCATCGTAGCGCTGCGTCTCGGTGTCGCATCGATGAAAGCCGCCGCGACAGCCCATGCACGTAGGCATACTGTCGCGACGCTCCGCCCTGTCACGTCTCCATGTCGCGGCCCTACGATACGCCGCGACAGCAGCTGCACATGCAGGCCTCCGCAACCACCTCCTATTTATCCTCTCATGGGTTTATCTTTATACCTTGGGAATAGCTCAACCCCTTAGGCGGGATTTGGGCCCTAGGGACTCTCTTTGAGGCTCCTAAGGACTCTCTCACACGAATTTTATTGGGATTTATCTCTCACTCCAATTATTATCCACTTTAATGAGTTATTCTCTCTCAAAAATCTATATAAACAAGGCCTTCTCCTGATGGATGGAGAGCCCCATTTTTCACCCCGAAGGGCTGCCAAAATCTACTCTGATCTGGACTTAGCCACGCAGCTCCCCCATTTCCTCTCCTTCCCTCACATCCACCTCATAAAAGCTTACTACTCCTTCATCAACGGAGGGTGGAACGTGTGAATGGCGACTCCAACATTTTCCCGAAGCCATTGCACATTATTTGGGACTGCATCCACGCCAGGGAGTCGCCCTCATGGGGTCATTCCTCTCCCTTCCCATTTTTCTCTATTTCTTCATGCATTTTATGTTATTTCTAGATAGGTTGCATCCTTTCCCATTCCCACGTTTTTTGACAATACCCATGGGGTTTAAAAACCACCCCCAGGTTCGTTCCCACCATGCTCTTCCCTTCCTTTCCGTTTTGAATGGATATTACTCCTAACTCATTCTAATAAGGCTTTTGTTGTTTCTTCTTTATTTTGGCAGGCACCCAAACTATCTTCCACGAGGAGCTTTCATCCTCTGGCGGCCGGAGGACGGAAAGAAGGTCCCATCCATCATCTCCCGCAAGTAAGAGAATGCGACGGAGGTGGATGATGCGACAAGAGACGCGTCCATCATAGCGGACGCGTTATCAGGCTGCCCGCGTCAGTCATAATGACAGCGACATCAGGTATTCCTCCGTTATCTTCCTCCCTTTCCTAGAGTAGTTAGTCCACGTTATTTCTCTTCATTTGGCAACTCTCTAGGTGGCGATCACATCCTATTTTCCATGCTATCATATTTGGTATTCATGTTTGTGTTGAGGGGAGTACAATCCCTGTGATTACACCTCTTAGCGATCACGGTGGGACCTTCAGTGCTACCCTCGTGGATTGAGTTTATCTGCTTGCCATGTCTCCTTCCCTGTTTGTCTTTTAGGGCCCTGTTAGTCTGTTGTTCCATTGTTTCCTATTTTTTTTTTTGTCTTTCGGTTCGTGTCGCAGCATAGCATGGTGACGCGATAGAATCACGTCGCTCGAAGAGGACGCGATAGTAGGTCAGTGTTTTCTTCTCCTATCTGCCTTATCCTCCTTCTGTGTGTTCATGTATGCCTATTCCATGCTTCTCTTCCATGTATGTTCGTGTTTTGGATGCTAGAATCCTGCTAGGGTTCGGAATTTTCCTTTTATTTTCATTGTAGGTATTCGGAAACGGTCGCGGCATAGCGCAAGGACACGACAAGGTCGCGTCGCGGGGGGGGGGGGGTCGCGTCCACAGGTATGCTCTGTTTGTTAATGCTTCCATCCATGAATCGGTTTCTGGGTGCTTCCTGATCCATGTTGTATTAATTTAGTGATTTTGTGCTTTTATCATCTGTTAGGATAGTCTGTTTGAGTCTGTGTTTGTGACTTATTTTGTTCTCGGGTTTCTGTTCTTATCGCGGCAGGCCGCCCTGTCGCGATAGTGTCGCAGTGTACCCTGCCGCCGCACTCCGCCCGAGAGCTTGTAAGTCACCCTGCTTCACCATTTTTGTTACTTGTGCATACATTTTTTTTTTTTGGGAACTTAGGCCCTTGCATGCAATATTTGTCCCATTTGTTCAGGTTCCCCCTTGGTTGAGTGAGCCCTCTCCCCTACGAGCACTCGTAGGCTGACTCGGGCCCACCTTCCGAGGACCTCCGTAAGTCCTCGTGACCGTACGCACGTTACGGTTCACCGAGCCGGTTGTACCCGTCGTACCCCTTAGTCCGAGCCATCCCTCGCGTGTGAGTGTCCCACCCCTTAGCTGCACCGGAGGACTCGAGTTCTTACCTATTAGGGTCCGTTTGGCCGAGTGATATCCCCTTAATTAATTTATTTAAAGGTCAAGTTCGAACCATAAGAAATTTGTGCATTAATCATGACAACTTGAGTGCTTCGATTCATCCCTCCTCATCTCGGTCTTTCTTGCTGTGCTAGAGTCTAGGCGTTGTCAGTATCACCCCCCTTATTCGTTCTGGGGGTGCATGCATCATTGTTTAGGGAAATCGAGTCAGTCCCCTCCAATCCTTGTATTCTATCATAATCCCTTGTTCGACATGGACCAATTCCGGGTCCTTGCCGACGATGTCCTACCTATCGGGCTGCTCGAGGAGGTGGACCAACCCCCTGCGGCCGTACTCCCGGGGCATATCCAATCTCCCCTTCTCATCGGGAGTCAATCCCGTCCTCCTTCTCCTCCAAGGGGAGATGACCCCCATTCACAATTTAGTCAGCTCCTTCGCCATCTTACTCCGGACCAAGTCCGTGAATTTCTAGCCGCTGCCAAGGGGAAGCGACCTCTGTCTCCCCTAGGCCAGAAGTCAGTCCGACCGGCGGATTCCTCTGCCCATATTGCCTCAGCACCCCATCTTCCTTCCTTAGGGGTAGACCCCACACCCCTCCGTCCTCGGGCCATCCATTTCTCGGAACTGAGCTACCCTCCTGCAAGAGAGGTCCGACCTAGATCCCCTCCAACTTCAACATATTATACGGCCGAGCCTGCTCCCCTCCCCCGCGAGAGGTCTCACTCTTTTGAGCAATCTCGCTCCCTTGTTTCTGCACATCATGTTCAAACCCCCTTCGACTTCTTCGCGGAGTGGACAAGCATGAAAAAGGAGCTACATGACCTTAGGAGGCAAATTGATCCTCGCAAGGTAGTCAATATTGCTCTCCCATCATTCCATACCTCCGGGTACCCCCCAGTCAGAGCTCCCCATTTCCGGCGATACTCTGGGGTAGGGGAACCATATGTTCATTTAAAAGATTTTGTTTATGAATCTGCACCGCACAAGTATGACCGACACCTCATGGCATACTTGTTCATAAATCTTTAGATGGTCCAGCTCTGGAATGGTTTTATTCTTTGCCCTCGAAGAAGCCGAGGATTTCCAGATTGTTCAAGAGAGGTTTCTACAGCAATTTCAATATCGGGTCGGACCCGAATACTCTTTTGTAGATCTGGTAGCTGAAAAGATGAAGCCCGAAGAGAAGTTTCTCGACTTATGCTGACTGATGACATTCACTGGCCGCCAAGGTCCGTTGCCCCATGCCGGAGGAGGGAAAGTCAAGCTATTGATCTCCAATGCAACACCAACCTACCAAGCCATCTTAGCCATGAATGACATCACTACCATGCACCAGCTATATAGCCGGGCCCGTTTCATTCAGACCCAACTCAGGACTTGCCCATACACTCTATGTTTGAGACCTCTAAGTCCCGTTACACCAAGAAGCCTCAAGGCCCAGTCACCGAGGGGATCCAAACCAATGAGCAAGTAGGTGCGGTAAGTAACCCTTAAGGCCCGGTAGGTAGGTCTCCATACACCCAACAACCCCAGCAGCCATGGAGTAACAATAAATAGCAACCTCCCCAAGGTCAAACCCTCCACAAGATCAGCACCAATACTTCCAAGTTCCTCCTCCTCAGAATGGCTATGCCCCCAGAAAGCCTAATGGACCCAAAAGAGCTCAATATCCTCCTCTGCCCGAGTCTTTGGTCGATGTTTTTGCAGCCCTCATGTCCTTGAATGCCCTTAGACTCCCTCCTGAGAAGGCAAATTGGAATATGGCAGTGGACCAAACAAAGTATTGTGTCTACCATCACCATCCAGGCCACAATGTGTCGGATTATTTTCAGTTCAGGGACATAATATATGACCTTCATGAGAAGAACCAAATTGATTGGGCAGAAATGAAAAGGTTAATTCAGACATTGAGAGACCAGCAGGGTCAGAGGCACAGCAGCAACAGCAGAGGCGACAGAAGCTGAAACAACAACAACATTAGCAACAACAACAACAACAACAACAATTCCAGCCCTTCCAACAACAGTACCCGCAACAGCAACAACAATAGCAGCCGCAGCAGCCGACAAATGACCTTGGCATAATCCGCAACCCCATGCCACAACACCAGCCTGCTCCAAATCCTCAACCTGCTCCACCACCTCCTCCACCCGCGCATGTTAACCCAGTCATCCACCATCCACCCCCAGAAGCTCAATGGGCCTTCGACGATGAGCATGAAGTGGGCCAGCTTCTAGTTATTTCTCATATCACACCCCCCTGCCACCACGCCTACATCCACTGGTCCTCCCTCCTTCGCACCTACTATCGCCACCATCACCTCACCATCTTATACCCCCCAGTCATATAACCCATTGTCCCTTCATCCAGCAACATCTCTCTCTTCCCTACGCCAGTTGCCATTACTACCAACCCCTCCATCCTTGACACCTCACCCCCTCCACTCCACCATAACCTCGCCCTGCGGAGCGGAGAGGTTTCATCGGATGTATCGTAATGCGTCCGTATCCATGCCAGGCCAACCAATGCAGCAGTCCAGCACTCAGTAGCAGCAAGACATGGAAGAGATAGATCCGATCCCAGGGACCCAATATGACATTTTGAAACATTTGGATCAAACTCCCGCCAAAATATCCATATCAGAGCTGATCAGAAGGTCACAGACTCACCAAGATGCCCTAAGGGCCTTCCTGCAAAGAGTCATGGTCAGTGAAGATATGAACCCCGATAACTTGCCTTCAGTACTTTCTATTGTGAATAGGGGACCCACTATTACCTTTTCTGATGGTGAATTAGCTACCCCCGAAGCCAGAAAGATGCCTTTGTGTGTAACACTCACTATAAACAAGGTGGCCATTGACGCAGTGCTAGTAGATACGGGGACTTCCATTAATGTATGCCCATTGAGCACCCTAAGAGCCTGCAACATCTCAGAGCTCCAATTGCAGCCTACCCCCCCACCACTATAGCTGCCTACGATAATTCACAACGTGCCTGTCATGGGATTGTCACGTTGCAAGCAGAACTGGGGCCACTTGTCATGTCGATTGAATTTTATGTGTTGAACATCGACCACACTTACAAGTCCATCTTGGGGCGCCCGTGGATTGAATCACTAGGGGCAGTACCTTCCACGGCACATCAATGTTTGAAATTCCCCTTCCAAGGGCGTATAGTCAAGGTTAAAAGTGTAGCAACGACTCACACAGTGGAAGCAGTTGAGAGGGTATTACCATCGGTCTGGCCATCGAATAAGCCCATTATCTCAGTGCTTGATGTGAACTACCCATGGGCTTATACTTTCTCTTCTAATCGCCCGATTGGGTCCCCATCATAGCAGCCGTCAGAAAGGATATGTCCACAAATGCAAAAGGATGGGATATCATGTTCAGACTCGGCTATCAGTCAGGAAAAGGTTTAGGTACTCATCTCCAAGGGAGGACCAAGACAGTGGCTAGCACAAAGAAATTCACAAAACATGGTTTAGGATACTCAGAATGGGCCCGCGTTCTCATCTTTTCGCAGTCAGACCAAGGCCCACTCATCTGGACATTATACGGACATTTTTTTCAGAGGGCCGGTGCAGCCTGGGTACAATACTATGGTGGAAGTGGCACCAAATTCAGCATACTAAACCCTGGAAGCACAACGACCCAACAAGAAGAAGAAAGCTGAAACCGATACAGAAGCACCTAATCTTGAAGATTTGATTTCATCACTCAGCTTGTTATTTGGGGAACCAGAAGCCAAAAAGAAGAGCCATAATCAAAGGATCTCAGCTGCTTGCTCAGTGAAGATGACGAGCCACAGTCTCAGGCAGCAGCAGCAGCATCAGCAGCCACCACCAAGCGATAGTTGCTTGGATTTGGTGAGAAAGTCAAGATAGTCAGTTCAACCGATCTAACAAAGGAGCTCTGGCCAGGGTTTTCCCGGCCTCCCATCCATTTCATTTCATCCATCTGTGTCTATAATTTTGATTTTATTCCCTTATCTCCACCCCTCATTCTCCAACTCTCCCCCGACGCCCTTGAAGCATTATCTGCCCTTCACCCTTCTACACCATCTTCCTTAATGGCTCGGTCCTGTCCTTTTTTCCGAAGCCTTCTAATGTAAGGTCGATCTTTTCATAAAATCACAAAAAATAAAAAAAATCAAATAAAGATAAAAATAAAAATAAATAAAAAAGGATGTGTGTCCCTTCATTCGTCTTTCCCTTCTTTTCTACGGACGGCGATCCCCGTCTTCTCCTTTCCCCTTTCTTCGGACAGCGATCTCCGTCTTCTTCTCTTCTCCTTTTCGTCGGACTGCAATCCCTGTCCTCCTTTTCCCTTCTGACTCACCCTTCCCGCTTTCTGCGTTCAGCTATCTAGCTCTCACACTCCCCCCCGACGGCGATCCCCGTCACCCTCGCTTTTCCCCTTGCTTCGACGGCGATCCCCGTCACCCGCGCAATCCTTCTCTCCTGCTGGCAGTGATCCCCATCACTCCCTTTTCCCCTGGCGGCGATCCCCGCCCTTTCACCTCCTTCTCCTCAATCTTTGCTTTCGCCTGTTGACCGACATGGTCATTTTGGGTGATCTGGGTGAGGGGCCTTATGTTCCCCTACACCCCAATCCTCCTGCCGGCACCCTGAGCTCGGGTGGCCTGCCCCCTCCTCCAGTCCCATCGGAGGACCATTGCGGCCCTACCACACCCTTTCCTTTCCTTTTCAATAAATCTCTGGACATTCCTCCAGAACTTTTGTAAATATCAAATTTGGTCTAGGTTCAGGGTATAATCTAGCAAGTCCCCGTCCCTGTCTAGGAAGAAGAAGGGTAGTGGCATACCCCATAGATATTTCTTGGACCCATTGCAAAGGTGTGGCGCTCTTCTAGCTGTCGAAGAGTTCGTCCAAGAAGCTGTAGTTCTGAACATAGAGGATTTGCGTAAAGAGGAAGGGCTAGATGATGGATTCGGAGTGTATGAGATCTTAGCCGAAGATGACCCATCAGATGAAAATGATTGCGAGATAGAAGATGTGCCGAAATGTATGCTAGCAGTATGAGGATTTGATGAACCAACCTCGGCAGTAGATGAACCCCCAAAGAGGTAAACGTGGGAACAGAAGAGGATCCAAGGCTCTTGACCATAGCTTCCAGTCTCCCTCCTGAAGAAGAAAAGGCACTCATAGAGATGTTTAGGGAGTTTAAGGATTCCTTTGCCTGGTCCTATGACGACATGCCCAGCATTGACCCCGAATTGGTAGAGCATAGGCTAATCTTGAAGTCACGGGCATTGCTGTTAAGCAAAAGCTAAGGATGTTCCACCCCCACATTGCATTGAAGATGAAAGAGGAAATCGATAAACTACATAAAACCAAGTTCATCTGTGTAGTCCTCTATCCATTGTGGGTGGCAAACATAGTCCCGGTGATGAAGAAAGACGGAAGGGTGCGCATCTGCATAGACTTCCGGGACGTAAATAGGGCATACCCAAAGGATGATTTCTCGTTACCACATTTGGATGTCTTAATTGATAACACTGCAGGTTCGAAACTCTATCATTCATGGATGGGTATTCAGGCTATAATCAAATCCGTCTAGCCCCGGAGGATCAAGAGAAAACTTCCTTCACCACCCCCTGGGGAACATATTGCTATGTGGTCATGCCGTTTGGATTGAAAAATGCCGGCGCCACCTATCAAAGGGCAATGTTAGCTATCTTCAACGACATGATTCATATTGATGTTGAGGTATACGTGGATGATATCGTGGTGAAATCTCGGACCAGAAGAGAACACTCCTCCGTGCTTGCTAGAGTATTTCGTCGCGCACAAGAATACCAATTGAAGATGAATCAGAAGAAGTGCATATTTGGGGTTTCTTCAGGCAAGCTGTTAGGCTTCATAGTTAGCAAACGAGGGATTCAAATAGACCCGCACAAGGCCAAGGCAATAATGAAATGCCTCTTCCCAAGAACATATCTGAGCTTCGAGGTTTGATTGGTCGGCTTCAGTTTATAAGGAGATTCATATCTCAGCACTCCCAAAGATGCCGTCCCTTCTATGAACTGTTGAAGGAGGAGTAAATTTTAATGGAACAATAAATGCTAGGAGGCCTTCGATGAACTCAAGAGTTATCTCATGAATCCGCCCGTGCTTCAGGTGCCTATCCCTGGGAAACCCTTAATCCTATATCTGTCAACTATTGAGGACTCTCTAGGAGCTGTCCTTGCCCAACATGACAAATTTGGCAAAGAAAGGGTAGTCTATTACCTATCTAGGCTCTTTAATCCTTCCGAGCTCAAACTCACCACAATGGAGAAAACATGTGCAGCGCTTGTTTGGGTAGTGCAGAAATTGAAGCACTACTTCCTAGCTCATAAGGTGAGTTTGATTTCTAGGATGGATCCTATTAGGTACCTCCTGGAGAAGCCAGTCCTCGCCGACAGATTGGCACGCTGGAAAAGTTTCCTCTCTCAATTCGATATCACCTTTATAGTTCAAAAAGCCATAAAAGGTATGCCATTGCTGAGCACCTTGCTCACCTTCCCCTCCCTCACAGTGACACGGTTCAAGAGGAATTCCCCGATGAAAATCTTTCACTCGTCTCTCGCGATCCCTTCTGGTCGCTCCATTTTGACGGAGCTCTCAATTCTAGGGGACGGGGCATAGGTGCTGTTTTGCTCACCCTAGAAGGATCACCATTCCTCTAGCCTATCAGCTCCAATTCTAAGCCACCAACAATATCTCCGAGTATGAGACTCTCCTTGCTGGTCTTAAGCTCGCCTATCTCTTAGGCGCGCGTCATCTCAAGATCATAGGAGACTCTCACTCGTCCTTCGGCAGGTCCTTTCTACTTACCGCACTGTGACCCTAAACTCAAGCCCTATCAAGATCTGGTCACACTCCTAGCCAAGCAATTCCGTCAACTCATCTACATTCATACTCCTCACTCTCAAAATATCCTGGCCGATGCCCTCGCATCCCTGGCCTCCTCTCTCTCCTTCCCTCTCAGCCGCAGCGCTGAGACAATCACCGTTCAAAGATTAGAGGCTCCCTCCACTCAGGATCCTTGGTTCGTTAACCTTAGAGCTCTCTAGTTTTGATGGCAGAGAGAAAGAAGCAAAGGAGTTATTGCTTGTGGAGTTAGGAGAAATGATGGAAGAAGAAAGCCCGTGGTGCCATGATATTGAGCAGTATTGCAGAGACGGTACCTTCCCCGAAGAAGCTGAAGTAGAGGACAAGCGAGCCATCCGTAGAGCGGCGTTAAAGTATACCCTTATTGGTGAAGTGCTCTATAGACGCGCTCTAAATGGAATGCTCCTCCGATGTTTGTCGGACGAAGAAGATTGGAAGGTGGTGGAAGGATCCCATTCCAGTGAATGTGGAGGGCATGTCAATAGCCAAATGTTGGCTAAGAAATTCTTAGGCAGGGCTACTACTGGCCGACCCTAGAAGAAGACTGTGCCACCTACGTTCGTAGGTGTGTCAAATGCCAGATCTATGCCGACAAAATCCATGCTCCATCCTCCTTGTTGCATCCACTATCTTCCCCTTGGCCTTTCTGCATGTGGGCCTTTGATATCATCGGGCCTCTTGGTGACCCCAATGCTCAGTAAAACAAAAATCTTTCATTCTCACTGCTATTGAGTACTTCACCAGTGGGCCTAAGCTGAAGCATTTGCAGAAATCAAGCTTCAACCGTGTGCAAATTCATCATGAGTAACTCATCATGCGGTTCGGAGTGCCAAACCGCCTCGTCACCGAAATGGACCACAGTTCATATCTCAAGAGCTTCAGGATCTCTGTAAGAAATTCAACATTCCTTGCATCATTCGTCTCTGTACTATCCACAAGGCAACGGCCAGGCCGAAGCCACAAACAAAATGCTTTTGAAAATTCTAAAGAAAACTTGTGAGTCTAGCAAATTTGCTGATTGGCCAGAGAAATTGATTGAGGCTCTGTGGGCCTACTGCACTTTTATCTCGCACGCCCACCGGGCAAACTCCGTTCTCACTTACATATGGGATGGAAGTGGTATGTCCTACACGAGATTATTATTCCTTTGCTAAGGGTTCAGCTAGACAAGGAACTTAATCCCATGAGCATCGGGAGCATTGCTTACACAGCTTGAACTCTTAGACGAACGGCGTCTAGCGGCAGCCGATCATGTTCTTTCATATCAAAATGGACTCTCAAGTTTTTTTCAAAAGAAAGTGATTGAGCGCAATTCAACAAGGAGACATGGTTCTGAAACAAATCTTATAAAACCTGGAGGTCCAAGGTCCAAATTGACAGCAAACTGGGAAGGGCCGTACGTCTTAAGGAAGTGTACCCCGAAACGCGTAGCGAGAGTCGTATAGCGAGAGTCCTCACAGTGGGACATTTACCCAAATGATACTAACAGCTGAGATACACGTGAATATACAACAGAGTAGCGGAAGTAAAAGACAACTGTCTCCATTCATTCATCATCCACATTTAACATACATGAAGTTTACAATTAACGATAAAGAACTAAAAGTTCACATAATTTAAATTGCTGAAATAAAATACATAATGTCCACACTTATACATCATTTTCATGATATTTCTAATACAATGTTCAAATTACATACTATGGAATGCACAAGTCACAAAGAAACTCCAAAGACTAGCTAATCTCCACACTCGGAGTCCGTCTCCACTGTCTCTTCCAAAGGTGCCACGTCACCAACTACACCTGTACGTCGAAGCAAGGAGTGAGTCCAAAGACTCAGCAAGAAACACTATCCATAACATACACGTATAAGTCATAGGGTTTCTACATGCACATTCAAACTTTACAACACATGCATGCTAATTATTTGAAGGTTTCAACCTATCATGAAAGTTTTACAATTTTATACATGGATCATGCTTTCAGATTTCTAAGAATAAAATTTACCTATCACATGCTCTCTATTCAATTTACTCATGAAACTTTGTCTTTAAAGAACCAGGACATGAGAGCTACCAACATGAACATTGTGCATACATGAAAAGAAAACACGACTAGCATGGATCTTACATATTTTTAAACACATACATAAACGTTTTCACATGCTTTAAGTTGCTGGTTTCACATGGTTTAACGGCTGTAAACCTACACATGAGAGCTACAATATTGCTTAGAACAAATCATGTGAACAACCAATCATGCTACTTGCATACATGCTCATCAATTATCCCTAACATGGATTCTAGACATTTTTGCACATATAAACATGATGATAACGACATGAATTCACTGATTTCACATGGTTTCAGATTTGTCTCACATGGATTTCAATATCATATCCTCACATTTAGAATTTCACATTTTCTTTACACAAGTTTTCCTCTTTCACATGGTTACACTTTGCACATACACATTCACATTGTTCACTTACACATTTACACATGAACACATACACATTACACATTACACATTTTAGGTGCCGTGACACATAGTCCAAACCACCAAAGAAGGACATATACACATCACATTACACATAGACGCCATCTAGCCATTCCAATGGCGACTCTTGGACTGCGCAGACCGGGAACAAGTCTCCACCCTAACCAGTGGTACTTGTCCACCTCCAGAATTTCCCCCTAATGCCCTTAGGGTCACTTACACATTGAACTTTCTTAGGGGACTTTTCCCTGATACAGTTCCACTGCCCTCTGTGGAAGCAATGTCACACTTGGCACAATTTACACATTTACACATTTTACCAATTTTTACACATGGTTTACACATATCACTTTTCATCTCATTCACTTTCTCACTCACATGCACATCTCTATTTTTCCTAACATGGCACTACAGATTTCAGGAGCTTAACACATAGTAATTTCACCATTCAAGTTAGGTTTAAGCAATATCCAATCACATTACGATAACATTCATAGATTTCTATATTTCACATGGAAAATACATAACTTCTTATATACTGGTCCAAATGACCTGAAATTTTAACCACATGCTATTTCCGGGTTCTAGATCATACACTCAATTTTCCAGATTTTTCTGAGCTAAATGGAAATTACAGTAAATAAAACTTATTTAGCATGCTATTCACAATTTAAGTTAACATGGGGTTTAACACATCATGAATTTTGCCACTTACTGTTTAAACAGAGGTTACTGTCACATACATGATCTGAGAATACAGAATTTACTCTAAATCATACAATTGTAGATCATCACCACAATCATTATTGCATACCATTTTATTTACCGAACCGATTTATTGGCAATTTATATAAGCATGGATAATTCATCAAAAACTGAGTACATGTACACTAATCTACTACTCTTCATGATCAGACAAGACTAAGGCATTCAGACTAATCCTCATCATGAAACATGGATTGGCAAGAATTTCAACATTTCATGCTTACACATTCACGGTATAAAATTTCCTACATTCACCATCATGCATCACACTCATCCACACACCACAATTGACAATATACATAGTGTATAGGGTTACCATATATCCTCATCACGGAAACCATACCGAAAATAGTCGATAGGAAGGCAGAACAGGTCACTGTTCTGTCCAGAGGAACTTGGCGGCAGTCTCTGGCCGCTGACTCAGGTCAGCGACATGGTCGATGGACGCCAAGCATGATATCGGCGTCCATTGACCTTGCCGTCATGCAGGTCTGTGCAGAAACACAGACCCGACCTCTCAAGATTGGGTGAATGTGAGGGTCTAGGACTCGAGGGAAAATGTACAAAAATTGTAAAACCGACCTAGACTCATACGGGAACATCATGGTTAGGTCACTTGCCTTTTAAAAATTGCTTCAAAGGATCAAAGTGCTCGGAGAAGCCCTCCTTGGGCAGTCCCAAGAAGGTGCAGAAATGCCTTCTAGATCTTCTTCCTCCGGGCTCCTGGATGATCTCCACAGCAGGGGATGTCGGGGAAGCCTCCTCCTTTGCTCCAGCTATCTTCTTGTCGGAGGAGATGGCCGGATCAAGCTCCAGGAGTCGGATTCTTGGGTGCAAAAGTGGGGTTTTCTCAGTTTTCTTCTAGGGTTTTCTTCTCTCTTTTTCTCCTCTTGCAAGGGTGAAGAGAGGGGTGGGAAAGGTAGCTCCGGGTTCAGACTTAAGGAGAAGCCTTTCTCCCACTCTTAGGGTGACTTGACAGCCTCAGAGCCGTTGGGGACAGCCCCCCAATGGCTGGCTTTCTTGTTTCAGAAGCTTGCAGCTCTGCTGCGCATGCAGGCCAGAGAGATTGGCGTCCATATCGCTGGACGCCGGATTAGTGTTGGCGTCCATGTCTGGACGCTGACACCACCTCAACGGCCTAGGGTTGACGCCAAGATGGCCTTCGGCCAGAACTCTAAAATATGCAGAAAACCATGCATACCATGCTTATATACATGCAATATGTATAAGGTAGTGTATCCATACTATCACCATTCAATACATGCATTATTTACATCTAATATAAACATATGCACACGTAATTATACTAATCAATACGTACGTAAATATGTATATACATACACAAGCACAAATACACACATGCAAATACAATAATGCGACGGAAATTCGAGGGCCTTACACCCTCTCCCCCTTAAAGAAACTTCGTCCTCGAAGTTAGAACGACACTACTCAAACAAAGGGGATACTTCTTCTTCATCGCATCCTCAAGCTCCCACGTAGCCTCCTCACGTGAGAAGTTCCGCCATAGAACTTTCACCGACGCAATACTCTTGTTCCGGAGATGCTGAACCTTCCGGTCAAGAATGGCTACTGGTTGCTCGACATACGAAAGATCTGGCTGGATCTCCACTGGCTCATGACTAATCACATGAGACGGATCTCGGACATACTTCCTGAGCATAGATACGTGGAATACGGGTGAACGCTAGCCAAAGCTGGGGGTAAAGCTAGCTCATACGCCACGCTGCCCAAACGTCTGAGAATCTCATATGGGCCAATGAATCTAGGGCTTAGCTTGCTATGCCTGCCAAATCTGACAACACCTCGAGTAGGCGATATCTTCAAGAAGACATGATCGCCAACCTCGAACTCCAAATCCTTCCTTCTGTTGTCGGCATAACTCTTCTGCCTATCCTGTGCCGCAACAAGCCTTTTCCTGATAAGCTGAATCTTATCCGAAGTTTCCTGAACTAACTCCGGTCCGATCAACTGCCTATCACCAGTCTCCTCCCAACATAAAGGAGATCTGCAGGGCCTACCATACAACGCCTCGAATGGAGCCATACCAATACTAGCATGAAAGCTGTTGTTGTATGCGAACTCCACAAGAGGTAAATGACGCTCCCAATCATCCTTCCAATCCAGAACACACGCTCTCAACATATCCTCGAGCGTCTGGATAGTCCTCTCGGACTGTCCATCGGTCTGGGGATGAAACGCCGAACTGAGCTTAAGCTCCGAACCTAACGCATCCTGAAGACCCTTCCACAATCTCGAAGTAAATCTCGGATCTCGATCCGAAATGATCGACTTCGGCACACCATGCAATCTAATGATACCGCTAACATACAATCTAGCTAAACTCTCTACTGACTGCTTCTTCTTCATAGGCAAGAAATGAGCAGTCTTCGAGAATCTATCTACAACTACCCAAATCGAGTCATTGCCCCTTCTAGATCGAGGCAAACCCGATACGAAGTCCATAGTGACAGCTTCCCACTTCCACACTGGGATATCCATCCTCTGCATAAGGCCGGATGGTCGCTGCCGCTCGGCTTTCACTTGCTGACATACTAGACATCTAGACACATAATCCGCAACATCCTTCTTCATGCCGGACCACCAAAATGATCTCTTCAGGTCTTGATACATCTTAGTGTTACCCGGATGAATAGAGAATCGCGATCTATGAGCCTCCGCTAACACATGCTCACGGACATCTACTACATCAGGGACACAAACACGGTGCTGAAATCTAATCACACCGTCCTCATCACGAGCAATGCCCGCCTTACCCACTAACTCTAACAATCTAGGGTCGGCTTTCTGCTGCTCAATCACCTCATCCAAGACTGAGGATCTAAGGGATAGCTGAGCTACAAAAGCCTGACACAGCGATGGCTCTAACTCGGTCATAGAGCACGCTGCATCCTCCAACATCTTCCAATCCTGCTGGAGCGAAGACCTCTTTCTACTAAGAGCATCTGCTACGACGTTCGCCTTTCCAGGATGATACTGAAGGTCGAAGTCATAGTCCTTCAAGAACTCAATCCATCTCCTCTGCCTCAGGTTTAATTCCTTTTGGGAGAAAAGATACTTCAAGCTCTTGTGGTCGGTAAACACCTCAAATCTGACACCATAAAGATAGTGCCTCCAGATCTTTAGTGCATGAACCACAGCTGCGAGCTCCAAATCATGAGTCGGATAGTTCCTCTCATGCTCCTTCAACTGACGAGAAGCATAAGCCACTACCCTCTCTCGCTGCATGAGTACACAGCCTAAACCAATCTGAGATGCATCCGTATAAATGGCAAAGCCCTCTAGACCACTAGGCAATACCAATACCGGAGCAGAAGTAAGCTTAGCCTTCAATAGCTGAAAGCTACGCTCACATGCCTCAGACCATACGAACTTCTCACCTTTCCTGGTCAGCTTTGTCAAAGGGGCGGCGATGGATGAGAAACCCTCAATGAATCGCCGATAATAACCAGCTAACCCAATGAAACTACGAATCTCCGAAGGAGTCTGGGGAATCTCCCAATCCATAACTGCCTGGACCTTTGCTGGATCAACTGCAACACCAGCGCCGGAGATAACATGCCCGAGAAAGTGAACCTCGCGCAACCAGAACTCGCACTTGCTGAACTTCGCATACAGCTTGTGCTCACGGAGAACCTCTAAGACTAACCTCAAATGCTGACGATGTGTGGCCTCATCCGGAGAATAGACCAACACGTCATCAATAAACACAACAACAAAGCTATCTAAATACGGACTAAACACCCGGTTCATGAGATCCATGAACGCTGCAGGGGCGTTGGTCAATCCGAAAGGAAGGACCAAGAACTCATAATGTCCATAACGGGATCTAAATGCCGTCTTGGACACATCCTCACTCCTAATCCGCAGCTGATGATAACCAGATCGCAAGTCAATCTTAGAAAGACTGATGCATCCTGCAACTGGTCAAACAGATCATCAATCCGAGGTAAGGGATACCTGTTCTTCACAGTCACTTGGTTTAGCTTTCTATAATCAATGCACAACCGAAGTGACCCGTCTTTCTTCTTGACGAACAATACAGGTGCGCCCCAAGGGGAAACACTAGGGCGAATAAATCCCTTATCAAGCAATTCTTGCAATTGCTTCCTCAACTCGGCTAATTCTGCAGGGGCCATCCGATATGGGGCCTTCGAGATAGGAGAGGTGCCTGGAAGCAACTCTATAGTGAACTCTATCTCCCTATCCGGTGGCAATCCAGACAAGTCATCGGGAAAGACATCTGGAAATCCTGCACCACATCGATCTCTGCAAGAGTCAGTGACGAACCAGCATCGGGTACTAGCATAACGCTGGCAAGAAATGCGTCACAACCCTTGTTCACCATGCGCATCGCCTTCATGGCAGAGATACTAACTTTCCCGCTAAGTTCTTTGGCAAGGGATGAGAGAACTCGTCCTCACCAGGAATGCGGAAAACAATCCTCTTCCGACGACAATCCACTAACGCATAGTGCTCCTCTAGCCAATCCAGACCAAGAATACATCATAGTCCTTCATCTTTAGCAAGAAGAAACACCCATCTAGGAATCTATCCTCAATGCACACAGGTAACGACGGAATGCACTTCCTAGTCGATACCGTACCCGCAGGGGTGTGCACAGACAAAGGGACCTCTAACTCCTCAGACTCTATGCCTGACTCTAGGGCTAACTGCCTAGCGAACCGCTCGGAAATGAACGAGTGAGTAGCACCCGTATCAAACAAAACCCGAGCGTGCACACCGAAAAGCAAAACCGTACCTTCGGTGACATGCTCCGCCTGCTCGGCGTCCTCGCGAGCTAAAGCAAACACTCGAGCTGGGGCTCGAGGCCTTCCTGGTCTTCCTGTAGCTGGCGCGGCTGCCGCTACTGCTGGTGCTGGCGCTCCACGCTGAGCTCCTTGCTGAAGTCTTGGGCAATCTTTGATCTTGTGGTCGCTGCTCCCACACTTCAAGCATCTACCCGCTACCAACCAACACTCGGAACCACCGTGTGTCTTCCCACAATGGGGACACTCTTTCTTCACACCAGGGGAACGTACAGAAGGTACCTGAGAGTTGCTGACTGTCACTGGTTTCTGCGGTGTCTGGTACACCGTTTTCTTCTTATCCTGCCGCTGGAATGTCGCTGCCGGCCTCTTCTGCGAAGCCTTCTTTTCCTCCAGATATTGCTCCATTTCTCCCTCCTGCCTGCAGGCAGCACTGAGGGCCTCGTCCAGCGTGCGGTGGTCAAACGCCACGAGTCTCGTCCGCAGTGATGGCTTGAGTCCCATCACGAACTTCTTGGTCTTCCTGCGCTCATCCTCTACGATATGCGGTGCATATTTAGAAAGTTCAGAAAACCTTGCCTCGTATTCCAGCACGGTCATGGAGCCTTGCGTCAGGGAGAGAAATTCTGCTCCATTTTGTCCTGGATATGCTCTGGGACGAACTTGGCTCGAAAGAGCCTCACGAACGCGTCCCACGTCACGTCTACTGCTCCGTCCTCAAAGCGTGTACGAGTAGGGAGGACCACCATACATCGGCTCTCTCCTGCAATACACCTTCATAAGCACCAACTAACAAATTCTAACTTGACAAACAACATACAAGCATAAACTAAAACATACCTGTAGCATGTAGGTGGCTAATGTCACCTTATCCTCATCAGGGCACCTGATAGCTCGGAAGATTTTCTCTGTCTCCCTTAACCAGCTTTCTGCCATTAATGGATCACTCTCCCCCTTAAAAGAGGGTGGGGTCATCCTCTTGAATCGCTCCATGATGGATGGTCCACCATGGTCCTGAGCTGGTGCCTGAGCCTGCTACATTAAACAATAACAATACACAATAAACACAATATCATGCAATTTAAATAGCAAACTACTTGTTGTTTCATTATTCTACCTGGGCCTCCAACTGGGCCTGGAGTGCTGCCTGGGTATGAGCCTGCGTCTGCATGGCTTGCACCAGACCTTGCATGAATACTCCGTAGTCCACAGGCGGCGGTGGGGGAAGTACAGGGCCTCGCGGTGCCGGGCCTGTTGCTCCGCCTGCTCATCACGTCGCGGCTCGTCCTCACGGCCGACGCTCCACCACGCCTACCTCTCGAAGCCATGGCTGTAATAAAATTTCAGCCACCATTAGAGCTAGGTTACTAAGTTTTCTAACCATTTTCTTATCTATCTTTCACTTCTTATTAGTGTTTTCTACACATGTGGACATACTTAGCATGCAATGGGGATGATGACTTAGGTATATTCATGTGCAATCTCAACCGGTCGCTCTGATACCAATCTCTGTGACGGCCCTCATTATACCGGTACGGTTATACCAACCCACGTCGGTATAGCGAGAGTCCTCACAGTGGGACATTTACCCAAACGATACTAACAGCTGAGATACACGCGAATATACAACAGAGTAGCGGAAGTAAAAGACAACTGTCTCCATTCATTCATCATCCACATTTAACATACATGAAGTTTGCAATTAACAATAAAGAACTAAAAGTTCACATAATTTAAATTGCTGAAATAAAATACATAATGTCCACACTTATACATCCTTTTCATGATATTTCTAATACAATGTTCAAATTACATACTATGGAATGCACAAGTCACAAAGAAACTCCAAAGACTAGCTAATCTCCGCGCTCGGAGTCCGTCTCCACTGTCTCCTCCAAAGGTGCCACGTCACCAACTACACCTGTACGCCGAAGCAAGGAGTGAGTCCAAAGACTCAGCAAGAAACACTATCCATAACATACACGTATAAGTCATAGGGGTTTCTACATGCACATTCAAACTTTACAACACATGGCATGCTAAGTCATTTGAAGGTTTCAACCTATCATGAAAGTTTTACAATTTTATACATGGATCATGCTTTCAGATTTCTAAGAATAAAATTTACCTATCACATGCTCTCTATTCAATTTACTCATGAAACTTTGTCTTTAAAGAACCAGGACATGAGAGCTACCAACATGAACATTGTGCATACATGAAAAGAAAACACACTAGCATGGATCTTACATGTTTTTAAACACATACATAAACGTTTTCACATGCTTTAAGTTGCTGGTTTCACATGGTTTAATGGCTGTAAACCTACACATGAGAGCTACAATATTGCTTAAAACAATCATGTGAACAACCAATCATGCTACTTGCATACGTGCTCATCAATTATCCCTAACATGGATTCTAGACATTTTTGCACATATAAACATGATGATAACAACATGAATTACTGATTTCACATGGTTTCAGATTTGTCTCACATGGATTTCAATATCATATCCTCACATTTAGAATTTCACATTTTCTTTACACAAGTTTCCTCTTTCACATGGTTACACTTTGCACATACACATTCACATTGTTCACTTACACATTTACACATGAACACATACACATTACACATTACACATTTTAGGTGCCGTGACACATAGTCCAACCACCAAAGAAGGACATATACACATCACATTACACATAGACGCCATCTAGGCATTCCAATGGCGACTCTTGGACTGCGCAGACCGGGAGAACAAGTCTCCACCCTAACCAGTGGTACTTGTCCACCTCCAGGATTTCCCCCTAATGCCCTTAGGGTCACTTACACATTGAACTTTCTCAGGGGACTTTTCCCTGATACAATTCCACTGCCCTCTGTGGAAGCAATGTCACACTTGGCACAATTTACACATTTACACATTTTACCAATTTTTACACATGGTTTACACATATCACTTTTCATCTCATTCACTTTCTCACTCACATGCACATCTCTATTTTTCCTAACATGGCACTACAGATTTCAGGAGCTTAACACACAGTAATTTCACCATTCAAGTTAGGTTTAAGCAATATCCAATCACATTACGATAACATTCATAGATTTCTATATTTCACATGGAAAATACATAACTTCTTATATACTGGTCCAAATGACTTGAAAGTTTAACCACATGCTATTTTCGGGTTCTAGATTATACACTCAATTTTCCAGATTTTTCTGAGCTAAATGGAATTTACAGTAACAAAACACTTATTTAGCATGCTATTCACAATTTAAGTTAACATGGGGTTTAACACAACATGAAATTTTGCCACTTACTGTTTAAACAGAGGTTACTGTCACATACATGATCTGAGAATACAGAATTTACTCTAAATCATACAATTGTAGATCGATCACCACAAATCATTATTGCATACCGTTTTATTTACCGAACCGACTTTATTGGCAATTTATATAAGCATGGATAATTCATCAAAAACTGAGTACATGTACACTGATCTACTACTCTTCATGATCAGACAAGACTAAGGCATTCAGACTAATCCTCATCATGAAACATGGATTGGCAAGAATTTCAACATTTCATGCTTACACATTCACGGTATAAAATTTCCTACATTCACCATCAACATCACACTCATCCACACACCACAATTGACAATATACATAGTGTATAGGGTTACCATATATCCCATCACGGAAACCATACCGAAAATAGTCGATAGGAAGGGCAGAACAGGTCACTGTTCTGTCCAGAGGAACTTGAGGCAGTCTCTGGCCGCCGACTCAGGGTCAGCGACATGGTCGATGGACGCCAAGCATGATATCGGCGTCCATTGACCTTGCCGTCCATGTAGGTCTGTGCAGAAACACAGACCCGACCTCTCAAGATTGGGTGAATGTGAGGGTCTAGGACTCGAGGAAAATGTACAAAAATTGTAAAACCGACCTAGACTCATACGGGAACATCATGGTTAGGTCACTTGCCTTTTAAAAATTACTTCAAAGGATCAAAGTGCTCGGAGAAGCCCTCCTTGGGCAGTCCCAAGAAGGTGCAGAAATGCCTTCTAGATCTTCTCCTCCGGGCTCCTGGATGATCTCCACAGTAGGGGATGTCGGGGAAGCCTCCTCCTTTGCTCCAGCTATCTCTTGTCGGAGGAGATGGCCGGATCAAGCTCCAGGGAGTCGGATTCTTGGGTGCAAAAGTGGGGTTTTTCTCAGTTTTCTTCTAGGGTTTTCTTCTCTCTTTTTCTCCTCTTGCAAGGGTGAAGAGAGGGGTGGGAAAGGTAGCTCCGGTTCAGACTTAAGGAGAAGCCTTTCTCCCACTCTTAGGGTGACTTGACAGCCCTCAGAACCGTTGGGGACAGCCCCCCAATGGCTGGCTTTCTTGTTTCAGAAGCTTGCAGCTCTGCTGCGCATGCAGGCCAGAGAGATTGGCGTGCATATCGCTGGACGCCCGATTAGTGTTGGCATCCATGTCTGGACGCTGACACCACCTCAACGGCCTGGGGTTGACGCCAAGGTGGCCTTCGGCCAGAACTCTAAAATATGCAGAAATCCATGCATACCATGCTTATATACATGCAATATGTATAAGGTAGTGTATCCATACTATCACCATTCAATACATGCATTATTTACCTCTAATATAAACATATGCACACGTAATTATACTAATCAATACGTACGTAAATATGTATATACATACACAAGCACAAATACACACATGCAAATACGAATAATGCGATGAAATTCGAGGGCCTTACAATTACAAAGTCATATTCATGTTTATTTAAGCGCAAGGGCTGAGTCAAAGAGCATATCTAACCTGTTTTGCTATGTGTGCAGAATAGACAATTCTAATGGACACGCAGCACTGTACTCAGTATTCTCCATCTCTCCCATGTTTGAATCCCATCTCACACTCGTGTCAATTGCAATTATTCATTCATTCCATAAAGATTGACACAAAATAAAATTCCACTAAGTGATGAACAATATGTACAAAAGATGGGGAGGTGGCTCGTAAGTCTCCTCACTGACCACCACCACTCTCCCCAGATCCCTCCTGCAGGTCCGGTGGTGGTGCATCTCGCCGCCACCCCTATCGCTTTTGGCACTCGTCTCGCCCCGGCGGCGCCTGTCCTCCTCCTCATTCCTCCGATGATTGGAAGAACCAGCTAGATACTGACCAATAGAGGCGCCCGTCGCTCTACTGACGCTCGCCCCGCTCCTACTCCTGCTGTGTGAACGGCCTATGGCCGTCACTATCTCATGGAGGCTCCGGGACACTGCCTGCTCTGCCTGCAAGTCGGCGCGTAATTGGGTCAGCTCCGCTTGATCTGCTGGTGGTGTAGTACCCTAGAATTTATTCTGTACATTGTTTGTTTACTTCTGCATTTTTTGAATGTTGTTCTGTGTAGAACTAGGCGTCAAGATCGTTTGACGTTAAAACTTGTAAGCGGCAACATTGTATGCCGTTTATATGGTGTTAACGACAACAGGTATTGACGTTTAATATTTTTTCTGAATTATTTAATTAGGGGCAAGACTATCAACGACATCATCGATGGATGTTTATATTGGGGGAGACGGCAACCTATGTTGACGTTAAACTGACTTGCCTGTTTTTGAGCTTTCCATTCCGGATTAAGGAGATCAACCGTTTTGGGAAGGTTTTAATGAGCTGATCCGATGCGTTTAGATTCGAGGGTCAAGATTAGGTTTGGCCTTTGCTTGAGAGGTCTTTATAAGACCAGATCTCGCAGATAGAATGGGTTTTGCTCTGGTTCTAGAAGAGAAAAGAGGGCCGAGGAAGGGATTTTGCAGAGCGATCTGGTGCTGGTTCATGCGGTTCGGAGACTTCTACACCGAGGAGATGCATAGGACTTCATAACCAAAGGCTCATCCAGGCGGAGGAACTACCTCGGAGGAGGTTTTGGATCGCTTGAAGATGGAGGGAAGAACTGTCTCCCTGGCGAGACGGGCTTCTTCGAGCTCGGATTCGACGCTCCAACAGGAGGGATTAAGGCAAGTTGCATGGGGGACTAGTTTAGGATATGTTATATTACGTATCTAACATTTTTTCTGTATTTTTAAAACATGAAAACAACCTACGGAAGGGTTAGAAACACCATTATTCATGCAGGTTTTCTGTGTTTTCTGTGTCTTAGAACTAGACGTCCAGGGGTATTGCCGTCTATATCCTGTAAACGGCAATATCGACTGCCATTTAGTTCGTCCGAATTTTTATGTATTTTCTGTCTTTACTATATGTAAACGGCGCTATGTGCCGCCATCTATAATTACTTGACGACATCGTATGTGGACGTCTACTACAGTAAACGTCATACCAATTGACGTCAAGTTTAACAGAATCATGTATTTCCAGAAATCTGAGTGAAATTGTTTAAATGTATAATTTATGAATGTATGCATTTCAGCCATGTAATATTAGAGCATGTTATTGTTATATTATGGATTGTCTATTGCTATAATGTACAGGTTATATATATGTATTGATGAACTTGCATAATTACATGGCAACGATCAATGTTAAGTTAGTAAAAGATAAGTACAATGATTTAAAAGAGAGCATGTTGATTGATGTCTAAATTACTGCAATAGATATAATATGTCAGTAATCCCTATTCCATATGAAAATTGTGAGCTTTTCTCAATATTAAACCATGTTAGTTAGTTGAATTAATAGAGTTAATTTCATGAAAAATAGTTGCAGAAATCAGAAAATTATGAATTTAGCAGGTCAATTGTAATTCCTGATTTCGAATTTCTATTAAAATTTCAGAATTTTCAGACATGTGTACGTTCTGTTATGAATTTCTGAAACAATATATTACACATAGAATTGAATAAAAATGAATGTAAATGCAAGAATGAATATTAGTATCATGGTAGGGATCTGTTGTACAGTAAATAGAATTTCAAAACTGAAAGTGTTGTACTTTGAAATATTGTATTAACACATGTTAAAATAGTATGAAATGAAATGTCACTATATATTATACATGTTAGTGCATACATTATAATAATGATGCCAAAAAGACATTGCTATCTTAGAGATTCCTACAAGGAACTACACCGTAGATGCCCCTATGGTAATGGTTCACCTACATGTAAATAAATAAATCCGTGGGCAACGGATTGAAATTTTGGAGGTAGACTTGTTCTACTGGCCAAGGTGGGAAGGACTTTCCTCGGTTTTGCGCAATACTATGACTTCATCACCGCATTGCCTAGGTGATAAGTGAATGTTAAATGACAACTGATCTCTAATTTAGTGTGGGCTATGTCTTGGCAACTATATGAAAATGATTACAGGCTACAAGTTATATGTCTACATGCTACATGTTACATGCTACAAGTTACATGTCTATCTGTTCTACATGCTACATGCTACATGTATTATGCCTACATTCCTACATGTGAACTTGTTCAAAGGATTTCATGCTACACGTCAATGTTTTAACATTACTACATGAAAATTTTTATGTAAAAGAATAGTGCATGTATAAGTGAGAAATTGATACATGAGAATTGTTGTAAGTCACATGACATCGAATAGATTCCATGAATAAGTGATTCCATGTTACACACAAAACATGTTTTATTTCCATAATAGTTAGAATCACTATGAAATGAATGATTGCCAATGGACTTAGAACTATGTAGTAAGGAAAAGTATATGATATCAATGAATGGAATGCTAATGTACTACCATGTTTTGAACCTAATATACTGCTAATATCTTGAAACTGTCTTTCATGTGATTTGCTGGGTCTTGTAGACTCATACTTGCCTAACGTTTCAGGAGAGCCAGAGGATACGGAGGAGTTAGTGCAAACTGACTCAGAGCGGGAGGACGTGGAGACTTAGCTTGACATAGAGGGTTTTAGAGTGACTCTTGTATGTGAGGATCTTATGTAATTTCCTTTATGCAACTGGTCATTGAAATGTAATAAACTTTGGACCATTACTATCTTTTATGCATTAGATTTACATTTGAATAAATGCTGATTGCAAGTGTTTAATTCCATATTCTGTCAATTATCATTGGAATTGAATAGTTATTTGTGTATATTTCAACCTGTATTGTAATTGTTGGATTCAGTCCACTGTAATACCTCTATTAGATCCAATGTGAGTTGGTGTAACTGTACTGGGTCTAAGAGGGGCGTTTCAGAGATTGGTATCAGAGCGATCCAGGTTGAACATGTACATAATAGAATATCAGTATTGTATTCATATTTCAAGTCTGCATAAAGAATTAGTCCAAGTTATGTAGAATAATAGGTTATTAAATAGGATGCTTATTTTGCAGCCTATGGCGACTCGAGGACGTAGAGGAGCTGGCCCGGCTCGAGGTGATGAGTCAACAGGTGATCAGCAGGCTCCAGCACAGCAGGCTCAGGATCAGACTGGTGTACCTTTGCCACCCCCACCACCACCTGTAGACTACGGAGCATTGATGCAAGGATTGGTGCATGCAATGCAGACTCAGGCTCAGACTGCAGCGGCATTGCAGGCGTAGGTTCAGGTCGGTAGTTGCAAGAGTTTATTCAAGGTGTTAACTGGAGAGTTGTTATGTAAGAGATGTTTTGGATTGTAGGCACGGGCACCTGCTCAGGACGCAGTTTTTGGAGGAGTCCCTATGATGGAAAGATTCAGGAGGATGACCCCGCCTTTCTTTAAGGGAGAGAGAGATCCCATTCTTGCGGAGAGTTGGCTTAGAGAGACGGAGAAGATCTTTCATGCCCTTCGTTGTGCGGAAGAGGAGAGAGTGACCTTAGCTACTTATATGCTGCAGGTAAAGATATATTTTAAGGGGCTTATGAGTATTATTTGGAATATATCTTAGATGTACTTACCTTCTTTTACAGGAGCGTACCGACGTGTGGTGGTCCTCTATACTATGCACACAGTTTGGATATGGTGCTATGGAGGTTGCATGGACTAAATTCGTCTGCTTGTTCAAGGCGAAGTATATTCCAGAGCACGTGCAGGACCGCATGGAGCAGGAGTTTTTGACGTTGACCCAGGGGTCAATGAGTGTACTTGAGTATGAGGCAAGATTTGAGGAGCTGTCCAAGTATGCCCTCACATTGTGGCAGATGAGCGGAGGAAGGTAAAGAAATTTATCATGGGGTTGAAGCGTCCCTGAGGACGAGACTAGTGGCATTAGGACATCGTTCCATGGAGGAGGCTTTGTCAGCAGCTTGTATGCAGGAGGCAGAGATGGAGGTTTACCTTGAAGAGAAGAGAGCTTCTTTGAAGAGGGCCAGCATCAGCTTTCCATCGGCAGGATAAGAAGAAAAGACCCCAGCTTTTCAGCAGAGAGCAGTGGTTCCAGCGAGAGCAGCGGCACGACTCCAGGCAGAGGTATAATTGCAGAGAAGTACCCAGTGCGGAAGCAGTGCAGGAAGCATCATGGAGGCGAGGTGTGTTTGGTGACTTCCGGGAGATGCTTGAGATGTGGTGATAAGAACCACAAGATCAGAGACTGTCCGAAGATGGCATAGCAGACTGCAGAGCAGTAGCACAGCAGTACAGACCGGCCAACCGGCACGCAGGGCAGCAGACCGATGGCTCCGGCTCGAGTGTTCTCCTTGGCGAGAGACGAGGCAGAGTTGGTAGAGCATGTCCCCGAAGGTACAATTTTAATTATGGGAATGCATGCTAGAGTCTTGTTTGATACCGCTGCCACGCATAGTTTTGTTTCCGAGAGATTTGCTAAGGTCTTGATAAAGGAGAGTGGTCTAGTTCCGAAAAGTTGGAGGTTCCCTTATCTGTGCATACCCCAGTAGGAACTATCTTGACCGAGCAGTGTTTTTCGTCGCTTTCTGTGTGCATGAGGAGCAAGTTTTGCCTAGTAATTTCTATTTACTGAATGAAGGATTATGATGCTATCTTGGGCTTTGATTGGCTCGAGGAGCATTATGCTCTGATGGATTGTCGGCGGAAGCTTATTGTTTTCCGGATTCCTGGAAAGGAGGAGTTTGTTCACCCTTTGCCCAATCAGATCATGTCGGGCAAGTTTGTGATTTTGGCTTTGAAGGCGACTTGGATGTTGAGCAAGGGTTGTTCCGATTTTCTGGTAATGTGGTTGTGACCGAGGATTCGAAGAAGTACCATCTGTCGAGAATATTGAGGTGGTCAGAGATTTCAGTGATGTCTTTCCTGAAGATTTGTTGGGTTTGCCACCTGCAAGGGAGTTAGAGTTTGGCATTGAGCTTGTACCCGGCACGACACCTATTTCCATTGCACCTTATCGCATGGTGCCAGTGGAATTGGCAGAGTTGAGGAGCAGCTACAGGAATTACTTGATAAGGGCTTCATCCGCCGAGCGTTTCGCCATGGGGAGCGCCTGTTCTTTTTGTGAAGAAGAGGATGGATCGATGAGGTTGTGCATAGATTACCGTAAGCTAACCAGGTAACTGTTAAGCACAAGTACCCTTTACCTCGTATTGATGACTTGTTTGATCAGTTGCGAGGGCCTTCTGTATTCTCTAAATTGATCTTCATTCTGGCTATCATCAACTCAGAATTAAGCCGGAAGATTATGCTAAGACGGCTTTTAGGACGAGATATGGCCATTATGAGTTCCTTGTCTTACCCTTTGGTTTGACAAATGCTCCCGCAGTTTTTATGGATTTGATGAATAGAGTTTTTTGGCAGTATTTGGATTCCTTTGTAGTAGTCTTTATTGATGATGTGTTGATTTATTCGCCCAATGAGAAGACTCATAGAGAGCATCTGAGGATTGTGGTAGGTGTCCTGAGGGAGCATAAGTTGTATGCTAAGTTCAACAGTGCAACTTCTAGATGAAAGAAGTCCATTTCTTGGGTCATGTTATATCGGGAGAAGGTTGTCTGTAGATCCAGCTAAGGTGGAAGCTGTTCTTGATTGGGAAACACCGAGATCTTCAGCTGACATCAGGAGTTTTCTCCGCTTGGCTGGCTACTATAGGAGATTCATCGAAGGTTTTCTTCTATTGTGGCGACTTTGACGAGGTTGACAAGGAAAGAGTCAAGTTGAGTGGTCAGAGGCTTTGTGAAAGGCGTTCCAGGAATTAAGGCTCGTCTGACCTCAGCGCCAGTGCTTGTTTTGCCTAATGATGTAGATTCTTTCTCTATCTACACAGATGCTTCAAAGATTGGGCTTGTTGTGTTCTGATGCAGGGTGGCCGAGTTGGGGCGTATGCTTCTAGGCAACTTAAGGAGCATGAGCGCAACTACCCGACCCATGACTTGGATTTAGCAGCTGTGGTCTATGCTTTGAAAATTTGGAAGCACTATCTATATGGAATTAGATTTGAGCTCTTCTCAGACCACAAGAGTCTCAAATACTGTTTCTCGCAGAAGGAGTTGAATCTGAGGCAGCGAGGTGGATAGAATTCATGAAAGACTATGATTTTGAACTGTCTTACCATCCAGTGCGGACGTTTCGTTTCGCCTCCGTCTTCGAATGCCGACGATGTGGCCTTCTTTGACGGTGGTTCACGGACGTGCCGCTCCTTCGTTGCTATGGAGAATGTGCCGGTTGACCCCGTTGACCCCGAGTTGACTACGTTGACTGAGGAGAAACAAAGGAAACCGTGATATAAGGAGATAGTTGCGATCGCCAGGGCCTTACCTGTGCCCAAGGGGTTGTTCTGATCACGTTGATGTAGCAGCCTCGCGTCGCGGGTGATGGTAGAGATCCAACTTCTCCTCCTTCAGCCGGCCAAAGGAAGAGAGCTCCACGGTCTTCTTCGGATCGTTCCTGCCACAGAACAAGACTCAATTAGACCCTAAATAGTGCAGCAAACGTTCAAAACGAAATGTGGAAGGCCCAAAGGAGAGTCCCGTACCGGTTGCGGACTTGAGAAGAGGGGTGGCCAAGTGTTATGACCACCCTTCTTCCCTCCGTTTTTGGTTGGGAAACCCCTTTCTAGGTGTGTAGGAAGGTGCCCTACGTGCCTAGAGTGTGTGGAAAAGTGTGTGTGATATGCAAATGACTAAAAGAGAATAGAGAAAGGGAGGAATGGAGGTGAGGATCCTCGTTTGATGGTGTTGTAGCTCCTTGCAGGGCTCCTCCAGCTCGGGAAGAAGCCTCCTGAACGTCCCGAAGTGTGAGAGAAGAAGAGGAAGAGTTGATGAAGCTTGATTGCAATTTCTCTCTCCTCTTTCAAAGCAACAGCATGTGGACGTCCAGCCTCTCCTCCCTTTGTTCAGAGGGACCAAGGGGAGTTATATAGACAGTGAGCTCGGGGTTGAGAGCATTGGATGCTCAAGTGTGAAGAAACACACTTGTACATGTGGCAATCTATGTGTTTAAGCTCCAACCAATGGGTAGAGGCCATGTAGGATTTTTATGGGTCAAGAGGGTGCCTAGGTGGCCCATATACCCGTTGGGAACGGCTATGTGCGTTGCATGGCCGAGACAAGGGCGCTAGTGGGCTGGAATCTCGGGTTAGTTGCGCAGACCTGGTAAACCCTATTGACGTCCAGGGATCAGGCCGCCAACCTCATGCAGACGTCCATCGAGGTGGACGCCAACTTGGGTCAACGTCCAGGGGGATTGCCGCCGACCTGTAGTCGGCGGCCATCGATGCTGCCGTCTACATGGGATCCGAGGCTGGTCAACACATGGTCAAACGAGGCTTAATGGGCCAAATAGCCTTGCGGGAGATGGGCCAAATCTCGCGTCTACAAATGCCCCTCCGAGACGTCCGGTCTTGCAAGGGAGCAGAGCGGACTGAAAGGTTGGTGTCTCGGTAAACAAAGGACGCGGATTTAATGGAAGGGCCATCTCTGAGGATAGGAATTCTAGCGAACCAAACGAAAGAGACAAGCTAGAAACAAATGACGAATCGTCTGAGAGACAAATAGGGGTAGGAAAAGGATGATCTACCCGTGTAACTACAACTGCACCCAATGGCAGGGTCCCTGGCATGGCCGTGTTGGACTTTGACTAGTTTCCGGCGTGTCTGAGTCAAAGGAGTTGTAATATGACGGTTGAATCAGGAGGGTCTCGTAACCGGAGCCGTGGGCTCGCTGGCCTAATCAGGACGTCGGTCCCGAATTTAGGAGGTCACGAAGACAAGGAGTTGGTTGATCTCTCAAAGGATTATCAAAAGATTCTAACTGGAATCACATGCCTGGAAAGCCTGAAGTCCGGAATTAAGCTCGCGGCTGGCGAAGGCTCAAATGAACTCAATAAGGCTGGAATGATCATTTGTGAAAAGCACGGTGGGACAAGTAAAGAAGGGGGCAACAAAGACCCGATATCAACCTGGATAGTCATGAAGGACGAACCCAGTAGGCTACCTGAGCTGGGGAGCCATGGAGCAATCATATAATCGAGGAAAATCACCATTTTTTTTTTTTTGAGTGTTAGTAAGAGAATGTTAGCAGTGAAGATGCATGCTGGTGTGGGTTGCCTATCTAAAATGCAAGTTAGCACCAGAGGAAAATTCTAAAGGCCATACGAATAACTGAGAGATCGCAAACCCATCATGGTTTTTGGTGAAGGGGAACTCAGGGTTCACGGTCGCCAAGTTATTCGCCTCTGGTGGGGTCCTATGTTAGACATACCTGTAACGCTCAAAGTCGCATGAGCGTTCCGAATTGAAGCGCAGCTTGTGCTTAAGATATCTGCAAAACAGCTCGAAGCAAAAGGATAATGGCCATATAAAGATTAAGAATTTAAGCATTTCCGGTCAGTCAACGTCCACATCGATGGCCGCCAGTAATCTTGTTAACGTCCACAGATGTGGTCGCCAACCTGGAACTGACGTCCACCGATCTGGACGCCTACCTGACAGCGGATCAAACCGAAAAATAGGTGATGAGAGTCCATAAGGACTCTTTCATCTCCTACCTCCGTCCCTCCCTGCTCCTGCTGCGAACCAGAGAGCAAAGAGACAGAGAAGAACAGCAAGATGGCCTCCTCATCAACCGGACGATCTACAGGTGCGAATCCCGGAGTTCTGAGTGAAATTCCGGGACACCTGAGCATGCGTCTAGCCAATGGAGAGGTAAGTGATGATTGTTTCTGCTCTTTCCCGGGCTGAAAACGCCCCAAACAGCACTCTTACAGAACCCCGCCCTCATGCAGGAGATCCCGGCATTCCCAAGCCAAGGCCAGGTACGGGCCTTTTCCTGGCTCGTGAATCTGGTTAACGCGATAACACTGGACATGCGAGCTTCATCGGATGTGGCATTTGAACTTCATGGTGGTCCTGGCCAAGAACATGAAAGAGATGTGGTGGGGGTTCGATGCCCTGGGGCGCTGGTAGAGAGATGGCACCCACACACACACACCTTCGTGTTCCAGGGTTTCGAGGCGAGCGTGTTGTTGGAGGAGGTGGAGCTGTTCTTGGGATGGCAGCGGTGCCTGGAGTATGATGCAGCGACTCCTCTCCTCCCGTGGGAAGAGATTCTTGCTGACATCGTGCGGGACAAGAAAGAGGTGCTGCGAATGACGAACAAGGATGGGATCTTCCTGGACCGGCTGGCTTGGTGGCTGATCCAGCATGCCCGGGAATTGGCGAGAGAGAGCGACGCGAGGACTGACTCTTTGCCTGGCCGGGGTGTTCCTGTTCCCCACGAGCGGCGACTTCATCCTGTACGAGCATGTTGGGATACTCACTCTGCTATGGCGCGGGCAGTCACTTGCCCCTGCAGTGCTGGCCCACCTGTACAGTTCGCTCACCACCATGAGCCTAGGCGGACGCACGTGCGGGAGTTTGTTTCTGCTCCAGGTATGGATGGAAGCTCATCTAAAGTTTGATTTTGCTGATGCACAACCTACCCCCTCCAGAGTCTTCCTTCGGAGTTCAGTGCACTGCAGCAGGGCATGGTACGAGCCAGAGGATGAGATCAAGTGTGTGACCGCGCACTTGAAGGGCCGAGATGCTTGGAGAGATCACTTAGCATATCTGGGCATGGATGAGTTCATCGTGAGACCACTGTTCATGAGGACTATCGAGTTCAGAGCGCGGACCAGGGAAGACAAAGATTTATGGTTGATTGGAGCAGATCGGATGGTGGCGTATCAACCACATCGGTGCCACTGTCAGCTTGGGATTCCACGGGGAATTCCCATTTCATTCAACGGCATCGACATGATAGTTACCGGAAGAAATGAGAGGCTGATGAAGAAAGCGATGAAGGTTTGGGCGAGACATACAGTGAGCAGGAAGGTGGGTTTGGCTGTTCAGGAGAAACGGGAAGAGATCTTGAAGTATGAGGAATACAATTATAGCATTCTTCCCGTTGCTTGTGGCTATTTCATGGCCCGCAGGGCAAAGTGATGTACTTTTCAGATCTGAATAAGTGTAACACAATTAGATGAATAAAGATTCTTTTGCATTTGTGTTCAATTGACTTGCATTGATTGATGTGTGGAATGGAATGTGGTGAAATGGGGATGAAATGACCTCAAGGACTGAGTGCGGAGTAGTTGGCGTCCACATCGATGGCCGCCAACCTCTGGTTAACGTCCAAACTCTGGTCGCCAACCACTGAGACTGACAATCGACGTCCACATCGGTAGCCGTCTAGTTTAAACTAGACGTCCAAACCTAGCCGTCGACAAGACTTCGAGGTCTGACATTGAAAGGACATTGACGTCCAGACCCTAGCCGCTGAAGGTACGTCGGCGGCCAGGGTTGACGCCAGATAAAGTTAAACGGCCAGAGATTGACGTTAAACCAGTAAACGCCCTTTTTTTGAACCGACGCCTTCTCCCGGGCGCCATTCCATCTTCCCAAGCGCCGGGAGAAGGAAAACCGAACCCAGACCTTCTGCTCACTTTGCTCGTGACAACGATGAGGACGAGAGAGAAGCGGACCATCACCCGGGGCCGTCGCCAAACGGAGGAGGAAGAAGAAGAGGTGGAGATGGCTACGGCGGGGGAAGAAGAAGAAGTGGCGGTAGAGGACGTACCGGAGGGGGACGAGACCGAGGGAGGAGATGAGACGGAGGCGGAGGCACCTCGACGACCTCGGGTGAGTACCCTAAAACCTCTGTGTGAGTGTGATTTCATTTGGTGAAAAGAAGGGGAAACAGGGGAAGGCCGTCGGTCAGACAGGAATTTGACGGCAACATCGGTTGCCGTCGAGTTCCTCCTGGCGTCCACCCCCTTGACGTCAAGATGATCTTGACGGCAATGGGTTGGACGTCGATACAGGAACTAAACGGCCACCCCATTGACGCCGACTATGAGTAAACGGCAGACCCTTGCCGTCAGTTGACAATCAACGGCAGTCGATGCTGACGTTAATATTTCTGTGTTTTCTGCAGGGCAAGGGCCGAATGAGGAGCAGAGTTACTTGGGATCTGTGCTGGGCATGGTACCATGCGCTTCCAGAGGCCCAGCAGGACCAGATAGCGAGGATGGGGCTCGGACATCTACTGTCGGTACGCCCTTTTCACTTAGATGTGCCGTACCTGGAGGCATTGAGGGAGAGATGGGAGGAGGACTGCAAGGCATTCATCATGCCTTGGGGTCACATGATACCCACATTGGAGGATGTGGCGTATCTGACGGGACTGCCGGTTCAGGGAGAGCCGGTAGTCGGATGGAGAGGAGGGACTATCATGACGACATAGAGCTACTGGGGCCAGAGTTCGTGGCCGGGAGGAGGAGACCGATCCGGAGCATCCTGCTCGGATCGCTGTCAGAGGCAGTTGGATTGAGGGGGAGGAGGAGAGGACCCCTAGAGTCACTGGATGAGTTCTACGCTGGAGTGCGGGGGGCACTCGACCTAGGAGACCGGAGCGAGGAGCGCTCGGTGCGGATTTTCGTCAGCTACCTCTTCGGACGCCTGTTGTTCGCGACGCAGTCATCTCAGATGAACTGCAAGTTCGTGCTGTTGCTGAGGGACTTGGCGCAGGCGGGGAGGTACGCTTGGGGTGCTGCGATGCTGGGACACCTTTTCTCTCTCCTCCCCAGCAGCTCGCAGCGCTCTCAGAGCACTGGGGGCTTCACCCCCTTCCTTCAGGTACGCAATTTTTTCCTTTAAAGCTCAACTTGAATTTCAATTGATTAAATTGCTTGACTGACTGACTTTCTCTTCTTGCAGATCTGGGGGTACACCCGCTTCCCCATGGGCGCGGGACACTTGTAGAGGGGCGCCAGATGATGGTGCCTCTCATGACGAGGTGGGAGGTGGCCCCGGACCCCAGGGTCACCGACAGGAGGGCAGGGGATGTGCGGGTCGCACTTGACCACTACCCGCATGATCAGGTATGAAACCCTCAACTAGCTTTTGCATTCTTTCAATTACTGCTGCATTTGATGTTACTGACCAGTGTTTTCTCATTCTTCTCAGGTGGTGTGGACCCCATATGGGGGAGGCGGACGCCTCGCACCCGGCGGTGGCGGCAGGTCGCCCCTTGTTCGACCGCCACCTCCTTTTACTGTGCCTCGGGACATGTGAGGTACTGTACTTGGAGTTGGTGGTACGGACCCTGGGCTGGCACCAGCCGGCCATCGAGGTGCCCTCCCTCGGGAGAGAGGGACACTCACGCCGGCGGTTCTTTGCCGAGGACCGCGACTGGGGGGCAGACCACGGCAGCACCGTCGCATACTGGCGCGATGGCGGCGAGCAGGTGTACGAGTGACCGACCTCCAGGATAGCTCAGCTTATATGGAGGACTACCAGGCACGATACGCCGGGCGACTCCAGCTTGACCGACGAGTGGTGAGTGAAACTTCTAACTCTAAGCCTTGGTCGGATCTGAATTTGAATTGATTCTAACCTTGAAGCATTTGGCAGATGCCGGAGTCACAGGCCATCCGCCTCTTGGAGGGGCGACTGGCCGAGCAGGAGGTGGAGCTGACGAGGCTCCGGGCCGAGGTCAGGACATTGGTAAGTAACATTAACCATTGATCTTGAAATTGACATTGATTTGATTTGATTTCTGACCAAGATTTTGTGAATGCAGAGAGGAGAGCTATTGAGAGCGCAGGCGAGCCGGGATGCGGGGGCGAGCTCGTCCGCCCAGCCGGCCGGAGGGGACCTGGCGGTCCGCTTGCAGAGGGCCCTGGACCGAGCGGAGGCGAGGGTCCGGGAGCTTGAGGAGCAGGCTCGAGAGATTGGGGCTCAGGTAAGACACCAAACTAGCACTTTCTTTCAAAGTCTATTGAATGTTCTAACATGCTTGCCCCTTGACATGCAGCGGCAGGGAGGAGATGTGGCTACTCTCCAGGCACAGATGGAGAGTCTGCGACTAGAGTTTGAGGCGAGGATTTCCGATCTGGAGGCTGAGGTAAGACACTTCCTTCCTTCTTCTTCTTCTTACACATGTTCGAGACTGATCCTCTTTTGCTTTTGATGGGCAGCGGCGGACCATGGTGACGGCCATGGAGGAGCTGAGGGATGACCGGACCCTCATGAGGGGTCGCCTACTCGAGGCTCGAGAGCGAGAGAGGGAGGCCGAGACGGCTCGAGCACGGATTGCCGCGGATTACGAGATCCTCAAGGACCGGGTGCTGAAGAAGCGCCGGGAGCAGCAGCGGCAGGCCCAGCAGGTGACGCCGGCGAGGACCGGATCGGCGTTCGCCTCCCTTGACGACATTGTGTCGCTAGGGGACCCCTCCGTGGTGCGAGGAGGGGTGCCGAGACCCGAGGCGTCTACGGCTTCCAGACCTCCTCTCCCAGACCGGCGTCGGGAGAGGGAGGAGGAGGAGGTGAGCAGCTCTCGTAGGCAGAGGCCTACGGAGGGGGAGCAGAGAGATGAGTGACATTTTTGTACCACAGGGGTATGCCCCTGTCATGATATGTACACAGACTTGATTATCATAGTGGAATATTGTGGATTTTTTGTGACTTGTGTGTTTGAATGGTTTGCTTCTGTTCCTGCATCCTGTATCCACAACACTCAAAGAAACAGGTTAGTGTAGATCTGTTTTTAGCCCCTTGCCTACGATATACCTTTCTTGAGATCTGGTCAAGGGGCTAATTTCTAATCAAAGATAGGAACATATAAAATAACCGAAGGGAGATATGCACATGCATTTTTTTTTTTTTTGTTTTTGTTTTCTTGATTTTTTTTTTTAATAAGAAAATAAGGAGAATGTTAGCATATATACATGGTACCACTAATTTTTTGGATTTTTGATTTTTTCTATTTTTTGGCTTTTGAAAATAAGGGAGAAAATTTGGGAGAAAATATGTACAGCGTGAAATATGTACACTAAAAGACTCTCTTTTTGTTTTTTTTGCATTTTTGTGTTTTTTTTTTTTTTTTGGATTTTTGGACTCTAAGACACATATTCATCACATGTTGTAGTGTAGGGTTTACACGATCTACTTAACCACAGAGGCCAAGAGTGAGGAGGGACGTGCATGAAATTTTTGATGTTGGAAATTGCCCTTAGCCTTCTTGATATTTTCCACTACGGAGGATCTTATGCAATCAACTTGCCCCTAGTGAGAGAAATGGGAAGAAATGTATAGGAAGTCATGTAGGGCTTTTGGTTCAAACTACTTTTTGTTTCCAAACCGACATCTCATATCAAACGACTTGGTCAACTATTGTTTTCAGGAGAATTTTTCATTTCTTATTTCATTTCTGGGGTGGAGGCACGTACTTTTTGCTACCTCCTTGAGTTGGTCAGCCTTTTTCCGGGTACGTACTTTTTGCTACCCTTTTTTGACCTTTTGGCTCTTCTTTTCCCCATTGAGGCTTGATTTGACATCTTGCCCCTTGCTCTTATTAGTTGCCCCTGTTTTATGGTGACCTTGTCCTTTTAAAAGAGAGTGGGTGGTCCCTTACTCGTAGTTTGTTCCACTTCCAGACACGACCGAGTGGGAAAAGAATAGGGGAAACACATTGACCGGATGAGACCGCCCGAGTGTACTTGTGATTTTCTAGCCAAAGGGCAATATCTCAACATCGTGTGGTGTGTGAATAAGTCCTACCTCACTAGTGACCGAGTGGAAAAGTAGAGACTTAAACCCGAACCGCTGACAAGTGATGAATGACTGACCAACTGACTAAGGATAGAACTTCTTGAGGTAGACTGCATTCCAAGGGTGCGTCAATTCGACTCCTTCGGCATCCACTAATCTATAAGCATTCCCTGAGTATGCTTCCTTAACAACGAACGGACCCTCCCAATTTTCTTGCAATTTGCTCCTGGGACCTGGTGCCTTTATGATTTTCCGCTTCAGAACCAATTCACCCACTTCGAATTTTCTTTCTAAGACTCTCTTGGCATAAAAACGTGCAATTCTCTGGCGGTACACCTGAGCGTGGTCAGCTGCTATCATTCGCCTTTCATCCAATAGTTCAAGTTGTGCTAATAAAGCTTCCCGACGTTGACCGGGGTCAAGTTCGGAATCCAATTGAACTCTCAGTGAAGGGAGGAAGATCTCATATGGGAGTATCGCATCCGATCCGTATGTCAAAGCATAGGGGTTTGCCCCGTGGGAGTACGGACTAAGGTGCGATAAGCCCAGAGAGCTTCAACTAAGCGTTCTGGCCAGTCAGTGTTGTTGTGAGATTTGCACGTTTTCTTGATTATTTTGATAAGAGTTTTATTAGTAGCTTCCGCTTGTCCATTACCTTGTGGATAATATGGTGATGAATGATGCAAGTTAATGCCATATTTACCACACATGTCGCGGAGCTCCTGCGAGGTGAACTGTGGTCCATTGTCGGTGACGATGTCCCGAGGCACGCCGAACCTTGCAAGGATGTTGCGCTTGATGAACTTGACAACCGTTGATGCTTTGACTTCTATGAACGCTTCTGCTTCAGCCCACTTTGTGAAGTACTCTGTGGCGGTCAGAATGAAGGATTTCTTCCGGATTTCTCCAGTTCTATCCGCAAGGGGACCTACCACATCGAATGCCCACATGGCGAAAGGCCATGGAGCAATAAGGGGATGAAGAGAGGAAGAAGGAGCATGAATTTTATCACCGTGTAATTGGCATTTAGCACAGTGACGGACGAAATGGGTGCAATCTTCTTCCATGGTAGGCCAGTAATAGTGTCGTAGCAACTTCTGGGCAATTGCTCTACCATTGACATGGCCACCACATTCACTAGAGTGAGCAGCTTCAACAATGCTTTCAGATTCGATTTCATCAAGGCAACGGAGATAGACCCCATTGAGGGATTTCTTGTAGAGAACGCCACCTATGATCTTGTACCGTTCGGAGACACGGCGAATAGCCCGTCTATCGGCAGAAGTGGCGTAATCCGGGAAGGATCCATCTTTGAGGTAGTTCTCGATGTCAAAATACCAGGGATGGCCATCATCGAGGTCGATTTCAGGCTCTTTTGAGAGTGCATTGATTTGATGGGAGGGAGATTGAAGTTGGACAAACCAGGGATCAGTATGAGAAGGGATTCTTAGCCTTTGAACAGAGATGGTTTCGGAGGACCTTTCTAAAGGGATGGGAATGGAAGAGGCCAGAGAGGCGAGGGAATCTGCTAGGATGTTTTGGGCCCTAGGAGTGTGGACAAGGGTGAGCTTCCTAAACTGCCGGATTACCTTTGCTACCAACTCTTGATATGGTTTCAACTTGGGGTCCCGGGTTTGGTACTTGCTGAGAGATTGCCGGAGTATCAACTGCGAATCTCCAATAATCCTTAATTCCTTGACTCCGAGCAACAACGCCATCTTCAACCCAACTAGGAGAGCCTCATACTCAGCCACATTGTTCGTGGCACGGAAGGTTAATTGGTAGGCGTGCGGGATGACTACCCCTTCCGGTGAGAGGAGGACTGCCCCTATTCCACTCCCTTTGGAATTTAAAGCCCCGTCGAAGTAAAGCACCCATGAAGGCTCACCATCGATGATGGCTCCTAACTCTTCATCGGGAAAGGTTTCGTCGACAGGAGAATACGAAGGTAAGGGGTGATGGGCTAGGTGTTCGGCTATGGCATGCCCCTTGATTGACTTCTGGTTGACGTAGGTGATGTCAAATTGATTGAGAAAACTTTGCCACCGCATCAACCGCTCAGTTAGGACGGGCTTCTCTAGCAAGAATCGAATTGGATCCATTCGTGCCAGAAGTTTCACTTCATGTGCCAGGAAATAGTGCTTCAACTTCTGGACCACCCAGACGACGGCTGCACATGTTCTTTCCATGGCGGTGTACCTCTTTTCAGCTTCATTGAACAATTTGGATAAGTAGTACACCGCTCTCTCCTTCTTCTCGTCGTCGTATTGGGCCAAAACTGCTCCAGTTGAATCTTCAGTAGTTGATACATAGAGCAATAAAGGCCGACCCGGGACCGGAGGAGCGAGAACAGGGGGATTGAATAGGTAACTCTTCAACTCATCAAAGGCCTTTTGACATTTATCGTTCCAATCAAATTTTGCCTCTCCTTTTAGCATCTCGTAGAAGGGCTTACAACGGATTGAATGCTGGGAAATGAATCTCCTAATGAATTGAAGTCTGCCAATCAGCCCTCTAACTTCTCTGATGTTCCTAGGAGGAGGCATTTCGATTATTGCTTTGGCCTTGTTGGGATCAATCTCAATCCCCCTTTTGCTAACTATGAACCCAAGCAATTTCCCCGAAGAGACTCCAAAGACACACTTCTTGGGGTTCATTTTAAGCTTATGCTCTCTAGACCGTTGGAGAACCGCCCGGAGGATGTCAGCATGGCCATGTCGAGTCTTCGATTTCACCAAGACATCGTCCACATAGACCTCCATGTGCACATGCATCATGTCATGAAAAATTGCCATCATTGCCCTTTGATATGTTGCTCCTGCGTTCTTCAATCCGAAGGGCATGACGACGTAACAATAGGTCCCCCAGGGTGTTGTGAAAGAAGTTTTCTCCTGGTCTTCCTCCGCCAGACGGATCTGGTTGTACCCCGAGAAACCATCCATGAAAGATAACATTTCAAACCCGGCAGTGTTGTCCACTAGGACATCTATGTGTGGGAGAGGGAAATCGTCCTTTGGGCAAGCACGATTAAGGTCTCGGAAATCTATACAGATCCTAACCTTACCGTCCTTCTTCATCACAGGGACGATATTAGCTACCCAATGTGGATATAACACAACCCTGATGAACTTAGCTTTGTGCAATTTGTCAATCTCCTCTTTGATCTTGAGTGCTAGCTTGGGATGTAGCCTCCTTAGCTTTTGTTTGACGGCGGTTGCGTCGGCTTTTAGGACTAACCGGTGTTCGACCAAAGAGGTGTCGAGTCCCGGCATGTCCTCGTAGGACCAAGCAAAACCGTCGGAGAATTCTTTAAGGATAGCTACCAACGCATGCTCTTCTTCTTCACTCAAGTTGGCACTGACTAACACTGTCTTCGGGGATTCCTTGGTGCCAAGATTGACTTCCTTAGTAGGTTCGTCTGCAGCCGTGGTGGGCTCGTCGAACCTTTTTGTGCCATCCACATAGGAGCTCACTGGGTCTTCTTCTTCTTCTGACCCAAGATCTCCTAGCCCATCTTTCTCACTGAAATCTAGCAGATAGACTCCTAGACCGTCATCTACAGAATCACCTTCTTCAAAATCAGAAATGGTTTCTACTAAGGCAGGTTCCTCAAGAAATTCCGGGACTTGACTCAATTTGGCACACCTCTCGGCCAAGGCCATGACATATCGGGCAGGAACTTGCCTACCCTTCTCTTTGCGAATGCATGGTTGAGAGGGACCAGACTCTCCTAATCCTGACTCTAGACTGGACCCTAAACCTGACTCTAAACCCAAATCTAAACTAGGATCTAGACTGCTATGTACAGGACAACTATGTACAAGGGAAGTACCCCCAGAGGGGTGAGAAACTAACGGGGAGAGCGTCGGCCCTTGGCCGAGCGGAAGAGATTCCAAAGAGGAAGGGTGCTCAATGGAGATCTCGCACTTCCAACTTTGATAATCGGCGTTTTTTTTTTTGGGAATCAAGGCCCAAAACCATGAGTTGTTGACTCAAGGTAGCCTCGACTGGATGAGTGAGAGACAGGGATGGTGACAGGAATGGAGGGGAAATAGAAGAGAAGGATGTGGATGGAAGATTGGAAGCAGGGGAGATGAGGGTAGAGATGGAGATGGTGAAGAGGGGGAATCAAACCCAAAGAGAGAGAGGAGGCCGAAGTCATCACATACTTCTTCTATTTCTGCCTTTTCCTCTTCTTCCTCTTCCTCCTCACTCTCAGAGCAAGGCAGTTCTTCGATGAGTGGCTCTCTGGTTCCTAGCTGGGTGGCCCCTTGGACAAAATGTTCATTCAAGGTCCAAGTAAGAGGTTGGTAAGGTATGAATGGATCGGGATGGACAGGGTCTGGGTGGAAACCT